>CM037153.1:9804246-10514246 GCA_020921065.1 Vaccinium darrowii
CCAGTCGTCATTCTTGAAAATTAATTACTAGTGAAAAATCAGGCTATTTTCGTGCAGAGAATGTTACAGTTGGATGCAAAAAATCAGATTATTTTTGTGAATCAGAAGCAGATTTTTTTCGTCAATCTGTAAAAAGAGAAACAGAGTTTTTTTTTTTTTTCGTGAATCTAATAAATGGATTAGAAAGGTTTGCTAATCTGCTTGGAACTTATTTGGATGGGATGAAAAGATATGAATCTTCAAATCGTAGAATTTATAATTGATGTACGTGACAATCCGTACGTATACCCAAATTAATTAAGAGGTTGCCTTATTCAGGGAGGGCGCTGAAAGGGGTTGTTTACAGAAGCCCCAAAAGGGGACCACTGACACATTCATCCAAATAATCTGAACCGGTTATCTCGTAGGGTCCGCTGAGTAGTGTGTATTTGGAAAAAGCTAGCTTGAACCCAGCATCGATGATAATTTCTAAAATGATCCAGTAAAAAAATTTTCTTGTTCGGACATCGATAGCTATAAAAAAAAACTCATATTTTTAGCATTTTGATACCTATCAATGTCCA
The DNA here is from genome assembly GCA_020921065.1 of Vaccinium darrowii. NCBI lineage: Eukaryota > Viridiplantae > Streptophyta > Magnoliopsida > Ericales > Ericaceae > Vaccinium > Vaccinium darrowii. The sequence continues at coordinate 9,804,810 of CM037153.1, forward strand.
AACAAGATAACTTTTTTACTGGATGGTCTTCTCCACGAGCCCTACGACTCTTACGGTTCAGATCAATGGGTTTCCAAGCCCACAATTTTATAACTTTTCTTAAAGATTCTTTCAAACTGGTAGGGTCTTGAATTCTGAATGAAAATCAAAGGAATAGGATGGATAACGTAAAAATATCCAATGGGCCCGAATTTCACAGAGAACACTTTAATAATTATTTAAAGGTTCGGATCGTTTGTGTGGGACCTGAAAGTGGGTCCCACAAAATTGCATTTTGCAAAAGGCTTGGAGTGGCACAAAACGGTGGCGTTTTGGGGGCTGGGACAGGGTCTTGGGACAATCTTCTGGGACAGCTGATCCGGAGCGCCTGGAACTTATTTGGATGGGATGAAAAGATATGAATCTTCAAATTGTAGAATTTATAATTGATGTACGTGACAATCCGTACGTATACCCAAATTAATTAAGAGGTTGCCTTATTCAGGGAGGGCGCTGAAAGGGGCTGTTTACGGAGGCCCCAAAAGGGGATCACTGACACGTTCATCCAATTAATCTGAAACGGTTACCTTGTAGGGTCCGCAAAGTAGTGCATATTTGGAAAAAGCTAGCTTGAACCCAACATCGATGATAATTTCTGAAATGATCCAGTCCGTGGCTTTTTTAATTTTGCAGCACAGTTCAATTTTTGAAATAATCTAGGCCATTGTTTTTTATTTTATTTTATCTTTTTTTGCACCAAAATTCAATTTTTGACATACCTGTCGATGCCGGGTTAAGCTGATTTTTTACATATATACACTACTTTGCGGGCTCTACAAGATGACCGGTTTAGATTATTGCGATGAAAGTGTTAGTGACGCCCCTTTTGGGGCTTCCGTAAACAGCCCCTTTCAAGGCCCTCCGTTAATAAGTTCCTCTCATTAATTAAAGAGAAACCATCGAAAAATAAATAAATAACGACACCAATCAACATCCATTCCAGAGAGCAGCCCACTTGCAACAATCGTGGTTAAATGCCAAACCCTCAACATTCTTTTACCAACCTTTTTTACCACTTACACTATTGCCCTTGCTTAAAGTTTAATTTGGGATATAAAAGGTCATGAACCCTAAATCCCCTGCCCTTAAGCTTGAGAAAAATGGCTTTAAAAATGCTTTTTGTTGTATGGAAAGTCGTTGTGGTGTTTACCCTTCTGTTGGCTTTTGAAGTGGCTGCGAGAGAACTGCTCCAGACTTCGAATTACCTTGGCCCTTGTAAGTTTCTTCTCTTAGAGCATCCCCCATAAAAATTTTAAATGTCAAATTTATTTTTGAAATTGTTTTGCAATCAAGGTTTTTGGTAGTAGACTCTACAGATATAAAAAGAGACACCTCTCTGTCTCTCCCTCCAAATTAGACATATTGGTAACACACTTCATTTTCAAATTAGACATATTGGTAATATCCTTCATATAAACGTTCGAAACTTTAGAGCCTGGAAATTTACCCGATCTTTAACTTCTGGACCTTGGATCTAGTCGAGGTTTGCCCGTCTTTATAACTTTTGTGTAAAAGTTCTTAAATTCGTAGCATTTATGGGATATAATTTTGCCTTGATGCTATGAATTGTTATGCTCATGTTATGGTCTTTTTTGGAAACGGTTATTGTAGCATGATTAATGGACAACATTAAAAAAAAAAAAAAAAAGAGGTCGTGGAAGGTTAAGAAAAAGAATGACAAAATTGAATTTTTTTTTGCCTCTTCTCCTTCTTTCTTATGTTATTTTGGAAGGGTATTACTGTAATAAAAAAAAAACACACACTCAAAAATTGATATTATTTTTTTTTATATGCTAAAGAAATGCCATTTGTGTCTTGTTCAACAGATAAGATGCCTATGACACTCAAGAGAAACGACAAACCCTGGGGCCACCATCCTGCTAATATTAAGGTTTAATATTTGTAATATGATCAAAACACAGAATTCATTCAGAATAAGAGACTTATTATCGGGACTAATGTTTGGGTTCTAGTCTCATATTTGTAAGCTGCTATTTTTCTTCTCTTTATCTTTTCTAGCAATAGATTGGAAATGAATAAATTAGATTGGACCATTTATCTTGTAAAAGGTAGTAATCATGTCCCGTATGATCGTTATAAGGAACCTGGGCGGGTGCTGTGCAGCCCCACGGCACAGCCGTGCCGGCATTTTTTTGACGATCGGAGACGTTCACCGCGTAGACCTCGTTGAGTACTACAAGTGTGCAAAAAATCAACTCGATCGGATATTGTTAAGTGCTTCATCGGAATACAAATAACATGAAAAAGTGGTTTTGATCTGGTGTTTGTGTCCATTTGTGTCCATTTGTTTTCAAAGTATTCGTCTTCCGATGACGTACTTAAAGATATCCAAATTTTTTTACACTTGTAGTACTCGACGAGGTTTACATAGCGATCGTCTCTGATCGTCGAAAAGGTGCCGCCGTGCAGGCGCAGCCACGCCATGGCTGCACAGCACCCCCCTCAGTCGTTGTTATAAACTCCTGTGACTTTATTCTGGTTTTAATTGGATTCTCCACCAGTAGTCGGTGAGATTAATTAATACGTGGATCAGAATTGATACATTAAACCGGATGCCGATTTATCAAAACAAATCTTTCTCATTCCCTAAAGAATTTGTTGCTACAGTATTCAGCAAAAATACACTGCAAATTACTCGTCGAAGACTCCCACTCATGCATCCAAGATGAATATAGTGTTGGAAAATATGTATATTTTTGCAATTGTGATACAAATGAAAGAATCACAGACGACAAAATTATAAATTAGCAGACTTGGAAAATGATATGAAATATGACCAAGGCTATGTCTAAGGAAACTGCGAGTGTGTGAACAGTTTGTGTAACAGGCGTGTCAGGATTGTACGATACAATCCAAGTTGCTGTAAAGGTCAGTGTGCCATTTTTGACTTCATAACGTGACGGTTGTGTGTGACCCAAAGAGTAGAGCCACAAGATGGTTCGTGGTTTCCCTTATCGTAAAAGACTTTAACAATTTCCCAACGGATTGGAAAATGAGAAGAAAACAATAAAGTAAAATAAACAAACTCTATTATCGGTTTAATAAAGTTTGGGTACAAGGAGTCGTAAAAGGAAAAACCTATGGGTACCGACCCATAGGTACAAAAAATGTATAGAGCGTGCTCAGGGACCCGCTTTTAGGTCTCATACGAGTGATCCGCATCGTTCATTAATCTTAGAACATTTTTCCGAGGGGCCCCACAAATTTTAAGTTCAATCGGACGGTTAGAAGTGGCTGAAACGGTGGGGCTTTGGTTCAACCGTTTCTAACCGTCCGATTGAGTTGAAATTTTGAAGGGCCCCTCGGAAAAATGTTCTAAGAATAATGAACGGTTTGGATCACTTGTGTGGAACCCAAAAGTGGGTCTCCGAGCATGCTTTATATATTTTTTGTGCATGAGGTCCAGTACGGGTAGCAACCTCCATCGTAAAGAAGACCTAGGTTAGGCTAGATTTGTAGAACGATAGAAGGAAATAAACTCAACGAAGTTGCTCCAAAAGACGTAATCTTTATTGACTCCTCAATCAATAATTAAATGAAGATCAATGGAGTCAATTTTCATTCACTAGTCCCGAAATTGTTTTGAACAAATCAAACACCTGTTTTAAAAAGTTGAATGGTTGGTGCCTGGCTATTGCCTAATTATCTCACTAAGATAAAAAATAAAAAAAATAAAAAATTGAATGGTTGGAGCCCGCTGATTATCTCCTTAATTAAAGATAAACGTTTGACTTTTGAAATGCTTAAAATTAAGGACTTGTATGGAAAAGACATTCCTAATAGGACTTCTTTTTGGTGGTCGATGGTGACCAAGTTCTAAATGGAAGACTTTGAAAGTTGGGTATACAGGCATACTCTTCCCGGACACAAGGTTTCCGTAGCGACCAAGGCAATACACGGCTGTAGTGCTCTTGATCCGACCTGCCATTTTGATAATACATGACTTCGATTTACTAAAAGTAATAGAGCTAGGAGCAATGATTTAATCCGAGTCTTTCAGATCAAAATGAATGGTTGGATTGAAAGCACTACAAAGACCCCAAATCCACTCTTCCCGTCCTGGCCCATTAAAGTTGAGCAACACTATATACCCAAAAAATACCCAAACGCACACACACAAGTGTGGCTCCCACACACACTGGAGGTGCAGTGTGTGTGGGAGCCACACTTGTGTGTGTGTGGTTGGGTATTTTTTGGGTAACTTGTGTTTGGGTATGCATCATTTTCCATTAAAGTTTCTAGTGCTGCATTCACAATCCAAGAAAAAATGATCTGTTTGATTTTGACTTTAATCTTCAATTTAGAGAATGTTCAACCATTGGTGTGGTTTGTTCAAAGTTTGTTGTGACATCCCGACTTTTTCTTTTGGAAAAAAAAAATTTGATATGAATAATTAATTCTTCCATATTTTTTTTAACGACTTCCAAATAATAATAATAAAAAAAAAAAAAACACTTTTAGTTTAAATTAAACTTCTTATTTTGTTAGGCTACCGATCTAATATTTTGTATTACATTAATTTTCCGTTATATATACATATAGATATAATTATTCGTGCGTGAGAGAATTTTATGGGTAGTGGGAGAGTGGGCTTTATTATTTGCATATTAAATTAGAGAGTCTTATATTCTTAAAGTAGGGTTTCATAAGTTATAAGTTGCAGCCATATGAGATCAGAGAAAGAGAGCGGAAAGAAAGAGAGACTCCATTAAGAGGCAGTGATATTTTCTTTGATCGTGTATTCATAGACAACGAGGTATTAACGGCGTGCTAGGGTGGGCGAAGCTTACTGGTAAACCCATCTCCTTCTTTTCCTTAGTTAATGATCTTTCCAAAGCCTATTAATTAATTGCTACAAAGATCAATTGGTGAGTGCCGTTTGTGGGTATCAGCAAGATGGATATACCTATTTTATTTGGAAATTCATATCAGGTGACTTAGTTCTAAGTTTATGTATTAGAATATATTACCAGGTTTTGTTAAAATACTCGACTAATTGTCCTAGGAATTGTTGTAGTCCACTTTTACAGTCAATTCATGTAACTACTTATAGTTTTATACATACGTTTTATTTGTGATTCAGAGTAGCCGAGTACACGAGGGTTGCATTTTGCGGTCTATTGTTTCGATCGAGGTGAGTGGTTAAGCATGTGATCCCTTCATTTGGATTCCTCTTGAGCCTATCACTTCTTGACATATTCTTTAATTTGTTGTGATGGATAATTGTATTCTTATCTGTCGATCATTTATTGACTATTGACGTACCCTTCGGCATACAAGGTTAATTGATAATATTTTTTGAATGTTTGATTGCTCTCATTTCACTTGTTGTTTATTTGTTGATTCCATGATATCTCGAAATGCCATTCTTTCGTGTTTGGGACCATGTATATATTTGTGAAAGTCCAAGGGAAAGTCCCAGGCGCCATCCTGCGGTGACTTTGGCCACTAGGGAAAAGACTTGTGAAATACCCTGTGACTCTAGTGCTCAACGGATAGGGAAAAGACTTGTGAAATACCCTGTGACCCTACTCCGGATCGGCTCAGGGAAAAGACTCAGGCGCCATCCTGAGGTGACTCTAAGTTCGGTGTTGGATCCAACGGGCTAAGCCTGAGAAAATATTTGGCATATTGGCAATGGTTATTATTAATTGGTTCCCACAAAATTTGGTTGAAATTTCTATTTATTGTTGTTCGGCGTTCTTGTATTCCTGGCCTTTGTATAAATGCATATTTCGTGAATCGATTATTATTCATCTTATTTGTTATTCAGATATTCATCTCCTTGATACCACTTATTGAGCCACAGACCTTTGTTATTTGAAACCATTCTTTGGAGCCCTCACTATCGTCTTTTATACGTATGCCACATTGTGCTCTTAACCCATAGCATGCTTAACTACTCATTGAGCTGTGAGCTGACGGATTTATTCCACATTCTTTTCAGGTTAGTTCGGAGAGCATCATAGTGGACTCTGAGACAGTGTCGGGACGCACCGTTTGGACCTCTAGGGCATCTGCATTTTTAATTTCTTTTAGTCATGTTAACAGCTTCCGCACTTTTGTTTCTTTAGAATTTTTGTTAATAAATTTAGAGTATGGAGAATTTGAGTTATTGTTCACTGGCTACAAAAATGTTGGTTTTGGTTTCCCATTTAAATTTTATAATTTAGGATTCAGTTTTATTATTTTGAGTTGGATAAAAAGAAATATTTATTATTTTGTTTAGGCTTCGCGTTCCAAGAATTGTCTCCTGGTTCGCGGCCGGTCATGCTCCCGAATTTGGGGCGTGACAAAGGTGGTATCAGAGCTTAAGGTTCAAAAAATTTTAAACTTGCATTTTGCATTGCATCTTGTCTTAGATGAGGTCCGGGTTCCCTTGAGTCTATAGGGTTGTGAGTCTTGAGTTATGTAAGCATGTGAGATTACTATTTATTTGTTTTGCATTTAGCTTATAGTCTGTGATGTTATATTTTCTAGCAGCTTAGGGTAATGGATCGTACACGACGAAATTTGAGGTCTACAGCTCGGGGTCGCGGTCGAGCCACTCCTGTAACTCGTGGCCGTGGTCGTACCATTCCAACAGGCCGTGGCCGAGGTAGTGAAATCCCCGCTGATCACGAGGATATAGTTAACCCAGGAACTACCCCTGATCCAATTGTAGAAGTTGTTGCCAATTCTGTTCCACCTACAACTCCTATTGACCCCACAGCTGCTTACCAGGCTATTCAGACATTAGTGGGATTGTTCACCGGACAGCAGGCACAAACAGGAAATTCTATGACTTTCGATAAGGGTACAGTTTTGGATAGATTTTTGAAGACAACCCCTCCATCATTCATTGGGTCTGATAAACCATCTGACGCTGAAGCTTGGTTGCTAAGAATGGAAAAAATATTTGACATTTTGGGCTGTTTTGAGACACAAAAGGTATCATTGGCGACATATAAGCTAGAAGGGGACGCAGAACATTGGTGGCGTATGGCTAAGCAGAAATATAATGGAAAAGAGAATGAGTTAGTTTGGAGTGCTTTCAAGAAGGATTTTGAAGACAAATACATTCCACCAGCAGTTCAGAATCAAAAGCGCATCGAGTTTCTTAATTTAGAACAAGGGAGTCTAACAGTGGCTGAATATCAACGAAAATTTGATGAGTTGTCCAGGTATGCAGGGAAACAAGTGGAAAATGAAGAAGATAAGGTGTGGTATTTTCTAAAAGGACTTCGATCAGATATTCGTGGACGGGTTTCTTTGCTTGATGTTAAGACATTAGCTGAACTTGTGACTAAGGCCCTAACAACAGAGAATGATATAAAAGAGGAAAATATGAGCAAAGAGCATCAATTTAAGAGAACTCGGGAATGGTGGCAAGCAGGGCAGAACAATGAGGGTGGAAAGTCTAATAAGAGGACATTCAATGAGGGACATCAAGTTCAGCGGTTGTGTGATCGATGTGGAAAATCTCATTATGGTTACTCTTGTGATGGCACGCCAAAGTTATGTTATAGTTGTGGTCAGCCGGGACATATAGCTGCTCGTTGTAGGGGAAAAGGAAAAGATGTTGATCCGTCTCAGGGGCAAGGTGTTATCTCGTTTTATTTTATTGACTAGGCATATAAGGGTTTCGTCTTAAGTTTTAGTTTAACTACTATTTTTAAAATTTCGAGGACGAAATTTCATTTAAGGGGGGAATGATGTGACATCCCGACTTTTTCTTTTGGAAAAAAAAAATTTGATATGAATAATTAATTCTTCCATATTTTTTTTAACGACTTCCAAATAATAATAATAAAAAAAAAAAAAAACACTTTTAGTTTAAATTAAACTTCTTATTTTGTTAGGCTACCGATCTAATATTTTGTATTACATTAATTTTCCGTTATATATACATATAGATATAATTATTCGTGCGTGAGAGAATTTTATGGGTAGTGGGAGAGTGGGCTTTATTATTTGCATATTAAATTAGAGAGTCTTATATTCTTAAAGTAGGGTTTCATAAGTTATAAGTTGCAGCCATATGAGATCAGAGAAAGAGAGCGGAAAGAAGGAGAGACTCCATTAAGAGGCAGTGATATTTTCTTTGATCGTGTATTCATAGACAACGAGGTATTAACGGCGTGCTAGGGTGGGCGAAGCTTACTGGTAAACCCATCTCCTTCTTTTCCTTAGTTAATGATCTTTCCAAAGCCTATTAATTAATTGCTACAAAGATCAATTGGTGAGTGCCGTTTGTGGGTATCAGCAAGATGGATATACCTATTTTATTTGGAAATTCATATCAGGTGACTTAGTTCTAAGTTTATGTATTAGAATATATTACCAGGTTTTGTTAAAATACTCGACTAATTGTCCTAGGAATTGTTGTAGTCCACTTTTACAGTCAATTCATGTAACTACTTATAGTTTTATACATACGTTTTATTTGTGATTCAGAGTAGCCGAGTACACGAGGGTTGCATTTTGCGGTCTATTGTTTCGATCGAGGTGAGTGGTTAAGCATGTGATCCCTTCATTTGGATTCCTCTTGAGCCTATCACTTCTTGACATATTCTTTAATTTGTTGTGATGGATAATTGTATTCTTATCTGTCGATCATTTATTGACTATTGACGTACCCTTCGGCATACAAGGTTAATTGATAATATTTTTTGAATGTTTGATTGCTCTCATTTCACTTGTTGTTTATTTGTTGATTCCATGATATCTCGAAATGCCATTCTTTCGTGTTTGGGACCATGTATATATTTGTGAAAGTCCAAGGGAAAGTCCCAGGCGCCATCCTGCGGTGACTTTGGCCACTAGGGAAAAGACTTGTGAAATACCCTGTGACTCTAGTGCTCAACGGATAGGGAAAAGACTTGTGAAATACCCTGTGACCCTACTCCGGATCGGCTCAGGGAAAAGACTCAGGCGCCATCCTGAGGTGACTCTAAGTTCGGTGTTGGATCCAACGGGCTAAGCCTGAGAAAATATTTGGCATATTGGCAATGGTTATTATTAATTGGTTCCCACAAAATTTGGTTGAAATTTCTATTTATTGTTGTTCGGCGTTCTTGTATTCCTGGCCTTTGTATAAATGCATATTTCGTGAATCAATTATTATTCATCTTATTTGTTATTCAGATATTCATCTCCTTGATACCACTTATTGAGCCACAGACCTTTGTTATTTGAAACCATTCTTTGGAGCCCTCACTATCGTCTTTTATACGTATGCCACATTGTGCTCTTAACCCATAGCATGCTTAACTACTCATTGAGCTGTGAGCTGACGGATTTATTTCACATTCTTTTCAGGTTAGTTCGGAGAGCATCATAGTGGACTCTGAGACAGTGTCGGGACGCACCGTTTGGACCTCTAGGGCATCTGCATTTTTAATTTCTTTTAGTCATGTTAACAGCTTCCGCACTTTTGTTTCTTTAGAATTTTTGTTAATAAATTTGGAGTATGGAGAATTTGAGTTATTGTTCACTGGCTACAAAAATGTTGGTTTTGGTTTCCCATTTAAATTTTATAATTTAGGATTCAGTTTTATTATTTTGAGTTGGATAAAAAGAAATATTTATTATTTTGTTTAGGCTTCGCGTTCCAAGAATTGTCTCCTGGTTCGCGGCCGGTCATGCTCCCGAATTTGGGGCGTGACATTTGTTCTACCAACCATTAATTAATTAACTTGGCGTGACTAATTTGCTTGCAAAAAACATCTTTATGGTACAAATATTCAAACCATTGAGGCAATGGTTAATTGTCAAAAAGGAGAAAAACAAATACTTAGAGTTGTTGATTTGAGAGGGAATTAATCCTACGTTATAGGAGAATGCAGTTTTCCCACCGCAAACTATTATTAGATTTGATCAAATATTCATCTCGAAAATAGACAATGCTATCCGATTAGAACTTATTAGACGGGTTGACTTTTTGATCAAAAAAAAAAAAAAAGATGGGTCGACAAAATTTGAAACTGTAAATTGTAGAATAAGTCTACAATAAGTCTACTATCACATACAACCATTCACATATTGCTCACATACGCTGACGTTGCAGCGCCAAATAGGCTCAGTGGGCCCCGCCCACTTAGCTCAAAAAGAGAGAGAGGGAAAAGAAAAAAAAACAATCCTCTCTCTGCAAAACCCACTTCCGGCCACAACCCTGCCGGTAAACATAAGGTCTACAACACAGAGTGGCTGGTTTCCCAACAATTAAACAGGCATAAAAGGCATCACAATGAGGTGCGGACATCTCAACCATGTTGGTAACCCTGAACCACATCAATCACGCACCAACAAGGACCAAAGGGAAAAGAAACAAAGAAAAAAGATGGCAACATGTGAACCACCTACAACACAAAACAACAAAATAGGATCCATAGTTGAAGGTCAAGCCCCTTTAATTTACATTGAATTTTCTTTGCTACTACCATTCTTCTTCTTATGGGTGGACTGTGAACTGTGAAGTACTTTTTTTTTTTTTTTTCCGATCGGCGACTGTGAATTTTCTTTGATTTTTTTTTTAAAGTATGTTTTTGTTTTGCATAGTTAAAGTTCCCAGAAGAGAAAGGTTTAAATGAAACTCTTCCCTTTACATTCCAATTAATCTTGCCTCTAAACGTACTATTAGCTCCAAGCTCTGCTAGTAATTTCATAAGAATTGACAATTTCACGTGCATCACTTGTACAGTTTTACAAGTATATTTTTTCGATGCGCTTGGTTTCTCTCTTTAATTCACATATATATGTTTATATAGATGTGACAAACCATACCCAAATTAATTAAAGAGAAGCCAAGTGACATCGAGAAAATGTGAAAACAAAGAAACATTAATGTCGATACGTAGCAAGCACAGACTCAAAAACCAGATCAAATTACATTTCAGAGCTGCCCCTGGCCTTCACCTTTTTTTTTTTTGCTAAGCAAAAGGAAATTTATTAATCACTAGAAATGACTTACAGTAATGAAACGAAACGGACCCGAAGCATAAAAGACATCACAAAGAGGTGCGGGCATCCGAACCATGTTGACAATCCGAAGCACGACAATCACGTTCTACCAAGAACCCGAAGGGAAAAGAAGCAAATTAAGAAAAAGAGATGGCAAGATGTCAACCACTTACAACGAAAAACAAAAAAATAGGATCCATACAATAATGGTTGAAGGTCAAGCCCCTCTACATTGAATTTTCTTTACTCAAAATTCTTCTTCTTATGGGTCGACTGTGAAGTCTTCTTGTGGCATAAGTCTTATATGATAGTTTTATTTGGGCTATAAAAGGTCTTCAACCCTAAATCCTCTTTCCTTGTGCTAAGAAAAATGGCTTCAAAAGTGTTTTTTGTAGTTTGGAAAGTCTTTTTGATCTTTACCCTTCTTTTGGCTTTTGAGGTGGCTGCAAGGGAACTGCTCGAGACTTCGAATTCCCTTATCCCTCGTAAGTTTGCTTCTCTAAAAGCACCTCTCAAATGATAAAAACGAAAAAAGAAAAAACCATTTATCACAAAATCTTCAGATGTCAAACACCATGTATTTGAGTGTGTACTATATACACTTCTTAAATTACAGAAGTTCATAATATTTGCACATAAATTCACAACATCAACCTTAGGTTTTGTAACGTTTGTATAAAAGTAATCTTAATAATTACTTATAACTTCATCACATCAACTTGGAAATCATGAACTTTATGGGTTATGAGTTTATGTGTCTTGATGTTATCAATTTTTTATATATGCAGATATAATGAATATCTAAGTACACATTGTATTTATTTTTATTTTTTTTGTATGATCTTTAATGCAAATGTTATGAATTTAAGAAGATATTTTTTTAGTGCATACCCTATTTGGATAAACAAAAGGTCTCATGACCGAAGGTTAAGAAAAAGAAAGCCAAAGAATGACAAATTTGATTTTTTTTTTCTTCTTCTTTCTTTAGTAACTTTTAATTGGTATTTATATTTCTATAATGAAAATTAGAAAAAGTATGGTTCCTCTATTGAGAGGAATCAAAAACCTATAATTTTCAAGACAGTTTTTTTGTTTCGTTAAAGAAATGCCATTATTGACATGTCATTTGTCTTGTTCAACAGATAAGATGCCAATGAAGCTTGTGAAGAGAAGCAGTGAACCATACGATAATCCATGGGGCCACCATGCTTAGGAAGATGAAGTGCTTCTTTCTTAATATTTAGGAAGATCAAGTATTAATTTTTAGTGATTTTTCAATTATTGGTATCCGTAAATCAGTAAAAATAAGAGACTTCTTTTCAGGCCTAATGTTCGGGTTCGAGTCTCATGTTTGTATTTGTAAGCTGCTATTTTTCTTTTGTAGAGACGTTGGACTAATTACTACAATTTCATTATTGTGGTTTGATAGTTCGAGATTTACGCCAACCAATGACTGAGACAAAATAATGTGATCACAAAATATGAAATATTTTTTGAGCTGCTATATTCTTACTTGTGGATGTAACGTTCATGGACCAATTGTCTTATAATTCGTGAGATTAAGTTGAATTCTCCACCAGCAGCTATTGAAATTGGTAGGTACGTACCCGGATCAGTTGATACATTTAGATAGATACCGAGTTATGAAAACAAATCACGCACCACTTCCAAAAGAATTCGTTGCTATATTATTGATCAAAAGTAGAACATAAAAATGTCGCATGACACTCCAAGAGTGCACAAAAAATTACTCTTTCGAAATGTGCAAGCGGACCACATGCACTTCTCCTTTTATTTTATTTTTTCTTTAGGTGGTTTTCTTTTTCATACATAAAATACCTACGTACTTAATTGAGTGAAAGAAGATATATAGACGTACAGGGTACTCGCGACCCAATCGTCATATCCTATTTATGTATTTCTGGGGCATTAAAATGCTAAAATTAATTCGAATTTGGTGGAGTAGTCTCTGAAAGACGAATACGGTTCTAATTTTATAAATTGGGAGACGTGGATTTAGACCACAAAGTTTCATAACTAAATTGGAATCCGTATTGATTGACTAATTTGTAACCCAAAAATGATTTCACTAAGGCTGTGTTTGGATGACTGGAATCTTAAGCAGGAATAGGAATATGATTACCGGGAATCAAATTCCCGAGAATTTTCTTGGGTAGGAATAGAAATATGATTACTGGGAATCGAATTCTTAGGAATTTAATACCTGGAGGAATGACATTTCGGTGTTTGGATTAATTCAGTAATCTTACGCGGGAAACAATTATTTTGGAAATTTATTAAAGTTCACATTTCTTTTTCTTAATGAATAAGCGAGGAATCTGAGATTCCCATGGCGTAAGGTTCGCATGGGATAAGGGAGGGATCAGTTTCCCACTCAGTCTAGGAATGTGATTTCTGGTTGAATATGTTACCAGAAACCACATTCTTATTCCTGTCTCTGCCAAACGTTGGAATCAGAAAAGTCTCGCATCACATTCATGTTCCTGCCTGTTCCAAACGTTGAAATCATGTGTAGAAACATCACATTCTTATTCCCCCTTAATATTACTGCCATCCAAACACAGCCTAAGTTAGTCATAACTTGGACCACAATATTGATGACCAACACCATATTAGTTGATCATAACTTAGTCAAATCGAAGAATTATCATTTATTACCAAATACCAACATAGCATTATCTCAATTAGAGAGAGAGAGAGAGATTTTAATCTGGATTGTAGTAAACAAGTGTTTGGTATTCACTTTAATTAGAGTACTACAAGTTATAATTAATGTACGTGACAATCCGTATACCAAATTATAATTAAAGTGAAGTCAACGAAATAATATAATTTGAAAACAAAGATAAATAAATAACGGCACCAATATAATTAACGTCCATTTCAGAGAGCAGCCCACTTGCAACAATCATGGTTAAGTGCCAAACCCTCAACATTGAATTTACTTTAACATTTGTTTATTACTGCTTGTTTTACCAACCTTTTTGACCATTGCACTATGGCCCTTGCTTAAAGTTTTATTTGGGCTATAAAAGGTCTTGAACTCTAAATCTCCTCTGCTTGTGCTAGGAAAAATGGCTTCAAAATTGTTTTTCGTAGTTTGGAAAGTCCTTTTGATCTCTACCCTTCTTTTGGCTTTTGGGGTGGCTGCAAGGGAACTTCTCGAGACTTCAAATTCCCTTATCCCTCGTAAGTTTGCTTCTCAAATACTCTATATATCCATCCGGATTTCTTTGTCATTCTTTCTATTGCAACCGGATAAAAAATTAGTGATATCTGTAAATTGGTAGTATTTATAGGTCCAATATTGATCTTATTTAATAGATTTCGATTAGTTATATAAGACAATATTTTTAAAAGTACATAAAACATTATAAACTATAAGATATAACTATTTGAAAAGTGGCACGAACTAGGGGGTGTAACCGGTTCGGTTCGGTCCAGTTCGGAGGGGTTTTCGACTGAACCGAGCAAAACAGGTTCGGAGGAACCATTGAACCGAAACCGACTTTTTAGAGATCGGTTCGGTTCCGGTTCGGTTCATCCCGCTTTGTCTCGGTTCGGAAGTCGGTTCGGTTCAGGGGGAGAAAGAGGAAAAACTGCAGACATACAACAGGTGAAACACATACACACTATAAATACATACAAATCGACGATCAACATCCAAATTTCCGACGATCTACACAACAAATATATACAACACAAATACATAGATTTACAATACATACATACAGATTTCCGTCGTCGTCGTCCATCGCTATCAACGATCTGTCGCCATCCATTGCATCTGTCGTCGTCACCATCCATCATCAACGATCTGTTGTCGTCGTCCAATCTACCGTTTGTCGGAATCATCGTGCCACGAACTCCCAAAATGGACTAACAAATTCGGACGGAGGGGGTTAAAAAAAGAACTACCAAGGAATGACAATTTTGTTTTTTTTTTTTTCCTTCATTCATTACTGACTTTTAGTTGGGTATTTTAATTTCTATAATAAAAACTAGAACAGTTATAGCTTCTCTACTTAGAGCAATCAGAAAAGTATATTATGATTCTATTTATCTAAAGTATCAACACAATTATTTTTTTGTTTCGCTAAAGAAATTAATGTCATTACTGACATGTCATTTGTCTTGTTCAACAGATAAGATGCCAATGAAGCTCGTGAAGAGAAACAGTGGACCTAAACCATCCGATGATCCATGGGGCCACAATGCTTAGGAAGATCAAGTGCTTCTTTTCAGAATATTTACGAAGATCAAGTATGTTTAGTGATTTTTTAGTCATTGATATCCGTAATATATGTAAAAATCAGTATTTCTTATCAGGACCAATGTTCGGGTTCGAGTCTCATGTTTGTATTTGTAACCTTATTTTTCTTTTGGAGAGAAAGTGGACTAAATACAACAATTTCATAATTGTGGTTTGATAGTTCGAGCTTTACGCCAATGACTGCGACAAAATAATGTAATCTCAAATTATGAAACGTTTTTTTAGTTACCACAATTTAACTTGTGGTTGTAATGTTTATGGACCATTGGTCTTATAAAAGTGAGCAATCATGTCCCATCTACGCCGCGATGTGATTTATGAAAAATTCGTGGGAGTTTAAGTTGAATTCTCCACCAACAAATAGTTAGTTGATACATTCAGACAGATACCAATCAATTGTCAAAACAATTCACGCACCATTTCCAAAAGAATTCGTTGCTACGTTATTGGTCAAAAGTACAAAGTAAAAATGACACATGACACTCCAAGAGTGCTAGATACATTACTCCTCGAAAATATGTAAGCGGAAAACATGCACATCTTATTCGGAGAGTGTTGGATAGATCGTAAAGAACAAAGTTTAAACTAAGTTGGAATCCCTCGTGGACTTGGGATTGCTGGTGGGAAAATGCTAGGTACCCAAACAAAAAATACCCACAAATTACCCAAACACACACACACAAGTGTGGCCCCCACACACACTGCACCTCCAGTGTGTGGGGGGGCCACACTTGTGTGTATGTGTTTGGGTAATTTGTGGATATTTTTTGTGTGTATGTAGTGTTGCTCATTGCTGGTGTGTAGCCCATAGGGCTGCTCAAAAAAACCGCTGAACCGTGAATCCGGTCCGGACCGAACCGATCCGTACCTTTTGGATTTTAACCGTGGATTAATGGTCCGGACACGGATTCAAAAAATAAAAAACCGTGACTTTTGGATCGGACACGGATTTTGATTTTGAAACCGTGGATTAACCAATCCGGACCGTGAGATTTTTATTATATATAATTTTATCACTTTTATAATTATAGTTATATAGATATTGTTAATTTAGCAGACTTACGGTTTGGTTGTACTGTTGTAGGAGTTATGGTGCGAATATTGTTCTCTCTATAAAATCTAGGGGGGTAAAGTGTCATAAATGCTAGTACATATACTCTCTGTTTGTGAGTGAACTGGAAGTAACTATCTGTTATTGTCTTTGTGAGTGAACCAGAAGTAACTATTTGTTATCTTTTGTGGTAATATAAGTTTGTGCCTTTGTTTGTTCAGTTATATAACTATCTGGCTTACTGCTTTTGTTGTTTTTTTATTGGGATTTCCAACTTTGAACTTTCTATTTAGTGCATTTGCTACTTGCTAGTGCCTTATTGCCTTAGTTGTTTTTTCCGAATAAGTTAAAAATCCGCGGATTAATCCGGAACCGATCCGTGACTCGCGGTTCGGATTGGAACCGAACCGTGAGACTTTTGGATCGGACACGGATTGTATTTTGAAAAAACCGTGACTCGCAGATTAGGATTGGATTCATGCCAATCCGGACCGATCCGGACCGTGAGCACCCCTAGTAGCCCAGCCCCATGCACAGTAGCGTGTGTTGGGCAGCCTATGGTGACATTGATTTCACTAATTTGTAGCCCAAAAATAATTTCACTAAATTTAGTCATAACGAAGTTCATGAGGTTACAGCTAGCTGCTAGCTCATTTTTTAACAGCACGCGGTTTGACTTTTCAGAGCCCCATATATAGTACTATTACTCCCTCCGTCCCAATTTAACAGTTCATTTTGGGAATTCGTGCCACTTTTCAATTGATTATAGGGCCACTTAGCCAAAAATCCAAAACATTTGACATTTTTAAATGGAAGGAGAAGGAACTTTTGCAATTAAACATAAAAACAAGGGGATGCACAATTACTAGAATGTCACTAATTTTTAAAAGTTCAAAAAACCTCCTACTTCCGACAAACCACCACCCTACCACCGGCGACCACTTCCGGCCGATCACCACCTCACGTCCGGTGACCAGTTCCGGCGACCATTTCCGGCGACCAAAAAAATTAGTGAAATGTCACTAATTTTTAAAAGTTGGAAAATAAAAAAAAATAAAAAAAACTCCTACGCGGCCGACCACTACCTCACCTTCGGTAACCACTTCCCGCCACCACCACCCCACCTCCGGCGACCACTTCCGGTGACCAAAAAAAAAATAGTGAAATGTCACTAATCTTTAAAACCTATAATTTTCATACAGGAAATTAAAAAAAAAAAAAAAAAAACACAACTCCTACCTCCGGCCGACCACCACCCCACCTCCGGCCACCACTTCCGGTGACCAAAAAAATTAGTGAGATGTCACTAATTTTTAAAAAATTTAATTTCGAACATAAAATTAAAAAAAATCACCACCCCACCTCCGGCCACCACTTCCGGTGACCAAAAAAATTAGTGAGATGTCACTAATTTTTAAAAATTTTAATTTCGAATATAAAATTTAAAAAAATCACCATCCCACCTCCGGCCGACCACCAGCCCCACCTTTGGCCCCTTCCGGCGACCAAAAAAAATTAGTGAGATGTTACTAATTTTAAAAAATTCTTATTTCAAACATAAAATTCAAAAAATCTCCACCCCACCTCTGGCCGACCACCACCCCACCTTTGGCCGACCACTTCCGGCGACAAAAAAAATTAGTGAGACGTCACTAATTTTTAAAAATTCTAATTTCAAACATAAAAGTCAAAACAATCACCACCCCACCTCCGACCGACCACCACCCCACCTTTGGCAGACCACTTCCGGCAACCAAAAAATTAGTGAGATGTCACTAATTTTTAAGAATTCTAATTTCGAACATAAAATTCAAAAAAATCACCATCCCACCTCTAACCGACGACACCCCCCCCCCCCCCCCCCCCCCCCAACCCACTTTTGGCTGACCACTTCTGGCGATCAAAAAAATTAGTGAAATGTCACTAATTTTTAAAAACTCAAATTTCATAAATAAGATTAAAAAAAATCATCACTCCAACTCTGGCCGACCACCACCCCACCTCGGGCCGACCACTTACGGGACCAAAAAAATTAGTGAAATGTTACTATTTTTTAAAAACTTGAATTTCGAACATAAAACTAAACTTCATAAAAGCTAAAGAAATCAACGAACAAAGTTATTCCGAATCTAGTGACAAGTCACTAAACTTTATACGTCATTTAAAGCACCTAATTTCATCCATAAAATTAAAAAAAAAATCAACACAACCACCTATTTCTCGAAATTATAGTTGTCAAAGCAAAGTCGGATGACTGTAAGCCTTCATTGGCCACTGACGCCCATAGATCTAAGTAGATGTAAGCAATTAACATGTGTACACATACATCAACAACTAGTGAAATGTCACTAATCATCATAAATCTATAATCACACTTCGTTCGAGAATTGTCAAATTATGCTCAATCATCCAGCACATAAACACAAGTGAAAACTACTAAAATATGGTAAAGCCTAATTAACATTTCATAAACTTCAGAAAGTTTTGTACTAGAAGAGTTTTGTACTAGAAGTCTGATAGCACAGTTTTTTTTTTTTTTTTTTTTTCTTTCAACAATGTCGACTTTCTTTGAGTAGAGTATTCGTGTACAGTTGTCGTCAGGGAAGGGAACAAATAGACTATAAAACCTAAAACTAGTTAGTTCTCACTAATGTTCATAAAACTGGTAAAGAGATATTGAAATGAGAGTACAAGCTCATATTCCTCATATTACAACTAATCAAATCATATCAAAGAATAAAACCTAAAACACAACATGCAAAAACTCTTAATTTCACTATTTATAGAACTAGTTACATCTCACTAAAGAACTAGTTACATCTCACTAAATTTCATAAACAAAGGAACTCTTACTTCATTGTGCTATGTAACTAAAAATGCATCAAAATTCAAACTAAAACTCTTAAAACATCAACAAAATTGATTCGTGTGATTCAGATGTGGAGTCGAATCGAACAACCAAAAAGGAAAGGAGATCGATTACCAAAAGTGATTGGTTCGATTCCTGCGGTGGGCGCCAAACTTAGCTCGATCAATTGAACAACGCAAACGCAATTGAGAGCGATTACCAAAACTGATTCATGCGGAAATACCTCAATCGTGAGGGCTTGGATTCAGTTGTGGAGTCCAATAGAATAGGCAAACGCAATTGCAATCGATTGATTACCAAAATTGTGCGATCAATTTGGCCTGATTGTTAGGGCTTTCCTTTATCAGTTGATCCACCACAACAAGCCAGTGTTTGGAATTGCCGCCGTCGAGCAGAATCATCTCCTTGGGAGGGCGTTTGGACGATGTAGTCGCCGGAGAGAGGTGGTGGGACTTGGAAGTTGGCCGTGACGAGGAAGCGGATGCGAGGGAGGAAGATGAGGAGAGAGGTGGGAGGAAAAGGGGGAGAGAGAGAGAGAGAGAGAGAGAGAGAGAGAGAGAACAGGAGATGCGTGATATTGAGAGATCGGAGGGCAGTGTTTCATGGTGAGGCGGTGGAATGGAAGTAAGGATTTGTTTTCTTGTGAGGAGGGTAGTGTTGTCCAAATAACTTGCTCTTGTCCTTTTGGCTGAAATCCTGAAAATGATATGTCCTTCTGACCCATAATAAAAACCGTGTCCCATTTTTAAAAGAGGTAAAAAATGTTGCATTTTTGACTAATTTTCTCTTGATTATATCTCGTAATTTACATTGCTTTATTTGATTTTGAAAATATTGTCTTATAGAATTAATTGAGATCTATCAAACAAGATTCATATTGAATATGAAATTCATTACCGATTTCAAGTTATAAGTAGTTTTTTATCCTATTAGAATAGAACGAGGGACTATTAAATTGGGACGGAAGGAGTATCATTTATTATAACCAATAGTATTATCTTTTCTAGAGAGAGAAGTACAGATTCCACTGCGGGTTGCAGTAACTAGTGTTTGGGTTTCACTTCAATTACTCCCTCCGTCCGGATCTGTTGGTCCGTTTTGGGGATTCCAACTTTTTTTCCATTACATTTTGAGTTTGTTAATTTCCTATTTTATCCTCAATCTCTCCATTTAATACTCCCTCCATTCCAATTTGATAGTCCACTATGAAACTACGTGTAATTTTCAAACTAAAAATAATGTAGTCGTAAAAATTATTTTTTTATCAATATGGATCTTGTTTGGTAGATCTCATTGAGAACTTTAATACGGTGCAAAAAATATTCAAAAATGTAAGCACATTATTTAAAAAAAAATAGTTTTTGTGTTATTTAAAGCTTTAGAAATGGGGCAAAAAAGTAAATTTTTCATACTTTATGCTTTGACTTTTGAAAATGGACAAATATTTTAGGACTTGAAAAAGTATGTTTGTGGACTAACAGATCCGGACGGAGAGAGTATGATATATATATTTTTGAACAATGATACATACACTCCCTCCCAACCACTCCCCTTCTCACATGTGGTGGGACCCACCACATGTGAGAGGGGGAGTGGTGGGGAGTGATTGGGAAGGGAGTGTATCTATCATTTTTGTTTTTTTTTTTTATGGCAAATTTTTTTTATTAAACTCGACAAAGGGTGCATCAAGGAAAAGGCCAAATACTAAGCACAATGCAAAGTATAAGAGGTAAAAAAATACTATTCAGCAAAATGCTGAAGGGAAAAAACATTACTACAAGAGATAAAAAAAGAACACGTTCAGAGCTTTGAGATTATTGACAACCTCCAAGATTCAAAAGTAACCAAAATGCCAGCAATAGGGCTTCCAAGCGAAATCATTGTTTATGATTTTAATTAGGGTTCAATTCAATTGGGGTTACAATCCCCGTAAGCAGAAAAAGAAAAAAAAAATCGATTTCAAATATTCAATAACAGTTTTGGGTAGAGGTTGGAAGGCTAGAGCCACAAAATCAGTTATTTCAATGGTTTATCATGAAGAGTGAAAAAGGAAAAAGGGTTACTCAATAGTATTTGAGTGGACAGAGCAGTGCGATGGAGGGTCAGTACTTTTGAGGTTGGTAAATTGGTTGCGGTGGTAGGGGTTAATTATCGCTTGGCATTTAGAGCAAAGTTTTGTTTTTTGATTGGCAACAAAATTTTTAAAACTCGACAAAGGGTACATCGAAGTTAGAAGGCCATAACCAAGCACGAGTAAGGTATAGGCAAAGATTCCAGCGGATTGTTGAAATTAAAAGAGAAAAGGGAAAAAAATTTGGGTGGTGGAAGGTGATTTGTTGAAGTTTGCCCATAGGTGTTGTGTGTGTATGAGGTTTTTTTTTTTTTTTTTTCTCCTTTTTTGTGAGAGTGAGAAAGGAGAGAGAGAGGTTGAGTTACCAAGATGGAGATGAAAAATTGGGTATGTTGGTGTTCCTGGTAATGTAAATGAACCCTACACTTGGAAGATAATAGAGACATGAAAATACAACTAACACCCAAGGACAAAAATGTAAAAAGCCAATCTAAGTTAGCGCCATCCATCCCACATGCCGAACAGGGGAAGTCAGTGCAATATCAGAAAAAGTTTGAGAGCTCTACGGAGTTATCAGAAACCTCAGGAGAAGTGAGCGTGTGGACAATTTACGTTATAATATGTCACACCCATCCCACCCATATTGAAAATCAGACTTGGGAATTAACTTTTGGGATAGATTTATTGAAATTTCCAAAGGAAGTGCTTTGACGATGACAAAAGGCTCCTACAGTACGAAACCAATCGAATAAAAAAACCTAATCCATTAAAAATAGGACTTGGATTCCCTTAAGTCTCTGTTCAATTAGTCAAAGACTCAAAGGGACGATTCCAGACCATACTCATGGAGCCCATTTTGTATTCATTGTAATAATTTGGACGTTTCATCAATGCCAGCCAAATATTTAGGGGACCTGAAGCAAAAGTTGATCAACGTAGAGTTTTCGTTTGACAAATCATTAAAAGGATTTACCATTATAAAAACTTAAATGTATAATTATCCAAAAATAAACAACCCTTACAAAAATGCAAAATCCATTGAACCTCATGACACATGAAGGCTGGAGTATGCATTTTATTCATATTCTAAAATTAGGCCTCAAGCTACCGGTAATTTCAATATAGCCACCAGTTTATTGGGCCCTAAAGCTTGATTGGGTCTATTTTCATGTGTAGCAAGCTTAAAAATAAATAAATAAATAAACAGAACTCATATGTAGATATGAGAGCTTTACTAGTTTGGGGCACCTAATTTTAAGAATTTTTGGAGGGCTGGAGCCATGGCTTCTTTGACTTGTGCTCTAAGCCGGCTCTGCATTTCATTTTTTGAGAACTTAAGTTTCGCCAAAAATGATAGATTGGATGTCATTTGATATGATTTAAAAAGCTTTAAATAGTGCAACACTGGATCAAAATTCCTTTTCCTTTATTTAAATGTGTCCTGGAGGGGAAGATATCAAATAACATCTCAAGAACATGATTTTAAGAGTGGCAAATTATCTCACAAAGACTGAAAACTGAACGGTCCCGATCATCGGAATGAGCCCGCAAAAGGCTTATAAAATAGACCAAAAAGGACCGTGTAGTCTCTTTGAAAATGGAAGAGAATCCAAGTCCTAAAAGATAACCTTTTGATAAACCCTTGGAAAAATACCCGTGTGAACTTTTGAATGCCCAAAAGGACTTTCATGTAAAGGACTTCCCAGACAATTTTCCTTTCTGTGGTCGTGACCGCGTTGTAGACTTTCTGACCAAACCCTCCACATTGAATTTTCTTTTAACATTTGCTATGGTTAAAAAAAACCAATGTCTTTGAAGTCTTTCTTGTGGCCCAAGTCTTCTTAGTATATGATTTTGGCTATAAAAGGACATGCATGAAACCCTAAAATCACCTGTCTTTTATGCTTGAGCAAAAATGGCAACAAAAATGCTTTCTGTTGTTTGGAAAATCCTTTTGTTCTGTACCCTTCTCTTGGCTTCTCAGGTGGCAGCTAGAGAACTGCTCCAGACTTCGGATCCCGCTGCCCCTCGTGAGTTTTCCCCCCTCTTATCTATTATTCACTTGATCAGAAAATAACAGAAAATGCTACAATACTTACTATTATATGATTTTTATGATTCTTTGATATATGTTCGTAACTGTTGTGTATGAAGATACAGACTTCGCCTTTTCGGAACTTATTATTGGAAGATTCGATCTCTTTTTGGCTTTTTATATTTTAGACTTTTTGTATTATGGTTAGAATGTGTTTCTGAATCTTGAAAGAGTTTGGGAGATATGTATAGAATGATTCTGCAATAAGAGTGGTGTTTAGGATATATGTGCATCATACATTGTGTAGGTCTTAAGATTTACTAACATGGGAAAAATGAAAATTGTGAAATCAAAAACTCCTTTCCCTCTATTTTTATCTTTTGCTATCCATCATAAAAAAACCAAGAATCCATTTCCTTGGAATTCATTTAGGGAGGAGAGAGGCAAACAAGCAAATTGGGAAAATGAAAAAATAAAAATTGGATAAGTAAGCTCCCAAATACCCCATGTATTATTTCGGTTTATCTTGACTAAAAGAAACTGGCTAATAACGAAACATGAAGCATATCTTATTTACTGATTATATAAATAGGGAGTTATCTTTTGGGATAGATTTATTAAGATTTCCAAAGGAAGTCCTTTGAAGATGTCACAGGCACCTTCACCAAACCAATCGGAAAATATAGGACTCGGATATCTTTTAAGTCTCTCCTCAATTAGTCAAAGGGACGGTCTTGTAACCCTTTTTGGATTCACTTTAATAATCTGGACCTTTCATTTTTTATACTTTGTCAAGAACTTAAGTTGGGCCAAAAGTTATATGCATCGGATGTCATCTTATATATACGATTTTAAAACACCTATAACACGAGAAAATATTGCCACGCTAGATCGAAATTATTTTCTTTGTATAGATGTGTGCATCTGAGGGTAGATAGATTAGATTCTGAAAATATATCAATTAATATCTTATCAACACGATTTTTAGAGTGGCAAATTATCTCACAAAGATTAAAAATTGAATAGTTACGATCATCGAAGTGAGTCTGTGAAAGGCCCATAATACCGTCTCTTTGAAGAAGGAAGAGTATCCAAGTCCTAAAAGAGAGAGAAATTTTTCAGTGTCGGTAGGTACGGCTGACGTAGTACCCTACCGGCACATCCGAATCATCCAAAACACAAAAGGACGGCTCGGAAACACTGTAGAATATCGCCACGTGATACCCTACCGGCATTGAATTTAAGATTTTCCAGTGAGAGATAACCATTTAATAAACCAATGGAAAAATAACCGTTTGACTTTTGAAATGCCTAAAAGGACTTGCATGAAGACTTTTATAGCTAACAGGACTTCCTTTTTGGTGATCTTGGCCACGTCACATGAACTCTCTTTAAAAACAAAAAACGAAAGGACTTCCAATCAAGAAATGGAAGACTTCGAAAGTTTGATGAGTACGCGTACTGCTCCCTTCCTGGTCATTTCCTGCTACGGGTTAGGTCGAGTTTAGGTCGGGCTTGTACTAGGTAATAATTAGACTTGGCCATAACCAAGTCATGTTTATTAATAATCAGACTTCATTTAATGTTTTGAAGCCCTACTTAATTTGATTATTATTATTTTTCAAGCACATTCAGCAAGCCCATTTGTTTTTCTAAAACATAATATTTTGAAAATAAATTAATCAACTTAATGATCACCAATGAAAATTCACAAACGTAATTTAAGTTTTAAATTCTCAAAAAACTATTATAAATAGACACATAAAACCATATAGATCTAACATAGGATAAGATCAAGTGTCGATTTTAGCAAACGAGGAGAAAATTTGCTAAAATGATCACAATTGATTTAAGCAAATGAGGAGTTGATTTTAGCAAATTTCTCCTCATCTGCTAAAATCAACTCTTGATTTTATCAAAAATTTGGAACTCTCCAGCATTCATGAATCTTTAACATGTAAAAACTTCTCTCACATATATATCTCTCCTTTAAAATGACATTTCTTCAATAAGAAATTGTAGAGCAAGAAGGAAAAAAATGAAACTTACACTTAAATAACAGAAGACGGTCCACTTCATGAAAGAAAAATCCTAAGCGCACAAGTAGGACTTATAGCGGTAACACTATATCGATATAGTTAAAATAAATATGTTATTTTAATCGGTCTAAGCCTTAAGGGATTTTTTTCAAACCCAGTTAACTTCGTAAACAGACTTAAAATCGTAACCCAGACAACCCGATGAACCTAAATGTTTATTCCGAATTCTAAAAAAATGGGCAACCAAGAAGACCCATCGTCTAGGTTAGTGACCTCCATTGCACCTTGCATTTAATAGGGGTGCTCGCTCAAGGTCTAAAAGTGGTAGAGCCTACGGCCCCTGCTCTTGAAAAAAAAAAAAAAAAAGTAAAAAAATTCCTACTCCTTTCACAATCCAAGGAAAAATTTGACCATGAATCCGTCGGTGTGGTTATTATTCAAAGTTTGTTCTACCTAACAATAATTAATTACTCGGTGTGCATGATTAATGTGATTGTAAGAAACATATTTTAGGGTATATATTCAAACTTTGTTATACCAGCCAATAATTAATTACTGTACTTGGTTTGATTAATGTGCTTGTAATTAAAAAACATCTTTTAGGGTGCAAATATTCAAACCATGGAGGCAACATTGATTGTCAAAATCAGACGACATTTCGATACTTGAATTAAATTTATTTTTTATTTCAATATATAATTACCATATGTGCCGTAATGTGGGTCATTTAAGGAAATAATCTTGCAAGTTTATCTTACCGAAAGAAACCGAAATAATAACAAAACATGGACCATGATTAAGAGAACGAAAGACAAACAATGTCAAATTTGATATTTTTTACAGAAAAGTTTTTTTCTTTTTTTTTAATTTGCTAAAGAAATGCCATTATTGACATGCGTCTTGTCTTGTCTCGTCTTATTCAACAGAGTTGTCAACTACGAAGAAATTGGGCAAACGAGATAAGCCATGGAGCAAGGGCCATAATCCATGAAATTAATTAATTTCATCTCAAGAATAAGAGGTTCCTCATCAGGAATAATCTTTGGGTTCCAGTCTCATATTTCTGGGCTGCTATTTTTTCTTTTCTATATTTTTCCTAGCAATAAATTGAACAGAATTAAATAATGAAATTG
Source organism: Vaccinium darrowii (assembly GCA_020921065.1). Classification (NCBI taxonomy): domain Eukaryota; kingdom Viridiplantae; phylum Streptophyta; class Magnoliopsida; order Ericales; family Ericaceae; genus Vaccinium; species Vaccinium darrowii. The sequence continues at coordinate 9,831,303 of CM037153.1, forward strand.
TAGTGAATGTTGTTAATAATTCCAATTGTACCATTATCCTTTGTTGACAAAATAATATTCTTAGAATATGAAATATATATAATAAAAAAAAATTGTTATCCTGAATTATGGTTATAACATTCTTGGACCAACTGCGTCTTATTAGTAGTTGTGTTGGGCAAGTTCATGCAAAGTTTTGCTTAGATTTTTATTGGGCCCCAACTAGCTAGTAGGTGTGGAGTAATTATTTCATGATTTTTGGGCACCGCCACGTGTTGTCTCAAGTTCCCAATACATATATCTATCACACATTGCACTAACCCCACAATAATGTGTGGTGGATAAGGGTATTGGTCATAGGTGTGAGAGTGATCCTCTGAGTCAATTCATTGATCTGAAAATAGAGTAATAAAAAGGATCCGGCTTGTTTACAATCCACTTATGGACCCAGAGGAAGGTTTGCATAACGCCAACTGTCCAAAAATATTTTTAATGAATTAGATTTGTTGAGTGAATGGTTGAGATTGAATTGCGTTGGGTTCTTTGTAGAAAGAACATGTTTACTAAAAATAAGCTCAATTGAATATCGATAAAAATATAAGCAATATACATTTTATAATAAAAGGAACTAGCATCAAGCCCATGCTATGCACGGAGCCGCAATACACGAAAAAAATTAACTATTGATGAATACTTTCAACATTAAAATGGCCTTGTTTGTTTGTGAGTTTAGTTTTCCACAAAAATTTAGCGTCGTACTGTGCTACATGATTATATGCTTGGAGCACTTTGATTCCACAATCTAGCAGAAAATCCGTGCTATATATAGGATAAATTATTATTTTCATATACCAATAATTTAAATTTGTATGGAAAGAACAGTGTTATTCTTCAAAACTCATGGTAGTAAACATATTGATGAGTGATTAATTAATGAAAGTGTGTAATTTTTTGGTATTAACCATGTTGTTGATGATTAACCAATGAAAATGTGTATTCTTTTGGGTATTATAAATAATTAATCTTAAAACACTTATACCTTTTTTTTATATTAACAATCCCTCCGTTCGTAAAGATAATCCAATGCCAAAAAACCTCTAATTTCCGGATAGAAAAATAAAGCACCTCCGTACACAATTTATACATTTCTTCATACAAAATTAAAGAACTAATTGAGATTTTTATTCAAAAATTGCACGTCGCTTTATAATTAATAGACTATGTTTTGTGGGATGGAGGTGGAAGAATATTAATCTTAGGTGCTACCTCCGAGTCAAAATCCTGACTCCGTCCCTGGGTATTACTCTCTAATATAAATTGTCAAAAAAATCTTATAACTTATTTGAGTACCTCACAAAATCAAACTAAATCAAATCTTAAAATACCTCACGACCTTCATATTTTGATTTGGGGCTTGACTCCTTTGTTTATGGAGCTGGACATTCCAGTGGTGCAATCGTTGTGCTTATTGTATGGTTGGTTCAAAATATTAATTCACTCATATGGATATATAGTTTCTTATATTTGGATGTTAGTTTTGCGATTATTACGTATCATATGTGTAAGGCATATATTTGAGTTTTGAATTTTTTTTGGATTTCTTTAAGAAAATTTTATTCGTTCAGTTAAGTTTTATGGTTGTTTGTTTACTTCAATTTTACTCCCTCCGTCCCGCAAAGTTTGACACTTTCAGGAGTGCGTGTCATTTTTAAATTGCCTATATCTCAATTCATAACGTTTTATGTGATTTTCAAAACTTTGTTCAAAAGATCTAATTGAAATCTATCAAACGAGATCCATATTGCTTATATAACACATTACAGATTAAAAGAAATAACCAATTTTTTCATAGGGCTGGAATAGTGAAAGTGACAAACTTTGCGGGACGGAGGGAGTATTTTATTGTTGGTAGATGTGCAGAATGATTTACGAATTTTGAAAATTTAAACTAACTACACATTTATATTTGATAGGACTTTACATTAATTGTGTGTGCACTTGAAATCATTCCGTGCATAGCACGGGTTTGATGCTAGTTCAAATGTATTCTACAACTTCTTATTTTGTTCATATATTAATTGTTTAAGTTTGATAGATATTCATCATTCTATCTTAAAGTAGAATATATATAATACTAAATGTCACTTTGTCAAAAGAAGAAGAAGAAGAAGAAGAGAACAAATTCTATCCCACAAAACTCAAGAAAGGTTGGCTAAAAGAATTGTCAAGATGTTGTCATTTGATAGTCATAAGGAGAAGAGAACAAATTCTATCCCACAAAGAATTGTTAAGATGTTGTCATCTGATAGTGATATAGTAATTTAGTATTGTACCTTTCAAGATCTTAGCAATAGCAACTATTAACTTGACATTTACTACTAAATTGAGAATAATATTCCAATTATGTCCCTTCGGGGACATCCGATAAAATTGGAACGATATGTAACCCTTTGACCATTTTTGCGATCAAAATGTTGTTTTGACAATTTCAATCGATTGATTTTCTCATCAAGGTTCTCACATCGATCCTGTAAAAGCCAAGTCATTTTTTAACCAACATAAATTTCAACATCAAAAGCCATTATAGATTTAAAAAAAAAAAAGAAAGAATACCAATCAATAGAAATTGAAAAAAAAAATTATCAACAAACTAACTCACCGTTACCAAAACATGAGTTATTTTTTCATTTGCACCAGGCCAACCACGGCCCTAGCCAAAGCATAAGAACAACAATAAGGTTTGCACGAAAATATAAATTGTCAAAAAAATCTTATAACTTGTTTGAGTACTTCACAAAATCAAACTAAATCAAATCTTAAAATACCTCACGACCTTCATATTTTGATTTGGGGCTTAACTCCTTTGTTTATGGAGCTGGACATTCCAGTGGTGCAATCGTTGTGCTTATTGTATGGTTGGTTCAAAATATTAATTCACTCATATGGATATATAGTTTCTTTTATTTGGATGTTAGTTTTGCGATTATTACGTATCATATGTGTAAGGCATATATTTGAGTTTTGAATTTTTTTTGGATTTCTTTAAGAAAATTTTATTCATTCAGTTAAGTTTTATGATTGTTTGTTTACTTCAATTTTATTTTATTGTTGGTAGATGTGTAGAATGATTTACGAATTTTGAAAATTTAAACTAACTACACATTTATATTTGATAGGACTTTAAATTAATATATTGTGTGTGCACTTGAAATCATTCCGTGCATAGCACAGGTTTGATGCTAGTTCAAATGTATTCTACAACTTCTTATTTTGTTCATATATTAATTGTTTAAGTTTGATAGATATTCATCATTCTATCTTAAAGTAGAATATATATAATACTAAATGTCACTTTATCAAAAGAAGAAGAAGAAGAAGAAGAAGAAGAGAACAAATTCTATCCCACAAAACTCAAGAATGGCTAAAAGAATTGTTAAGATGTTGTCATTTGATAGTCATAAGAAGAAGAGAACAAATTCTATCCCACAAAACTCAAGAAAGGTTGGCTAAAAGAATTGTTAAGATGTTGTCATTTGATAGTCATATAGTGATTTAGTATTGTACCTTTCAAGATCTTAGCAATAGCAACTATTAACTTGACATTTACTACTAAATTGAGAATAATATTCCAATTATGTTCCTTCGGGGACATCCGATAAAATTGGAACGATGTGTAACCCTTTGACCATTTTTGCGATCAAATGTTGTTTTGACAATTTCAATCGATTGATTTTCTCATCAAGGTTCTTACATCGATCCTGTAAAAGCCGAGTCATTTTTTAACCAACATAAATTTCGACATCAAAAGCAATTATAGATTTAAAAAAAAAAAAAAAAAAAAGAATACCAATCAATAGAAATTGAAAAAAAAAATTATATATCAACAAACTAACTCACCGTTACCAAAACATGAGTTATTTGTTCATTTGCACCAGGCCAACCACGGCCCTAACCAAAGCATAAGGACAACAATAAGGTTTGCACGAAAATATAATTGGCTGGATTGAGTGACTTAAGAATTTTTTAGACTGATGGTTGAGAAAATGGGAGATGGGCATTTTCATTTTTTTAAGTTTTTGATGTATTTGGAATTTAAAACTAATTGATTATTGTTTTTATTTGCAAATGTTGAGTAATTTTTTTAAAATTATTTTGAAATTTTTAATTAGCTAATTAATTGTTTCATTTGTAGAATTTATTGATTGATGAGTATTTGAAATTTAAAATTATTTGATAGATTATTTTCTTTACCAATCTTGAGTGTTGATTCCTTAAATCATGGAACTTGCTTGAAATTTGAAATTTACCTACTTATGGTAATTGAATTATTGTCACATGTGTCACTCAAAATCCTATACGACAAACCAACTATTTTATGCTACTTGTTGCGATGAGAGCCTTCCTCACAAAAAGTCATTCTGCAATACTATATAAGATGGGAAATATGTTATAACCTTAAATTTTACAAATTTACACCCCGCACATATATTGAAAATCAGACGTGGGAATTTTATCTTTTGGGATAGGTTTATTTAGATTTCCAATGGAAGTCCTTTGACGATGTCACAAGCACCTTCACCAAACCAATCGGATAAAAATCGGAAAGTCTGCATACACACAAAAAATACCCCGAAATGACCCCGAAAAACACATCCAAGGGGTGAGATTCACCCAGTACACTCTTGGATGTGTTTTTCGGGGTCATTTCGGGGTATTTTTTGTGTGTATGTATCATTGTTGGATAAAAATAGGGCTTGGATTCTTTACGTCTCTCCTCTGTTAGTCAAAGGGACGGGATGTTCCAGACGAAGTCTTGTAGCCCTTCTTGGCTTCATTTTAATAATTTGGACCTTTTATTTTTTAGACTTTGTTGAGAACATAATTTGCACCAAATTAAAGTTATATGGATCGGATGTCATCTTCTATGATTTTAAAACACCTATACGCAAGAAAATATTAGAACGCTGGATTGAAACTCCTTTTCCTTGTATAAATATGTCAAATTATCTCACAAAGATTAAAAATTGAACATTTCCGATCATCGAAATGAACCCGTGAAAGGAGCATAGAATGTTGTAACAAGCTAGCAGTATCTTTGAGAACGGAAGAGTATCTAAGTCCTAAAGATGACCATTTGATAAAATAAAGAGACATTTATCATCAGGTCACCCTTGGATCCCATAATTACCATCAGGTCAAACTCAACTTTGAAAAATTCTCATCAAGTCAAAGCGATACCATATGAAAGTTCCTAAACAACTAAAACCCTATAATAGTAAAGTGCACTCTAAACCTAAACTCTAGAGTACCCTACGACTAAACCACTAAAACCCTATAATAGGAAAGTGTACCTTAAATCTAAACTAAAAAAAAAAAGTGACTTACCTTAGTGGTAATTAAAAAAATAACTTATCTTATTGGTAAAAAAATAACTTTTCTAGACCTTTTAAAAACGAAAGGGCTTCCAATCAAGAAATGGAAGACTTTGAAAGTTCCGTACATTGAAGAAATGGTTGTGCCACGCGTTCTGTTCCCTTCCTGGTCTTTTCCTCATAGGTGTGCACATGTACGTACACAGAGTTGGGCTGAGTTCCGGCCACGGTTGTACTAGATAACAATGAGACTTTTGTAAATTAAAGCTCGGCCTATTAATAATCATACTTCATTTAATATATCTAAACCCTACCTAATTAAATTGAATTTTTACTTTCCGTGCCCGTCCAACAAGAGCTTGATCCAAGCAGTTTTTCGGGAGGGCTTGATCCAAGCAGATTTTACCGGACTGGAGGTATTTTGGTGTTTTGAAGCTTTTAAAATATGTTTTTAGCAAAAATTGTATATTTACAGTTTTGCGAAAAATTGCTTTGGATCAAGCCCTTCTCGGTAATTTTTTTTTATGATTTCTTGCGTGGACCCTTGAAAACACCTTTTGAACACATTAGACGATTCGAATCATGAAAATTTGATCCGGAACTATGAGTTCCGGACCTAGGAGTCCCGGACTAGAGAGTTTAATATATATATATATATATATATATATATATATATATATATATATATATATATATATATTAAACTCTCTAGTCCGGGAATCCCGGATCCGGGACTCCACCTTCCCGATTTTTTTTTGAAAATCCGAGCCGCCCAATGTGTTCAAAAGGTGTTTTCAAGGGTCCATGCGGGAAATCATCAAAACAAAATACCGGGAAGGGCTTGATCCAAGCAGTTTTTCGCAAAACTGTAAATATACAGTTTTTGCAAAAAACTGCATGGATCAAGCCCTTCCCGGTATTTTTTTTTTAATATTTCCCGCGTGGACCTTGGAAAACATCTTTTGAACACATTGGACGGCTCAGATCATGCAAAAACATCTTTTAAAAGCTTCAAAACACTAAAAAACCTCCAATCCGGGATACCGGACTGGAGAGTATATATATATATATATATAGAAAACTTCTAGTCCAAACCTCCCAAAAATAAGAAAAAAAATGATTTTTTTTGTGTTGCAAATTATTTTTTGAAAATCCGAGCCGTCCAATGTGTTCAGAAGGTGTTTTCAAGGGTCTACGCGGGAAATATTCAAAAAAAAAATACCGGGAAGGGCTTGATCCAAGCAGTTTTCGCAAAAACTGTAAATATAATGTTTTTGCGAAAACTGCTTGGATCAAGCCCTTCCCGGTATTTTTTTTTGAAGATTTCCCGCGTGGACCTTTGAAAACACCTTCTGAACACATTAGATGGCTCGGATCGTCAAAAAAATATTTGGATCATGGATGTCCGGAAATGGGAATCCCGTTTTAGAAGCTCTCTCTCTCTTTCTCTCTCTCTCTCTCTCTCTCTCTCTCTCTGTATATATTTTATAAAACACAGTATCACGAATATAAATTAATCAACCATAACGATCACAAATTATAATTTGCAATTGTAATTTAAAACTCTAAGTTCTCACAAAACTATTAAAAACAAACATATAAAACTATGTAGATCTGATAATTAAATTGTTACCCCAAAAGCAATTATAGTGCTAAAAAAGTTGGAACTCTCCAGCATCCATGAAGCTCTACCATTCAAAAACTTCTCTCGTATATCTTTCCTTTAAAATGACACTTCTTCAATAAGAAATTGAAGAGTAAGAAGACAAATATGAAAATTATACATACATACATGAACCCTACATCACCTGCATCCCTGAGACCAAGTCTTCTTGTGGGTTAAGAAGCCAAAGCCTTTGAACTCTTCTTGTTGCCCAAGTCTTCTTAATATTATAATTTTGGGTATAAAAGGACATGCATGAACCCTACATCACCTGTCTTTTATGCTTGAACAAAAATGGCAATTAAAATGCTTTCTGTTGTTTGGAAAGTCCTTTTGATCTGTACCCTTCTCTTGGCTCCTCAGATGGCTGCTAGGGAACTGCTCCAGACTTCGGATCCCCTTGCCCCTCGTGAGTTTTTCCCCCTCTTATCTACTATTTACTTGATCCGAAAATAACAGAAAATGCTACAACACCTACTCTCTATATGAGTTTACACGATATGCTCCCTTAGATGAATAGAATTTATTGATGCTTTGATACAAATTTGTAACATTATCCTTGAATTCGTAATTTTGTATATAAACATATATGAGTGTGAACATGATCGACCCATTTTGAGGTTCTGAATCTTTTATAAAATCGTGATGAATTTTCTACGTGTATTGTGAATTTTTTTACGCAAAATGTTATGAATTTAAGGCGATTCAAGAAATTGCATAGCGTACATCTCCAAATTAGGGGACTGTATTATAGCAGTTTCGAGAACTATTCTCGGTAATTTTAGTCGTAATTGTGATCTTTCTGTCTCCTCTTGAATGCCGAAACAAGAACATTTTCGGATACTTTTCTGTACTTGTTCGGTTTACCTCGACCAAAGGAACTGGAATAATAAGGAACAAACCATGTCAAATTTGATATTTTTTCCTTCTCTCTTTAGTAATTTTTTCCTTTTTTTATTTGCCAATAAATGTCATTATTGACCTGCGACATGTCTTGTTGAACAGAGCTGCCACTTACGAAGAAGTTGCGAAGACGCGATTTGCCATGGGGCCATAATCCATGAAAGTAATTTCATCTCTTTCAGAATCAGAGCCTCCTCATCAGAACAAATGTTTGGGTTCAAGACTCATATTTCTGAGCTACTATTTTTGCTTCTCTGTATTTTTCAAATTAAATAGTGAAGTTGTAGTGAATCTTTGTAAATTAAATAATTAAGTTGACAACGGATTATATTAAATAATGAAGTTGTAGTGAATCTGTAAATAACTCCAATTAATCGTACCATTGTCGTTGTTGTTTCGAGCTTTATGGCAGTGATTTAATGGCAAAATCCAATTTGAAAAAGGTAAAATTTTGTTGGATATCCTGACGTAGGTATGGTTATAACTTCCGATATTCTTGTACCAAATATTAATACTTTTGTTGGGCAAGTTCATGCAAAGTTTTGCTCTGATTATTTATTGGACCCCAACTAATAGGCCGGGGGTTGATCCTCTAAATAAGTTGACTCATTGAGCCAAAAACAGAGTTATGACATGAATCCACCTTGTCTGCAGTCTACTTTTGGATTTAGAAGATGGCTCATGTAATCGCATCATTCCAAAAGTATTTTTAATGGTCTAGATTTTTCGAGATGAAAACCGTGACTGAATTGCACCAGTTTCTTTGCAGTTAAGCCGACGAAACCGTGGATTTTCCACCCTTGCCATTGTTAGCCCCACCTTGGGGTGCACAAACACCGGGGTCAGGCTGGGTTCGGGCCGGGCTAATTATACTAGATAATAACGAGATTTGTCAAGTGCCAAGTTTGGCCAATTAATAATCGGACTTTATTTAATATGACCAAGCTCGGCCCAATTAAAATTTTAATTTCCCAAGCCCGTCCAAAGCCCATTTGTTTTTCTAATGCATGTATCGCAAACATAAATCAATCAACCATAACGATCACAATAACAATTCATAACCGTAGTAATATACTTAAAGTTCTAAGTTCTCCCAAAAATATTGAAAACAGACCTATAAATTAAAGTGCAATTAAAGTCCTCTAAATGATGGAACTCGAATATGTAAAAACTTCTCTTGAGTATCTCTCCTTTGAAAGCACTCCTTCACAGCAGATCTTGTAGAGCACAAAAAAAAAATAAAAGAAAGAAAAAACTACAAGTCATTAGTTTAATGGAAAAAAACTTCAAAATTTTCTTAACAAATTGCTACTACTTCAAAAGTATTCTATACATAGGTAGTACATGTAATTCATCTTCATCAATATCACTTTCATCAAAATAAACAAACTCTAAGCAGTTAGGTTCCAGCAATAACATATACATATATATGTATAGTATTAAAATAAAAATATTATTTACATCGGGCTGGGTTGGGCCTCAGAGAAATTTCCCAAACCTGCCCAATTAATAAACGGACTTAAAATCTCAACCCAGCCCAATCCTATGGGCCTAAATATTTTTCCAGACCCTAAAAAAATCAGGTTGGGCTGGGCTGGGCTGGGCTGGGTGAGCTACCGGGCCGGTGTGCACCCCTAGGCCCCCACCGTACATTTATTGTAGTAATCTAATCTTATAGGATATCCAAGCAAAAAATCAAGTTTATCGAACATCAATAAGTATTTCAACACTGAATTTTGATTTAAAAAAAGGAAAGTCGTGGACAATTAAACTGTAAGATTATTGATAGAATTAGATCTTTCATTAAATAAACCAAATTTTAATTTTTCATATATCTATCAATTACTGATAAAACTGATTTCTCAAACAAAGAAGAATTTGGTCTGGTCTGAATTCAGGCACAGTCTGCCCATCTACGTATTATTAGATCCAAGAATGGCGCTAGACAAGTGCGCCGCTATGCCCCCGGACTACGCAAAAGAATCGAGGCCGGGGAGTCCAATTGATGGTTCCCCCGCCTTTGGTGATGATTGACAGAATAATAGGCACCTATGCCGTTTAATGAATCGAATGGTCCTTCGACCTTAGTTTGATTTTGACAGCTAACATAGATCTCATGAGACCCGCCCACCATTACTACGAACAAGTTATGCGCCAAGTTTCTCTTTTTTTAGTTCCAATTGCTAAAAGTCAATTTTCTATAAAGTTGTTAAAGCCAATTTGTTTCCCATTAGCTAAAAGATAAGTTGCTGAAAGTCAATTTTCTCAGACTTCTTTTGCTAAAAACACAAGTTGCCAAAATCACGTTGGTGCTTTTAGAAAATAGGAGTTGGGGGCAAAGCTTTTAGTAAATGGGAAACTCACCTTAAGCTATACTACACATGCAACGACTTCGCAAAAAGATAAAAATTAGAGTGGATATCAAGCTGAGTTTCCCGTTTTTAGCTCCAATTGCTAAAAGTCAATTTTGCATAAAAGTACTACTCCTAAAAACTAAGTTGGTAAAAGTCAATTTTTCCTTACATACTCGTTTTGCTAAAAGCAAATTGCTAAAATCATCTTGGTCCTTTCAGCAAACAGAAACCTGCTACCCGACGAATTTGCTGTGGTACATGTGGTCATATACAATATAATATTGTACTAAAATATATACAATATAATAAGTGTTATAATATTAAATGGCCTGTAAACCAGTTTGTGCAGTAAGTAAAACCCTTTTTTTTTTTTTGTCCTATTTTTGGGAACAATCGTGAAATCATCGCATTTTTAACAATTACACCTTTTGTGATACGTTTTTGATCTAACGACTGTGATTAACATAACTTTCAATCAAGGGTCCATATTTGATGGGAGTACCATGCTGCCATATACTCTAAAGCCTAACTATATATGTCCAACATTAAAAACATAACCGTTTGACTTTTGCAATACCCAAACATAAATGATACATACACACAAACAATTTACCCACAAATGACCCAAACACACACACAAGTGTGTGTGTGGGTCATTTGTAGGTATATTTTGTGTGTATGTAGGACTTGCATAAAAAAGACTTTCCTAATAGGACTTCCTTTTGGGTGGTTGCGACCGAGTCATAAAATCGCCGAAAAAGACTCCAACTATAACAAATGCAAGACTTTGAAAGCTAGCTTGTTCCTACTCGTTTTCATGCAAGAAAAATAATCTACTTGATTTTGACTTCAATCTTTAATTTATAGAATTTTCAACCATAAACCTCTTGGATCTTGTTCGATTTGGGTTTTGGTTTTGGTTTTTGAGTAAAGAGAGAAATACGGGTATTGATTGGAAATAGCAGGTAATGCTTGGAGAGATAGGGAGAGAATTGATTGAATTTATGGAGTAATAATTGAAAATAGAGATATTAATAATTGGAGAGAAATACCGGTAAAATATTTAAATTTGGGTCTTGAGATCCAAACCAAACAAGGCCTTGGTGTGCTTATTATTCAAAGTTCTTTCTATCTTCCAGTAACTTAGTGTGATTAATGTGCTTGTAAAACAAATATTTGTACCGTAAAACATTTTTTTCTTAAATGTGCTTGTAAAACAAATATTTTAAGGTACAAATATTCAAACCATTGAGGCAAGAGTAATTGTCAAAGATGGAAAAGAAAAAATACAATATGCAGTTGCTTCTCAACCACCCATTTCAGAAATAAGTTTTTTTTTGTTTTGTTGAAGATTCTTAACGGTAAGAATAGACTCTTTACAGCCAAAGTTTTTTCAAAAAATTTAACGAGAAAAAATAGCTTCAGCTTTAAACTCAGACTGCAAAGAATTAATGTAAGTCCTTCTCATAATGCTTCACTTACAAGGTCTAGTTTGCACCTGTTTGCCACTTTTAAAATATCAAAAACCCAAATTCGCCCACCTTGCTAACCCGCTTAGAACTTATATATAAGATGGGTTGACAGTAGTGGCAGACGCAGGATTGTTGCTGCGGGAGGACCACTCCATAGCAAATATACAGAAAAATTGAAAATGTACTATTACTAGTAAGAAACTTGGGGGTTTGCACTTTGCAGGGAGCAAAACCCCCAGCACCCCCCCCCCCCCCCCCCCCCCCCGGTCAACAAATTCTAAATCTGTAAATTACAAATATAAATAGACTAAACAGAGCCTACACTCCTAATACATAACACAAATTAAAAGAAGAGAGAGAAAAGAATGACCAATTGATACTTGTATCGTGCTCTTCTTTCTCTCTCAACGACAAGTACTTTTAATTATTGTTTAATTTAGTATTCCTTACGGTAAGTACTTTTAATTATTGTTTGTTTTGCTTTGCTTGTGGAATTGCACACAAGTTATTTCTTTACAAATTAAAATTCAGCTTATTTTGTTGCGCAATTCATCTCCTACGGAAATTTATACATTCAAATTTGTTAAACGTAACCGTGTTGGCTCTTATCATTTTTTTACCCTCTACTTTAAATTTAGTTAACAATTTTTTACCTCTTGCCCATTCTTTTTTACCACTTCTCTACTGCCCATGCCTTAAAAAGTCTAAGTCTTCTTGTGGCTAGCATAAGGCCAAGAGATCATAGTCTTTGAATTCTTCTTAGCATTGGCTAATTTGGGCTATAAAAGGTCATGAACCCTACTTATATGCATGCCTTAAGTCCCCTCTGCTAAGAGAAATGGCTTTAAAAATGCTTTTTGTATTTTGGAAAGTCCTTGTGATCTTCACCCTTCTTTTGGCTTTTGAGGTTGCTGCTAGGGAACTGCTACAGACAACGGAAACTGGTAAGTTTGTGACAATCTCCATTAATTGGAATTTGGAAAGGTCCTTTTTTTATATTTCTTAATCATGAAATTTTAGCCTTTATCCCAAGGCCCGGCTAAAGAAACCAAAGAAAAATGCGACAATACACACTCATAGATTGAGTATGTAGGTATGTAACTCTTAAATCTTTAAAAACTAATACATTTTAGGATAAAGTTTCATTACATTTTTATTGAATTCTAAGCTTCTGCATAAAAATTCATAACAGTGGCATATAAATTTATAACATCAAAATTGATACTCCTATAAATTTCTACGCAAATGTTATGAAGTTTTATAGACATGTTGTGAACTTCGAGGCAAGTGTTATACAATTAAGATGATTCAATGAGGAACATACTGTTACTATACATGTAGTGGTACACACCCATATTGAAGGTGTCTATGTATGAACTCGAATAGGGGTACGGACCCATAGTGTACAGATTATGCATCCATTGGTGTGAGGCCCATTTTGGGACATGCAAACAAATAATCTACATCGTTCATTAATTTTAAAATAATTTTTTAAGTTACATGAAAAAATGAGCTTAGTCGGATCATTGTAAGTATTTGATCTAACTTTTCAATTTCTCAATCAAAGTTCGGAAATCTGAACTTTGAAGGAATTTTGAAGAAGATCTAGAGAATTAGATAATATATCTCGACTCGAAGAAGCCCGAATAACAACGAATCATGGACAATATTTTTAAAAAAGATCTCAGAAGATTAATAAGAACATTAAAGCCAAAAAAAATGTAAAAGTTGATTTGTTTCTTCTTACTTCAGTGCTTTTTTACATTTACAAAAAACTATTGTGGTTCCTGTATTGAACATGAATAGAAAACTAATTTTATCTATCCAAATTAAGCTAAATAGATTTTTTTTTTTTCCTTTTTTTGTTTGCTAAAGAAATGCCATTTTTCTTGTTCTCAGTTCCTGTCCGCCGCCAGCCTCCGACTGCGGATGATCCCTGGGGCCACCATCCATGAAATAAAATTCATCCAAGTGAAATTCTTGCAGAATAAGTGGCTCCTCATCAGGACTTAAATTTCAGAGTTCGAAGTTTGGAGCTTGCCGGTGTATCTGGTGAAGTTTCAGATTCTTAGTTCATTTCCTTTTTTTTTTTTCATTTATGTTTTGTCCTTGGTTATTTCCTTTTATACAGATTTATGTTCCCTACGTGGAACTTTTCTTACCCCACATGGGCATTGTTTTCCTGTAAATGGTAAATTTCTTCTCAATCTACATTGATAACCCATAAGTTGAGGGTCGTTCTTCCCCACAAAGGGCTCCAATTTTAATTGGGCCCCCCAAGTCGTAGGCCTTGAGATGGATATTCCTCCAAATGAGTCGATTTGTTGCTCCGAATGCAGAGTTACCAAAATAGATAATGCCCCGTGTACTAAAGTATAATTTCTGCCATTGACTAATAAATTGATGTATTTGTCAATCTTATCATTATTTTTTTTCCACGGAAAAAGCGACTGAATATTATTAATGCAACTAATGGTCCAAAGACCGAACATCATCAAAACAAAGGAGTCAGGCCCCCCCCCCCCCAATTGAGTAAATGAGTACCTAATAGGGCTTGTTTAGCCAACGATTGGGCTACCCTATTACATGATCGATTCACATGTACAAAGGTGCAAAAGGAAAAAAAAATGGCAAAAGCTCAATACAATCAGAAAGGATAGAACAGCAATTTGGAAAAAAAAAAAATCAGTCTTCCCTTTTGAACCAGAGCATTGACTACTTGTAAAGAATCCCCTTCTATAATAATATTGTTAAGTCCGTAATTAGCCGCGAACACCATTGCTTCTCTGAACCCCATAGCTTCAATGGTACATGGAGAGGACAAGCCTTTGAAGGGCAAGGAGGCCCAACCCAGAATATTCCCATAACCGTCTCGGGCAACCAACGCAATTGCAACTAGACCGGAATTTTTATTAGTAGCACCATCTACATTAAGCTTAATTACATCCACTGGTGGTGGAGTCCAAGACAGAACTAGAGGGGGGTTGCATGATGTGGGAGAGGATGATTTAAGGCTATTTGCTTCCTTGAATTCTGAAATAAAGGTAATGGCATGGCCTTGTCTAAAATAATACCAGGAGACCAGACTTCCTTACCAAAATAAGTCTTGTTCCTAGCTTTCCAAATGGACCAACAGATTGAAGCAATCATTCCACCCATACCTTCCATATTGTTCCCAGTAGGCGTCTTTGTGAAGTACTAAACCACTAGTCTTTGAGCAAAATTTTATCCCAAGAATTGGATGGAGAGCTCCTAACAGGGGACAGAAGCCACACTTCTCTAGAAAACTTACAATTGAAAATCAAATGTTCTAACGTCTCATAGTGATCCTTGCACCAAGGACGGAAAGGAGAGACATCCACATTTTTTCGATTGAGATTAGAGAAAACCACAATAGCATTATGGGAGCATCTCCAAAGAAACATCTTTAATTTTGTTTGGGATATGCAAGCACCAAATAGTTTGCTATAAAGAGGCCAACGGGTTACCTGAGCTTGACTCACCAGGCTCGTATGATCATTGGGGCATACTACACTCTTTGGCAACATGGTAGCTAGGCCAAATGGGCAGAGAAAGTGCCATTGTTAGTGAAGTGCCAAAGTCCTTTATCAACAACAGATTGAGAGCTAATAGGAATACATAAAATTGCCTCCATATCAATGTTTGAGAATAAACTTTGAAGGAGTGGTAGACTCCAAAGACTTTTTTTTTTGAAAATTTGAATGGGGTAGGTGCCAGTCCATCTCCGAAAGAGGCCCCGCCACTGTCACCCATTTTAGAAATGCCACTTGTTACATCAGGTTTGAAAATGGTTTTCAACTTGGACTTCTCTTTCAATTTCGTAACCGAGTCCAAATCTACAACCATATTTCTGTTTATTCTTTTTAATTGAAAAAAAAAAAGAAAAGGGTCTGTAGGGGCTGAAGTTATTAAAAATTGGTGGAAAATGGACTACTTCCAGTCCTCTTTGTGCTATAAAAGGGTGAACCCTAATTCCCTTTTCCTCTTATGCTGAGAAAAATGGCTTCCAGAAAGCTTTTTGTTGTATTGCATGTCTTATTGATCTCTATTATTCTGTTTGCCTTCGAGGTGGCTGCAAGGGAACTGTTCGAGACTTCAAAACCTCGAAACCCTTGTAAGTTTACGTAGTTTACACATCTTCCATTTTTTACTAGACTAGAAAAGCTGTAATAGAATAATTAAGATTCTTTCATGTGACAATCGTTCGTGTTCTTTGATCCCTCATAATGCATTTTCATATGGTTATTTTAAATAGTCCCTGCATTGCAATGATTCCGTCTCGCAATTGAAGCCGATCATTTTGTAGTTATTCATGTGGGAGTCATACAAACAAACATAGATTCCTAAATGACGTTGATTTGACATGGATATGCTTTTGAATGAACAATATTTGTTTTAAGAGGAAGGAATCTTTGATTCGTGATCAACCTGATTCTTTTCTGAATGATTTACTATTCGAGATGATCAACAACATAAACTGTTCTGGTCATTAAACGTGTCCCACGCATGAAAGTCGCATAAAAGCCAGGATCCTTTCTCGATGCGGAGGGCTTTTACATAGGCATATGCCATGTGTTCTTTTATGCTTGTGATTATTTCATTTGGCTAAAATAAAAACGTACTTTGGTTTCCGATTAGTACCATATGCCGAAGTTTTATTGCATTAAGCCAAGAGATAATCAGAACCGGCTCTGAGCTTGTGTTTAACGTGCAGCGCTTTAAGTCCCCAAAAATTTACAAATTTTATGGCCCCTCCTACTTTGGTGCTCCATATACAATTCAACAAAGGTGGCATCTTTAATTCTCACTTTAAGCTCCTGAAAAGTCAACGTCTGCGCGGTCGACGTTCGCTGATTAATGGGGCCTTTTAAGGTACTATGAATATTAATGCTTTGACTAACATGTAGTTTGTGTTGTGCAAACAGATCATAAGATGGAGAGGGAGCTCGTGAATGCGGATAAGCCTTGGGGCCACAACCCTTGACATGGTTGGTTTCGTCCAAAAAATTCGAGCTTAATTCGAGACAATTATAGAAACGTTGGCTTGATGGAAAGAAGTCCTGATTTTCACATTGGAATCTACCTTTTGCCCTCGATTTTTTTTTTCCCTCTCACTATTCTCCTCCCATTCATTGTAAAAGAGAAGAACGATAAAAGATAATAAGGTGTTTTCCGAATTATCGCGAAGCATGCAAAGTTTAGTCCAATTGCACCAGGGCTGCCAGAGTGCGTCCAGGCCCTGCACAACCTGAAATATTCCTTTTAATTGTACTAGTTTTTTCAGATTATATATATGCATGTAGGTATTATTTTATTTTACATAATGCAGCCAAATTTTATAATAAAAAAAATTCAAAATAATCTGAAGTTTGAGTTCATGGGTTGTAATTTGGCAAAAAATTTCAATTGAGCCCCTTCATTGGAGAGCCTTAGGATTTGGGAGGAGGGGGTGATTTGGTCATTGTGATGCTATGCGCAATAACCGGATTGCCCTGGTTTGACTTGGCGTGTGTGTACCCTGTCCAACTGTTCAAGGGCATTTTGGGATGTGATTTAAGAGAGAAACATATTTCTGATTTTGGATCTTGAACAGACGTGTAGGAAACCAACCATGGTTCGACTCAATTGATTAGAACTCAATTGATTAGGACTCCTGCATCTTCACAAGAAATTAAGAGTTAGAATTTTCTCACTTTCGTGTGAGTGTATTTCTTTTCGTGTGAATTTTCTCACTTTCATGTCAATTTGATGTAATTCATATTTGTACTCTTCTACCATTTTAAAAAAACAAAAAAAACATTCGTGTAGGACTCATACTCTCTTTGTGCGAGGAACGACAAAATTAAAGGGTAAATTTCACTAACCTCCTTGAGGTTTCTGACAAATTGTATAAAAGACCGCCCCTAAGTTATCTAAATTATACTGGTCTTCCTTGCTTTTAAAACTATTGCCAAGATTCCGCCTTCCGTTAAGTAAATCATTGACAGTGTTAAATTTAGCTCTTAAGAGAAGAAAAGAGCCCTTATAAATCGGTAAACATATGCGTACAGAGGGAGGAGTACCGAGAATGTATCGTCCGCATTCGGGGACCTACTTTTGGGTCCCACACGAGTGATCCGAACCGTTCATTGTTCTTAGAACATTTTTCCGAGAAACCCCACAAAATTTCAGCTCAATCGGACGGTTAGAAGTGCTCGAACCAAAGTCCCATCGTTTCAATCGAAATTTTTTTGATTGAAACGGTGGGACTTTGGTTCGAGCACTTCTAACCGTTCGATTGAGCTGAAATTTTGTGGGGCCCCGCGGAAAAATATTCTAAGAACAATGAACGACTCGGATCACTCGTGTGGGACCCAACAGTGGGTCCCCGAATGCGGTCGGTACATTCTCGGTACTCCTCCCTCTGTACCCATAGTGGGGTCCCTTATAAATACATTATGCTCCTAGTCACTATAGAAATAAACCTGCATGGTTTGGGCCCCACTAATTACAAATCTTTCGTCCACCATTGAATTGCACCACCTTTTGGTTTGGTACTTCTAGTGATACTAATGTTTTTAAGGCCCAGTTTTCCAAAAGATTTTAGCATCCAGATGCTAAAATTATGATATTTCAAATCAAAAAATGAAGTGGTTTCGTGTATCGTTTTTTGGTTTTTTTTGCACCAAATTAAAGTACTCATCGTGTACTTTAGTTTGGTGCAAAAAAAAAAACGAAAAACGATATACGGAACTACTTTATTTTTTGATTTGAAAAATCATGATTTTAGCACCCAGGTGCTAAAATCTTTTGGAAAACTGGGCCTAAGTTGGGTCTTTCTATTGTCCGCTTACTGGGCAGACAATAAGCCAAAAAGAATACAAAAAAAAAAAAAAACAAATGCCCGGTGTACATTTTAATTCATTTTTTCTTTTGTCACACATTTCAATATATACTTTTTAAACCTTAATGACATTCTAGTGGGATGATTTTAACATTTGTCTTCACCTTTATAAAGAAATATGATGTTATCCAAATAAAAAAGTGACTATCAGATCAAATTAATCTTGAAAAAAAAATAGCACTGGAGACACTAGATCCAAATCAGTTTTTTCCACTTTCTTCAAGATAAATGCTTTCTGATGAAGTATCTAACGGTATCTGATCAACACGAATTTTCACATGTTGAAGTAGGACTGGACGGGAAGCTCCTCTTGTGTGACCTGTAAGGACCTGAAAAAGAAAAACTGGACGGGAAGCTCCTCTTCTATTACTCTCATTACTGGGAAAGGAGCTGCTTCCTTATCTAAAAGAATACATGACTTTCCTTTCATATATTATTTCTTTTCCTATAGTACGTTATCCACAATTAATAGTAGTAATTTGAATATCTCCATCTATTTATATTGGTTATAATTATTACGAAAAAATGAGGAAAAAAAAAGAAAGAAAAAATTGTTTATTCATGGACCCCGGCAGACATGTGCAACTGAGCAAAACCTCTTAGGTGCTATCAACTCCTTTAAGAACAGTTCATATAGAGCTTTGCTTTAGCTTTACATGAAGCTCCCTCTAATGGACAGTGAGATTGATCTCTCAAGTATTAGTTGATGTGCCATTAATCTAGCCCGAACACCTGGTTATAAAAAAAAACATGTGCAACTGAACTAGGAACCATTATGACACATCTAATTATTAGTGTGTTCAATTTAAGTAATTTCAAGTAAGAATTCCACGTAAATGTGTGATTGTGGAGGAATTGGAGCAAAGGACCACCCAATAACTTTTTGCTAAATTAAGGACCGGATATTTTGTCACCAATTGCACTCCGTCGTTGTTGACCACCAAAAAGTCCATGTCTGGCTGTCGAAGACATTTAAAGTGGTTAAAAATGGATCCTAGTCCTAGCCAGTTTGGACTATAAAAGGTGAGCCCCATTCTACCATTGAATTGGAAGCACCTCTGTTTCCTTAGGCTGAGAAAAAAATATGGGTTTAAGAAAGCTTTTGGTTGCTATTCAAGTCCTTTTGATCATCTCCATCATTCTCTTGGCTTTTGATGTGGCTGCCAGAGAACTGGCCCAGTCTTCAATCCCTCTGAATCCTTGTAAGTAATTACCTCGTTTATTTACTTTAGCTTTTCTTGCAAATTGTTCAGTCCATATTACGCGTGCCTAGGAATGGCAAAATGAAGCACAAATAGATTAGTGGTGTTAGTAATTGGCCAAGCTCGAGTTAGCCGTAGCTCGAATTGTGTAAATAAGCTCGGCTCGTTTGTACTCCTAATCCCCTATATTTACCCGGCTAATTCTAAGTTGTAAAATCAATGAGCGAACAAACTTCTAGTGCCGTCAAGGGGTTTATATCATTGTATTGAGTGTGAATAAATGTCCAAGATTGAAAAATAGGGCCATTAAATTAACACGTCTATTGTGTGAATATATAACATGTACACTGTGTTGTTCGACAGTTCATGCGATGAGGAAGCTGGTCAATTTACCAGATCAACCATGGGCTACCGGCCACAATCCTTGACATCGATGATTTCATTTTACATTTTCAACCACAATTCCAGAAAAAAAGGAGGTCGGCGAGGTGGATACGATGCCCCGATGTTGGACAACAAGATATTATACTGTTTTTGTGTTTTTTTATCCTACTCCTATCGTGTAAAAAATGAAAAATAAAATTTTTACATAAGCTGTTTGTGAATTGTTGTGAAGCAATGTTATGGTCCAATTTCACTTACCAAAAAACATGTTATGGTCCGGTCCAATTGCACCGTTGTGGTCGGATATATACTTTATGTTGCTCTATTTAGAAAAAAAAAATTGATTTACTTCAAACAAAACTACCATAAGGAGATGATTTTCATGAAAAGACTTGTGTAAACGAGGCCTGTAAAAACATTATCTTAAGCCACGTTCCTCATAAATTACTGTTCTGATATACTTTATTCGTCTTTTCTAAATTTTTGTTAGATCTATGTCAACTTTTTTTTATTTGTCTCCACAAAAGAAGTCAAAAAAAAATTGTACAATACCAAAAGCAAAAAAGGGTTCTTCCCAAAAAGTTTGAAACAATAGTCTTTTTTCTGTCGTAGCCATCCTGTCAGAACTTTTTCCAAATTTCGATTCATTTGTCTCGAAACCAGGCTGTCAAAATGTTCCGCTGAGGAAAAAAAAAAGGGCGCACCATATATTTTTTTCGTAATTGAGTAATTTTTTTGGTAAACCTTCTAGCCCGAATATCCTAGAGTGCAATTTTGTTTACCCTCCTTAAAAGAGGGTAAACAAAACCCTTCCTTCTATTGGTTGATTTGGTGTGGATTCTGCCACAAAATGATGTCATGCTTACCTCTGCAATATACTTTTTGATAAACATGACATCATTTTGTGATGGAACCCACACATTTCAACCAATAAGAGGGAGGTTTTGTTCAACCTGAGGGTGAACAAAATTGTTCTCAATATCCTATGCAACATAACACGGTGTCTCGTAATGCTACTAGTAGAACTTTACCTACCATTCCTCAGCTTTACATTTTTAGTGAACAGAAATGAGAAAGTAAAAAACATTAATTTGGCTAAATAGAAAAAACTGGTTTTTCAGTTTTTACGTTTTACCCTTATTTAAATTTTTTTTGCATTTGTTAGTTTTGCGTCAAGATTTTGTGGTTTCTGGATTTATCTCGTCGAGACAAATCCAAAGAGTATAAAATTATGGTGAAAAGTAATAGTTTTTTTAATAAAGCCGAAAATAAACCAAACTAAACTAGGTTTTTGGATTATTTTTCATCTTTATTCACAAAACTTTAAGTTTGGCTAACAATTTTATACTGTACTTTTTAGATTCCTCTCGTCGAGACAAGCCAAGAAACCACAAAAAATCGACCGAAAACTAATAAATGCAAAAAAAAATTTGAATAAGGACAAAACGAAAAAAAACCAAAAAATCAGTTTTTTAATTTAGCCAAATCAGGCCTAAAACTCATAAAGTTGACCTTAATTACCAAGTGAGAACTACCACTAAGGGGGTGTTCCACTAACAAAAAACTGTTTTTTCCAAAAATCGAGACAGGTCATTCTCTCACAATACATCACATAAAAAATCGTGAAAAACTAGTTTTTTCAAAAAACACGCTTCACCGCCAACCACATGCAAAAATAAAACTCAGAAAATAGTTGGCCTTTCACATTCTGCTAGATCCTCATACCTTGCCCGTTGCCGAGTAATTATTAAGTGGTTTTGGAGCACAGTCACGGGGTATTCTAAATTGTGGCAGACGCATGATTATTAATGAGGGGAGACCAAATCACATATATTTCGGTGTATGTGATACACACCAATAAAAATGTTACAAAACCATTACCTCTTATATATAAAAAGTTCCGATTTTTTTTATAAAAAATACGAAAGACACCCATATGTTATGAATCATAGCGAAAAAAGTTACGAATTTTTAATACAAAGGTTACGAAACAACGAAAAATGTTACAAATTGAGATGCTGTGGCACAATATGAATCATACAATTAGTGAATATAGTACACACCTTTAATAAATGTATAGTCATTCCCTAGATACTAATAACACAATTTGGAACGAAAATTTCTTCATAACCAATGTCATCATATAGAAAAAATGGGATCATTGGTAGGTGTGCCGAAGTCATACACTTAATTCACGTGGAGTCTAGACCATACGCTTAATTTTGAGGCCCGTATAGTAGTAGAAAATGGTGTCGAGGCACACTGCGTGGTGGTGGTGGTGGACTTAGGGTGCTGGTGTGATATTGTGAAAAACTTATTGGGTGGCGAAACATATTTATCAATTATCAAAAAAGATGCGGCTGTGGGAGCCAGATCTGGGGTTTCCAGATCTGGACTCTTAAAGATGACGGCGGCGGGTCACAACTTTGGCCTTCTTTGTTTCCTTGCCTTTTTTTATTTTAGTTTTTTGTTATTAATTTTGTAGGCGGTTTTGGCCGGCCGTTTGCTTTGTAGGCGGTTTTGCAGCCGTTAGTTTTGTAAGTGTGGCCAGCAGTTTCGCGGCCATGGTTTTTGTTTGCCGGTTTTGGTAGGCAATTTTGTTTAATAAAATTTCTTCTACCTCTTTACCTTAAAAAAAATATGTGAAGGGAAGGTTTGAGTTTGAGTATATGAAAAGCCGTCGAATCATCTTTGGTTGTTAACTACTTACCCCACTAACCTTCAATTTGGACGAGTTTTAAACTTCAATCACGCGTATTTCTTCGGTTCCATCCTATGCATGGGGTGACACAAAATATGTAATACTAATTATTCGATCTGTAGTTTTGGAGAACAGTCACGTGGTGTTTTACATTATTTAAGCATCATAAATTTATGTGAAATTTATACACGTAACACTAGACTCACGAAAATATCTGGCCAGAGTGTTAGAGTGCCCCGGAGCACCAAGTTCTCTTGGGCACTAAATAATTAGACCCACAAATAAAAGGAAAATGTGTGAGGTACATGATCACAGTAATGTTGAAAAAAAAAAGATGTGGGGTTTAACATATGCTTTCTAGCAGGTGTTTGGATGTTTGCTTTTTATATTTTTGCATGTTAGGTGTTTGGGTAGAAGTACTAATTAAAATGAGTTTCGCTTTTCAGTTTAGAGAAGAGAAGTGAGAAGTAAGGGAAGATGAGCTTTTTGACTTCTCATTTTTTCACTTTTCTGATTTTGGTTAACAAAAAAACCTACAAAATATATTTTGTACATATCTTCCACACTACTCTTATTATAAAATGCCGTTTGCACATTGATAAGCCCAGACTGACCACTCGTGGACAGCACAGTCATGAGAGCTCAGCTGGGTCAGAAAAACCAACTCGGTTCTGTAGGGCAAATCAACCGAGATCATGTTCTCAGTTGCCCTAAGGGGTCTAGAAGTCCTAATGGGACTCAGCTCCTAATTTTCAAGAGCAAGAGAAGTCCATGAGGCTCAAATACTAATCATGCAATTCCCAGATGCATTAGAAGTCCAATTTCTACTAGGGTTTAGAGGCCTAATGTACTAAGGAAGCTAATTGGTAAACACGATTAGCAAGGGGCCAAGCCTCCTAGTCCTAATTAATGGGACTCAACCACTACGAATGCCCCTATATAATCACCCATGTAGCCAAGAAAAAGGTACGTTGTTCTGGTATTCTAATTCCTTGAGCAAAACTCTACTTCATGCGACAAATCAATTGACTTAAGCATTAGAGGCTGGTTAATTGGCTAACTCCACACCGTTGTCCCCTAGTCTTTCTCTATTTTGCAAGCCATTCATCGAGCAACGCCGAAAATTGCTTCACCACATATCTCCCAACCACTTTACAGATTCAATAATACATAATAAGCATAGTTTAAAAAGCAAAAAATACAAAATGCGAAAAGCTAAAAAGAGAAGCTCACAATCACCCCCCTAAAACTATTTTTGAAAACTGTTAGATAATGAACAAACAGTAAATTAGGATTAAATTACGAAAGTCATTCTACTACTATATCGGTCAATTAACATAAAATTTATATGCATCTCAATTAACGTACCATAATTCAATTTGATATATTTATTAATTAACGTACATTCAAGCTGGTCGGACACTTTGAGTTATCAAAGAAAATATATTGATGTAAGTGGCAATATCGGTATTATGAGATCGGGCTTGACATGAACCGGAGAAAAGCCAAATTGTTTTAAAAAATAGAAAATGGCAGAAAACTACATCCATTTTAGAACTGCCACTTGTTACATCGTGGTTGCAGCTGGTAATGGCCTCCACTTTGACTTCTCTTTCAATTTGTCACCACTTATTTTAAATTGGACGATCGTTCACCTTGTGAATCCATTCAAAACCTAAAGTCTAAAAGTCTTACGTTTGAAAAAACCTGGTGCGCGATCAATTTTTATTGATCGATTCATGTGGAGCTTTATTTTGGTTTTAAATAGACCCCGCTAATAAATGGTTCAATTAGTCAACAAAGGATTAAACGTTGTATTCATAATCTAGTCTAGACACTCAAATCCATGCCAAAAAAAAAATCCTATGAACTCAATATAGATACACTTGGTATAAAAAAAACTTAGAGCGATTTGAAAATCATACATTCATATGATCTAGTAACATCGATCTTAAAACTATATATCATCCATTTTCTACCATCAATATTAATCTCACCATCCACTTTTTCTCAAGACGGATAAGCTTAAATTAGAGGGCTACGATTGTCGAATCAATCTTAAGTTTTTCTAACGCTAATCAAAACACTATGGCCTCCATAATCTACAATTCAGATTTTCAAAATGAGATTGAGGTAAGCTCCACACGCCACAAATAAACCCTTCATTTCAAATTAAGAGTTTGAGAGAATCCTTTGTAGATATTATTGTATCACTGGAGTCCCCAGTTAAATTCTGGCGTTGACCCAAAAGTCCAAGTCTTGTTGGGGCCAAAAAATTTAAAATTAGTAGAAAATGAATGCCAGCCCATCAATTTTTTGGCTATAAAGGGGTGAATCCTAACGCCCTTTCCTTATACTGAGAAAAATATGGCTTTAAGTAAGCTTTTTATTGCTTTGCAAGTCCTTTTGATCTCTATCATTCTCCTGGCTTCTCAGGTGGCTGCTAGGGAACTGGTCGACACTTCCAGGACTCAAAATCCTTGTAAGTTTACATAGTACTTTGTGTAACGAAAGAGTAGACCTCGTGGTCAAATTTTGAATTCTGTAGTCTCTTAGTATTTCAAAACCTCCACGTTGTTATCGATTCTGGTGGGGTTAGTCCACACGGGGATTTGTCCCCGGCTAAATCAGGCATCCACTAGTGTATACTAGAATTGGATTAATTGAGGTGACCGTAAACGGGTTCAAACGCCCTAACGTATGAATAGAAATGTACATAATTGGTCCAGTTTTTCAAAAGAGTTTGGCACCCAGGTGCTAAAATCATGATATTTCAAATCAAAAAATGAAGTGGTTTCGTGTATCGTTTTTTGATTTTTTTTGCACCAAATTAAAGTATTTCTCGTGTACTTTAGTTTGGTGCAAAAAAAATCAAAAAACGATACACGGAACCACTTCATTTTTTGATTTGAAAAATCATGATTTTAGCACCTGGGCGCTAAAATCTTTTGGAAAACTGGGCCTGGTGTCTTGCATTTTCATGGACTAGAATGCATGCATCACTACAACAAAATCATGCTATGGCGAGGAAAAAAATTCGTCGCTAGAGTATCATTTTTCCTCACCTAAGGTATTTGCGAGGAAATATTTCCTCGCCCACTTTCCTCGCCTATACTGCGTCGCAAAAGGCTTTTGCGAGGAAAAATCATTTTCCTCGCCTATTGTAGGCAATTAGCGACGAATTATTTCCTTGCCATTTACAGGAATCGGCGAGGATTTATTTCCTCGCCAACCACATTTTAGGTGATGAATTTTTTTGTCGCTAATTGTAGCGCGAAAACAAAAACGTGATGTTCTCTACCCAGCTTTCTTTTTTGCTTGCGCGGGAGTTCGATCTTGCAACCTCCTCTATGGCACGCCCAACACCTATCCACCTCACCAACATTGCAATTTGTTCCATTATTCGACTATTTAATATATATAGTAGTTTTCATATGTTTTTCGCTGCATACGTTATATTCTTAATCATTATTAGTGTCCAAGCTTTTGAGATTTTTGGCACTGCAACATGTTTTTCATATTTTTTTTTGGGCTAAACATGTTCAATGGCCTATGGGTTTCTGACAATAACTTTTGTTGGACTAATATATTTTTTTATTGTTCTAGTTTTTTCTTAGATAGGAGTACGTAGTTGTTGCAGAGTGAATACTATTAATTTTTTTGCTAATATTTTGATCTATTTTCATTTGATTATTTGTATTGAAGAGAGAAATTAAAAAAAAAAAGTGTATAAATTCTGCATCAAAGTTTAAAAAATTAACGTAATGCATAATTTCTGAAGTTTTTCCATTTTTAGTGATTTTCTTTTGCTTCTTTTCATATTTTTTTTGTTACTTTTTAAATTTAGTTCATCAACACCACTAATTAATTAAAAATTCTGTATCTAACAAAAAGAAAAAAGAAAAAAAAGAGATAAGAGTGTTGTAAAGTGAAAGACAAAAATATTCAAGAAGTTGGGCTAAACTAGTACTAGCTTAATCATATTTATACACTATGTGTAATATGATAATAGAAATAGTTGTATACTTTATTTTAAAATAGCCCAATTTAAAAAAATTAAAAATTAATTAGTAGTCACAAATTTTGTTGCCAACAAGTACCTTTTGGTGAGGAAATAAGATTTTCCTCGCAAAAAGTTGCTTTTTTGGGACAAATTTTTTTTTTCTCTCCAAATCTTACCTTTTTGCGAGGAAAATCTATTTTCCTCGCTAAAGGTTAACCATTTGGCGAGGAAATCGGATTTCATCGCTAAAAAGGGTACCGATTTGCCAAGGAAACTCAAATTTCCTCGCTAAAGGGTACCCATTTGGCGACGAAATCCGATTTCCTCGCTAAAGGGTACCCATTTGGCGACGAAATCCGATTTCCTCGCCAAAAACTCCCATTTGGCGAGGAATCCAATTTCCTCGCCATAAAGACCCATTTGGCGAGGAAATTTGAGTTTCCTCACTAGATTTCGTCGCCATAGGTGGTTTTTGTTGTAGTGCATGCATATATGTTGGGTTTTTTTTTTTTTTTTCAATGATTGTTTTTGCTGATTAATTCGTACTACCTCACGTATGACTAAATTTTTGTCGGTAAGCAAAATAAAATTTCGCTACACTGAAGCAATCAATCAGAAATTTCATGGCACTTACCTAGAGAAACCTCGTGATTTTTTATTTTTTATTATCGGCAAAGGAAAATTTCATTAATCAGGCCATTAATCAAATTATAATGCAGATTGTATGAGTAACAAGTACTTGCATGTGTTGTTCAAACAGATCATAAGATGGAGAGAGAACTTGAAGCCTTCGATTATCCATGGGGCCACAACCCTCGACACGGATGATTTTGGGTTCGAATCTCGTTACTGCAAGCTTCTGCTACGCTGCTTTCGCTTTATTGTAAAATAGTAAAGATAAAAATAAGTTGTTTGTAAAACTATTGGGAAGCATGGTTTAGTCCAATTGCATAAATAAAGGCAAACTTTACTTATTATATACCCACTCTGCTTTGGGTCATGTGGTGTTACACCTCCTCTAGTTTACTTTGTTGCATCTGCGCCCCCTATGCTTCGTGGATTTGTGCACACCCAACTAGCGGAAATAATACTGTGCACTGCTTATGGAAACAACTCTGCGATGTGTTCGTACAAACACATATGTATGTACGCGCATGAACACATCTGAACTATCCGTTTTAAGAATCAACGACCCGGATTTAAAAAAAAAACTCTTACATCAAAAAGTTTTTTCTTTTTTAAATCTGAATATCGAAAACACGCACAGATCGAAAAGTCTGGTACGGCCTCATCTTCTTCTTTGATTATTCTTCTTTCTTAAATCTAAACAATTTGTCTGATGTATAATAATTAAATTCGATCCTAACAGTGTATATTTTGCAACTTCATGAGTACTACATCCATTCTATAATTCAAGTCGATCGAAAAATGAAAACCTTATGGGTTGAATATAATTTATTATGAAGTAAATTTTGAAATTTAATTTTACCTTTTATTTTACAAGAACCCAATCACTGAGTTATTTATGTATTATCGACATGATTTTTTTTTACAGAGGTGTTCCACTCTTTAATTTATACATTACAAACGGTTAGGATTAAAATTTTAATCTATTGGTTAGATTCAAGAGGCATTTAAGGTACACCTGGGTTAACATGGGCAAAAATATGTGTGGATGCAACCAAGTGAACCAAAAATGGTGTAACCGCACATGGCCCAAACCACAGGGGAGAGTAAATGAAGTTGCACTATAAATAACATATTGTGATTTCTACAGAAAAGGTTCATCCAAAAGAGGTCGGGAAAATTTAACTTAATTATCACATTGAAGTGGAGATTTAGCAATTAGGCTCATAAATTAACGTTCCTCTACGAAAAAGAAACGGGATGGACGAATTATATCATTTTTTTATGTACGGACGTACATTCTAGCTAGAGCCTGAATATCCCTTATAACTTCAATGTAAAATATTTTACCTCCAAACAAACGGAGCCAAAAAAAAAAAAACACAATATATGTATAACCATGGAAACATACATATAAAGGTCAGATCTTCACCTATATATATATATATATATATATATATATAATCCTTTGGTGCCAAAATGTCCGCAAAACAAGAACTTGAAATGATAAAAAAATAAAATCAAGAGAAATTCATATAATTTACTAGATATCAATGAGTTCTTAATTTTAATTTATAAAAAAAGTTCGGTTTTTTCCTTGAAAAATTAACTGTACTCCTTCTGTCCCATATTGCTTGCCCCTTTTGGAGAGGCTTGCATTTTGCACGCAAAAAATGATGTGTTTATGTGAATTATTTTTAAAAAATGTTTACACAAAAATTTTCTACTCAATGAGATCTTTAAATTAGTGTAAAAACTTTTGGAAAAAAATGAATGCTAATACATTAGATTTTGCGTGCAAAATACACGGATATCCAAAAAGGACAAGCGAATTTGGGACAGAGAGAGTATTACTTAAGTCTTTGCTTTGCGGACTGGACAAACATTTTGAGATGGATGTGGTACATATAAAGGTCAGTTAATTATACATTTAAGAATCTCATATGAATATATAATTGTGGAAGGAATAGGCCCACGATAACAGACAAATTATTCAACGTCTATTGCCCTAGACCCAGGCCCAGGCCCCTTTACCACACATATGGAGTGGGATCGACACATATATGTTGATTTTCATAACAAAACGTGTGGTTAAAAATCGGCCTGCTTGGGCATCATGTGGCGGGCATTGAATCATTTTTCAACGATCACCCAATATTTTTCAAAACTTAGGACGGGATATCTTCTCAACATATATTAAAGTCCAAGTATCGGTTGTTTACCATTCTTAAGTCCAAGTATTGGTTGGACCGTTGACATTGAATTAGTAGAAAAATGGATCCCAGTCCTAGCCTGCTGTTTCGGCTATACAAAGGTGAACCACATTCTACCATTAATCAATTGGTGGACTACCACTTCCAAATTTCCCTTTGGTGTAGGAAAAAGTATGGCTTTAAGAAAGCTATTTGTTGTTATGCAAGTCCTTTTGATCATCTCCATCTTTCTCTTGGCTTTTGAGGTGGCTGCTAGGGAGCTGGTCCAATATCCGAGCCCTCTAAATCCTTGTAAGTTTACGTCCTTGGTATATTTTAGCTTTTTACAACCGGGTGTTGAGACCGACCATTTTACACGTACATTCCTATGGACGGCAAATGAATTGAGCTTTTTGCGACCAACTTGAGATTCGTCTAGGCTCAGTTCATTTAGTATACAAATCAAGTTTAAACAGAATTTTTGTGTTGTTCAATAAAGAAGCCAAAGTCAAGTTGTAACTCACTGATTTCTAAATGAGCAGAGCTCGAATATTCTAAACCTTGGCTCGGCTCGTCTCGGCTCGTTTGCACTCCTACGCTCACCTAGCTAAATCCTTGTAAGTTTACCTTGTTTATTTTACATGTACCTAGAGCAAAGTTGGCTTTGGACTAAAGCCCGTTAATCCATTGCTTTTATGCCTTCATATTTTGTTTGATTATGGAGGCTCCCAATTTTATAGGCACATATATAAGAATATGTGTCAACGTAAATTGTTTTGGAATATTTTTTTTTTTGATCCACGTTTTGGGGTTTTTTATTTTTCTTTTTTGTTGGTAACCGGATGTCTAAGCCAGATTGCGCACGCCTCGAGTAATTCCAGGGTCCTGGAGGTAACGAACGTGCACAACCCCGCAGTGGCCCCAATCCTGGTAAGGAGAATCAAAACTGAGACCTTAGGTGGGACCAAACCCGTAAGTCCCAATGGAAGGCCACTTTGCCAACCCCTTGGGGTTCTAGATGGTTGTGTTCGTAACATTAATGTTTTATAAATCGACTCGTGAAAACGATGTAACAATTGGTAAAATTTTGCCAAAATTTCAGGTCATTTGGCCAAGACATACCTCATTGGTTATATAGGCATTCACATTACAGCGGCCAGTGTATAACTAATTAAACGTTATTTGTTTTTGTTCGAACAGATCATAAGATGGAGAGGGAGCTTGCTAATTCAGACGATCCATGGCCGCACCACGCTTAACATTAGTGATTTTATCTCACTAATACAAGCTTAAATGGAGACAAAGAGGCTGGCTTGCTGGACAAGGTGACCCGATATTGTTTGCATTCGAATGTCATTACTATAAATTATTGATTATGAAAATAAAAAGAAATATGAATAAGGGTGTTTGTAATTAATGATTCGAATAATAGTGATGTCAGTCAATTTAGGAAAAAATAATTCATGTCATATAAATAATTAAATAACATAAGATGATATTTACGTAAGACTATTTCAAAGCAGGTGAGGAATTATATCTTTTGGCCACTTGTTTGACGTCAAATTGTCCAGTTTTTTTTTTTCTTAAGAATGATGTACTATCATTTAGCTGCGCACGTGGAGTAGTGGCCCAATGATAAGTACCATTACTCTAATGCATTTGAAAAATGTTCAAATCACTCGCTGCAATTAAAAATGTCAGTGGGCACCCGTGGTCTTAGCATTGCGTTTGTTCCATTACAGTTGGCACTTGATTTTAAGGTAACCAAGCAATCGAGAATAACTTCGAGACAATCGGTCCATCATTACCAGAGATAATATTGATTTGGGAGCTAATAAGTTACGAGATGGAAAGGTGGTAGGCACCCATCCCGATGAACCAAAATAGTTAGTCTTTATTCATCTGTATTCATCATTCATGGGATTTTGAAAATGGTTTTTAAGATGATTTAATCAAGTACGGGGACAGTTGACAAGGAAATAAGTTTAACAATGAACAAAGCTAGTGCAAAAGTAAGAATAATTACCGACTACAGTAAAATGGCGAAGACCAAACTTCTTTGATCAACACCTAGATATTGCCCTCAAAACATGAACTTTGGCGAATAATGGAAAGTAGGTTTAAAACGCTAGTAATTTTGGAGTTTTTGGTGGCTAATCTAGGAGGCGATTATGATTTTAATTGGAAAGCAAAAACACTCGAACAAAGCTTAAGATGAGAGCTTTTCTTGCTAGGATTTCTTGGCAAATCTTGAGGTGTTTGAAGCATAAAGCATTGCCGACTCTAGTTGAGCAAAAAAAAAAAAAAAAAAACCATGAATTTTAGCATGGACAATTATCTTGTCAGAACACCAAGCACGTAGCTCAGCTGGTAATTAAGGGGCTGTGCTAGCTTAACCAAGATCTCGGGTTCGCGACTTGGGAATGCAGTTGTGTTAAAACTTGGTTGGGAGAGCTTTGCCACCTTTATGGTCCTACCCAGCTCGAATCCGGATTAGTCGGGGCCAACTTGGTTGCCGGACACCGGATGCTCTTTACCAAAAAAAAAAAAATTAATTATCTTGTCAGGATAAAAAAATTGAATGGTCTCAATAATTAAAAGTGAGCCTGCGAATGGAAGCGTATTCTAAGAAGTAAGAACATCTCTAATCGGGTATCAAGTATCAGATGCAAAAGTGGCCTTTTGGTTTACTAAAAATCGCATTCGGGCTTTTTTCTTTGATTCTAAAATAAAGCGAAGATTGGAGTTTTTCTAAGTGGCCAAGTCCTAAAAGATAACCGTTTGACTTTTGAAATGCCGAAAAAGACTCGCATGCAAAAGACTTTTCCTAATAGGACTTTCTTTTTGGCAGTCGTGACTTCGTTATAATCTCACTTATCCAAAAAGACTTTGACAATTTATAACATTCCTACTCCACTAGTTGTGGCCCTTAAAAACATGTCTCGCCCTGAGATTTTCGGGACTCTAAACAAAATTTAATAATAGGATCTCTTATTTGTTTTTATATATATTAGTTGTTCCACGTGAAACATAAGATCGCCTTGTGAGTTCAAGTCTTTGGGATGCAACTTGAAGGTTTTTTTTTTTATTTAAAAAAAAAAATTGAAAAAAAGTGGGCTTTTAAAACTGGGGGACAAGCAACATGATTCCAATCACCGCAGCTAACTAACAAATTTGGTAAAATCTAGACGTAAATAATATTTATTATGATCTTATATTTGGGGGCCCTTTTACTAAGCCGAAAACTGGGGCCTTAGGCGACCGCCTTGTCGGCCTATGCCCAATGCCGGTCCTACTTAAAAAAAAAACTACTATCCCATTCTGACTTTGATCTTAATTTAGAGAATTTTCAACCATAAAGCCATGAACCCCTGGGTGTGGTTATTATTCAAAGCTTATTTTACCTACCATTAGCTACTTACATGTCAATAACTACTTACACATGTTTAATGGAAATGTCGATTTCAAACTGAATCCTACACGCGACTATCAAGTTTTCAAACTCGGGTTGTAGAAAGTAGTAGCATTCCAGTCGTCATTCTTGAAAATTAATTACTAGTGAAAAATCAGGCTATTTTCGTGCAGAGAATGTTACAGTTGGATGCAAAAAATCAGATTATTTTTGTGAATCAGAAGCAGATTTTTTTCGTGAATCTGTAAAAAGAGAAACAGAGTTTTTTTTTTTTCGTGAATCTAATAAATGGATTAGAAAGGTTTGCTAATCTGCTTGGAACTTATTTGGATGGGATGAAAAGATATGAATCTTCAAATCCTAGAATTTATAATTGATGCCCGTGACAATCCGTACGTATACCCAAATTAATTAAGAGGTTGCCTTATTCAGGGAGGGCGCTGAAAGGGGCTGTTTACGGAAGCCCCAAAAGGGGACCACTGACACGTTCATCCAAATAATCTGAACCGGTTATCTTGTAGGGTCCGCTGAGTAGTGTGTATTTGGAAAAAGCTAGCTTGAACCCAGCATCGATGATAATTTCTAAAATGATCCAGTAAAAAAATTATCTTGTTTGGACATCGATAGCTATAAAAAAACTCATATTTTTAGCATTTTGATACCTATCAATGTCCAAAAAAGATAACTTTTTTACTGGATGGTCTTCTCCACGAGCCCTACGACTCTTACGGTTCAGATCAATGGGTTTCCAAGCCCACAATTTTATAACTTTTCTTAAAGATTCTTTCAAACTGGTAGAGTCTTGAATTTTGAATGAAAATCAAAGGAATAGGATGGATAACGTAAAAATATCCAATGGGCCCGAATTTCACAGAGAACACTTTAATAATTATTTTAAAATTATTTAAAGGTTCGGATCGTTTGTGTGGGACCCGAAAGTGGGTCCCACAAAATTGCATTTTGCAAAAGGCTTGGAGTGGCACAAAACGGTGGTGTTTTGGGGGCTGGGACAGGGTCTTGGGACAATCTTCTGGGACAGCTGATCCGGAGCGCCTGGAACTTATTTGGATGGGATGAAAAGATATGAATCTTCAAATTGTAGAATTTATAATTGATATACGTGACACTCCGTACGTATACCCAAATTAATTAAGAGGTTGCCTTATTCAGGGAGGGCGCTGAAAGGGGCTGTTTACGGAGGCCCCAAAAGGGGATCACTGACACTTTCATCCAATTAATCTGAAACGGTTACCTTGTAGGGTCCGCAAAGTAGTGCATATTTGGAAAATGCTAGCTTGAACCCAGCATCGATGATAATTTCTGAAATGATCCAGTCCGTGGCTTTTTTAATTTTGCAGCACAGTTCAATTTTTGAAATGATCTAGGCCATTGTTTTTTTATTTTATTTTATCTTTTTTTGCACCAAAATTCAATTTTTGACATACCTGTCGATGCCGGGTTAAGCTGATTTTTTACATATATACACTACTTTGCGGGCTCTACAAGATGACCGGTTTAGATTATTGCGATGAAAGTGTTACTGACGCCCCTTTTGGGGCTTCCGTAAACAGCCCCTTTCAAGGCCCTCCGTTAATAAGTTCCTCTCATAAATTAAAGAGAAACCATCGAAAATTAAATAAATAACGACACCAATCAACATCCATTCCAGAGAGCAGCCCACTTGCAACAATCGTGGTTAAATGCCAAACCCTCAACATTCTTTTACCAACCTTTTTTACCACTTACACTATTGCCCTTGCTTAAAGTTTAATTTGGGCTATAAAAGGTCATGAACCCTAAATCCCCTGCCCTTAAGCTTGAGAAAAATGGCTTTAAAAATGCTTTTTGTTGTATGGAAAGTCGTTGTGGTGTTTACCCTTCTGTTGGCTTTTGAAGTGGCTGCGAGAGAACTGCTCCAGACTTCGAATTACCTTGGCCCTTGTAAGTTTCTTCTCTTAGAGCATCCCCCACAAAAATTTTAAATGTCAAATTTATTTTTGAAATTGTTTTGCAATCAAGGTTTTTGGTAGTAGACTCTACAGACATAAAAAGAGACACCTCTCTGTCTCTCCCTCCAAATTAGACATATTGGTAACATACTTCATTTTCAAATTAGACATATTGGTAATATCCTTCATATAAACGTTCGAAACTTTAGAGCCTGGAAATTTACCCGATCTTTAACTTCTGGACCTTGGATCCAGTCGAGGTTTGCCCGTCTTTATAACTTTTGTGTAAAAGTTCTTAAATTCGTAGCATTTATGGGATATAATTTTGCCTTGATGCTATGAATTGTTATGCTCATGTTATGGTCTTTTTTGGAAATGGTTATTGTAGCATGATTAATGGACAACATTAAAAAAAAAAAAAAAAAAAAGAGGTCGTGGAAGGTTAAGAAAAAGAATGACAAAATTGAATTTTTTTTTGCCTCTTCTCCTTCTTTCTTATGTTATTTTGGAAGGGTATTACTGTAATAAAAAAAAAAACACACACACACTCAAAAATTGATATTATTTTTTTTTATATGCTAAAGAAATGCCATTTGTGTCTTGTTCAACAGATAAGATGCCTATGACACTCAAGAGAAACGACAAACCCTGGGGCCACCATCCTGCTAATATTAAGGTTTAATATTTGTAATATGATCAAAACACAGAATTCATTCAGAATAAGAGACTTATTATCGGGACTAATGTTTGGGTTCTAGTCTCATATTTGTAAGCTGCTATTTTTCTTCTCTTTATCTTTTCTAGCTAGCAATAGATTGGAAATGAATAAATTAGATTGGACCAATTATCTTGTAAAAGGTAGTAATCATGTCCCGTATGATCTTTATAAACTCCTGTGACTTTATTCTGGTTTTAATTGGATTCTCCACCAGTAGTCGGTGAGATTAATTAATACCTGGATCAGAATTGATACATTAAACTGGATGCCGATTTATCAAAACAAATCTTTCTCAATCGCTAAAGAATTTGTTGCTACAGTATTCAGCAAAAATACACTGTAAATTACTCGTCAAAGACTC
The DNA here is from genome assembly GCA_020921065.1 of Vaccinium darrowii. Classification (NCBI taxonomy): domain Eukaryota; kingdom Viridiplantae; phylum Streptophyta; class Magnoliopsida; order Ericales; family Ericaceae; genus Vaccinium; species Vaccinium darrowii. The sequence continues at coordinate 9,867,499 of CM037153.1, forward strand.
CCACTCATGCATCCAAGATGAATATAGTGTTGGGAAATATGTATATTTTTGCAATTGTGAGACAAATGAAAGAATCACAGACGACAATATTATAAATTAGCAGAACTTGGAAAATGATATGAAATATGACCGAGGCTACGTCTAAGGAAACTGTGAGTGCGTGAACAGTTTGTGTAACGGCTGTGTCAAGACTGTGTGTACAATCCAAGTTGTTGTAAACGCCAGTATGCCATTTCTGACTTCATAACGTGACGGTTGTGTGTGACCCAAAGAGTAGAGCCACAAGATGGTTCGTGGTTTCCCTTATCGTAAAAGACTTTAACAATTTCCCAACGGCTTGGAAAATGAGAAGAAGACAATTAAATAAAATAAACAAACTCTATTATCAGTTTAATAAAGCTTGGGTACAAAGAGTCGTAAAAGGAAAAACCTATGGGTACCGACCCATAGGTACAGAAAATGTACAGAGCGTGGCCGGGGACCCACTTTTGGGTCCCACACGAGTGATCCAAACTGTTTATTATTCTTAGATCATTTTTTCGAGGGGCCTCACAAAATTTTAGCTCAGTCGGACTGTTAGAAGTGGCTGAAACGGTGGGGCTTTGGTTCAACCACTTCTAACCGTCCGATTGAGCTGAAAATTTGGAGGGCCCCTCGGAAAAATGTTCTAAGAATAATGAATGGTTCAGATCACTTGTGTGAGACCCAAAAGTGGGTCCTCGAGCGCGCTCTGTACATTTTCTGTGCATGTGGTCCTGTACGGGTAGCAACCTCCATCGTAAAAGAAGACCTAGGTTAGGCTAGATTTGTAGAACGATGAAAGGAAATAAACTCAACGAAGTTGCTCCATAAGACATAATCTTTATTGACTCCTCAATCAATAATTAAATGAAGATCAATGGAGTCAATTTTCATTCACTAGTCCCGAAATTGTTTTGAACAAATCAAACACCTGTTTTAAAAAGTTGAATGGTTGGAGCCTGGCTATTGCCTAATTATCTCACTAAGATAAAAAAAAAATAAAAATAAAATAAAAAATTGAATGGTTGGAGCCCGCTGATTATCTCCTTAATTAAAGATAAACGTTTGACTTTTGAAATGCTTAAATTTAAGGACTTGTAAAGAAAAGACATTCCTAATAGGACTTCTTTTTGGTGGTCGATGGTGACCAAGTTCTAAATGGAAGACTTTGAAAGTTGGGTATACAGGCATACTCTTCCCGGACACAAGGTTTCCGTAGTGTCCAAGGCAAGACACTACTGTATCCGACCTTCCATTTCGATAATACATGATTTGGATTTACTAAAAGTAATGGAGCTAGGAGCTAGGATTTAATCCGAGTCTTTTAGATCAAAATGAACGGTCGGATCGAAAGCACTACAGAGACCCCAAATCCACTGTTCCCGTCGTGGCCCATTAAAGTTTCTAGTGCTGCATTCACAATCCAATAAAAAATAATCTGTTTGATTTTTACTTTAATCTTCAATTTAGAGAATGTTCAACCATTGGTGTGGTTTGTTCAAAGTTTGTTCTACCTACCATTAATTAATTAACTTGGCGTGATTAATTTGCTTGCAAAAAACATCTTTATGGTACAAATATTCAAACCATTGAGGCAATGGTTAATTGTCAAAATGGAGAAAAACAAATACTTGAGTTGTTGATTTGAAAGGAAATTAATCCTACGTTACGAATGTAGTTTTTCCCACCGCACACTATTATTAGATTTGATCAAATATTCATCTCGAAAATAGAAAATGCTATCCGATTAGAACTTATTAGATGGGTCGACTTTTTGATTAAAAAAAAGAAGAGATGGGTCGACAAAATATGAAACTTTAAATTGTACAATAAGTCTACTATCACATACAACCATTCACATACTGCTCACATATGCTGACGTTGCAGCGCCAAGTAGGCTCGGTGGGGCCCGCCCACTTAACTCAAAAAGAGAGAGAGAAAAAAAGAACAAAAAAAAAAAATCCTCTCTCTGCAAACCACTTCCGGCCACAACCCTGCCGGAAAACATAAGGTCTGCAGCACAGAGTGGCTGGTTTTCCAACAATTAAACAGACCTGAGGCATAAAAGGCATCACAATGAGGTGCAGACATCCCAACCATGTTGGTAACCCTGAACCACATCAATCACGCACCAACAAGGACCAAAGGGAAAAGAAACAAAGAAAAAAGATGGCAACATGTGAACCACCTACAACACAAAACAACAAAATAGGATCCATAGTTGAAGGTCAAGCCCCTTTAATTTACATTGAATTTTCTTTGCTACTACCATTCTTCTTCTTATGGGTGGACTGTGAACTGTGAAGTCCTTTTTTTTTTTTTTTTCCGATCGGCGACTGTGAATTTTCTTTGATTTTTTTTTTTTAAAGTATGTTTTTGTTTTGCATAGTTAAAGTTCCCAGAAGAGAAAGGTTTAAATGAAACTCTTCCCTTTACATTCCAATTAATCTTGCCTCTAAACGTACTATTAGCTCCAAGCTCTGTTAGTAATTTCATAAGAATTGACAATTTCACGTGCATCACTTGTACAGTTTTACAAGTATATTTTTTCGATGCGCTTGGTTTCTCTCTTTAATTCACATATATATGTTTATATAGATGTGACAAACCATACCCAAATTAATTAAAGAGAAGCCAAGTGACATCGAGAAAATGTGAAAACAAAGAAACATTAATGTCGATACGTAGCAAGCACAGACTCAAAAACCAGATCAAATTACATTTCAGAGCTGCCCCTGGCCTTCACCCTTTTTTTTTTTGCTAAGCAAAAGGAAATTTATTAATCACTAGAAATGACTTACAGTAATGAAACGAAACGGACCTGAAGCATAAAAGACATCACAAAGAGGTGCGGGCATCCGAACCATGTTGACAATCCGAAGCACGACAATCACGTTCTACCAAAAACCCGAAGGGAAAAGAAGCAAATTAAGAAAAAGAGATGGCAAGATGTCAACCACTTACAACGAAAAACAAAAAAATAGGATCCATACAATAATGGTTGAAGGTCAAGCCCCTCTACATTGAATTTTCTTTACTCAAAATTCTTCTTCTTATGGGTCGACTGTGAAGTCTTCTTGTGGCATAAGTCTTATATGATAGTTTTATTTGGGCTATAAAAGGTCTTCAACCCTAAATCCTCTTTCCTTGTGCTAAGAAAAATGGCTTCAAAAGTGTTTTTTGTAGTTTGGAAAGTCTTTTTGATCTTTACCCTTCTTTTGGCTTTTGAGGTGGCTGCAAGGGAACTGCTCGAGACTTCGAATTCCCTTATCCCTCGTAAGTTTGCTTCTCTAAAAGCACCTCTCAAATGATAAAAACGAAAAAAGAAAAAACCATTTATCACAAAATCTTCAGATGTCAAACACCATGTATTTGAGTGTGTACTATATACACTTCTTAAATTACAGAAGTTCATAATATTTGTACATAAATTCACAACATCAACCTTAGGTTTTGTAACGTTTGTATAAAAGTAATCTTAATAATTACTTATAACTTCATCACATCAACTTGGAAATCATGAACTTTATGGGTTATGAGTTTATGTGTCTTGATGTTATCAATTTTTTATATATGCAGATATAATGAATATCTAAGTACACATTGTATTTATTTTTATTTTTTTTGTATGATCTTTAATGCAAATGTTATGAATTTAAGAAGATATTTTTTTAGTGCATACCCTATTTGGATAAACAAAAGGTCTCATGACCGAAGGTTAAGAAAAAGAAAGCCAAAGAATGACAAATTTGATTTTTTTTTTCTTCTTCTTTCTTTAGTAACTTTTAATTGGTATTTATATTTCTATAATGAAAATTAGAAAAAGTATGGTTCCTCTATTGAGAGGAATCAAAAACCTATAATTTTCAAGACAGTTTTTTTGTTTCGTTAAAGAAATGCCATTATTGACATGTCATTTGTCTTGTTCAACAGATAAGATGCCAATGAAGCTTGTGAAGAGAAGCAGTGAACCATACGATAATCCATGGGGCCACCATGCTTAGGAAGATGAAGTGCTTCTTTCTTAATATTTAGGAAGATCAAGTATTAATTTTTAGTGATTTTTCAATTATTGGTATCCGTAAATCAGTAAAAATAAGAGACTTCTTTTCAGGCCTAATGTTCGGGTTCGAGTCTCATGTTTGTATTTGTAAGCTGCTATTTTTCTTTTGTAGAGACGTTGGACTAATTACTACAATTTCATTATTGTGGTTTGATAGTTCGAGATTTACGCCAACCAATGACTGAGACAAAATAATGTGATCACAAAATATTAAATATTTTTTGAGCTGCTATATTCTTACTTGTGGATGTAACGTTCATGGACCAATTGTCTTATAATTCGTGAGATTAAGTTGAATTCTCCACCAGCAGCTATTGAAATTGGTAGGTACGTACCCGGATCAGTTGATACATTTAGATAGATACCGAGTTATGAAAACAAATCACGCACCACTTCCAAAAGAATTCGTTGCTACATTATTGATCAAAAGTAGAACATAAAAATGTCGCATGACACTCCAAGAGTGCACAAAAAATTACTCTTTCGAAATGTGCAAGCGGACCACATGCACTTCTCCTTTTATTTTATTTTTTCTTTAGGTGGTTTTCTTTTTTCATATATAAAATACCTACGTACTTAATTGAGTGAAAGAAGATATATAGACGTACAGGGTACTCGCGACCCAATCGTCATATCCTATTTATGTATTTCTGGGGCATTAAAATGCTAAAATTAATTCGAATTTGGTGGAGTAGTCTCTGAAAGACGAATACGGTTCTAATTTTATAAATTGGGAGACGTGGATTTAGACCACAAAGTTTCATAACTAAATTGGAATCCGTATTGATTGACTAATTTGTAACCCAAAAATGATTTCACTAAGGCTGTGTTTGGATGACTGGAATCTTAAGCAGGAATAGGAATATGATTACCGGGAATCAAATTCCCGAGAATTTTCTTGGGTAGGAATAGAAATATGATTACTGGGAATCGAATTCTTAGGAATTTAATACCTGGAGGAATGACATTTCGGTGTTTGGATTAATTCAGTAATCTTACGCGGGAAACAATTATTTTGGAAATTTATTAAAGTTCACATTTCTTTTTCTTAATGAATAAGCGAGGAATCTGAGATTCCCATGGCGTAAGGTTCGCATGGGATAAGGGAGGGATCAGTTTCCCACTCAGTCTAGGAATGTGATTTCTGGTTGAATATGTTACCAGAAACCACATTCTTATTCCTGTCTCTGCCAAACGTTGGAATCAGAAAAGTCTCGCATCACATTCATGTTCCTGCCTGTTCCAAACGTTGAAATCATGTGTAGAAAACTTCACATTCTTATTCCCCCTTAATATTACTGCCATCCAAACACAGCCTAAGTTAGTCATAACTTGGACCACAATATTGATGACCAACACCATATTAGTTGATCATAACTTAGTCAAATCGAAGAATTATCATTTATTACCAAATACCAACATAGCATTATCTCAATTAGAGAGAGAGAGAGAGAGATTTTAATCTGGATTGTAGTAAACAAGTGTTTGGTATTCACTTTAATTAGAGTACTACAAGTTATAATTAATGTACGTGACAATCCGTATACCAAATTATAATTAAAGTGAAGTCAACGAAATAATATAATTTGAAAACAAAGATAAATAAATAACGGCACCAATATAATTAACGTCCATTTCAGAGAGCAGCCCACTTGCAACAATCATGGTTAAGTGCCAAACCCTCAACATTGAATTTACTTTAACATTTGTTTATTACTGCTTGTTTTACCAACCTTTTTGACCATTGCACTATGGCCCTTGCTTAAAGTTTTATTTGGGCTATAAAAGGTCTTGAACTCTAAATCTCCTCTGCTTGTGCTAGGAAAAATGGCTTCAAAATTGTTTTTCGTAGTTTGGAAAGTCCTTTTGATCTCTACCCTTCTTTTGGCTTTTGGGGTGGCTGCAAGGGAACTTCTCGAGACTTCAAATTCCCTTATCCCTCGTAAGTTTGCTTCTCAAATACTCTATATATCCATCCGGATTTCTTTGTCATTCTTTCTATTGCAACCGGATAAAAAATTAGTGATATCTGTAAATTGGTAGTATTTATAGGTCCAATATTGATCTTATTTAATAGATTTCGATTAGTTATATAAGACAATATTTTTAAAAGTACATAAAACATTATAAACTATAAGATATAACTATTTGAAAAGTGGCACGAACTAGGGGGTGTAACCGGTTCGGTTCGGTCCAGTTCGGAGGGGTTTTCGACTGAACCGAGCAAAACAGGTTCGGAGGAACCATTGAACCGAAACCGACTTTTTAGAGATCGGTTCGGTTCCGGTTCGGTTCATCCCGCTTTGTCTCGGTTCGGAAGTCGGTTCGGTTCAGGGGGAGAAAGAGGAAAAACTGCAGACATACAACAGGTGAAACACATACACACTATAAATACATACAAATCGACGATCAACATCCAAATTTCCGACAATCTACACAACAAATATATACAACACAAATACATAGATTTACAATACATACATACAGATTTCCGTCGTCGTCGTCCATCGCTATCAACGATCTGTCGCCATCCATTGCATCTGTCGTCGTCACCATCCATCATCAACGATCTGTTGTCGTCGTCCAATCTACCGTTTGTCGGAATCATCGTGCCACGAACTCCCAAAATGGACTAACAAATTCGGACGGAGGGGGTTAAAAAAAGAACTACCAAGGAATGACAATTTTGTTTTTTTTTTTTTTCCTTCATTCATTACTGACTTTTAGTTGGGTATTTTAATTTCTATAATAAAAACTAGAACAGTTATAGCTTCTCTACTTAGAGCAATCAGAAAAGTATATTATGATTCTATTTATCTAAAGTATCAACACAATTATTTTTTTGTTTCGCTAAAGAAATTAATGTCATTACTGACATGTCATTTGTCTTGTTCAACAGATAAGATGCCAATGAAGCTCGTGAAGAGAAACAGTGGACCTAAACCATCCGATGATCCATGGGGCCACAATGCTTAGGAAGATCAAGTGCTTCTTTTCAGAATATTTACGAAGATCAAGTATGTTTAGTGATTTTTTAGTCATTGATATCCGTAATATATGTAAAAATCAGTATTTCTTATCAGGACCAATGTTTGGGTTCGAGTCTCATGTTTGTATTTGTAACCTTATTTTTCTTTTGGAGAGAAAGTGGACTAAATACAACAATTTCATAATTGTGGTTTGATAGTTCGAGCTTTACGCCAATGACTGCAACAAAATAATGTAATCTCAAATTATGAAACGTTTTTTTAGTTACCACAATTTAACTTGTGGTTGTAATGTTTATGGACCATTGGTCTTATAAAAGTGAGCAATCATGTCCCATCTACGCCGCGATGTGATTTATGAAAAATTCGTGGGAGTTTAAGTTGAATTCTCCACCAACAAATAGTTAGTTGATACATTCAGACAGATACCAATCAATTGTCAAAACAATTCACGCACCATTTCCAAAAGAATTCGTTGCTACGTTATTGGTCAAAAGTACAAAGTAAAAATGACACATGACACTCCAAGAGTGCTAGATACATTACTCCTCGAAAATATGTAAGCGGAAAACATGCACATCTTATTCGGAGAGTGTTGGATAGATCGTAAAGAACAAAGTTTAAACTAAGTTGGAATCCCTTGTGGACTTGGGATTGCTGGTGGGAAAATGCTAGGTACCCAAACAAAAAATACCCACAAATTACCCAAACACACACACACAAGTGTGGCCCCCACACACACTGCACCTCCAGTGTGTGGGGGGGCCACACTTGTGTGTATGTGTTTGGGTAATTTGTGGATATTTTTTGTGTGTATGTAGTGTTGCTCATTGCTGGTGTGTAGCCCATAGGGCTGCTCAAAAAAACCGCTGAACCGTGAATCCGGTCCGGACCGAACCGATCCGTACCTTTTGGATTTTAACCGTGGATTAATGGTCCGGACACGGATTCAAAAAATAAAAAACCGTGACTTTTGGATCGGACACGGATTTTGATTTTGAAACCGTGGATTAACCAATCCGGACCGTGAGATTTTTATTATATATAATTTTATCACTTTTATAATTATAGTTATATAGATATTGTTAATTTAGCAGACTTACGGTTTGGTTGTACTGTTGTAGGAGTTATGGTGCGAATATTGTTCTCTCTATAAAATCTAGGGGGGTAAAGTGTCATAAATGCTAGTACATATACTCTCTGTTTGTGAGTGAACTGGAAGTAACTATCTGTTATTGTCTTTGTGAGTGAACCAGAAGTAACTATTTGTTATCTTTTGTGGTAATATAAGTTTGTGCCTTTGTTTGTTCAGTTATATAACTATCTGGCTTACTGCTTTTGTTGTTTTTTTATTGGGATTTCCAACTTTGAACTTTCTATTTAGTGCATTTGCTACTTGCTAGTGCCTTATTGCCTTAGTTGTTTTTTCCGAATAAGTTAAAAATCCGCGGATTAATCCGGAACCGATCCGTGACTCGCGGTTCGGATTGGAACCGAACCGTGAGACTTTTGGATCGGACACGGATTGTATTTTGAAAAAACCGTGACTCGCAGATTAGGATTGGATTCATGCCAATCCGGACCGATCCGGACCGTGAGCACCCCTAGTAGCCCAACCCCATGCACAGTAGCGTGTGTTGGGCAGCCTATGGTGATATTGATTTCACTAATTTGTAGCCCAAAAATAATTTCACTAAATTTAGTCATAACGAAGTTCATGAGGTTACAGCTAGCTGCTAGCTCACTTTTTAACAGCACGCGGTTTGACTTTTCAGAGCCCCATATATAGTACTATTACTCCCTCCGTCCCAATTTAACAGTTCATTTTGGGAATTCGTGCCACTTTTCAATTGATTATAGGGCCACTTAGCCAACAATCCAAAACATTTGACATTTTTAAATGGAAGGAGAAGGAACTTTTGCAATTAAACATAAAAACAAGGGGATGCACAATTACTAGAATGTCACTAATTTTTAAAAGTTCAAAAAACCTCCTACTTCCGACAAACCACCACCCTACCACCGGCGACCACTTCCGGCCGATCACCACCTCACGTCCGGTGACCACTTCCGGCGACCATTTCCGGCGACCAAAAAAATTAGTGAAATGTCACTAATTTTTAAAAGTTGGAAAATAAAAAAATAAAAAAAAACTCCTACGCGGCCGACCACTACCTCACCTTCGGTAACCACTTCCCGCCACCACCACCCCACCTCCGGCGACCACTTCCGGTGACCAAAAAAAAAATAGTGAAATGTCACTAATCTTTAAAACCTATAATTTTCATACAGGAAATTAAAAAAAAAAAAAACAACTCCTACCTCCGGCCGACCACCACCCCACCTCCGGCCACCACTTCCGGTGACCAAAAAAATTAGTGAGATGTCACTAATTTTTAAAAAATTTAATTTCGAACATAAAATTAAAAAAAATCACCACCCCACCTCCGGCCACCACTTCCGGTGACCAAAAAAATTAGTGAGATGTCACTAATTTTTAAAAATTTTAATTTCGAATATAAAATTAAAAAAAATCACCATCCCACCTCCGGCCGACCACCAGCCCCACCTTTGGCCCCTTCCGGCGACCAAAAAAAATTAGTGAGATGTTACTAATTTTAAAAAATTCTTATTTCAAACATAAAATTCAAAAAATCTCCACCCCACCTCTGGCCGACCACCACCCCACCTTTGGCCGACCACTTCCGGCGACAAAAAAAATTAGTGAGACGTCACTAATTTTTAAAAATTCTAATTTCAAACATAAAATTCAAAACAATCACCACCCCACCTCCGACCGACCACCACCCCACCTTTGGCAGACCACTTCCGGCAACCAAAAAATTAGTGAGATGTCACTAATTTTTAAGAATTCTAATTTCGAACATAAAATTCAAAAAAATCACCATCCCACCTCTAACCGACGACACCCCCCCCCCCCCCCCCCCCCCCCCCCCCACTTTTGGCTGACCACTTCTGGCGATCAAAAAAATTAGTGAAATGTCACTAATTTTTAAAAACTCAAATTTCATAAATAAGATTAAAAAAATCATCATTCCAACTCTGGCCGACCACCACCCCACCTCGGGCCGACCACTTACGGGACCAAAAAAATTAGTGAAATGTTACTATTTTTTAAAAACTTGAATTTCGAACATAAAACTAAACTTCATAAAAGCTAAAGAAATCAACGAACAAAGTTATTCCGAATCTAGTGACAAGTCACTAAACTTTATACGTCATTTAAAGCACCTAATTTCATCCATAAAATTCAAAAAAAAATCAACACAACCACCTATTTCTCGAAATTATAGTTGTCAAAGCAAAGTCGGATGACTGTAAGCCTTCATTGGCCACTGACGCCCATAGATCTAAGTAGATGTAAGCAATTAACATGTGTACACATACATCAACAACTAGTGAAATGTCACTAATCATCATAAATCTATAATCACACTTCGTTCGAGAATTGTCAAATTATGCTCAATCATCCAGCACATAAACACAAGTGAAAACTACTAAAATATGGTAAAGCCTAATTAACATTTCATAAACTTCAGAAAGTTTTGTACTAGAAGAGTTTTGTACTAGAAGTCTGATAGCACAGTTTTTTTTTTTTTTTTTCTTTCAACAATGTCGACTTTCTTTGAGTAGAGTATTCGTGTACAGTTGTCGTCAGGGAAGGGAACAAATAGACTATAAAACCTAAAACTAGTTAGTTCTCACTAATGTTCATAAAACTGGTAAAGAGATATTGAAATGAGAGTACAAGCTCATATTCCTCATATTACAACTAATCAAATCATATCAAAGAATAAAACCTAAAACACAACATGCAAAAACTCTTAATTTCACTATTTATAGAACTAGTTACATCTCACTAAAGAACTAGTTACATCTCACTAAAGAACTAGTTACATCTCACTAAATTTCATAAACAAAGGAACTCTTACTTCATTGTGCTATGTAACTAAAAATGCATCAAAATTCAAACTAAAACTCTTAAAACATCAACAAAATTGATTCGTGTGATTCAGATGTGGAGTCGAATCGAACAACCAAAAAGGAAAGGAGATCGATTACCAAAAGTGATTGGTTCGATTCCTGCGGTGGGCGCCAAACTTAGCTCGATCAATTGAACAACGCAAACGCAATTGAGAGCGATTACCAAAACTGATTCATGCGGAAATACCTCAATCGTGAGGGCTTGGATTCAGTTGTGGAGTCCAATAGAATAGGCAAACGCAATTGCAATCGATTGATTACCAAAATTGTGCGATCAATTTGGCCTGATTGTTAGGGCTTTCCTTTATCAGTTGATCCACCACAACAAGCCAGTGTTTGGAATTGCCGCCGTCGAGCAGAATCATCTCCTTGGGAGGGCGTTTGGACGATGTAGTCGCCGGAGAGAGGTGGTGGGACTTGGAAGTTGGCCGTGACGAGGAAGCGGATGCGAGGGAGGAAGATGAGGAGAGAGGTGGGAGGAAAAGGGGGAGAGAGAGAGAGAGAGAGAGAGAGAGAGAGAGAGAGAGAGAGAGAGAGAGAACAGGAGATGCGTGATATTGAGAGATCGGAGGGCAGTGTTTCATGGTGAGGCGGTGGAATGGAAGTAAGGATTTGTTTTCTTGTGAGGAGGGTAGTGTTGTCCAAATAACTTGCTCTTGTCCTTTTGGCTGAAATCCTGAAAATGATATGTCCTTCTGACCCATAATAAAAACCGTGTCCCATTTTTAAAAGAGGTAAAAAATGTTGCATTTTTGACTAATTTTCTCTTGATTATATCTCGTAATTTACATTGCTTTATTTGATTTTGAAAATATTGTCTTATAGAATTAATTGAGATCTATCAAACAAGATTCATATTGAATATGAAATTCATTACCGATTTCAAGTTATAAGTAGTTTTTTATCCTATTAGAATAGAACGAGGGACTATTAAATTGGGACGGAAGGAGTATCATTTATTATAACCAATAGTATTATCTTTTCTAGAGAGAGAAGTACAGATTCCACTGCGGGTTGCAGTAACTAGTGTTTGGGTTTCACTTCAATTACTCCCTCCGTCCGGATCTGTTGGTCCGTTTTGGGGATTCCAACTTTTTTTCCATTACATTTTGAGTTTGTTAATTTCCTATTTTATCCTCAATCTCTCCATTTAATACTCCCTCCATTCCAATTTGATAGTCCACTATGAAACTACGTGTAATTTTCAAACTAAAAATAATGTAGTCGTAAAAATTATTTTTTTATCAATATGGATCTTGTTTGGTAGATCTCATTGAGAACTTTAATACGGTGCAAAAAATATTCAAAAATGTAAGCACATTATTTAAAAAAAAATAGTTTTTGTGTTATTTAAAGCTTTAGAAATGGGGCAAAAAAGTAAATTTTTCATACTTTATGCTTTGACTTTTGAAAATGGACAAATATTTTAGGACTTGAAAAAGTATGTTTGTGGACTAACAGATCCGGACGAAGAGAGTATGATATATATATTTTTGAACAATGATACATACACTCCCTCCCAACCACTCCCCTTCTCACATGTGGTGGGACCCACCACATGTGAGAGGGGGAGTGGTGAGGAGTGATTGGGAAGGGAGTGTATCTATCATTTTTGTTTTTTTTTTTTATGGCAAATTTTTTTTATTAAACTCGACAAAGGGTGCATCAAGGAAAAGGCCAAATACTAAGCACAATGCAAAGTATAAGAGGTAAAAAAATACTATTCAGCAAAATGCTGAAGGGAAAAAACATTACTACAAGAGATAAAAAAAGAACACGTTCAGACTTCGAGGATCAATAGTATTTGAGAGCGCTTTGAGATTATTGACAACCTCCAAGATTCAAAAGTAACCAAAATGCCAGCAATAGGGCTTCCAAGCGAAATCATTGTTTATGATTTTAATTAGGGTTCAATTCAATTGGGGTTACAATCCCCGTAAGCAGAAAAAGAAAAAAAAAATCGATTTCAAATATTCAATAACAGTTTTGGGTAGAGGTTGGAAGGCTAGAGCCACAAAATCAGTTATTTCAATGGTTTATCATGAAGAGTGAAAAAGGAAAAAGGGTTACTCAATAGTATTTGAGTGGACAGAGCAGTGCGATGGAGGGTCAGTACTTTTGAGGTTGGTAAATTGGTTGCGGTGGTAGGGGTTAATTATCGCTTGGCATTTAGAGCAAAGTTTTGTTTTTTGATTGGCAACAAAATTTTTAAAACTCGACAAAGGGTACATCGAAGTTAGAAGGCCATAACCAAGCACGAGTAAGGTATAGGCAAAGATTCCAGCGGATTGTTGAAATTAAAAGAGAAAAGGGAAAAAAATTTGGGTGGTGGAAGGTGATTTGTTGAAGTTTGCCCATAGGTGTTGTGTGTGTATGAGGTTTTTTTTTTTTTTTTTTTCTCCTTTTTTGTGAGAGTGAGAAAGGAGAGAGAGAGGTTGAGTTACCAAGATGGAGATGAAAAATTGGGTATGTTGGTGTTCCTGGTAATGTAAATGAACCCTACACTTGGAAGATAATAGAGACATGAAAATACAACTAACACCCAAGGACAAAAATGTAAAAAGCCAATCTAAGTTAGCGCCATCCATCCCACATGCCGAACAGGGGAAGTCAGTGCAATATCAGAAAAAGTTTGAGAGCTCTACGGAGTTATCAGAAACCTCGGGAGAAGTGAGCGTGTGGACAATTTACGTTATAATATGTCACACCCATCCCACCCATATTGAAAATCAGACTTGGGAATTAACTTTTGGGATAGATTTATTGAAATTTCCAAAGGAAGTGCTTTGACGATGACAAAAGGCTCCTACAGTACGAAACCAATCGAATAAAAAAACCTAATCCATTAAAAATAGGACTTGGATTCCCTTAAGTCTCTGTTCAATTAGTCAAAGACTCAAAGGGACGATTCCAGACCATACTCATGGAGCCCATTTTGTATTCATTGTAATAATTTGGACGTTTCATCAATGCCAGCCAAATATTTAGGGGACCTGAAGCAAAAGTTGATCAACGTAGAGTTTTCGTTTGACAAATCATTAAAAGGATTTACCATTATAAAAACTTAAATGTATAATTATCCAAAAATAAACAACCCTTACAAAAATGCAAAATCCATTGAACCTCATGACACATGAAGGCTGGAGTATGCATTTTATTCATATTCTAAAATTAGGCCTCAAGCTACCGGTAATTTCAATATAGCCACCAGTTTACTGGGCCCTAAAGCTTGATTGGGTCTATTTTCATGTGTAGCAAGCTTAAAAATAAATAAATAAATAAACAGAACTCATATGTAGATATGAGAGCTTTACTAGTTTGGGGCACCTAATTTTAAGAATTTTTGGAGGGCTGGAGCCATGGCTTCTTTGACTTGTGCTCTAAGCCGGCTCTGCATTTCATTTTTTGAAAACTTAAGTTTCGCCAAAAATGATAGATTGGATGTCATTTGATATGATTTAAAAAGCTTTAAATAGTGCAACACTGGATCAAAATTCCTTTTCCTTTATTTAAATGTGTCCTGGAGGGGAAGATATCAAATAACATCTCAAGAACATGATTTTAAGAGTGGCAAATTATCTCACAAAGACTGAAAACTGAACGGTCCCGATCATCGGAATGAGCCCGCAAAAGGCTTATAAAATAGACCAAAAAGGACCGTGTAGTCTCTTTGAAAATGGAAGAGAATCCAAGTCCTAAAAGATAACCTTTTGATAAACCCTTGGAAAAATACCCGTGTGAACTTTTGAATGCCCAAAAGGACTTTCATGTAAAGGACTACCCAGACAATTTTCCTTTCTGTGGTCGTGACCGCGTTGTAGACTCTCTGACCAAACAATCCACATTGAATTTTCTTTTAACATTTGCTATGGTTAAAAAAAACCAATGTCTTTGAAGTCTTTCTTGTGGCCCAAGTCTTCTTAGTATATGATTTTGGCTATAAAAGGACATGCATGAAACCCTAAAATCACCTGTCTTTTATGCTTGAGCAAAAATGGCAACAAAAATGCTTTCTGTTGTTTGGAAAATCCTTTTGTTCTGTACCCTTCTCTTGGCTTCTCAGGTGGCAGCTAGAGAACTGCTCCAGACTTCGGATCCCGCTGCCCCTCGTGAGTTTTCCCCCCTCTTATCTATTATTCACTTGATCAGAAAATAACAGAAAATGCTACAATACTTACTATTATATGATTTTTATGATTCTTTGATATATGTTCGTAACTTTTGTGTATGAAGATACAGACTTCACCTTTTCGGAACTTATTATTGGAAGATTCGATCTCTTTTTGGCTTTTTATATTTTAGACTTTTTGTATTATGGTTAAAATGTGTTTCTGAATCTTTAAAGAGTTTGGGAGATATGTATAGAATGATTCTGCAATAAGAGTGGTATTTAGGATATATGTGCATCATACATTGTGTAGGTCTTAAGATTTACTAACATGGGAAAAATGAAAATTGTGAAATCAAAAACTCCTTTCCCTCTATTTTTATCTTTTGCTCTCCATCATAAAAAAACCCAAGAATCCATTTCCTTGGAATTCATTTAGGGAGGAGAGAGGCAAACAAGCAAATTGGGAAAATAAAAAAATAAAAATTGGATAAGTAGGCTCCCAAATACCCCATGTATTATTTCATTTTATCTTGACTAAAAGAAACTGGTTAATAACGAAACATGGAGCATATCTTATTTACTGATTATATAAATAGGGTATTTTCTGAAAAAAGACAATGATGGTTCAACAAAAAAGATTTTTTCGTTTTTTTTTTGCTAAAGAAATGCCATTATTGACACGTGTCTTGTCTTGTCTTGTTCAACAGCTCCGAAGAAGCTAGGCAAACGTGATGACCCATGGGGCCATAATCCATGAAATTTACATCATCTCTTTCAGAATAAAAGTCTCCTCATCAAGATTAAAGTTCGGGTTCGAGTCTCATATTTCTGAGCTGCTATTTTTTCTTTTTCTGCATTTTTCCTAGCAATACATTGAAAAGAATGAAATTGTTGTGAATCTTGTAAATAACTTCAATTGTACCATTGCATGTCCTTCGTTTTTCAAGCTTTATGGCAATGACGAAAGGTTTTTAATGATCTAGATTTGTCCAGATGAATAGCTGAGATTGAATTGCATTGGCTTCTTTGCAGTCTAATTGCTAGAGAAGCCGGTTCATTACAACAGATCACGTCCCACAAACTAAAGAAATTGTTGCTAGTTATTTGTCGCTACAATGTTTAAATTGTCTTAATTAGTAATAACATGGTGATGTCATTTACATATTTGAGTGATGTGTGTTGCGGTTATCACGAGATGATGTTGCAAGGCTCGCGGAATAATCTATACCCCATCTCTCCATACTCTCTTTGATACTCTTAGTTTAAGTGCTTATTCTTGGGTGCAAAATCAATTATTCGAACCGTCGGCCATCTTGTAAAACACACAAAGAAGAACATGTGTGCCAAAAACCAGTTTAATCGAATATCGATAAAGATGTGAATAATATACATATTATAAAAAAATGAATGGCAAATATGTTATATATGAACCTAAACTTCACAATTTTACACCCTGCAAATCAGACGTGGCCAAGTAGGAGTTATCTTTTGGGATAGATTTGGAAGCGGATCCGCTGTCCCGAACTTCCTGTCACAACTCCGTGTCCCTTTCTTCCGAACCGTCCATCAGAGCAATCAACGGCTCAGATTCCATCTCACCCCAAACAAATTTGAGTCATACACATTCATCTGCGAATCTGAGCTGTCGAGTACTCAGATGGACGGCTCGGATGAACGGGACACGGAGTCGGGACAGGGTTTTCGGGAGAGCAGATCTGCAACCGATAGATTTATTAAGATTTCCAAAGGAAGTCCTTCGAAGATGTCACAGGCACCTTCACCAAACCAATCGGAAAATATAGGACTCGGATATCTTTTAAGTCTCTCCTCAATTAGTCAAAGGGACGGTCTTGTAGCCCTTTTTGGATTCACTTTAATAATCTGGACCTTTCATTTTTTAGACTTTGTCAAGAACTTAAGTTGCTGTTGGGCCAAAAGTTATATGCATCGGATGTCATCTTATGTATACGATTTTAAAACACCTATAACACGATAAAGTATTGCCACGCTAGATCGAAATTATTTTCTTTTTATAGATGTGTCCATCTGAGGATAGATAGATTAGATTCTGAAAATATATCAATTAATATCTTATCAACACGATTTTTAGAGTGGCAAATTATCTCACAAAGATTAAAAATTGAAAAGTTACGATCATCGAAGTGAGCCCGTGAAAGGCCCATAATACCGTCTCTTTGAGGAAGGAAGAGTATCCGAGTCCTAAAAGAGAGAGACAAATTTTTCAGTGTTGGTAGGTACGGCTGACGTAGTGCCCTACCGGCACATCCGGATCATCCAAAACACAAAAGGACGGCTCGGAGACACCGTAAAATATCGCCACGTGGTACCCTACCGGCATTGAATTTAAGATTTTCCCGTGAGAGATAACCATTTAATAAACCAATGGAAAAATAACCGTTTGACTTTTGAAATGCCTAAAAGGACTTGCATGAAGACTTTTATAGTAGCTAAGAGGACTTCCTTTTTGGTGATCTTGGCCACGTCACATGAACTCTCTTTAAAAACAAAAAACAAAACGACTTCCAATCAAGAAATAGAAGACTTCGAAAGTTTGATGAGAACGCGTACTGCTCCCTTGGTCATTTCCTGCTACGGGTTAGGTCGAGTTTAGGTCGGGCTTGTACTAGATAAGTAATTAGACTTGGCCATCAAGTCATGTTAATAATCAGACTTCATTTAACAGATAATTACTGTTAGGTCTAGTTTTGTTGATTCTAATTCCCTCCAAGTCAAGGTCAGTATTTTAATTACCTCCAACTCTAGTTGCTAGTTTAGATTACTATTATGCCCTTTTACAATCCAGAATAATCCTCGTATTCCAAATAGTTCGTGAAAGAAACCATATCCACTGCCTTCGCCAATTCTCTCTCACTGTTACCTTTGGTGACGCTGCACCTTTGCTGTCGACAGTGGCGCCATAAGACCATAAACAGCTGGAGAGAGCAGTGAATCGAAGAAGATGGTGGACAGGAGGTAAATCAAAGCCGGGGAAAAAATGACGATTTGAGATGAAATTGCAAATTGAAAATGGCAATTTTGTTAGATCCGTTGCCGGAAGATACATCGCCGCCGCCATAGCTCCAGTTTCCAGCGAATGGTTAATTTCTGGGTGTGAATTTCTTCCCTGCGAATTTTGAGTGCGAATTTTGGGTGCGAACTTTTTCCTAAACTAGATAACTGCAATAGTGATACTTCCGGCTTCAAAGAAGATGAAACAACTCAGATAAATAGCAAATTTACAGCCCGGAAAAATTCGCAAGGCTGCGAATTTCTGAAGCTTCTTCAATTTTGGGTGCGAATTTGTATAAATTACTACAAATCCCTATAAAAGAGGACAAAAACATTGTCATTTCTTCAAAATAGAACCCTGCGAATTTTGTATAATGCATTGCGAATTTGTAGATCTGAAAAAATATGTTGCTTTTCTTCAACGCCAACAAGGCGCTGTCAACGTTTTCATAGTTACAAAGCTGTAGCCTTTGCTTTTACCAGTGCCGTTATGGATTAAAATACCTTCTTCAATTTTGCCTTTGCATTGATGAATGCTGTTAGCTATATTGTCCAAGACTGCATTGCCTTCTTTGATTTCGCCATAGGCGGAGAAGAAGGCGCGGAGCTTCTCTGTGGTTTATGGTTGGCGATGGATCGGACGGCGGAGAGGACGTCGGGGTGGTGGAGGGCGGCGGATTGGACTATGGAGAGGAGTTGCCGAGCTATTCGTGGGTGGAGTTGCGGAGCTGCTACTCTCTCTCTCTCTCTCTCTCTCCCTCCTTGGGCTGCGGGGTAATTTTGGTAGAAACTAGGGTATTTACCTTGGCTGGAATGTTTAAAACTTGGGCTGGACCTGGAGGGAATCAACTCCAATTTTTTGTACCGGCCCGTAAATCCCTCTTCATTTAATGTTTTGAAGCCCTACGTAAATTGATTATTATTATTTTTCAAGCACATCCAACAAGCCCATTTGTTTTTCTAAAACATAATATTTTGAAAATAAATTAATCAACTTAACGATCACCAATGAAAATTCACAACCGTAAGTTTTAAATTCTCAAAAAACTATTATGAACAGACACATAAAACCATATAGATCTAACATAGGATAAGATCAAGTGTTGATTTTAGCAAACGAGGAGAAAATTTGCTAAAATGATCAACAATTGATTTAAGCCAATGGGGAGTTGATTTTAGCAAATCTTCTCCTCATCTGCTAAAATCAACCCTTGATTTTATCAAAAATTTGAAACTCTTCAGCATCCGTGAATCTTTAACATGCAAAAACTTCTCTCACGTATATATCTCGCCTTTAAAATGACATTTCTTCAAGAAGAAATTGTAGAGCAAGAAGGAAAAAAATGAAACTTACGCTTGAATAAGAGAAGACGGTCCACTTCATGAAAGAAAAATCCTAAGCACACAAGTAGGACTTATAGCGGTAACACTATATCGATATAGTTAAAATAAATATGTTATTTTAATCGGTCCAAGCCTTAAGGGATTTTTTTCAAACCTAGTTAACTTAGTAAATAGACTTAAAATCTTAACCCAGATAGCCCGATGAACCTAAATGTTTATCCCGAATTCTAAAAAAATGGGTAGGGCTAGGTGGGCCGGATGGGCTGCCAACCCGGTGTGCACCCTTATTTCCTACTACAACTTACCTCGACGAGGTCAATGGGCAACCAAGAAGACCCATCGTCTAGGTTAGTGACCTCCATTGCACCTTGCATGTAATAGGGGTGCTCGCTCAAGGTCTAAAAGTGGTAGAGCCTATGGCCCCTGCTCTTGAAAAGAAAACATAGTAAAAAAATTCCTACTCCTTTCACAATCCAAGGAAAAATTTGACCATGAATCCGTCGGTGTGGTTATTATTCAAAGTTTGTTCTACCTAACAATAATTAATTACTCGGTGTGCATGATTAATGTGCTTGTAAGAAACATATTTTAGGGTATATATTCAAACTTTGTTATACCAGCCAATAATTAATTACTTCGTTTGATTAATGTGCTTGTAATTAAAAAACATCTTTTAGGGTGCAAATATTCAAACCATAGAGGCAACATCGATTGTCAAAATCAGACGACATTTCAATACTTGAATTAAATTTATTTTTTATTTCAATATATAATTACCATATGTGCCGTAATGTGGGTCATTTAAGGAAATAATCTTACAAGTTTATCTTACCGAAAGAAACCGAAATAATAACAAAACATGGACCATGATTAAGAGAACGAAGACAAACAATGTCAAATTTGATATTTTTTACAGAAAATGTTTTTTCCTTTTTTTTAATTCGATAAAGAAATGTCATTATTGACATGCGTCTTGTCTTGTCTCGTCTTGTTCAACAGATTTGTCAACTACGAAGAAGTTGAGCAAACGAGATAAGCCATGGAGCAAGGGCCATAATCCATGAAATTAATTAATTTCATCTCAAGAATAAGAGGTTCCTCATCAGGAATAATCTTTGGGTTCCAGTCTCATATTTCTGAGCTGCTATTTTTTCTTTTCTATATTTTTCCTAGCAATAAAATATTGAACAGAATTAAATAATGAAATTTTAGTGAATTTTGTAAATAATTCCAATTGTACCATTATCCATTGTTGACAAAATAATGTTCTTAGAATATGAAATATATATATAAATTTTAAAAAATGGTTATCCTGACTTAAGGTTATAACATTCTTGGACCAACTACGTCTTATTAGTAGTTGTGTTTTTTTTTTTTTTTTTTGCCGGAAGAGAGAATTTCATTTCACACGAAATGCTGTTACAAACTACCAGATAAAATACAATAGAGTAATAACAACGCATAGACGAGAAGAACATAAAACAGATACCAAAACAAATAATGGATATTTATCCTGCGAGAGCTTGCTTCGGCTGTCAGATGTCCGTGATCAATATACGCTGTCAATATGCCGTTGTACCGGTAGCTCCACGAATGACGAAACTTCCATGCAGAAACTGTCCGATACTGTTAGGAGTTACATCTTACCCCAGGTAGAGAGTACTGCGACACGGTTAGACATCGTGTAACTAGATGACCAAGGCCAACTACAGTGCTCTAAAACCGGTAGAGAAACTGCTGGAAAAAAACACAACCGTGGAAAATAGAAGAAACTGTTGCGGAGAATCCTGATTTATTTGTGGTGATCTCCCTGAGCTTATTTGCACTTAACTGCAACAAAATAAACCCTTCCACCCCAAACGTTCAATGCCCAAGAAGCCAAACCACTGAGCCCTCAAATGTCGACTAGCCAAACCAAGCAGATCGTTAATGCAACTTCCATTCAGTCAAACGATTTAAGCCCAATAATCCAACTGAATAACCCAACTCCAATCATTCCCAGCCCAGCACAACTCCATATCAAATACACAAAACCAAAACACCCTAAAGAAAACTCTCAAAGCCACTGAATGGACCGACACAAAACACACAACCTAAACCAATGCGCGTGCGTGAAAGAAACACGTGTAAGCAGGCACTATGAAAACACTTCTTTTTTTAAAAAAAGGACCTAAGACATGCATGAAAGACAGAATAGATTGTTGAAGTCAGCGAACCACAAAAGTACTACGAAAAGGCGTACGGAAATGCACAATCAAACATTACCTCAGCCACAATCGTGAAGCGATAAAAAACAGGCCCCCTATTCCAATCGGGGAAAGCTGCTCGATGAGGGAAGGAAAAAGGGGTCGAACAGCAACATGCATGAACTAGTCACAAACAGTGCTTGAAAAGGACCCATAACATGCATGCAAGATGAAGATTAAAAACATTATTTTTTAAAACAAGACTTTAAAATTATAGGATTAAAGTACTACGAAAGGGCATACGGGAATGCACGATTCAGCATTACCTCAACCACAATCGTGAAGCGATTGGAATGGACATGGGGCCAGTTTAATCGGGGAAAGCTATTCGACGAGGAAGGGAAAAAGGAGGTCGAACAACTACATGCAAGAACAGGCCAAACACAACAAACACATGCAACCACCACAATCACACATGAATTCGCACATGATCACACACAAAAAAACATGCAGCAGAAAGTAGAAAAAAAACCATCCAATCAGTGGCAACCTCTGGAGAGTAACAAACTAGCACGATTCACCGGCTCAAACAAAACCCACCTAAATTCCAGGAATATTTGGGGAAGAACAGAATCCCAATAGAATTTCCTCTCCTAAACAGCATCAACACAACCCATCATAGAAACACTTAATCAAGGAAAACAGGAAACCAAATTGGAACTTCCCTTTATCTCAGTGGTTAAGCACGGAAAGTCGGAAACACCAAATATCAACAAAAGCTTTATATGGGAACAGAGATAAAAAGGCCAAGAAGGAAATGAATTGGTTTTACCATTGTTGATTCTACCATGGGGCTCAAAAGTCAAACCTCTGCTGAAAAAGACCCACAGAGACCTTAGACGGATGACCAATGTCAGACTAAAAAACTTGAAGGCGGCTGCATGCAATAGCAGTGGCGGCTCCAGGATTTCTCGTGAGGGTGTTCAGAAATTCTACTACAGTCCTCTAAAAATAATAACTGTGCATATGCAAAAAAAAAAAAAAAAAACTTCTAATATAAAAAATGCCACCAAAAAAAAGCAAAATATTTAGTATATTAGAATTTTTCCTCAACGACTTTTCATATTTCGAAACCGTTCCATAATAGCATCAGTATCAAATGCATCACTCTCCATATAAGTAATCATGCAATCGTTTATCCACTAATCTCCCATTCAATTGCTCAGAATTTCAAGAATGGAAGATCTTCACAACTTGGTTATGAGCACTATTGTTGCCTCCCACATGAGATTGCAACCTCTCGCTTGCTTACGGAAATCAGGATGAAAAAATAACAACGTAGACAAAATGTTGCATCCTTTACTGTATTTCAACCAATTTTTGTACTCTTTGAACCAATTGGGATTAAACTGACGGAAAATTAAATGGACATCCCATAATGTTAGGAGGATGAGTTAGAGTACATAAATATTGGTGAATGTTGTTGTAGACTCATTTGGTGAGTGTCACATGCACATTTCGTGCAAGTAATTTGTATAATAGTTAGTATCTATAGTATTTCTCTACAATTTTAGTAGTTGAGATGGGGTTAGATTCAAAATTGAGCCATTTAGAGGACCGGAGTAATTAGACTATTTTCATACTCCAATGAAGTACCAGAATAGAATAGTTCCAAAATGTTTAGGAGGATCTGGGGGTGACCACAAAGAATTAAGGTAATAAAGTCGATGTGTGTGTGTTGATTGATCAACGAATCAATTGTTCAGAGAGAGAGAGAGAGAGGAGAATAAATCCAAGGGGAAGAGGGGAATTGAAGAAAGAAACGGTGGCAGGGTGGGGGGAAAGAAAAGAAATGGTAAAAGAGTGTGTGAGTCTTGTGGGAAGAAGTCACTTTTTGAGATTGGGTGTTCAAACATTTTAGGTAGGGTGTTCAAAATGGTTCAAATATATTGGTTAGGGTGTTCAAACATTTTTTTTAGGGTGTTCAAAATGACAAAAATATTGAAAATAAATTTTTTTTACATGTATTTCTAACAAAAAAAAAAATTCCAGGGTGTTCGGGCGACCACCCTCAGCTGAGGGTGGAGCCGCCTCTGTGCAATAGCAAAGAAGGCGAGGAAGACAATCGGGAGCGGCAACTGGAGAACTCAGAAACTGCACGATCTGATCGGAGCAGCGGTTCATCCATACCAGACTTAGCCAGGCCAAACGCCCAAACCCACTGTCGGCAGAACCCATCTAGACCCATCCCATTTCTGATCCGTTCGAAACCCATGGAAAGGAATTCATGAGGTAGAAATAAGTGAAGCCAGGGTCATACCCACTGCCGTCGAGGTTCGGAGGTGAGCAGTGGAGAGGCGGCGGCCGAAGGAAGGTGGGGTACCAGGGGTTATTCAAAGGAAACGGGAAAGGGAAGCAAACAGAAAAGGGGAGTGAGGGGAGGCCGGATGCATAGAGTCCGACGTGAGGCGCTCCGGCCTCCCCTCGATGCGGCGGCGGCTGCTAGAGGTTAGGGTTTGGAAGTCTTGGGGTGCAAGCTTTTTTAGAGAGAGAAAGGTCCCAAGAATCTCTTTGATTGTTCTTTTTAGCATTGCCAATTAACACATTAGTAGTTGTGTTGGGCAAGCTCATGCACAGTTTTACTTAGATTTTTATTGGGCCCCAACTAGCTAGTAGGTGTGGAGTAATTATTTCATAATCTTTGGGCACTACAACATGTTGTCCCAAGTCCCCAACACATATATCTATCACACATTGCACCAACCCCACAATAATGTGTGATGGATAAGGGTATTGGTTGTAGGTGTGAGAATGATCCTCTGAGTCAATTCATTGATCTGAAAATAGAGTAATAAAAAGAATCCGGCTTGTTTACAATCCACTTATGGACCTAGAGGAAGGTTTGCATAACGCCAACCGTCCAAAAATATTTTTAATGAACTAGATTTGTTAAGATGAATGGTCGAGATTGAATTGCGTTGGCTTCTTTGTAGAAAGAACATGTTTACTAAAAATAAGTTCAATTGAATATCGATAAAAATATAAGCAATATACATTTTATAATAAAAGGAATGGCAAATACGTTATAACCTTGAATTGCGTTGGTTTTTTTAATTTTGTTGCCTTATGCATCACTTTTGGTGACGAAACAAACGTTTGTCGCCTCATGCAATGCCTTTGTCGACCAAAATATGAGCTTAGTTGCCAAGGTAGAATCTGGCAGAGACATAATGGCGACAAAAAATGTTAGTCTCGAA
Organism: Vaccinium darrowii; assembly: GCA_020921065.1. Taxonomy (NCBI): domain Eukaryota; kingdom Viridiplantae; phylum Streptophyta; class Magnoliopsida; order Ericales; family Ericaceae; genus Vaccinium; species Vaccinium darrowii. The sequence goes on from CM037153.1 coordinate 9,892,503, forward strand.
AGAGAAAACATGTCACTAGCTAATTTTTTGTTAGTGTCTACTAGTAAATTACTGGATGTCGCCAAAGATTAATCTACGGCTACCAAATTTACGTCGTCGATTGTATAATTTCTATAAATTAAAATATTATAATGTAATGTATCATAATATATAATATAATATAATATATATTTTATGTAAAATATATTACATATTTGTTGTAATATAAAAAGGGAATAAATGAAAAGATAATACATTTACATAATCTTTGGAAATGTGACAGAAAGACTTGGGTAGCCTAATGGTTGAGTGTTAGGATAAGAATTGGGAGGTTGGAGGTTCAATTCTTAGCAAATGCATATTGGGAAAAGAATTGGGAGGTTGTGGAGATGATTCCACGAGACACGTCACATTAAATACATATAACACGTTTTTATGTCCAAACCGTGATGGTATAGTTAATCCAATCACGGTTTTTTGTCCAAACCGTGATGATATAATTAATTTAAATAACGGTTTTTTGAGCATACTGTGATTGTATAGTATTTTTAATCACGCTATTTGTCTAAACCGTAATCTTAAAACTAATTTCATTACAATTTTATCTTCAAACCGTGATAATATTGTTGATTTAACTACGGTAACCGTAATTGTATAATGTTTTTAAACACGCTTTTTTGTTCAAATCGTAATCTTTTACGATCTTTAACCACGGTTTGTTGTCCAAACCGTGGTCTTATCTTGTTTATCATCACGTTTTGTGTATTTCCATATCAGTTTGGACTTTACATTTAATTACAGACATAAACCGTGGTTGAATTTTGAAGACTTTTAATAATGGCTCCATCAACCACGGTTTTAAAACCGTGATTAAATTATAAAGATCACCGTTTTTATCCGTGATCTTTTAAGTTTATGTAGTGACCCCGCACATATATTGAAAATCAGACGTGGGAATTTTATCTTTTGGGATAGGTTTATTTAGATTTCCAATGGAAGTCCTTTGACGATGTCACAAGCACCTTCACCAAACCAATCGGATAAAAATAGGGGTTGGATTCTTTACGTCTCTCCTCTGTTAGTCAAAGCGACGGGATGTTCCAGGCGAAGTCTTGTAGGCTTGTAGCCCTTCTTGGAATCCCTTGTAATTTACCCCTGTAATTTTAGAGAGGAATTGTTTCCTCGCAAAAGAAATTTGGAATCCCGCCAAAGCGCTTGATTTTTTTGCAAACCGCGCCAAGTAGCACTGCTTTTGTAAGTAGTTAAAGGGCGACAAAAATAATCCTCGCCTATAATAAACAAAATTAGCGAGGAAAGTTTTCCTCGCCTTTGTGTCCAAAAATCGAATATTTTTCGCGGAATTATTTTTTGCGAGAAAAAATATAAATTCGTCGCTGTAATGGGTCTTTGGGAGAGGAACACCTTATTTCAATTCTGCGACAAATTCTATTTTTCCTCGCCATTGACTGAGCTTTAGCGAGGAAATCAAATTTCCTCGCTATTTTTCCTCGCGATAGACTAATTTTGTTGTAGTGTCATTTTAATAATTTGGACCTTTTATTTTTTAGACTTTGTCGAGAACATAATTTGCACCAAAAGTTATATGGATCGGATGTCATCTTATATGATTTTAAAACACCTATACACAAGAAAATATTAGAATGCTGGATTGAAATTCCATTTCCTTGTATAAATATATCAAATTATCTCACAAAGATTAAAAATTGAACAATCCTGATCACTGAAGTGAACCCGTGAAAGACCCATATACATATAGAACGTTGTACCAAGCAGTATCTTTGAGAACGGAAGAGTAGTCCTAAAGATAACCATTTGATAAACCAATGGAAAATAACCGTTTGACTTTTGAAATGCCCAAAAGGACTTGTTGAACCCTTCTACCTGCACCGACGGGGTGCACCGACCACGTACCGATGGCATCGGGGACGCCGTTGTAGGTCCCAACCGATCGATCCGACCCGTTCATCCTTCTCAAAATTGAATTCCGAGTGGGTCCATGCAGGAATCGAGGCAATCGAAAGTTTGTATGAGCTCGATCCAAAATTACCCCATTTCATTAAAAAAAAATTGAAGGAAATGGGGTGATTTTGGACCGAGCTCATACAGCCGTCCAATTGTCTCGATTTCCGCTCCCACTCGAAATTCAATTTTGAGAAGGATGAACAACTCAGATCGATCGGTTAGGACCCACAATGGTGTCTCCAACGCCATTAGTACGTGGTCGGTGCACCCCGTCGGTGCAGAAGGAATTATCGGGACTTGCATGAAGAAGACTTTCCTAGCTAAACAAGACTTCCTTTTTGGTGATCGTGACCACGTCACATGGGGTTGTGGTTGATTGTGGCACAAAGTTTGTGTCACAATCATTTTTGCTTTTAAAAACAAAAGGACTTCCAATCAAGAAATGGAAGACTTTGAAAGTTTCGTACATTGAAGAAATGGTTGTGCCACGCGTTCTGTTCCCTTCCTGGTCTTTTCCTACTAGGTGTGCACATGTACGTACACACTGTTGGGCTGACTTCCGGCCACGTTTGTACCAGATAACAATCAGACTTTTGTAAATTAAAGCTCGGCCTATTAATAATCATACTTCATTTAATACATCTAAACACGACCTAAATTGAATTTTCATTTTCCGTGCCCGTCCAACAAGCTCATATATATATATATATATATTTTTTATAAAACACAGTATCACGAATATAAATTAATCAACCATAACGATTACAAATTATAATTTGCAATTGTAATTTAAAACTCTAAGTTCTCACAAAACTATTAAAAACAAACACATAAAACCATGTAGATCTGATAATTAAATTGTTACCTCAAAAAGCAATTATAGCGCTAAAAAAGTTGGAACTCTCCGGCATCCATGAAGCTCTACCATTCAAAAACTTCTCTCGGATATCTTTCCTCTAAAATGACACTTCTTCAATAAGAAATTGAACAGTAAGAAGACAAATATGAAAATTATACATACATACATACATGAACCCTACATCACCTGCATCTCTGAGACCAAGTCTTCTTGTGGGTTAAGAAGCCAAAGCCTTTGAACTCTTCTTGTTGCCCAAGTCATCTTAATATTATAATTTTGGGTATAAAAGGACATGCATGAACCCTACATCACCTGTCTTTTATGCTTGAGCAAAAATGGTAATAAAAATGCTTTCTGTTGTTTGGAAAGTCCTTTTGATCTGTACCCTTCTCTTGGCTCCTCAGGTGGCTGCTAGGGAACTGCTCCAGACTTCAGATCCCCTTGCCCCTCGTGAGTTTTCCCCCCTCTTATCTAGTATTCACTTGATCCGAAAACAACAGAATTTACATGAGTTTACATGATACGCACCCTTAGATGAATAGAATTTATTGATGCTTTGATACAAATTTGTAACATTATCCTTGAATTCGTAATTTTGCATATAAACATATTTGAGTTTACATGATACGCACCCTTAGATGAATAGAATTTATTGATGCTTTGATACAAATTTGTAACATTATTCTTGAATTCGTAATTTTGCATATAAACATATTTGAGTGTGTACATGATCGACCCATTTTGAGGTTGTGAATCTTTTATAAAAACGTGATGAATTTTCTATGTGTATTGTGAATTTTTTTACGCAAAACGTTATGAATTTAAGGCGATTCAAGAAATTGCATAGCGTACATCTCCAAATTAGGGGACTGTATTATAGCAGTTTCGAGAACTATTCTCGGTAATTTTAGTCGTAATTGTGATCTTTCTGTCTCCTCTTGAATGTCTAAACAAGAACATTTTTGGATACTTTTCTGTACTTGTTTGGTTTACCATGTCAAATTTGATATTTTTTCAGTCGCATTATTATTCCAGTTCCTTATTATTCCAAAGGAACTGGAATAATAAGGAACAAACCATGTCAAATTTGATATTTTTCCCTTCTCTCTTTAGTAATTTTTTCCTTTTTTCATTTGCCAATAAATGTCATTATTGACCTGCGACATGTCTTGTTGAACAGAGCTGCCACTTATGAAGAAGTTGCGAAGACGCGATTTGCCATGGGGCCATAATCCATGAAACTAATTTCATCTCTTTCAGAATAAGAGCCTCCTCATCAGAACAAATGTTTGGGTTCAAGACTCATATTTCTGAGCTACTATTTTTGCTTCTCTGTATTTTTCAAATTAAATAGTGAAGTTGTAGTGAATCTTTGTAAATTAAATAATTAAGTTGAAAACGAATTATATTAAATAATGAAGTTGTAGTGGATCTGTAAATAACCCCAATTAATCGTACCATTGTCGTTGTTTCGAGCTTTATGGCAATGATTTAATGGCAAAATCCAATTTGAAAAAGGTAAAATTTTGTTGGATATCCTGACGTAGGTATGGTTATAACTTCTGATATTCTTGTACCAAATATTAATACTTTTGTTGGGCAAGTTCATGCAAAGTTTTGCTCTGATTATTTATTGGACCCCAACAAATAGGCCGGGGGTTGATCCTCTAAATAAGTTGATTCATTGAGCCAAAAACAGAGTTATGACATGAATCCACCTTGTCTGCAGTCTACTTTTGGATTTTAGAAGATGGCTCATGTAATCGCATCATTCCAAAAGTATTTTTAATGGTCTAGATTTTTTGAGATGAAAACCGTGATTGAATTGCACCAGTTTCTTTGCAGTTAAGCCGACGAAACCGTGGATTTTCCACCCCTGCCATTGTTAGCCCCACCTTGGGGTGCACAAACACCGGGGTCAGGCTGGGTTTGGGCCGGGCTAATTATACTAGATAATAACGAGATTTGTCAAGTGCCAAGTTTGGCCAATTAATAATCGGACTTTATTTAATATGACCAAGCTCAGCCCAATTAAAATTTTAATTTTCAAAGCCCGTTCAAAGCCCATTTATTTTTCTAATGCATGTATCGCAAACATAAATCAATCAACCATAACGATCACAATAACAATTCATAACCGTAGTAATATACTTAAAGTTCTAAGTTCTCCCAAAAATATTGAAAACAGACCTATAAATTAAAGTGCAATTAAAGTCCTCTAAATGATGGAACTCGAATATGTAAAAACTTCTCTTGAGTATCTCTCCTTTGAAAGCACTCCTTCACAGCAAATCTTGTAGAGCACAAAAAAAATAAAAGAAAGCAAAAACTATAAGTTATTACTATAAGACATTAGTTTAATGGAAAAAAAACTTCAAAATTTTCTTAACAAATTGCTACTACTTCAAAAGTATTCTATACATAGGTAGTACATGTAATTCATCTTCATCAATATCACTTTCATCAAAATAGACAAACTCTAAGCAGTTAGGTTCCAGCAATAACATGTACATATATATGTATAGTACTAAAATAAAAATATTATTTACATCGGGCTGGGTTGGGCCTCAGAGAAATTTCCCAAACCGGCCCAATTAATAAACGGACTTAATATCTCAACCCAGCCCAATCCTATGGGCCTAAATATTTTTCCAGACCCTAAAAAAATCGGGTTGGGCTGGGCTGGGTGAGCTACCGGGCCGGTGTGCACCCCTAGGCCCCCCACCGTACAATTATTGTAGTAATCTAATCTTATAGAATATCCAAGCAAAAAATCAACTTTATCGAACATCAATAAGTATTTCAACACAGAATTTTGATTTAAAAAAAGGAAAGTCGTGGACAATTAAACTGTAAGATTATTGATAGAATTAGATCTTTCATTAAATAAACCAAATTTTAATTTTTCATATATCTATCAATTACTGATAAAACTGATTTCTCAAACAAAGACGAATTTGGTCTGGTCTGAATTCAGGCACAGTCTGCCCATCTACGTATTATTAGATCCAAGAACGGCGCTAGACAAGTCCGCCGCTATGCCCCCGGACTACGCAAAAGAATCGAGGCCGGGGAGTCTAATTGATGGTTCCCCCGACTTTGGTGATGATTGACAGAATAATAGGCACCTATGCCGTTTAATGAATCGAATGGTCCTTCGACCTTAGTTTGATTTTGACGGCTAACATAGATCTCATGAGACCCGCCCACCATTACTACGAACAAGTTATGCGCCAAGTTTCTCTTTTTTTAGTTCCAATTGCTAAAAGTCAATTTTCTATAAAGTTGTTAAAGCCAATTTGTTTTCCATTAGCTAAAAGATAAGTTGCTGAAAGTCAATTTTCTCAGACTCCTTTTGCTAAAAACACAAGTTGCTAAAAGCACTAACGTGATTTTAGCAAATCACGTTGGTGCTTTTAGCAAATAGGAGTTGGGGGCAAAGCTTTTAGTAAATGGGAAACTCACCTTAAGCTATACTACACATGCAACGACTTAGCAAAAAGATAAAAATTAGGGTGGATATCAAGCTGAGTTTCCCGTTTTTAGCTCCAATTGCTAAAAGTCAATTTTGCATAAAAGTACTACTCCTAAAAACTAAGTTGGTAAAAGTCAATTTTTCCTTACATACTCGTTTTGCTAAAAGCAAATTGCTAAAATCATCTTGGTCCTTTCAGCAAATAGGAAACCTGCTACCCGACGAATTTGTTGTGGTACATGTGGTCATATACAAAATAATATTGTACCAAAATATATACAATATAATAAGTGTTATAATATTAAATGGCCTGTAAACCAGTTTGTGCAGTAAGTAAAACCCTTTTTTTTTTTTTTTTGTCCTATTTTTGGGAACAATCGTGAAATCATCGCATTTTTAACAATTACACCTTTTGTGATATGTTTTTGATCTAACGACTGTGATTAACATAACTTTCAATCAAGGGTCCATATTTGATGGGAGTACCATGCTGCCATATGACTCTAAAGCCTAACTATATATGTCCAACATTAAAAACATAACCGTTCGAAAACATAACCGTTTGACTTTTGCAATACCCAAACAGAAATGATACATACACACAAACAATTTACCCACAAATGACCCAAACATACACACAAGTGTGTGTTTGGGTCACTTGTGGGTATATTTTGTGTGTATGTAGGACTTGCATAAAAAAGACTTTCCTAATAGGACTTCCTTTTGGGTGGTTGCGACCGAGTCATAAAATCGCCAAAAAAGACTCCAACTATAACAAATGCAAGACTTTGAAAGCTAGCTTGTTCCTACTCGTTTTCATGCAAGAAAAATAATCTACTTGATTTTGACTTCAATCTTTAATTTATAGAATTTTCAACCATAAACCTCTTGGATCTTGTTCGATTTGGGTTTTGGTTTTGGTTTTTGAGTAAAGAGAGAAATACGGGTATTGATTGGAAATAGCAGGTAATGCTTGGAGAGATAGGGAGAGAATTGATTGAATATATGGAGTAATAATTGAAAATAGAGATATTAATAATTGGAGAGAAATACCGGTAAAATATTTAAATTTGGGTCTTGAGATCCAAACCAAACAAGGCCTTGGTGTGCTTATTATTCAAAGTTCTTTCTATCTTCCAGTAACTTAGTGTGATTAATGTGCTTGTAAAACAAATATTTGTACCGTAAAACATTTTTTTCTTAAATGTGCTTGTAAAACAAATATTTTAAGGTACAAATATTCAAACCATTGAGGCAAGAGTAATTGTCAAAGATGGAAAAGAAAAAATACAATATGCAGTTGCTTCTCAACCACCCATTTCAGAAATAAGTTTTTTTTTTGTTTTGTTGAAGATTCTTAACGGTAAGAATAGACTCTTTACAGCCAAAGTTTTTTCAAAAAATTTAACGAGAAAAAATAGCTTCAGCTTTAAACTCAGACTGCAAAGAATTAATGTAAGTCCTCATAATGCTTCACTTACAAGATCTAGTTTGCACCTGTTTGCCACTTTTAAAATATCAAAAACCTAAATTCGCCCACCTTGCTAACCCGCTTAGAACTTATATATAAGATGGGTTGACAGTAGTGGCAGACGCAGGATTGTTGCTGCGGGAGGACCACTCCATAGCAAATATACAGAAAAACTGAAAATGTACTTGCACTTTGCAGGGAGCAAAACCCCCAGCAATATAAATAGACTAAACAGAGCCTACACTCCTAATACATAACACAAATTAAAAGAAGAGAGAGAAAAGAATGACCAATTGATACTTGTATCGTGCTCTTCTTTCTCTCTCAATGACAATCGACTCCATGTCTATTTTCTTCGGTTTAATTTAGTATTCCTTACGGTAAGTACTTTTAATTATTGTTTGTTTTGCTTGTGGAATTGCACACAAGTTATTTCTTTACAAATTAAAATTCAGCTTATTTTGTTGCGCGATTCATCTCCTACGGAAATTTATACATTCAAATTTGTTAAACGTAACCGTGTTGGCTCTTATCATTTTTTTACCCTCTACTTTGAATTTAGTTAACAATTTTTTACCTCTTGCCCATTCTTTTTTACCACTTCTCTACTGCCCATGCCTTAAAAAGTCTAAGTCTTCTTGTGGCTAGCATAAGGCCAAGAGATCATAGTCTTTGAATTCTTCTTAGCATTGGCTAATTTGGGCTATAAAAGGTCATGAACCCCCTACTTATATGCATGCCTTAAGTCCCCTCTGCTAAGGGAAATGGCTTTAAAAATGCTTTTTGTATTTTGGAAAGTCCTTTGAGGTTGCTGCTAGGGAACTGCTTCAGACGACGGAAACTGGTAAGTTTGTGACAGTCTCCATTAATTGGAATTTGGAAAGGTCCTTTTTTTATATTTCTTAATCATGAAATTTTAGCCTTTATCCCGAGTCTTGGCTAAAGAAACCAAAGAAAAATGCGACAATACACACTCATAGATTGAGTATGTAGGTATGTAACTCTTAAATCTTTAAAAACTAATACATTTTAGGATAAAGTTTCATTACATTTTTATTGAATACTAAGCTTCTGCATAAAAATTCATAACAGTGGCATATAAATTTATAACATCAAAATTGATATAATTTCTACGCAAATGTTATGAAGTTTCATAGACATGTTGTGAACTTCGAGGCAAATGTTATACAATTAATTAAGATGATTCAATGAGGAACATACTGTTACTATACATGTAGTGGTATACACCCATATTGAAGGTGTCTATGTATGAACTCGAATAGGGGTACGGACCCATAGTGTACAAATTATGCATCCATTGGTGTGAGGCCCACTTTGGGACACGCAAACAAATAATCTGCATCGTTCATTAATTTTAAAATAATTTTTTAATTTACATAAAAAAAAAATGAGCTCAGTCGGATCATTGTAAGTGTTTGATCTAACTTTTCAATTTGCCAGTCAAAGTTCAGATTTTGAAGAAAATTTAGAGAAGTAGATAATATATCTCGACTCAAAGAAGCCCGAATAACTACAAATCATGGACCATATTTTTAAAAAAGACCTCAGAAGATTAATAAGAAAATTAAAGCCAAAAAAATTGTAAAAGTTGATTTGTTTCTTCTTACATCCGTGTTTTTTTACATTTACAAAAACTATTGTGGTTCCTGTATTTTTTTTTTTTGGGTAAATAAGCTTGAAATAAAAAAGATGTGGTTCTTGTATTGAGCATGAATAGAATACTAATTTTATCTATCCAAATTAAGCTAAATAGTTTTTTTTTTTTTCCTTTTTATGTTTGCTAAAGAAATGTCATTTTTCTTGTTCTCAGTTCCTGCCCGCCGCCAGCCTCCGACTGCGGATGATCCCTGGGGCCACCATCCATGAAATAAAATTCATCCAAGTGAAATTCTTGCAGAATAAGTGGCTCCTCATCAGGACTTAAATTTCATAGTTCGAAGTTCGGAGCTTGCCGGTGTATCTGGTGAAGTTTCAGATTCTTAGTTCCTTTCCTTTTTTTTTTTTTTTCATTTATGTTTTGTCCTTGGTTATTTCCTTTTATACAGATTTATGTTCCCTACGTGGAACTTTTCTTACCCCACATGGGCATTGTTTTCCTGTAAATGGTAAATTTCTTCTCAATCTACATTGATAACCCAAGTTGAGGATCGTTCTTCCTAACAAAGGGTTCCAATTTTAATTGGGCCCCCCAAGTCATAGGCCTTGAGATGGATATTCCTCCAAATGAGTCGATTTGTTGCTCCAAATGCAAAGTTATCAAAATAGATCATGCCCCGTGTACTAAAGTATAATTTCTGCCATTGACTAATAAATTGATGTATTTGTCAATCTTATCATTATTTTTTTTCTACGGAAAAGCAACTGAATATTATTAATGCAACTCATGGTCCAAAGACCGAACATCATCAAAACAAAGGTTCATCAGCCACTGGGGGTCCGGACCGTTAATCGCGGATCGGATGGCTGAGAGAGCTCACTACACGCATGTAGTGAGCTCACTCACTACAGGGCCCCCGGATCTGGGACAAGACCCCCCAATTTACTAAATGAGTACCTAATAGGGCTTGTTTAGCCAACGAATGGGCTACCTTATTACATGATCAATTCACATGTACAAAGGTGCAAGAGGAAAACAATGGCAAAAGCTCGATACAATCAAAAAGGATAGAACAACTCTTTGAAAAAAAATCTTCCCTTTTGAACCAAAGCATTGACTACTTGTAAAGAATCCCCTTCTATAATGATATTGTTAAGTCCGTAATTGGCCGTGAACACCATTGCTTCTCTGTACCCCGTAGCTTCAATGGTACATGGAGAGAACAAGCCTTTGAAAGGCAGGGAGGCCCAACCCAGAATATTCCCATAACTGTCTCGAGCAACCAACCCAACTGCAACCAGACCCCATTTTTTATTAGTAGCACCATCTATATTAAGCTTAATTACATCCACTGGTGGCGGAGTCCAAGACAGAATTGGAGGGGGTTGCATGATGTGGGAGAGGACGATTTAAGGCTATTTGCTTCCTTGAATTATGAAATAAAGGTAATGGCCTTGTCTAAAATAATACCAGGAGACCAGACTTCCTTGTCAAAATAAGTCTTGTTCCTAGCTTTCCAAATGGACCAACAGATTGAAGCAATGATAGGTGCTGAAAAGCACCCATTAATCCTTCCAATTTATGCTTTGTTAGTTAGGTTATGTAGTTAACTAATTAGCATTAGTTGGTTTGTGGTGTTTCAGGTTTTAGAAGCTCAAGAACTTGGAAAACGTGTTTTGGAGTGATTTGAAAGCGCCGAGGATGGAAAGAGGTGTATAAAAAGGAACGGAAATTCGAGTTGCAGCATCTCTGGATCGGACCAACACTTTCCGGGACCGGACCAGCACTTAACACGACAAATCCTACCTTGCAGCACCCTTCGTCCGGACGAGGAAAATTCTTGGTCCGGACGAAGCATACCGGGGGGTTCGTATTACTCCCAGCTTCTCTGGTCCGGACCCCCATGTTTTGGTCCGGTCAAACGAGCACGGAAATCAGCGTTTTGGACGCATTTTATGTAACTTTTAGGTCTCCTAGTATAAATAGAACATCATAACATAATGCTAGGTGTCCGAACTATTTTGAGAGACAACTCTAGAGAGAGAAACTGATTGTTCTTCATGTTCTTCGCGAGTTCTTCGATTTCAAGCGTTTCAACTCTCTTCATGGCCGGCTAAACCCCCTATCTAGGGGGAGGATGAAACTCTACACCAAGTAACCATTCTATTTTGCATAGGTTAGGGTTTTGATCGAATCAAGTTATATGTTCAGAATTTGGTTTCATAGATCAATGGAATCGTATTTTTATTAATTCAAATCTATTGCGTATTTGTATGCTGGCCTTCAAATACCAGTTCATATAATTGTTCTCAACGTTGTGTTTGGAGTTCTGAGATAGATTATGCTCGTAAGACGGATCGTGCCGCACTGTGAGACGGTCCGTGCTATGGGATAGTCTATGCCTTTTAACAAACACATATTTTCTTGAAGATTATCGATGGGGATTGCAAGCCCTAGCGATAATCCATGGTGATTCGATTATCAACCTAATCTATGCGAAAGTTGTGGTTACGAGGGTGGAGTGGATTCTAAACCCTAGATTCCTTCTCCATCAATCTAAATCACTTTTAATTATTGCACTTTTTAGTTTAATTATTGCACAACCAATCAAACATCTTTTTACCGAATTAAATTAGAAGTTAATTGGAAATAACGCAACTCAGCCAGTTTGTCTCCGTGGATCGACACTCGGACTTAACCGCTATTCTCTGGAATAAAAGTTAATTCCTAGTTATTAAATATTTATTTTTGACTCGGCACGACACGGTCAAATTTTGGCGCCGTTGCCGGGGACAATTTGCACGGTTGCTTAGTTTCGATTAATTTTTATTTTAATTCTTAGTTTAGGGCTTTTTAATTTTTGTTTGCTAAGTGATACGCAGGGCACAAGTAGCGGAGCACTCAATTAAGCAGGATCGACCAGTGAAAAGCGGTGCCGTGATATAAAAGCGATACCGTTGCTCACTGTAAGTCCTGTTTCCCTTTTATTTGCTTGTCTCTGTGTATGTTTGGTCGTCGGTCTCAGAAACCCCAACTTGTTCCTCTCAATCTGGATATTGGAAAGAGACGTAGGGTTAAAAGTGAGACTGATTTACTTTCAATGGGGGATATACAGAATGGCGCTAATCCGCCAGGGGCAGCTGCCGCGCCCCTTGCCCCACTTAACACACACTTTTTGCCATCATCTTATGCCGCACCCTCATGCATCCAATTGCCACCATTCACGGCAACTCACTATGAGATTAAAACCAGCATGCTAAATGCGTTGCCTAATTTTCACGGGTTTCCTAAGGAAGATCCCTACCAGCATATTGATGAGTTTATAACCATAAGTTCCACACTTCAAATTCATAATTTCCCCAATGAGGTGCTTAGGTTAATCTTGTTCCAATTTTCACTAAAAGAAAGTGCCAAACATTGGCTCAGTACTTTACCCGCGAACTCGATCACTAGCTGGGATCAACTTAAGGACGCATTCCTTAAAAAATACTTCTCCATAGGCAAAACAGTTCATTATCGGAAACTGATTACTTCGTTCCGACAGAATGACAATGAGCCTCTTCACGAGGCTTGGGAGAGGTATGGTAACTTGATTAGAAAGTGTCCTCACCACGACATTCCACAGTGGCAGTTGGTGCAATGTTTTTACGATGGGCTAAATTCTCATTATAGGATGATGGTTGATGCCTCGTGTGGAGGCTCCTTAATGAACAAAAATGAGCAGTCGGCATGGGAGCTCTTTGAGACAATGAGTGATACCTCCCAGCACCATGCCACTTATCAGCATAGTGATAGGGCAACCAACGCGGCCAGTTCTTCAAAGCCACGGGGTATGTATGAGGTTAGCCCTTCTGACCACCTCGCGCGTAAGGTTGACTCTCTCGCTGAGAAACTTGACCAATTTTTGAGTTTGGGCTCGACTTCCACTCCGCCTCCTCCTACTTTTCAAGAGGCTTGTTCTCTATGTGCTAGTCCAGCCCATTATGTTACAGAGTGTCCGGCGAGAGACCAGTTTCCAGGTTTTGCGGAAGAGCAAGTTCACGCTGCTCAGGGGTACTCTAATGTTCAGAGTTATCCTAAACCGGGTGATCCCTCCTTTAACACTTATCACTCGAGTCTTAGGAACCATCCTAACTTGTCGTGGCGACAGCCACAAGACAATGCCCCTGCCCCGCAGTCTAGGCCATGGTCCACACCATATAATCCTGCGGCCTATCACTATGCGAACCATCAACAGCCACCCCCTCATCGAGCGCCAGCCCAGTCCTCGAGGGACCCTTCCTTTGAGGATAAGTTTCTTAAGGCATTTGAGATGATGACTGCGACCCAACAACAGGTGAATTCTCATACTCAGTCCCTCTCACGGCTAGAGGCTCAATTGGGCCAATTGGCCAACTCAATGAACCGCAGGGAGGAGGGTAGGTTGCCTAGTCAGCCAGCTTATAACCCGAGGGGTCAGAATCAATGTGAGGGTAATCAAGGGACTGATAACTTCCAACAGGCGAATGTTCTCATGTCCCTTCGTAATAAGAGAAAGGTCGAAACCCGACCAGAGAAGCCACAAAGTAAGGAGCACCAAGCTCCCTCCTCCCCATCTGATTCCGGGGAGGGGCATTCTCATAGCAAGGAGGCAATCCCTCCAACCACTACTCTACCACCCACTGCCACGACCATGGCCTCCAAGGCACCACCCTACGTGCCTAAAGCCCCTTTCCCTGCTGCTTTAAATGGGCCATCTCCCTATGCAAAGAAGCCAACTTCTATGGAGGATACTCTGGAGATATTCAAACGCGTGGATATCAACATACCCCTCCTCGAGGCCATAAAGCAAATCCCGAATTATGCCAAGTTCCTAAAGGACCTCTGCACTCACAAACGGAAATCTCGGACACATGTGTCCAAAAAGGTCCTTCTCACCGAGCAAGTGAGCTCTGTTTTTCAGTCTGTCACACCCCCTAAGTTACAAGATCCTGGCACACCAACCATCCCCATTGTCATTGGTAGCCATTGTATCGAGCGCGCACTTCTAGACTTAGGGGCTAGTGTCAATTTGATCCCTTACTCGGTGTACGAGCAGTTGGGACTTGGAGAGTTAAAACCCACGACGGTAACCTTGCAATTAGCTGACCGATCCATAAAGGTACCTCGTGGTGTAGTTGAGGACGTTCTTGTCAAGGTCAATGATTTCTACTTTCCTGCTGATTTTATAATCCTTGACACAGAACCGGTGAACACCCTCAGGAGACAAACTCCCGTTATACTTGGTCGTCCGTTCTTGGCGACGGCCAATGCTAATATACATGTGAGGAGTGGGGAGATGGAGGTCACATTTGGTAATATGACCCTTAAGCTCAATGTCTATAATACCGCGAAACAACCTCAAGTGGAAGAAGACTGTTTTGCAGTCGATGTTAGTAAGGAACAAATACAACAGGGGTCTAGTTCACACGAGGAGGTTAGTAACTTTTACAAGATTGCTAGTCTTGATAATAATTCTTTCACTAATTTCAGTCGTGATGATTCTTTAGAGACTTACTTAGCTCACTGTGGTGATAATTTTGAACTTGATGAGTCTATTGAGCAAGTGAGTTCATTGGTGGACTCTGCTCCTTGGTCAGTTATTGAGGAGTGGATATCTAATGGGAATGCTCTCCAACCTTTTTCATTAACTCCACTCCTGATTGCCACAGAGTCACCTAATTGTGAGTTGAGACCTTTATCACCCAATCCTCGTGTTAAATTGTTGGGGCCAGTAGAGATTATGTCGGTTGTCCTATCTACGCATAGTGATCAGTCTGAACATGATAGGTTAATTGACAACACTGGACAGTACATCAAAGAAGTCACATGTGATTTTGTAATTGGCATAGAGCCCTTTGGTCCAACTCATAGAGTTTTGTTAGGGGTACTTCTATACAAGCAAACCTTTCCTTGGTATGGTGACTTTTATTGTATGGTGACTAGAGGAACGGTTCCAACTCGATTATGTGACCAGCCGTTTTTTATTGTTGTGGGAGAGTGGAACAATATCTTTTGGGATGATCCATCTCATGTGAATTTTAAAAGGAGGATTAAATCTATTCATGGAGCATTATTTAAGTGTGAGGGGAATAACTATGGTGGGCCCGATTTATTCGAACCATTGAGCTTTTAACGAAGTCTAGGAGACTATAAATCCTTGGAGTTTGTGATAACTCCAGTGTTAGCCGTGCTCGAACGGCTATTAATGGTCCGGTATAGCCACCTACTTTCTAGCCTTAAATATGTGTATCTGGGTTTCTAACAATCTTATTGCCATGCCTCGGATAGTCATTAAAAACGATTGGCTCTGATTTCTTTAAGGAAAAACCTTGAGTAATTTAACCTGTTGAGTCATGACTTACCCGGGATTGTTATGATGACCTTCTCTACACATATTTAAGTGAGAAATTAGGGAGAAAAGTAGTACCCGTGTTTTTCGCGTGAAGAAAGTAGATGGAGTTTACTTACTTTTGAGTCATTTCATTTTTTTGTTTTGGTGTTCTAGAATTAATGTTTTTCTTTTTCGTGTTTAGATTGTTGTTATTCTTTCTTTTGTAGTTGTGGGGACTAACATTTGCAGGTTGCTTTCATTCAAGTTGGGGGGTCTCTCCTCCCACACCTTTTTTTTTTTTTTGCCTGTTTAGTTCTCCGTCACGAGGTGATCTCTTTCCTTACCTTTTCATTATTTGTCCTATCATTTTTAGTGAATGGCATTCAATGAGGACATTGCATGATTTAAGTTGGGGGGTGGGAACACTTTGTAGCATTGCATGTTTAGAGTCTTGAAAACAAAAATAAAAAAAAAATTGAAAATTTGAAAAATCTTAAAAAGTTGGCTCTTTTGGCATGGAATTTTGGGCTTGTTGTACTTACTTGTTGATTGACTGAGTTGAGGCATGTTGCTCTTGCATTGGCATGTCTTGTGTCACCATAGTTCTGTTTGCTAGTTTGTTTCAAGGGAGGCATCAAGGCACTTAAGCATGGCACAATTGCACATCACGTTTATTGGGTTTGATCACTTGTGAACTTTGCTTTGTTTGTTCTCAAAGGCTATGATTAGTGGAGACTTATACCCTAGTGAGCTTTCGTGCCTTAAATTTCTTTTGGAGAGGTGTCGAAATAATTCTTTGTTTGTCTCGGAAAAGAACTAAATTTGTTGTCAATCTCATTATCGTTTGCAAAGTATTGGAATTGCATACATCTCTCGGGTTTGGTTTATTACTTGGATGTTACACCCCTAGGAGATGATCATGGGCATTTTCTTGAATTTGAACCGGTTCATCTCTCTTGTTTACATTATCCCTTGCGAGCCATTTTGAGCCTCAAACACTTAGCCTTTTTTTTGCTAAACTCCACCTTCCATATTGTGTTTTGAGAGAGGCAAGAGTGTAGAGGTATAATTTTGGGGAGAGATGTAGCTTTTGTGCTTGATTTGTGGTGTTCCTGAATTCAAGAAAACAAAAAAAGAGAGAAAAAAAAAAAAGAAGAAGAAGAAAAATAATAACGTATGTTGCAAAGAGGGGACACCGTTATGTAGAAAAATGATTGGTTAAATGATGGTGAAATGTTAGCAATGAGGTGGTGTTGAAATAATATTGAAAGGGGCACACATTGCATATTTGCCCTAAAATGAGTGTCTTGTTATACTTGCCTATTCTCCGACACATGATTGTTTCACCTTAATCTTGCGAATTTATCCATTGCCTAATGTTATAACCCTGATTAAGACCTATTTGATCCTAGGGGTGTTGGGGTGTGGATTGGTGGATTGAGATGATTCCAATACTTGATGTTTGTTCATGAGATTGTGTGTCCACCATATAAAGCGTTTCTTTTGTGTCATAGTGTGTGGGGTATCTTGCTTCATATTTACACAACCTCCAAACCGCACACTTGAGAGTTTATAATGCACCTTGTTTCGAGCGATTTTACTTGTTGAGTGCATGACATGGTGAGGATTGAAGTCGAGGCTCGGTCCGGAGAGAATGATCATTCTTTGTTCACTTGTGATCACAACCCATATTCACTCACGCTACACTTAGGTGCCATGATTTCTCTCTTTCGACTTAATAGCATTCGGAACTATATTGGCTTATTATGTCTTTGTGGTAGTGGTGCATTCTTAGCTTGAGACATTGACGAGTTGCATGACAGGTTTTGGGTTCCATGTTGAGAGACTCGTGTTTTGTGGGTGATCACTGCTGAAAACCCTCACGAGACTTCACTCGTCCTACTGGGGCCACCCGGGGGTTTAAAAGAACTAACTCTGCATTAATTTAGTAGTTTAATCTTTCTTTTGCTAGGGGCTAGCAAAGTGTAAGTTGGGGGGCGTGATAGGTGCTGAAAAGCACCCATTAATCCTTCCAATTTATGCTTTGTTAGTTAGGTTATGTAGTTAACTAATTAGCATTAGTTGGTTTGTGGTGTTTCAGGTTTTAGAAGCTCAAGAACTTGGAAAACGTGTTTTGGAGTGATTTGAAAGCGCCGAGGATGGAAAGAGGTGTATAAAAAGGAACGGAAATTCGAGTTGCAGCATCTCTGGACCGGACCAACACTTTCCGGGACCGGACCAGCACTTAACACGACAAATCCTACCTTGCAGCACCCTTCGTCCGGACGAGGAAAATTCTTCGTCCGGACGAAGCATACCGGGGGGTTCGTATTACTCCCAGCTTCTCTGGTCCGGACCCCCATGTTTTGGTCCGGTCAAACGAGCACGGAAATCAGCATTTTGGACGCATTTTATGTAACTTTTAGGTCTCCTAGTATAAATAGAACATCATAACATAATGCTAGGTGTCCGAACTATTTTGAGAGACAACTCTAGAGAGAGAAACTGATTGTTCTTCATGTTCTTCGCGAGTTCTTCGATTTCAAGCGTTTCAACTCTCTTCATGGCCGGCTAAACCCCCTATCTAGGGGGAGGATGAAACTCTACACCAAGTAACCATTCTATTTTGCATAGGTTAGGGTTTTGATCGAATCAAGTTATATGTTCAGAATTTGGTTTCATAGATCAATGGAATCGTATTTTTATTAATTCAAATCTATTGCGTATTTGTATGCTGGCCTTCAAATACCAGTTCATATAATTGTTCTCAACGTTGTGTTTGGAGTTCTGAGATAGATTATGCTCGTAAGACGGATCGTGCCGCACTGTGAGACGGTCCGTGCTATGGGATAGTCTATGCCTTTTAACAAACACATATTTTCTTGAAGATTATCGATGGGGATTGCAAGCCCTAGCGATAATCCATGGTGATTCGATTATCAACCTAATCTATGCGAAAGTTGTGGTTACGAGGGTGGAGTGGATTCTAAACCCTAGATTCCTTCTCCATCAATCTAAATCACTTTTAATTATTGCACTTTTTAGTTTAATTATTGCACAACCAATCAAACATCTTTTTACCGAATTAAATTAGAAGTTAATTGGAAATAACGCAACTCAGCCAGTTTGTCTCCGTGGATCGACACTCGGACTTAACCGCTATTCTCTGGAATAAAAGTTAATTCCTAGTTATTAAATATTTATTTTTGACTCGGCACGACACGATCAAGCAATCAGTAGGCGTCTTTGTGAAGTACTAAACCAGTAGTCTTTGATCAAAATTTGATCCCAAGAATTGGATGGAGAGCTCCCAACAGGGGACAGAAACCACACCTCTCTAGAAAACTTACAATTAAAAATCAAATGTTCTAATGTCTCATAGTGATCCTTGCAATAAGGACGGAAAGGAGACATCCACATTTTTTCGATTGAAATTAGAGAAAACCACAATAGCATTATGGGAGCATCTCCAAATAAACATCTTAATTTTGTTTGGGCTATGCAAGCACCAAATAGTTTTCCATAAAGAGGCCAACGAGCTACCTGAGCTTGACTCACCAGGCTCGTATGATCATTGGGCATACTACACTCTTTGGAAACATGGTAGGCCGAACAGGCAAAGAAAGTGCCATTGTTAGTGAAGTGCCAATCAATCACTAACAGATTGAGAGCTAATAGGAATACGTAAAATTGCCTCCATATCAATGTTTGAGAATAAACTTTGGAGGAGTGGTAGATTCCAACTGTGGATATCCGTGTTGATAAGGTCAGAAACATGCTGAATATGATAAAAGGGAGAATCAACTAATGGGGGAGCACTGAGAACTTTGAAGGAGGGGTTTCGAGGCAGCCACGGATCTTAATTTCCAAATGTTGATTGAGGTTCCATTACTAACATTCCACCTCCAGCCTTTCTTATGAATTTGTAGCCTAGCCGTAATGATCTTCGAAGCCCAGGAAGCTGAATTTGGACATGGAGCGTCTCAGAAGGAATTATTATGGAAATACTTCCCTTGAAAGAGTTGTTGAAAAAGAGAACGAGGGCCTTGTATAAGCTTCCACCCATGTTTGGGAAGAAAAGCAAGATTGAAGGCATAGAGATCACGAAAGCCAAGCCCCCCGTTATCATTACACTCCGTTAAAATCAACAACCTTCCAATATCATAATTTGATTCCGTTATTGTATCTTCATCAGTATAAATGAAATCTCCCCAATTCTTCGAAATGAATCTGTTCCAAACATTATGAGGCATGCCTCTACAGTTGAGCCACACCAATCTAGGGAGGCTTGCCTGTTCTCCATTCCACAATTGGTGGAGAAGCACCACTCTTTGATTTTCGAATTTAAAATCAATTAGGGCATCTCTATCCATTCTGTTCTTACAGATAAGAATCAAGGACAAGCCACCCATAGATTTAACACTAACTTCTTGAATATTGATAGAATCTAAAGCATTCTGGAAGAATTCAGGAGTAGAGATGGCCAAAATAACCTCACAACTGTGCTTCTAGAGTTTGCATATATTGCTGGTCACGATACCCAAGGTCATCCATCTAGTTCCGGTGTGACAAACATGCAAGTGAAGTTTTGGACCAGAGTGATGAGCTCCACCCGGTGCGCTCATATATACCAAGCAGCCCAGTGCTCCAATCAGCATCTCCCCAACAGAAGCTGCGTACTTCTATTTCATGGCTCAGAGCCCCCAAGCAGCCCGTGAGTGTTCAGAATGTTCTCAGTCACTATTTCAATAATGGTTGTGATTGTGAAGTTTTAAAAATTCTAGGATTGCCCATTCATAACCATCAAGTTGAACTTTAATGGTCACCCTGCCATCAATCCGTATCGGAGTGCATGAAGGCGTTATTATTGATCTCTTCAAATGGGAAATATCCAAAAAACAAAAAGCCTCCATAAACCTATTTCGGAAAATTCCCATGCCAAGTTGTAGGTAGGGTACGTTCAAGTTAAATGTTTATTGAAGCTAAATTCAAATAATAAGGACAAGAAATGACATTCCGGTTAAAAGTACATTACCAAACCCGGATGTTACATAATGGGCGCACTTTAGAGAAAGCAAGAGCAAGAACAAGGATTGAGATTGGAAGTGCAGAGCAAACAATTAAGAGTGACGCGAAGCGTCTCACTAAAAAATTATGTGACCTAGGGCTGGAGTGAGGGGATATGGACAGGACGATTTTTTTTCATTAACATAAGAAGAAAATACAGCAAGTTTAACACAAATCATCCTCCACCAAACCACTAATAAAGTTGGTAAAGACACAAAACACAACATTGTGAGAAAAGTGACACGTCACCAACAAGAAAAGGGAGATGACAATCATCGATCATGTTTCACTGGAACTCCCACGGTATTTGGCCAAATGGGCATGAGAAAGCAATAATGATTTTCTTCCCTCGGGTTGCAGGTTCGAATTATACGAAGGCCAAAATTCAAAAGCTTGGGGCTACTTGAGAGTTTGCCTACTTGTTAAACTTCAGCACCTCTAAATTAGTCGAAGTATGCACAAGCTGGCTTGAATATCAGTTACCAAAAAATGAAAATAACTGAAAACCATGATTGACACGGCAACCATAAAAAATAATATACATAATCACCCGACAAAGGGACTCTGAATTCCAAAGGGCTCTCTTTAGATTTGTTGAATTTTGTGAAGAATCAAGGTAATCTGAAATCTAAAGGTGTTCATTCAGTATCGAATTGTA
Organism: Vaccinium darrowii; assembly: GCA_020921065.1. Lineage (NCBI taxonomy): Eukaryota > Viridiplantae > Streptophyta > Magnoliopsida > Ericales > Ericaceae > Vaccinium > Vaccinium darrowii. The sequence goes on from CM037153.1 coordinate 9,913,965, forward strand.
ACGACATACTTGCAATTTGTTTGGGCTTCACAGCAAAATAAGTACAGTAAAGATGCACATTAAAGGAGCTCTATTTTTTAAATTTTCCAGCGATCTAATTAAAGTTACCTAGAGCAATGTATCCGTATGTGCCTACATTTACTCATGGCATCCTTTTCTCTCCTCAAAAGAATCGCTAAGCTTCCTCTTTCCCTATACTCGCAAACCAAAAAAGTTTGCTTTTCGTGGTGATGGAAGCCATAGAGTTTCACAATGTTCTGGTGCCTTATTTAGTTTGTGCAAAGTTCTTTTATATATATATATATATATATATATATATATATTATAAAGGAAGCCGATCTTCTAAGGACTCCCTCAAACAAAAATTCCGTGCGGACCTCACCATTTTTCAACTTTCCGGATCAAATTTTGACGATCCGAACCGCTCAATGTTTTTAAAATGCATTTTCCAAGGTCCAAGCGGAATATCTTCAAAAAAAAATACCCGGAATATATAGCGTTTTTAACAAAAACTGATCCGATCAAGCCCTTCCGGGTTTTTTTTTTTGAAGATTTTTCCGCCTGGACCCTTAAAAATGCATTTTAAAAACATTGAGCGGTTCGGATCGTCAAAATTTGATCCGGAATGGTGAGGTCTGCACGGAATTATCCTAAGGGAGTCCTTAGTAGATCTTAAACGTCAGTTTTATAACACTTAGGATGTTTAAATGTTCCATTTTTTCTTTCTTTACCTAACAAACCTCTAATTGCGCTTGATGAATTGTTTTTCAGCGTGCTCGATCTTAGACACTTGCAGAGAAGAACAAAACACCAGTGTGCCCCTTCGATGCCTAAGTTAGTATATTTGTGGAGAATAGTAGGATAAAGCTCAAGCAAATGAAGTGCAGGAGCTCGTTACCTATCCTTGTTGTGCGAAGATTTCTTATATAGGCGATGTACTAGGTAGAGTTTTGCTAGGACTGTGATGGAGGATCGTCGATCGGGTGTTTATAAGGATGGCCCTTGTAGATGACCGGAGTCCTTCTATCACGTCAGAGGGGGAGCCCTAACAAAGATTGGACGGTTATGCTTATCCTCGTGGAAGCTTAGCTAGGTAGTGTAGGAGAGTCCTAATCTATCTATATATATATATATATATTGTTTAGGATATGGAACCAGAGATTCATAGTCATCCATGACATTTTGGAGATATTAGGCCGACCAGCCGAGCTGAACAGGCCTTGTCGGTTTTATACTTATCAGCACTCAATTTTGGGTCGAAGTTTTAAGAGTTTTGTTCATATAACACACCCTTGATTTAAAAAAAAATTAAAAAGATAAATGAAGATGCACTCACCGGCCGTACCATTTTACGAGATTCTGGATCTGAAAAAACCAAAAGCGAACAAAGCTAGAGTTTGTTTCATAGGAATTTTAGGCATAACCCAATGACGTCGCATGGGAATTAAAATGGTAAAATCCCACCTTTCAATTTATTGACTTTTTTTTTAATTCTTCTGCCAATGATAATATTATTATTGATCACTTTAACTGGAAAACATCCAAAGAGGCCTCCCTACAAACCCAATTCGGAAAATTCCCTTGCCAAGTTGTAGTAGCGCATGTTCAAGTTAAATTAATGTCTAGTGAAGCCAAATTCAAAATAAGGGCTAGAAGTGACATTCCGGTTAATTAGCAAGAACGGGGATTGAGATTGAAAGTGTAGGGCGAGTGATTAAAAGTGAAGCGAAGCATATTACAAATTTTTCTTCTGTTTTAATAAGCTGAGAAGATAATACATGAAGTTAAACACAAATCATGCCACCACCAAATCCCTAATAAAGTTGGTAAAACCCCAACAAAAATAAAAGAGAGAACCAAAACACAGCATGTGAGAAAAATGACACGGCATCACCAAGAAAAGAGAGATGACAATCATCCATCACGTTTCACGCTGGAAATCCCACGGGATTTGGCTAAATGGGCATGACAAAGTAATTTTCTTTCATGAGGTTACATGTTTGAATTATACGAAGGTCAAAATTTCAAAGCTTGGGGCCGCTGGAGAGTATGTCCGCTTGTTAACTTCGGGGCCTTAAATTAGTTGAAATACACACAAGCTAGTCCGGAAATCAGTTACCAAAAAAAATGAAAATGACTAAAAACATGTTTCACACTTTTCACATTTGCGCACAAGCTGTTGAATAATAGACCAAAAGAAGGCTGGACTTAGACCTTCACCCTTTTCACATTGAAACACCACACAAAGGAGCACCACTTTCTTTCTTTTTCCGAAAACTGATTATCAGATTACCAAATGGACTTCAAGTCTTCTTTTGGCTTCCAATGGAAGTTAACAAATGACAAGGGCATGTGCCTCCAAAATTTGAAGAACTTGCTACCCAAACACAAGCTCACAAATTCATTCTTTTTAGGCCGAAACAAATTGGGCTAATACAAATTAAAATTATCGGGCACCACAAAATTAGAATAACGAGGGACCCAATACAAACCTAGTTCGGAAAACTCCCTTGCCAAGTTGTTGATAGGGCATGTTCAAGTTAAATCTTTATTGAAGCCAAATTCAAATAATAAGGACTAGAAGTGACATTCCGGTTAACAGTAGAGTACCAAACTCGGAGGTTACATAATGGGCGTACTTTAGAGAAAGCGAAAAAGCAAGAACGAGGATTGAGATTGGAAGTGTAGAGTGAACGATTAAGAGCGAAGTGAAACATCTTACTAAAAGATTATGTGATCTAGTGCTGGAGGGAGGGGATATGGACGGAACATCCCCCACCAAACCCCTAATAAAGTTGGAAAAGACACAAAACACATGTAAGAAAGTGACACGGGACCACCAAGAAAAGGGAGATGGCAATCAATCAATCATCCATCATGTTTCACGTTGGAAACCCCACAGGGTTTGGCCAAATGGGCATGGGAAAGCAATAATGTTTTCCATCCACGAGGTTGCATGTTTGAATTACAGGAAGGCCAAACTTCCAAGCTTGGGGCCACTAGAAAGTTTGTCTGCTTATTAACTTCAGAGCCTCTAAATTAGTCGAACTGTGCACAAACTGGTCCAAATATTAGTTTAAAAAAAAAAAGGAAAATAACTAAGAGGGAGATGACAATCATCCATCATGTTTTCACACTGAACTGCGCAAATGGACACGGCAATCATAAAGTCACCCAATTAAGAGACTGAATTCCAAAGGGCTTTTGGACTTCAACCAAAATATTCCAATTGAAGGGGTCCTCTCTGTAAATTTGTTGAATTTTGTGGAGAATAAGGTAATCGGAGTCTCGAAACGCCATTATAAAAGAACTCATCGAAGGGATCAAGCTTTCTCATCCAAGATTTGGTCAGTAGCGTTGGCTAGCTATATACATACATCATGGATACATGTTTGTATCTTCGCATCTGCCTAATCTTGTTTTACTTTAACCTTATCATATTTACTTACTCTTCCTCTTCTACGCAGCCATTATGCCATGAAAATGAGAGCAAAGCCTTGCTGCAGTTCAAGCAGAATTTTGTCATTGACAAGTCTGCTTCTGTTGGCCCTTCTGCTTATCCAAAATTTGAATCATGGAAGGCACTTGGTGGAAAGAGCGACGGTTGCTGCTCATGGGATGGCGTCGAGTGTGACGACAACACCGGCCTCAACCTCAGTAGTAGCTTTCTCCATGGTTCTATCAACTCCAATAGCAGCCTATTCACCCTTGTCAACCTTCGTAACCTAAATCTTGCCGATAATGACTTTAATTCCTCTGAAATACCATCAAGAATTGGGCATCTTTCAAGGCTGACAAGCCTCAATCTATCCAACTCCGGATTTTTTGGTCAAATTCCTTCAGAAATCTCCACTCTTTACAAATTGAATATTCTTGATCTGTCTACGAAAAGTGAATTGTTTTTTGAAAGTCTTTTGAAACTTGAAAAACCCAGTCTCAGAGACCTAGTTCAAAACCTAACCAACTTGAATGTACTTGACCTCTCTGAGGTTAACATATCTTCTTCAGTGCCCAGTGTTTTGTCAAATATCTCCTCTTTGACAACTCTTCATCTTGAAAGATGTTCATTGTACGGTGAATTTCCAATGGACATTTTTCGTCTACCAAAACTGCAAAGTCTCAATGCAGCTTGGAATGAAAATCTCATTGGCTCTCTACCTGAATTTGAAAGCAACAATCACCTTAAGGTATTAAATTTCCCAAGCACGGGCTTCCACGGTAAGCTCCCAGATTCAATTGGTAGACTTGGATCCTTACGTTATTTGGTTTTCGCTATAAGTGGATTATCAAGGATGCTTCCATCTTCACTTGGCAATCTAACCCGACTCACTATCCTGGACCTTGGATGGTGCCAGTTTAGTGGCCAGATTCCTTGGTCATTGACTAACTTATCGCAACTAACTGAGTTTGCAATTGACGGTAACAATTTTGACGCAAGACCATTTCCTTTACCGCCAGCAAAGCTACTCACTCACTTGGCAGTAGGCCAAATTAATTTACAATGTGAGATCCCAATGTCGCTTGCAAACCTGACCCAACTTTCGTATTTCGTCATTAGCGGAAACCACCTGGTAGGCAAAATCCCATCTTGGTTCACGAACCTTACCTATTTAACAAAGGTAGACCTTTCATTTAATAATTTTCATGGTATTGTGGAGCTAGACATGTTTATGAAACTCCCAAACCTGGTTTCATTGGATTTAGGGTATAACAAACTAACAGTGCTCAACAAAAATAGTATCAATGGTACTCTCCCAAAGCTTGATACTCTAGGATTGGGGTCATGCAACTTAGTTGAGTTTCCTAGCATTCTACGATTTCAAGATGAATTAAAGACGTTACTTTTGTCTCGAAACAAAATTCGAGGCATAGTACCGATATGGATGTGGAACTCAAGTAAAGAAACAATGGAAGTTGCCGAATTTGACAAGAACTTTCTGACAGGTTTCGAGCAGCAGCCGGCTGTCATCCCATGGCGTTTTCTAAAATGGTTTGACATCTCGTCTAACAAGCTTCAAGGATCGCTTCCTATTCCACCGCCAAGCACGGTTCTTTATAAAGCCCACGATAACGCATTGATGGGACCAATTCCACCATCAATATGCCAAAAGAATTCACTCCGTATACTTGATTTGTCCAACAACAATTTAAATGGCATAATACCTCCATGTTTGGCTAGTTGTAGTGAGGATCTTCTCGTGTTGAATCTAAGTGGCAATAGTTTCCACGGAAATATTCCTTCAACATTCACAATGAATAGCCAATTGGTGATGATTGATTTAGCGCGAAATCAATTACAGGGCCCGGTACCAAGATCATTGGCAAATTGCACAATGCTAGAGTGCCTCGTTCTTCAGAATAATCAGATTGAGGATAATTTTCCCTCTTGGTTGGGAGTTCTTCCTAAGTTAGAGCTTCTTCTTTTGCGATCAAACAAATTCCATGGTCACATTGGGAATCCCAAAAACCATTCTTTATTTCCAAAGTTGCGCATAATTGACCTCTCTTGCAATGGCTTTTTAGGTAATTTGCCAACAGAATACATTCGTAACAAGAATGGAATGAAAATGATCAAAAAAGGGAATTTGACATATATGCATGCATCTCCAGTGTCTTACATCGAGGCAAGTGTCTTTCCAACAACTTATGGGGCGCAATTTGTGACATCGCGGGTAGTTTATGGGTACTCAATGAAAGTGGTCAACAAAGGGATGCAAAGGTTGTACGAGAGGATTCCAAGTGCCTTGGTGATTGTTGATCTCTCAAACAACAAATTTGTTGGGGATATCCCGGAATCTTTTGGAAGTCTCAGTGGACTTCAAGTGCTAAATATTTCTAACAACAAACTTACGGGCGCTATCCCAATATCGTTGGCAAAATTGACAACATTGGAGTCATTGGACCTTTCCCAAAACTTGCTCTCTGAACAGATCCCATGGCAACTAACCCAACTCACTTTTCTTGCAATGTTTCATGTTTCTCATAATCGACTCACTGGGCCCATACCTCGAGGGAAACAATTTGATACATTTGAAAATAGTTCATATGATGGGAATTCAGGATTGTGTGGTGGCCCATTGTCGAAGTTATGCGGAAACTCAATGACCACACTACCACCTCCATCTATCTTTCAAGGTAACGGTTTTGAGTTTTCGAGAGGTGTTTATTGGATGGTCATAGCCTTGGGATATGGAAGTGGGCTAGTCGTTGGGTTGGTTATTGGGACAACTCTTACCAGAAGGTATCACTGTTGGTTTGTCGAGACGTTTGGGAGAGGGCAGAAACCTCAAAAGAAGCAAAAAAGGAAGGGCCGAAGAACCTAAGTAAGCAAGCAACATCCATTCTCTCACTTTGTTTTACTCTTCTTTTTCTGCTAATAGCTTTCGTGAAGTGATTTTAATTTATTCCATCAGTGATGAAATTTCTAACTTCATTTCGTTGCTGAAATTGGTTTTGCAGTTGTTGGCCATGAATTTACGTGTTTTTTATCAATGCGTAATTGCGTACAGACCCATAGTGTACAGAATATGCATTAATGGGTTTGTGGGACACATTCTGAGGTCCCACACAACTTATTCGAGTTGTTTCCTAGTTTTAAAACAAAATTTTAATTTGCCTCCAAAAAATCAGCCCAATTTGTCATTCAAAAATCCTGAATTCTGAAGGAGTTTTGAAGAAAATTTAGAGAATTAGATAACCGATCAAATTGTGCTGATTTTTTCCATGCCAACTCCAAAAATTATTTCAGTCTTCCTTTCCGACTACAAAGACTACTGTGACTCCTCCATTGAACATGAATCCGAACACATATTTTTATCGATCCGAAGCTAAATAAATAGATTTTTTTATTTTAATCTTTTTCGGTTTGCTGAAGAAATGCCATTTTTCTTTTCCTCAGATGGTGGTTCTTCTCCAATCCGAATGGCTCTTCGGATAAACCCTGGGGCCACGATCCAAAAGTTGAGGATTGTTCTTCCCAATAAAGGATTCCAGAATTTGGGTGATTGTAACCATTTGGCATTAGAAAATATATAATATCATGACCTAAGTTTGGGTTCGAGTCTAATATTTGTGAGCTTCTATTTTTCGCTTCCGTATTTTGGATAGCAATAGATTTGAAACAAGTCAAGTTATGAAATTGTAGTGAATCTGGGATAAATAACTCCAAATTCCGATTGTACCATTGTCACATTGTGGTTTGTTGTTTCCTAGCTTGATGCAAATGATTAATGACAAAATAATTTAATCGCATAAAAATTTAGTACATTGTTTGTTATCCTTGCGTGTGGTTTCAAGTTTTAACATTCTTGGACCAATTTCCCAGCAGAGAAGTGAGGAATCATATTGTACCCGAATTATACTTGTGTTGGGCAAGTTATATGAAGCGTTGCTCCGATTATAATTGGACCTCCAGACTCGTAGCCTGTAGGCGTATGGATGGATCCTCCGAATGGGTCAATTTGTCAACACTAAAGAATTGTTGCTAAGTTATTTGTTGCTTATACAGAAATTAGACCTCTCGTCCCACACACTCTGTTTTGTGAAATGATCTTTGCGACCTTCGTATTGTTGGAAATCCGTATATATTTCGTACTTCACCTTTTGCTACAAAATAGCCTTCCAATTTCTACAAATGGCGTAAAAAATCAAAATGAAAAAGAAAAAATATGTGGAGTCCTTTACTACAAAATATCCTTCCAATTTCTACAAATGGCGTAAAAAAAAAATGAAAATGAAAAAATGTATGGAGTGGTTTTTTAGGACGAAGAAATATGTTTTATATAGATAAAAGTAGATACAAATTACACGGTTTATAGGCCTACACAGTTCATACACTAAGGGGTGATTTGGCTAAAAAGAAAAAACTGGTTTTTTGAATTTGGCTAAAAAGAAAAAACTGTTTTGCGTCAAGATTTTGTGGTTTCTGGATTTATCTCGTCGAGACAAATCCAAAGAGTATAAAATTATGGTCAAAAGTAATAGTTTTTTTAATAAAGCCGAAAATAAACCAAAATAAACCAGTTTTTTGGATTATTTTTCGTCTTTATTCACAAAACTTTAAGTTTGGCTAATAATTTTATACTTTTTAGATTCCTCTCGTCAGACAAGCCAAGAAACCACAAAAAAACGACCGAAAACTAACAAATGCAAAATTTTTTTGAACAAAGACAAAACGAAAAAAACCAAAAAATCAGTTTTTGCTTTTTAGCCAAATCACCCCTAAAATGCAACAAAGATGAAACAAACAAACAAACAGTCTACGGGCCAAGAAAAAAATGAAACATCCATTTCATGAACAGGGCTTTAGATATTTGTGTGCGTTTGTTGTCGACCGATGAGTAGAGGTTTGAAATGAGTTCCCCCGGATGCGATCCCATTAGAATCTCGAGTGTGAAAACACCAAAGATCAACTCACTGATACACACAGACCAGCCAGTTCACACACTCTCCACACTGGTATACGCAGACTAGTTACAAGGTTCCAACAAAATAAATAACCCGGATTATTTCGGAGAAACAAAATCCTAACTAACAGCACAATGGATTGAATTGGGTTCTCCCTCTCTCTCACAAGGTGGGATTATAAGTGGTGCGATTCAATCCCTCTATGAATGGCTGAATTTACAAGTGTAGGCTCAAGAGTATATAAAATCTACGGTGAAAACTCTCTCCACATGTGACAAGATTGAAGATGATGGCAGAGATGATGAGCTAGATGGAGGAGCAAAAAATTTGGATTCTAATTTTTTGATAGAAAACTCTGGTCATTTATCTAGCGTTGACGCTTTGGAGTCGTTCGTTGGGGATTCTAATATACCCAAAATGGGAAACCAAACTCAGTTTTCGAACCTTAAGGTGGTGGATAATTCAAATTCCTTTCTCTAGGACTCCAAATCTCCTTTGGGTAACAATCTTTATGCTGAGAGATCAATCCTTGTGGAGGATTGTGAGGAGGCTACTCAAGCTGAGGGGAATATTATTAAGGACAGGGTGGCAAATGTGAATTTTGATTGTGACGATTCCACTTCTGCTGATCTTGTTTCTGCTGACCCCCTTATTAATTATGTCGACTACAAGCGCCGCAAAAAGAAAGCCCGGTCTATTAAAGGTTATCGAAGGAATACTGTATGGACTAAAAATCCTTTGAAAGCTGCCATCTTTTCTAGGATGTTGAGACGGGAGCATATAGAGGAGAAGTCTAAATCTTTAAAGTTGGGTCCGAAGAAAGACAATTTTAATGGGACCGCTCTATCGTCTCATGAAGAAGCAAGTAGCGACTCTCGCAAGAAGATTTCGATATTGATCAAGGAAGCTCGTAAGAATATGGAGATGGGTGCTAAGTTGGGAATAAAATTTTTTGGAAGGGAGAGCTACAATATAAAGAAATTTTTAGAATTTCAGGGAGTTGAAATTTCTGAAAAGGAAATCTTAGGTCTTGATGATTTGGAGGTCGGTACCTCCATTTCTGTGGAGTTCTGATTTTGCTGTCGTTGTTGGTGGGAGATCTCTGGGTGTTCCAGTCTCGGTTGTTTTGTTGGTTGGAGGTTTCGGCTTTTTGGCGAGCTTTGGAGAGGAGTGCTTAGGGTTTTCCTTTTCCTGCCGTTGTTTTTGGGTGTTGTCGAGGCCTTCTCTGTTGTATTTCTAGTTCAGGAGTCTTGGTCGTTTCGGGTGTTTTTATGTGTTCTGTGGTTTGGTTGGTTTCTTGCCATCCTTTTTGTGTCTTGTTATTTCCCCTTTAGGGTCCTTGGCGTTTTCTGTCTCGGGCCCTTTTAATCTTTGTAATTTGTTTTCAAAGACTAATAAATTTTGCTTATCGGAAAAAAAAGAGTAGAAACAGAGCACGACTAGAACGCAAGCTGCCTGTTTCCGTGAACCATCCGGACCGCTGGCTGGTCATCCCGGCGGTCTTCCAACCCTACATCCGGAGTACCTATGCAGGCTTGGTCCAATGGGCTGTGATTTTATTCCTTCGTATTGATTATTTGATTTTTTCCAACACAAAATTGGAAAAAATGGAAAAAATGGAGTGCGTTGTGCATTTCCTCCAATAAGTGGAGCGGCTAGTAAAAAGCCCTTAATCAAATACCACATGGCCCAAAGAAGACCCCAATCTGTCTATAGCCCAAATCAATTCTTCGTGGCAGAATTAGAACACCTAGTGGATGACCACTTTAAAGATTGAAGAAACACTTAGAAAAATGGATGACCGTTAAGAAAGAATCATATACCGGCCTTTTGGGGTTCGAAAATCTTGGGTCTAAACGTTAAATTAGCCCAATAAAAACAAATAGACAGTATCCATTTTATCTCAAAAACTAATCAATCTCGCATAATATGTCTGCAAACGAAATTGAAATTCATTAAAAAACATCGTCATCAAAATCAAATTCCTAACCTAAGCTTGCAATTCTGTTATGTTTCCAAGTTGTTGTTTGGTATGACTAGTTGATTACTTGCCAAGCATGCCTTTGTTTTGGGGCCTGTGGCAAATGATTATAGGGAGGGTTAGGTGTCAACTTAGTTAGGATGTTTCCTTCCCGTTATGATGCTTTTTCTGCCCTATTTTCATTCATTGTATCTTGTTTACTTTAGAGTAGTGAAATTCTTTTTTTGCCGTGCAAAAAAAAGAAAACAAGTCCTGTTGCGGGTACAACACTTTATTGTACACCAAATGTACACCGCTTCCGTGGAATTCATTTCAGGTCCCGCACAAATGATCGGAGTCGCTCAATATTCTTAAAACACTTTTTTAAGGACCACTGTAACAAAAAAAAAAAAGAAAAAGAAAAATAAGCTCATTTTAACATCGATAAGGCCTTGACCTATTATTTGCCTAATTTCATGTCAGTAAATTGGGCGAAGCATCGATCAAGTCCTTACCGATATTAAAATGAGCTAAATTTTTTAAAGTTTCCCTTAGAAAAGTGTTTTAAGAATATTTAGCGGCTCCGATCATTTGTGTGGAACTCCGAAATGGGTTCCACGGAAGCGGTGTACATTTGATGTACACTAAAATGTTGTACCCATAGTTTTATTGACAACAAAATATCCAAAGAGGCCTCCCTACAAAATGTTGGGGAAAAATAGCATGGAACAAGTATAAATCACGGAGGACTGTTTCCATTGCACCAAAAAAATAAATCACAGAGGAAGAATAAAATGCACAGCGAATAACATCTCAAATGCGCAAACAAGAAGTAAGCGAGACACAAGCGATTTTTACGTAGTTCTCCCAAAATTTGAGGTACGTCCATGGGACCGAAATCCGATTACACTATCACCAAAGTTTTACAAATGAGTTACAAAATCTACAAGTCACCCTCAATAAAGTTATAACAAGCAAAAGGAAAGACCTCAGCAAATTTTAGTGAACAAAACCCTACAAACTGCTGCAAATGGTAATGGAGACCCAATAACGGAGACAATCAACCCCAAGGTTCACGCACAAGTGGAGACCCAAAAACAGAGACAAATCTACGCCAAAGTTCACGCACAAGCTGTTGAATAATAGACCAAAAGAAGGCTGGACTTGGACCACTTTCTTTCTTTTTCCGAAAACTGATTTTCAGATTACCAAATGGAAGCCAACAAATGACAAGGGCATGTGCCTCCAAAATGTGAAGAACTTGCTACCCAAACACGAGTTCACAAATTAATTCTTTTTAGGCCAAAACAAATTGGGCTAATAAGGAGGGACCCAATTCAAATCCAGTTCGGAAAATTCCCTTGCCAAGTTGTTGATAGGGCATGTTCAAGTTAAATCTTTATTGAAGCCAAATTCAAATAATAAGGACTAGAAGTGAAATTCCCGGTTAACAGTAGAGTACCAAACCTAGGGGTTACATAATGGGCGTATCTTAGAGAAAGCGAAAGCTAGAATGGGGATTGAGAACGGCTATGCCCCAGACTATGCAAGAGAATCGAGGTCAGGGGGTCTCGTCCATTGTGGTTCCCCTGCCTTTGGTGATTGACAGAGTAATAGGGCTAGACCTATGCCCTTTAATGAATCAATCGAATGGTCCTTCAACCTTAGTTTAATTCTAAAGGCCAGCATAGATCTCATGAGACCCGTCCACTATTACTACGAAAAAAGTTATGCGCCGAGTTTCCCTTTTTTAGCGCCAATTGCTAAAAGTCAATTTTCTATAAAGTTGATAAAGCCAATTTTCTTTTGCATTAGCTAAAAGTTAAGTTGGTGAAAGCCAATTTTCTCTTACACTCCTGTTGCTAAAAAAACAAGTTGCTAAAATCACTTTGGTGCTTTTAGCAAATAAGAGTTGGGGGCAAAGCTTTTAGCAAAGGAAAAACTCACCCGAAATTGTCTACTACACAACGACTTAGCAAAAAGACAAAAATTATCGTGGATATCAAGTTGAGTTTTCCATTTTTCGCACCAATTACTAAAAGTCAATTTTTCATATATAAGTACTAAAAGCTAAGTTGTTGACAACCAATTTTCTCTTACAAACTCCTTTTGCGAAAAGTAAATTGCTAAAATCACCTTAGTGTGTTTAGCAAACGGGAAACTCAACACAAAGTGGTGTGCGTACGTAAATTCCTAAAAGCTAATACAATTCCCGCCGAAAAGTGGTAACCTGCTACCCGACAAATTGGACCAATGGAAGAATAACCGTTTGACTTTTGCAATCCCCAGAAGGACTTGAATAAAAAAAGACTTTCCTAATTGGACCTCTTTTTTGGTTGTTGCGACCGAGTCATAAAATAGCCAAAAAAAAAAAAACTCCAACTATAACAAATGCAAGACTTTGAATTTTGAAAGCTAGTTTGGTATATAGCTGGGCATATTGTTCCTACTCGTTTTCATTCAAGAAAAATAATCTACTTGATTTTGACTTCAATCTTTAATTTTCAACCATAAACCTCTTGGTGTGCTTATTATCCAAGTTCTTCTTTCTATGTTCTAGTAACTTGGTGTGATTACTGGCTTTAATTAGGCTCCCCGCTAGTGAACGGTGAGATTGGTCTCTCAAGATTAATTGAGATGTGCAAAAGTTGGCCCGGATACTTGGTTATCACCAAAAAAAAACTTGGTGTGATTAATGTGCTTGTAAAACACATTTTACGGTAAAAATATTCAAACCATTGAGGCAAGAGTAGCAGTCAAAGATGGAAAAGAACAAATGCTTGAGGTGTCTACTCCAAATGGAATCCTGTCTTAATACAGGAGACTGAAGTTTCTCATTTTGACCCGATCTCTGGACAAGTTCAGAACGCTCCACCAAAATCTCATTGTCGTGATTTGAACCATTCGATCAGTTTTGTAGAGTTCGTGACCATATCATTCAGGACAAATGATTGGTAATCCAAACCTTGACTGCAATATGCAGTAGCCTCTCAACCACCCATTTTAGAAAGACGTAGCTTTCTTTTGTTGAAGATTCTTACTAGTACGAATAGACTCTTAACAGCCATGGTTTTTTCAAAAAATCTGAAGAAGTATAAATCGCTTCAGCTTTGAACTCGGACCGCAAAGAAGTTAAATTCTTCTCATTAAAAACATCCTTATCCTTATCAGACTCAACAAATTTTGGTTCAAATTTAATCTCAAAATTAAACACATTATACTTTTTCTAGTCTCTATTTCAAAGCTCACAGATTCAGGCTTTCTATTCTGACTTTACTATATTAAACTATTATATCTTTCTACTTCTTCTTTTTTATTCAAATATTTTTCTAAATTTTTTCATTCTTATATTTTACTATTTTCAAACAAACAAAATAATTTTAGGGTAAAAAGCAAATACCCCCTTCATCCATCACCTACGACAAAATCATAAAGTTTTTTTGAATAAAGACAAAAATAAGTAAAAAAAACAGTTTTTTACACTTTTTTCGATCTTATTTAAAAAATTGAGAGTTCTAGTCATAATCTTTTATATCTTTGGATTCCTCTCACCGAGACGAACCAATAATACTCAAAATGGTCTAGTGCTGCTTTCGACCACAGTGTCACCACACCATTGGGGATGCTCTTACGCAAAATGGACTCATTCAGGGGCAAAGCGTGGACCCATGAGCTGTGCCCCCGACTCCAACTATTGCGTCAAAAAAGGATATAAATAGTAACTAAACCACAAATCTTCAACTTAAATGCATTTACCCCACTAATCCCTGCCAGCTTCATGGAGAAGGCTGCTACGACCGTTTTCTCTTTAGCTTTGGTGTTCATGAAATTTTTGATAGCTTTAGGTGGTGGTGTGCTTGACACCTAGCGTTGTTGTAGTTAGCGTCGCCCCAAGCGTAGGGCTAGATCGTCGAAAGCATAGTAACCCGGCAAGACCGGGGTCGATTTCCACAGGGACCAAATGCAACCGGCATGAGATTGACTTGCAATGAGATTTTCGGCTTTAAGACGGCCAACTTTTGGTTTGATTTGTTTGTGATTGCAATTTTCAGCTTAAAAGCGAAAAGTGAAGATTTTGATTAAAATTTAATTCAAAGGCTCAGGCCAAGGTTCGCACCACCTATAACCCAAATGGATCCAAGATTCTCACAATTTACACGGATTTAAACTACGAATTGAACGCACCAAAAATAACATAAAATGGAAATGGGACTGCAATTTAAAAAAACTACAAATTTATTACCACTGAAAATAACTTGAACTAAATTTACAGGAGCAATTTGAAAATGCTAAAGAGAAGCTCTCGGGTTTTTGGCTTGAAATCAAAAGACAGAAGGTAAACAGAAGAGGAAAAGAAAGACAAAGAAAAAGAGAGATGGAATTCAGCACAGAGAGGGAGACTGATTTTCTACCTATTGGTTTCTCCCCCACACCCCTCGGAAATGCAGCAAGACAGTTCTTTTATAGGCAGAGCGCTGGGTAGGTGTAGCACAGAAAATGATTCAGTGTGGCATGTGCATAGATGCTGTGGGAGAAAGATCAACGGCTGAGACAAAGCAGGAGCACGATCGGCTGCACTTGGAACTGACATGTGGCATTGGAGCTGAACCCACTCGACCGAATCTCTCCACTGGAATTGCACTTAGAAATAAACAATTGCCCCTTTTGGAATAAACAATAACGAACGTGGTTGGCAATTCAATTCCAGTATGGGCACCGAGCTATTCAATTGGAAATTGAATAGTTAATTCAATTATTTGTTGCAACTGGGATTCTTGTATTGCTCCAACTGGTCTGCAATGCTCTCGACTGATGTTCAAAACGGTGTCCGATTGGAGCGCCGGAACAATCAACTTTCTCATTTTAATTCCGGGATCAAAACGGTATAAATTTTGTAATTTTTGCGCTTGTCATGTGTTTCGTGGGGCGAAACAAGATATCATCCGGACTCCACAATTAAAACTCCTTTTTCCTCAATTCCCAGTCGCCAGAAAGTTTGTGCTTTCTTCATTTGCTTTTCTTATTTTATTATTTCTTCTTTGCCAGCTTTTCTTTTTTCTTCTTTTTCCCATGTGACATGAAAATGATCCGGTGCGACGCGATCATTGATCGTGCATGTTCCCAGCAGCATTAGATGCACCATTTTTACACCGTTTTCTCCTGAAATGCTCAAAACAAACCTTATGCATAATCTCTTATAAAAATTAATAATAAACATAATAATAAGATCAAAGTTGAGGACTTAAGCTCACAAATATTTACATATTTGTGTGCTTATCACACCCCCCAACTTGAACTTTGCTAGTCCCTAGCAAACTAAATAAATGCAACTAATAAAGACAAACTAAAATGGATACGTCTTTTAAACCCCCGGGCGGCCCCGGTAGGACGAGTGAAGTCTCGTGAGGGTTTTCAGCAGTGAACAACCCACAAAACACATGGGAATCGAATACTTTAAATGTACTCATGCCCAACCGACAACTCACATAGTACCAGAGTGTCTGCCATGCAAGTCAATGACAAGATATTTCATTCATAGCAAGGGTTAAGCAAGTGAACTTCATATCCAAACTTAGCACAAGAATCAATCCTCTCACCTACGGTTGGATAGAGAATTCTCACGTGGCATGCGTGTGAAAAGGAACCTCACATAGAAATTCACCAATCTTGAAAACAGTTCACACACCATTGATAGCTCGGTTTTTCTTTAAGCACACCCCTTCCCTTTATTCGAATGAATCTCTGTTTTTTTTTTTTTTTTTTTTATTAATTTTTTTTTTTTTTTATATATGTGGTCGTGCAATGCCCGGACCTCTCGGGCTTTCTAGTTGACCCCTTTAGCGAGCGTTAGGTCGGCCATCCCCAAGCCAAATGGCCTTAGGGTGCCAGGTTTTGAGAGACCCCTCAGACTTAATTGCTCGAGTCAAAAAGGCTTTATAGTGAGGTCCAAGCTAACCACATTCGACAATGCCTTCACAAGGTCTATCCATCTTTTGACGCGAACAATACGGTGGGAGCAAACCCCGATTGCCCGGTTACTCAATGAACGCCCGGATAAACATCAACAATATAGCATGCATCATTTTTTTTTTTTTTTTTTTTTTTTTTACAAGGAGACGGGCTCCACCTATTCCAAAGACAAGTTAATTCAAACCGAGGAATCAATGACACGTGAACCAATTTCGAAGCCAGCGAATGCTCAAGTGGGACAGTGCGCGTGCGAAAGCATGAATTTAAGTGAGCATACGCTATCCAACTATAGGTAATACGGTTTAATCAAGTGTATCCCTTTAATGTCATGTTCACAAGCTTAAGTCTATCCATGAAATCGTATCAAGACTCCGTCTCACACAACAAACATCATAGCATTAATTAGAAGCCATCAATTAAGAGTAAGCATACACAAGTATCCAAATTCCGTGATTGACATTTTTTTTTTTTTAAACTAAAATATAAACAAAGCAATAAAACACGAAGTACACCCTCCCCCCAACTTAAAATATGCAGTGTCCTCAATGCATGAGACAAAAAGTAAGAAGATGGAGGAACAAAAAGATGTACCGACGGGGCGGAATGTCAACCACCCGATACCTCGACCAAGTGTGAGGATTTTGCATCATCTGCTCCGTTCGTCATTGGTAATGCTGCATCACCCTGCAAAAGACTGCATTGCCAACTACCTACTAAGAGAAAATGATTAGTACCGACTCGCTCCGTAATAGCCGAGTCCCCAACAAACAAATCTTCACGCGATAAACGGGTACTACTTTTCTCCCCGAAACTCAAGACTGTGTTTCCCTATTAGTCGGACCGGCAATATAGACGAGGTACGGGTGTAACCCGAGGAGAGGCGCCATCATCTAATAGGCTATCACTCCCTTTCGAGCCAAGTGAAACACTTCTATTTTTTTATGAAAAGTGCTCCCCAGAACTCTAGACTCCAAGCAACATCACTCCATTTTGAAACAATCTCGATGGAGCTCGACACTAAAATCAAACATTGCTGGACGGTATTGGCCCCGATCTCACTGCTTGCCACAACTTCCGACATCCTAGGTACTCCATACATAGCTCAAATTCCGGGTGGCTATACCGGACCACCAATAGCCGTTCGAACACGGCAAACGCTAGAGGTATCTCATCCTCTAAGGATTTATAGTCTCCTAGACTCAATTCAAACGCAAATAGAATCAAGCGGAGGGGTCGTCCGTGTAAACGGGATCGACCAACTCCTCATCCACTTCCTCAACATCAAAATTTTCCAAAAATGGCTTAAGCCTTTGACCATTCACCTTAGAAATTTCACCATTACTTGGATTAAAAATATCAATTGCACCGTGAGGATACACCTTATTCACGACATACGGTCCCTCCCAACGTGACCGCAATTTCCCCGGAAAGAGATGAAGTCTAGAGTTATAAAGCAACACTTTTTGACCCACATGAAAATTTTTCCTTTGAATGTTCTTATCATGAAACTCTTTGACTTTCGATTTATAAATTGCCGTGCTCTCATATGCATCTCTCCGGATTTCCTCAAGCTCATTGAGTTGGAGTTTTCTATGCTTACCGGCCTCGGGCATGCGATAATTCAATTGTTTGATGGCCCAATAGGCCTTGTGTTCAAGTTCCACCGGCAAATGACACGCCTTCCCATAAACCAAACGATAAGGGGACATTCCTAAAACAGTTTTGTATGCGGTTCGATAAGCCCACAAGGCATCGGTCAAACGAGTTGACCAATCCTTCCGATTAGGATTAACCGTTTTTTCAAGAATGTGCTTTATTTCCCGGTTTGCAAGTTCGGCTTGACCATTGGTTTGAGGGTGATAGGCCGTGGAGACCTTGTGAGTGACACCATATTTACGCATTAATGTTTCAAAGGGCCTATTGCAAAAATGGGTCCCTTGGTCACTGATTATCGCGCGTGGTGCTCCAAACCTAGACAGGATGTGCTCTCTCAAGAATTCAATGACCACCTTGTGGTCGTTCGTTCGAGTGGGGATCGCCTCAACCCACTTGGACACGTAGTCCACCGCTAAAAGTATGTAAAGATAGCCAAACGACATCGGAAATGGGCCCATGAAGTCAATGCCCCAACAATCGAAAACCTCAACCACAAGAATGTTAGTGAGGGGCATCATATTCCTCCGGGTGACACTACCTAGTTGTTGACACCGTTCACATGTTTTGCAAAATTCAAACGCATCTTTAAAAAGTGTCGGCCAATAAAAACCGCATTGAAGGATTTTTGCGGCGGTTTTCTTGGCGGAGAAGTGGCCTCCACAAGCTTCGGTGTGGCAAAAGGCAAGGATGCCTTGTTGATCGACATTGGGCACACACCACCGGATAATTTGATCCGGACAATATTTGAAAAGATAAGGATCATCAAAGAAGAATCTTTTCACCTCACTCAAGAAACGCCTCCTCTCTTGGGGAGTCCAATTGGTAGGGAGTTGGCCCGTGGCTAGATAGTTCACAATATCCGCAAACCACGGGCAAGAAGAGACACCAAATAATTGCTCGTCAGGAAATGTGTCAATGATAGGGAGATTTGAGGAGCGATCCTCAAACTCAAGACGAGACAAATGGTCCGCAACAACATTCTCAACCCCCTTTTTATCTTTGATTATTAGATCGAATTCCTGAAGGAGAAGGACCCACCTAATCAACCTTGCTTTTGCATCTTGTTTAGTCATGAGATATTTCAAGGCGGCGTGGTCTGTGAAGACCACAATAGGGGACCCTATCACATAAGACCGAAACTTGTCAAGGGCAAAGACAACCGCAAGCAACTCTTTCTCCGTGGTGGAGTAGTTCATTTGAGCATCATTGAGAGTTTTGCTCGCGTAAGAAATCACACACGGCTCTTTCCCTCTCCTTTGGCCAAGAACGGCCCCTATAGCATAGTCACTCGCATCACACATCAATTCAAATGGAAGGTCCCAATCGGGAGCACGCACAATCGGTGGAGAGGTGAGACTAGCTTTTAACTTGGAAAAGGCCTCCTCACACGCCGGTGTCCAAATAAATGGTGCGTCTTTCGAGAGGAGGTGACACAAGGGACGCGAAATGGCACTAAAGTCCTTAATGAAACGACGGTAAAAGCCCGCGTGCCCAAGAAAAGACCGAATGTCTTTCACACATTTAGGGGTAGGGAGGTCCGCAATTAAGTCAATTTTGGCTTTATCCACCTCTATCCCTTTCGATGACACGATGTGTCCCAAAACAATCCCATGAGTCACCATGAAGTGACACTTCTCCCAATTTAAGACAAGATGCTTCTCCTCACATCTCTCCAACACACGCTCTAGATTCGCTAAACATGACTCAAACGAGTCTCCGAATACCGAGAAGTCATCCATGAAGACTTCAACGATTTTCTCCACCATGTCACTAAAAATGCCCATCATGCACCTTGAAAAGGTTCCGGGCGCGTTGCACAAGCCAAAGGGCATGCGCTTATACGCAAAAGTACCGAAAGGACATGTGAAGGTGGTCTTCTCTTGATCCTCAAGAGCGACCTCAATTTGGTTATATCCGGAGTACCCATCGAGAAAACAATAGAAAGCATGACCGGCTACCCTCTCCAAGATTTGGTCAATGAAGGGGAGAGGGACGTGGTCCTTGCGCGTGCTAGCATTCAATTTCCGATAATCTATGCACACTCTCCATCCGGTGGTCACCCTTTGAGGTATCAACTCATCATTGGCGTTTTTGACCACTGTAATGCCGGCCTTCTTGGGAACAACTTGGATGGGACTCACCCACTTGCTATCGGCAATGGGGTAGATGATCCCGACATCCAACAACTTTAAAACTTCCGCCCGCACCACATCCTTCATGATAGGATTCAAACGACGTTGTGGTTGGCGGGACGGCTTCACATCCTCCTCTAGATATATGTGGTGTGTGCAAACCGAGGGATCAATCCCGTGAATGTCAGCAATGGACCAACCGATGGCCTTAGTGTGCCGCCTCAAAACCTCTAAAAGGTTAGACTCTTGGTGCTTCTCAAGGGAAGAGGAGATCACCACAGGGAATGTCTCACCGGTGCCAAGGAAGGCATATTTCAAAGTATCCGGGAGGGTTTTCAATTCAAGCTTAGGTGGTTGGACACTAGATGGGAGAGCTTTGCTCTCAATGGGAGGCAATTCCTCAAACTTTGGGGACCACAGTTCCGTCCCACACACATCCTCAACATCTAAAAGAGAGTATAAATACTCTACCTCCGAAGAATCTAAAAATGTCGCCTCCTCGGCGGTAAGACAAACCTCAAGGGGGTCCGAATAAAGAATGGTGTCCATGTGTTCTTGCACAAGTGTGTCTATAAGGCTCACCTCGTGGACATCGTCATCATCCCCCATCTGAGTCCCAATGTTAAAGACATTCATCTCCATCTTCATGTTCCCAAACGTCATTTTTAACAACCCGTCTCTACAGTGAATAACCGCATCGGATGTCGCCAAGAAGGGGCGTCCGAGGATAATGGGTGTTTGTGCTTGTGAAGGATTCGTGACGGGGCAAGTGTCTAAAACCACGAAGTCCACAGGATAGACAAAGTTGTCTACTTGGACTAAGACATCTTCCACCAAACCCTTAGGAACGCGGACACTCCGGTCCGCCAATTGAAGTGTGACTCTCGTAGGTTTCATCTCTCCCAAACCTAATTGCTCATAGACCGAATAAGGGAGCAAATTGACACTCGCTCCCAAATCAAGTAACGCTCTCTCAACCTTTTTACCCCCTATGACAATGGGAATAGTCGGACATCCGGGGTCTTTGTACTTTGGAGCGATGGCGGTTTGGATGATCGAGCTCACTTGCTCGGTGAGAAAGACCTTCTTTTGCACGTTGAGCTTACGCTTGACCGTGCATAGGTCTTTGAGAAATTTAGCATACGAGGGTATTTGTTTAATTGCATCCAAAAGAGGGATGTTAATCTTCACTTGTTTAAAAAGCTCATACACCTCGGTTTCCGAAGACAGTTTGTTCGGCACCCTCAACCTATGGGGATAAGGGGCCGGAATGGGAGAGACAGGAACACTTGGCTCCACCACTTGAGTAGGCTCGGAGTCCGTAGGGGTGGACTCGGGAGCCTTGAGAACGGGAGAGGAAATTGGAGGAGTGACCGGCTTGGGATGAATAGTTTTATCAATCTCCTTGCCACTCCTCAATGTGGTGATGGATTTGGCTTGCTCATGAATGTTCGGTTCTTGGCCCGATGAGGCGCCCGCAAAGTGCAGACCTTGGGGGTTTGCTTGTGGTTGAGAGGGAAACTTTCCCTTTTCTTGCTGAAGCACCCCCACGGACGTGGTTAACTTGGAGACTTGGCTTTGAATCTCCCTCAAGGAATGTGAATTTTGCTCGTTGACAACCAATTGAGTTTGCATGAACATTTGGAGGGTATCCTCCAATGAGCGTTTTTGAGGGGGTTGGTACACATTAGAGCTTTGGCCTTGGTGTTGGTAATTTTGAGGGTATTGATTGGGAGGGTACCGGGCTTGCCCTTGGTTTTGATTTTGACCTTGAGGAGGTCGATAACCTTGATTTTGAGCCGGGGGTGGCCTTTGGGGCTGCCCTTGATTGGGTTCCCTCCATTTAAGCAAAGGGTTATCTCTCGTGCCTGGATTGTACACGTTTGAGAAAGGATCGTACCTCTGATTGACTGCATTCACCTCCGCCTGGTCGGCCCCGTGTAGGGCCTCTTTGAAGGCGGCGAAGGCGGGGCACTGCTTCGAAATGTGCCCACCCAACTTACAATAGTGACAAACATCCTCCACTTGGGCCACCGCGGCCAACTCCGATACTTTATTCAATTCCAAAGTGTCTAGTTTTTTAGCAAGCAAGTCGACCCTACGGTGTAGGTCGGTTTGCTCATCCAATGTGAATTTACCAGAAGCACTCGGGCCAGGAGTATTCGAACTTTGGGCCGGGTGGGACCTCTCAGAAGGTTTAGAGTAATCCCAGGCTCGATTGTTCTCGGCCAATTGGTCCAAATACTCCCAAGCCCCATCGGGATATTTATCAAGAAATTCTCCGTTGCACATCGTGTCAATCAATTTTCGGCTCTCGTGAGAAAGGCCGCGATAAAAAGTGATCACTTGATCTTGTTCTTCTAAACCATGATGTGGCACTGATATCAACAGATCTTTAAAACGCTCCCAGCACGCATAGAAAGTCTCGTCATTTTGTTGTTGAAAACCTTGAATTTGTTGCATCATATAGTCCTCTGACGTGGTGGTGGTGGTGGGTTGTTTCGCGGAACTCCATCGTCGTCAGCCATTGCTTCGATTGGAGGAGTGTCAATGCTAACTAACCGACAATTATGAGGGGCTCGAAAATAACCACGCTGCCCGTGCATACACTACCACTATCAGACTGGAGGGGTTAATCAACCACCTCACCACAAACAGTTCCGAGGGGCTATGCCGCCGCCTCGTTAAATCAAACAAGTAAATTAAAAGCAAGTAAACTAAACTAAACCAAACTATACTAAAGAAGGTAATACTTACAGCGGGCAAGTGAAACTCATGCTCGGTGGACCATTGGGTCCCCGGCAACGGCGCCAAAACTTGCTTGACACCTAGCGTTGTTGTAGTTAGCGTCGCCCCAAGCGTAGGGCTAGATCGTCGAAAGCATAGTAACCCGGCAAGACCGGGGTCGATTTCCACAGGGACCAAATGCAACCGGCATGAGATTGACTTGCAATGAGATTTTCGGCTTTAAGACGGCCAACTTTTGGTTTGATTTGTTTGTGATTGCAATTTTCAGCTTAAAAGCGAAAAGTGAAGATTTTGATTAAAATTTAATTCAAAGGCTCAGGCCAAGGTTCGCACCACCTATAACCCAAATGGATCCAAGATTCTCACAATTTACACGGATTTAAACTACGAATTGAACGCACCAAAAATAACATAAAATGGAAATGGGACTGCAATTTAAAAAAACTACAAATTTATTACCACTGAAAATAACTTGAACTAAATTTACAGGAGCAATTTGAAAATGCTAAAGAGAAGCTCTCGGGTTTTTGGCTTGAAATCAAAAGACAGAAGGTAAACAGAAGAGGAAAAGAAAGACAAAGAAAAAGAGAGATGGAATTCAGCACAGAGAGGGAGACTGATTTTCTACCTATTGGTTTCTCCCCCACACCCCTCGGAAATGCAGCAAGACAGTTCTTTTATAGGCAGAGCGCTGGGTAGGTGTAGCACAGAAAATGATTCAGTGTGGCATGTGCATAGATGCTGTGGGAGAAAGATCAACGGCTGAGACAAAGCAGGAGCACGATCGGCTGCACTTGGAACTGACATGTGGCATTGGAGCTGAACCCACTCAACCGAATCTCTCCACTGGAATTGCACTTAGAAATAAACAATTGCCCCTTTTGGAATAAACAATAACGAACGTGGTTGGCAATTCAATTCCAGTATGGGCACCGAGCTATTCAATTGGAAATTGAATAGTTAATTCAATTATTTGTTGCAACTGGGATTCTTGTATTGCTCCAACTGGTCTGCAATGCTCTCGACTGATGTTCAAAACGGTGTCCGATTGGAGCGCCGGAACAATCAACTTTCTCATTTTAATTCCGGGATCAAAACGGTATAAATTTTGTAATTTTTGCGCTTGTCATGTGTTTCGTGGGGCGAAACAAGATATCATCCGGACTCCACAATTAAAACTCCTTTTTCCTCAATTCCCAGTCGCCAGAAAGTTTGTGCTTTCTTCATTTGCTTTTCTTATTTTATTATTTCTTCTTTGCCAGCTTTTCTTTTTTCTTCTTTTTCCCATGTGACATGAAAATGATCCGGTGCGACGCGATCATTGATCGTGCATGTTCCCAGCAGCATTAGATGCACCATTTTTACACCGTTTTCTCCTGAAATGCTCAAAACAAACCTTATGCATAATCTCTTATAAAAATTAATAATAAACATAATAATAAGATCAAAGTTGAGGACTTAAGCTCACAAATATTTACATATTTGTGTGCTTATCATGGTGCAGCCAACAACACCAGTTCAGATGAATCAGCTCTTTTGGCCTTTAAATCCCACATCACCTACGACCCAAATCACATATTGACAACTAATTGGTCCACAAACACCTCATTCTGCCACTGGCTTGGTGTCTCTTGCCGCCGTCGCGGCCAAAACAGGGTCACGTCCTTGAATCTCTCTAACATGGGTCTTAGGGGAACCATCCCTCCCCAGATAGGAAATCTCTCGTTCCTAACCTATTTCAACATCAGCTACAACCACTTCAATGGCCATCTACCTGCCGAGCTGGGTCAATTGCACCGGTTAAAGGTTTACCATTGATCTCGCAATCATGCTTTTTTTTTTTAAATTTGCTGTTCCTGTGCATGAAAGAAATGATTTTCTTTCCATGTGCTATTTATCGTTTGAGTCACTAATAAAATTTCTGTTTTGCTGATTTCAACAAATGAAAAGGTGTTCGACTTGCACACCAATGGCTTCAGCGGAGAGATTCCGACAAGTATTTTCAATGTCTCGTCTATGCAACGGATCAATTTCCATAATAATTCATTGTTGGGAAGTCTCCCAGACGACGTGTGTAGTCACCTTCCGAAACTCAAAGTGCTCGGGCTTTCTTACAACGAGTTTTCCGGTGATGTTCCATCGCATTGGGGTGAATGTAGAGAGCTTCAGTATCTATCTTTGTTTCAGAATAACTTTACCGGGTTCATACCTCGCGGGATTGGGAATTTGACACTGCTCAAGTGGTTATACCTTGGTTCAAACAACCTCCAAGGTATGATAATTTTTGTCAACCTTTTCACTTTGTGCATCATCCAATAGAGAGAGGGTAATACAGCGAACAGTCGTCAATGAGGCAATACGAGCGAGGTAGTCAGTTTGGGCTTCCAAAATAATGGTATTACGTAAGTTGGATCTTACTAAATCTGTTTAGGAAACCTGTTTATTTGGGAAACCTTAATACTTTACGCCCTCTCTACTGTTTTTCTATCTATGCTTTCTCTGTCTGCATCCGATTGAAAATTTTTGGAACCCTTTGGTGAACCCTTGTCTAGACTCGTCACCGATGCTTAAAAAAAAAAGGGGGCTATGCGGAGGACTGTTAATTATATTAATATAGCACTACGCTCTCGTAATTGGGAGACCAAATGCACCAGATTGAATTAAGATCAAAATGACAAGAGTGTTAGTATTTTGAACAAAATATGATGTCCTTGTTTCTGAATAATTCTGATTTTAATTTGGAGTATAACAGTTACAATTTCAATTGATTTTTCCCTTGTTCTTCATGAGTTAGAACTTAGAAGTTTCCACCTTTTCCATTGCTAGGTTATGTGGGAAAAAACTATGGTACAACCATTATGTATGTTTTTGGTATATAACATATCCTCCAATTTGGGGGCCCTGTTTTCCGGCAAAAAATGGGGGCCCTAAGCGGCGGCTTGCTGGGCTTATGCCCAGAATCGGCCCTTGTACAACCATTATGTATGTTTTTGGTATTTGTTACGTATGATTTTAGTATCTGTAACATATTTTTTGGTAGGTTACCATAACTATTTATGTGAATAGTGATGTTTTAAAAAATTCAATGGTTCGTAACAAATACTAAAACCATACGTAACAAAGTCTGGAATTTTCCTAACATATATATGGAATTTTCCTTAAAGGAAGGATCGTTTTAAAAGGTATTTAGGCTCAGTTTGGATGCGCAAGAATTCTGGGAGAAATGGGAATGTGTGGCCTTATTATTTGATTCCGATGTTTGGAAAAGACAGGAATGAGAATATGATGTCACACTTTCATGATTATAATGTTTGAAAGAGATAAGGAATAGGAACGCGATTCATGATGAATTATTCAACTATGAATTATATTCCCAAACTAAGTGGGGATCTGATCCCTCCCTTACCTTATAGTAATCTAAGATTCCTAGTTCCCAATCATTAAAAAAGAAAATTTTGACTTTGATAAATTTCTAAATTAATTATTTACTAGCATGAACCCGTGCTATGCACGGCTATTGAAAAGAAAAAATGAAATGAAAAAGATTTTAAGAACCTATTTTGTCACTGCAATGTTTGTAAATCGAGATAATAAATTAGGTTGATCCTTAAATAATAGGCTTTTTTTTTTAAATTAGATTTTACAAATAGTATTTAAAACATAAATGTATTTTAAAATTTAGCACCCGGGAGCTTATTACGAAACACCCTAGAATAGTGTGATAGAAAATAGGGAGAATTGCTATAGGGTCCACTATAGCTATTTCCTAACACTTCTAGTCCACCTAATATTATCCTAACACATCTAGTCCACTCACATGTAC
Organism: Vaccinium darrowii; assembly: GCA_020921065.1. Lineage (NCBI taxonomy): Eukaryota > Viridiplantae > Streptophyta > Magnoliopsida > Ericales > Ericaceae > Vaccinium > Vaccinium darrowii. Next base: position 9,940,660 of record CM037153.1, read on the forward strand.
CAATTACAAGAATACCCCTTGCTTTTTAGGATACTCTAAGATCCTAGGGTACCCTAAAATCCTAGGGTACCCTACCCTAAAACCCTAGGGTACCCTAAAATCCTAGGGTACCCTAAAACGTACCCTAAGAAGAAGTGTCTAAAATCCTAGTTGAAGAGGAAGTGCCTAAAATCCTAGGGTACCCTATGAAAGTACCTAACCACTAAAAACCCTATAATAGGAAAGTGCACTATAAACCTAAACCCTAGGGTACCCTATGAAAGTGCCTAAATCACTAAAAACCCTATAATAGGAAAGTGCACCATAAACCTAAACCCTAGGGTACCCTATGAAAGTGCCTAAACCTAAACCCTAGGTACCCTATGAAAGTATGTTATGTATTAAATTTAATGTGAGGGTACATTTGTCTATTAAAAATGGAGAGTGGACCTTACACCTTAGAAATTGCAAAAAAGTGGATTAGAGGAGTTATGGAACTAAGAGGTGGACTAGACATGTTACAAAAAGCTATAATGGACCTTAGACTAATTCTTTATAGAAAATAACCAGTGCTATATTGTTGCTATGCACAGAAGAAAATACCAAACCAAACTGAGCCTTATGTCCCAATCAATTGGAGTCGGTTACGTGATCTTATTTTTCCATTGAACTCTATCAAGGGCTACATGTTCAATGAGATTTAAAGAACTCATATTCTTGCTGGAGTAAAACATGTTGGAACTCTATGGTTACCCACTCACAAATTTCGTTATCTTACAAAACCAAATAAGCATATAGACATGAGAAACGATTCAAATTTTTTAAACTAACTACCATTTTTGCTTCATCTTGGATGTTATGTGCATTATTTGGCTATTTGGGTTGTCTATTGTTTTTTTATCGGTTTGTTTTGTATTGTTTCACTCATCGCAAACTTTTTTCCTCGGTGGTGGCATTTGATTGAGAAGTTATGTATGATTATGATTAGTTATGAACTTCAAACATTTTTTTTAATTAGATTTCTCACTTACCTTTTTGGTTGATAAATTAAGTTTAAAATAGATGAAATTGAAAAGAACTTGAAAACATTAATGTGCCTAAAAATTTAAAAGAATGTTATTCATAACTACCCCTGAATCTGTCATACCCGTGAATTTTATCTACGTTGGCTAGCCAACGTAGATAAAATAGGGGAGAATTTTTATCAATATAGAAATAAGAGAAAATATTTGTTTCCACCACCGACGGAAATAACTCATTCTCTAGAAATAAATATAGGATAGGAAAGAGTAAGGTTTATGAATTCAAGATTTTGAAAAGAATTTATATAGTAAGTGTAATAAGATATCTCACATGTGTTGCTTGAAAATTCTGATGACAACCCAATCAAATTGTACAACATGTCGCGTCCACAGCCGTCATCGCGAAAAGTCATCTTGCAATACTATATAAGATATCAAATCCTCCAACTTAATCAATCCAAGACCAAAACTGAAAAACTAAAGAAAAAAATCTACCTCAATAACGAAATATTTAATTATGTACACCTTACCAATGAGTTACCTGATCAAAATTCATCTCTTCCATCTTTAATTCCTTCGCTTATTCATGTTCAAAAATGACAACTCCTCGCATATCAAAATGACAAATTATCAAATACAGCCCAGACACCCTGACATATCAAAACAACAAATTATAAAATCAAGTAAGAAAATACAGCCAAGACACCCTTACTTATCAAAACAACAGATTATCAAATGGAAATTTGTTTTAGAGAATGAAAACACTAAACCAGTTTGTAGACATCTCCGATCGTCGGAACAATGCCGGCGCGGCACCGGAATCGACTGCACAGCACGTTGTGCAGGATGGGGCTGCGCAACACCCCCCGTTCCATATAAACATGAGAGATATTGGAGCCGCGAACACTAAGAAAACATGAAAAATAGAAAACTAATAGCTTAAAAAAAACCGTAAATGACATGAGGGATGCATTACCTCTGGATGGAGCCGTTCATGGACATTCAAAGTCTAAGGATTTTCCTGGGAAGGAGCGAATGGATTAAGAAAATAGAGAACTTAATTTCTGATGCTGAATAAGTTTTATTTATAGTTTTATCTTTCCCTGTTAGATTCTTAAAATCGTGGGATTATAATTCCCAGAGTAATGTTTTTAAATGTTTGAGGAATGATACGTACTATCATGATTTGGTCATTAGTATTTCCTAATCTGTTTAAACTCATACGGATTTTTTTTTTTTTTTGGTACTTCGGAAATTATATAAAACTTAGCAACAGGAGTTAAAGCTGCATCAGGGCAGCATGAAAACGGTTACAGCAACTCTCAAACAGAGCAAACATAGTAAACAAACTGACAGTCCTCATCATAATGCTATTGAAAAACATAGAGTAAACTGCAGAAGTAAACATAGATCTTAGTCCAATATTTGACGGAGGTGGAGGCTGTCCCTGTTCATGTACTCTCTTATCTCCACTGGTTGTGAGCTTGATACCACCAGATCCTGCTCCTGTTCCGCCCCCAGATGTGCTAGAAAATCTGCACATTCGTTTGCTCCACGATAAATATGCGTGAGGGTGCTTCCCATGCGATTTAGTAGATATCTTCCATCATGCAAGATGTTGCTTTGAGGGTGGTTTGCACTTGGACCATCATTGAAAAGAATAACCGCTGTTTGTGAATCTGATTCTATCTGCACATTAGATAATCCTCTCTCCAAGATTATAGTGAGCCCTCTGTAGATACTCCATATTTCGGTCTCCAAACTTGATCTTGCTGCAGTTTTTCCATGATAGCCTAATATCCAGCTTCCTTTATCATCCCTGAAAATTCCTCCAAAACCAGCTTTTCGAGTGCTCTCATACCAGCATCCATCCATGTTGAGCTTAATATTACCTGTAGAAGGGGGGAGCCAAGGAGTGAGTTTGTGCTTGAGCGGGCCAGTTAAGAGGATGGATTTGTAGGCCTCCACAATTTCGGCAGCATAGGAACAGAGGACTTTGGAACTCACAGTAGGATCTGAATCGAAATTATCAAAGCTTTTTTGATTTCGATCATTCCAATTCTGCCAAAGAGTGGAGCAGAACAACACATTCCAAGGTACCTCATTACCTATTGAAAGAGTTTTTTGTTTTTTCAAATTCGCCGAAATCCAGTCGAAGGTGGAATTAACAAAACCATCTCTCATCCTCTGGCCCGAAGGGATAGTGTCCCATAGAGCAGCAGCCTTGGGGCACCCCCTAAACAGATGGTCAATATTTTCTGGAGAATTATCACATCTCGGGCAAAGATCCGAAGTAGTAAATGCCTCTCCTAGCTCTAAGAAGATTAGTGGGAAGTTTGTTATGGAAAATAAGCCAAATGAAAGATCTAAATTTTTGGGGTAGCTTCAATTTCCAGAACCACTTCCAACCTTTCGTACCATTCGGGTCCTTGGTGATGAGGTTATAAGCAGTGGAGGCAGAGCATTCGCCATTAGGAGATTCCACCCAAGTGGGGTGATCTAAAGTTTGGGAGTAATTAGAGAGAGTGAGATTTAAAATGTCCTCTCTAGAAGTATTATCCACAATATGCTCTATGGTATTAAGATCCCAAACACCATTAACAATTATGTCAGCCACTTTCATATTCCATTGAGTATGAATGGCAGGGTATTTAGAAGCTAGGGAACCATCATAGAAGAAATTAATTTATAATTTAAGTAAAGAGGAAACTATGGGATCAACATTCCATTTTTGCACTGGCCAATTTATATCCAAATAGTAGTTCTTTTGGGAAAATTGTGAATTTTTTTTTATTTTTGCTATAATTGGATTGCTTCTACCTAATATAATTTTCTCTCTCCAGCAAATGTAATTGGATTCCTTCAACTTAATAATATTATAATTGTTAAAGAATTCAAATCATTCCTCATTGTTCTTCACTTTTTATAACTGAACTTTTATTTCTGCATTTTATTTTTTTGTTGGGAGTAATCAAGCACTAATATATGTTTCAACTTTCCCTCATTGCATGATATTTGGGTATTTTGTCAAAAAAATTCTGTCAACAAGGTGAGGATGTGGCATATTGATAAGATACTCCTACAAGAAAATGTAGAAGTTTTGTAGTTTTGTAAATCCTATGTGTAAATTTATTCTTTATGAGAGCAACATATAGGTGATGATAGCACGTTTATTGTTGTTTTTCAAATTCTGGATAACATTCCCTATTGAATTTGGTTTTACATAGTTTTTAGTAGGATCTATGGTAAATATGAAATGATGTTGAATCAGATAACAGGGATTTGTTTGTTGGATGCTTTGTTTAAAACATATATGTATAGTCATCGCAATTAATTTTGATTGCCCACTTCAAAATCTCATTCATTGCACGGGTTATTTTGACTCCTCTATTTTTTTTTTGTAAAAAAATATATACATGCCTCACTTTTCCTTTGAAATTGTTTACTTTGTAAAAAACTAATGAAATATTTCTTCACGAAGTCAGACCATAGACATTAAACTCAATGGGTTCAATAATAGGTACACAATTCATGAACAAATGATTTGATTAAGTGAATATGCATACATCAAAATCTATAAATAAATTGAGGTTAATTGATTTGTATGATGAGCTTTTGTTGGTTTGGTGGATTGATTACGAATCTTTAATTTGGCGTGACTAAATTATAATAATGGTAACTTTCATCAGTATATTTTTCCGAACTTAGAAGATGGGAATAAAACTAAAATTGGCAAGCTAAATGCATACGTGTTGCATCCACGGGCTTTCAAGGTTGCCACTTGTCGCTCTCACGGTCCTCCTCACGAAAAGTCATCCTACAATAATATAATAGATAGCATAAGATTACTAAACTAATCCAAAACCAGAATGAAATTACTCCCGGTATCAAATAATTATTTATTGCTAAATAATCATATTCCTATTCCTACTCAAACAAAATTTCCAGAAATTTAATTCTTATAATCATATTATAATTCCTACTCAAGATCCGATTATTCAAACATAGCTGTCATTTGCTGTGAGTAGCAGGAGTCCCCATACCCATACTGTAGGAAAATTCCGTCCTTTAAATTAAAATCGGGCTTTATAGCATGTTGGTTTACTGGTAGAAGCTAGCTTTGTGAAAGAGTTTTGAAAAACAACAGAAAATTATTTGAATCTAAACGAATTATTGAGGAATACTTGAATTATAAAACTTTACTCAATTAAGTGCAAATAAATATAAATATACTAGAACATATTATCTAATAACACTGACATCGGAAAGTCTTCTAACAACAAGCTAGGTAATTGGTTCGGGAACTGTGACAAAAGATTACTGGTAAAAACTAGCTATTATCTTTTTAGTTTTTTTTTTTAGTAGCAGTGAGAAAATATTATGAATTCAATATTGATTATGAAGTTATGTGTAAATGTATTCCTGTGCAATTGTTATGGATTTCTTACACTACAACGCACGCGCACACCCATAGAATTCTTCAAAATTAAATTTGAATCTTCATTTCAAATGTAGCATTATTATTATTTTTTACTTCCCATATCAAATATATATCATTTCAACTGAGGCTTCATAGAATTTATAAAATTGCTTTGCAGGTGTAATTCCTCCAGAGACGGGAAATCTTCATAGTTTAGAGATTTTGTGTCTCTTCTCCAACAATCTCACTAGTTCTATACCATCCTCATTGTTTAACATCACTTCTTTACAAGTGCTTTATCTTCCAGATAATCAGTTATTTGGTTCTCTTCCAAAGGATATATGCAGCTCAGATGTTCATGGACTTAAATTTCTCTCACTTAAAAGTAATCAATTGACTGGAAGCATTCCACAATGCATCAGCAACTATACTTCACTCGAAGTTTTAGATCTTCATGAAAACAAGTTATCAGGTAAGGTAGTTTCAATATTTTATTTAGTCATGGGCGGATCTGTGGACACATATTTTACGCACACATTTTGACACTCCATCTCAGCCATAGAAATGGAGGGCTGAGATTAAAAGTTAATCTAAAAAATTTATCTGTTTCGACCACGATTTACCTCCACTGTTTGTAAGCCACCAAAACCACCTATACAACCTCATAAACCTCGTAACCCTCGACGTTTGCCTCCCCCATTGTAATTTTTTTTTACCTTATTCAATTTTTTTTTGTCGTTATTCAATTCTTTTGCATTTGTTACTTTTGCATCCATTTTTTGTGAATTATTGGTTCGTTTCGGCAAGACGAATCTAAAAATTAAGAGTTTTGATCAAAAATTTTAAAAGTTAACTAATTAAATCAAACCAATAATCCAAAAAAGAATTGGGATCAAAATTTTGTCTTTATTAAAAAAAAGTTTGATTAATAATTTTTTACTTTTTAGATTATTCTCATACGAACTAATAATCCATAAAAAGTGACCCAAAACAAACTAATGCAATTTTTTTTTTTTAAGTAATTGATCCGCAGTTCAATTATTGTCCTTGTGTAGTGTTGAATTGGTTACTTTTTTATGATTGTGCGGCGGTGGATTTGTGGGCATTATGAAGGTCTTTGCTACTAGTAACTGCATGCCGGAAATGTTCAAAGGAAAAAAAAAACCTGGAGGTGATTTTGTCGAGTGATATTTGTAATTTATTTACAAAAAATAACAACAGATAATAATTTTTTACTTTTTGAGCTTCAAGAGAAGAATCCAAAAAAAACTCGACGAAAAAACTCCACGAGAAGAATCCAAAAGAAAATACGAAAAAGATTTGAAAAAATATGGTAGAAATGGGGTAGGGGCAAATACAACATTAGGGGCGACATTTGTAATTTACCCAATCAATTTAACGGAGGAAGCCGACGGCGTCAGAAACAGGTACCTTTTAAACACAAAATCAGAACGTTGGGAATCAAATGTTTGCAATTGGTATGTTGGGGACCAAAACACAACGCCATACTTTGGGGACCAAAAATGTCAATAAGCCTCCAAAACTCGAATCATGGAAGCTACTTGGTGGAAAGAGCAACAGTTGCTGCTCATGGCATGGTGTCGAGTGTGATGACAACACTAGTCATGTGATCAGCCTTGACTTCAGTAGTAGCTTTCTCTGTGGCTCTATCAACCCCAATAGATTCACCAAGGTTCTGAATCCCATACCAGCTTGGGTACCGGTTTTTCTACTGGTACGGTATGGTATCGGCCGATTTTGGATACTATTTCGAATTTAGCGCTACCATGTCCTTTACCGCCAATAGGCCAAATGAATTTACAAGTTTGTCGCTTCCAAACTTGACCCAACTTTCCTATTTCGTCATTAGCTGAAACCGCCTAGTAGGCAAAATCCCATCTTGGTTCATGAACCATACCTATTTAACAGTGGTAGACCTTTCATTTAATAATTTTCAAGGTATTGTTGAGCTAGACATGTTTATGAAACTCCCAAACTTGGTCTCATTGGATTCAGGGGAAAATAAACTAACAGTGCTCAACAAAAATAGTGTCAATGGTACTCTCCCAAAGCCTGATGCTCAAGGATTGGGGTCATGCAACTTAGTTCAGTTTCCTAGCATTCTAAAATTTCAAGCTGGATTACAGATGTTACTTTTGACCAGAAACAAAATTCTAGGCATAGTATGATAGTACCAATATGGATGTGGAACTCAAGTAAAGAAACAATAAAAGTTGCAGAATTTGACCGAAACTTTCTGACAGGCTTCCAGCAGCAGTCGGCAGCCATCCCATGGAGTTTTCTAAAATGGTTTGACATCTCGTATAACAAGCTTCAAGGATTGCTTCCCGTTCCACCACCAAGCACGGTTGTTTATAACGCCCGCAATAACGCATTATCAGGGCCAATTCCAGCATCAATATGCCACAACAATTCACTCAATGTGCTTGATTTGTCCAACAACAATTTAAATGGCACAATACCTCCATGTTTGGCTAGTTATAGCGAGGATCTTCGCACGTTGAATCTAAGTGGCAATAGTTTCCACGGAAATATTCCTTCAACATTCACAATGAATAGCCAATTGGTGACGATTGATTTAGGTCGAAATCAACTACAGGGGCCGGTACCAAGATCATTGGCAAATTGCACTATGCTAGAGTGTCTCGTTCTTCAGAATAATCAGACTGAGGATACTTTTCCCTCTTGGTTGGGAATTCTTCCTAAGTTAGAGCTTCTTCTTTTGCGATCAAACAAATTCCATGGCCACATTGGGAATCCCAAAAACCATTCTTTATTTCCAAAGTTGAGAATAATTGACCTCTCTTGCAATGGCTTTTCAGGTAATTTGCCATCAGAATACATTCGTAACTGGAATGGAATGAAAAAGATCAAAAAAAAAGAATTTGACATATATGAGATCAATTTCCAATTTTGAACCCCAATCAACAACTCATGAGGCACAAATCTATATACCGGGGTTTCTTTATACGTGCTCGATGAAAGTGGTCAACAAAGGGATACAAAGGTTGTACGAGAAGATTCCAAGTGCCTTGGTGATTGTTGATCTCTCGAGCAACACATTTGTTGGGGATATCCCAGAATCCTTTGCAACTCTCAGTGGGCTTCAAGTGCTAAACATTTCTAACAACAAACTCACTGGTGCTATCCCACCATCGTTGGCAAAATTGACAGAATTGGAGTCGTTGGACCTATCCCAAAACTTGCTCTCAAGACAAATTCCCTGTCAACTGACCCAACTCACATTTCTTGAAATTTTGAATGTTTCTCATAATCGACTCATTGGCCCTATACCTCAAGGGAAACAATTTGATACATTTGAAAATAGTTCATATGATGGGAAACCCAATGACATCACCACCACCTCTGTCTATCTTTCAAGGTCACGGTTTGGAGTTTTCGAGAGGTGTTTATTGGATGGTCATAGCTTTGGGATATGGAAGTGGGTTAGTCGTTGGGTTGGTTATTGGGACAACTCTTACCGGAAGGTATCACTGTTGGTTTGTCGAGACGTTTGGGAGAGGGCAGAAACTTCAGAAGAAACAGAAAAGGAAAGGCCGAAGAACCTAAGTAAGCAAGCAACATCCATTCTCTCACTTAGTTTTACTCATCTTTTTCTGCTGATAGCTTTCGTGAAGTTATTTTCATTTATCCCATCATTTGTGAAATTTCTAACTTCATTTTGTTGCGGAAATTGTTTTTGCAGTTGTTGGCAATGAAATTATGTGTTCTTTATCTACAGGTATGGATCCTATAGTGTACAGATTATGCTTTGATGGGCGTGTGGGGCACACTATGGGGTCCCACACAACTTATTCGAGCTGTTTCCTAATTTAAAACTAAATTTTTAATTTGCTTCAGAAAAATGAGCTCATTTTCTCATTCAAAATCCTGAATTCCGAAGGAATTTCAAAGAAAATTTAGAGAATTAGCTAATGGATCAGATTGCGTTGATTTTTTACATGGCAACTCCAAAAATTATTTCAATTTTTAAAAATGGTTGTGATTCATGTATTGAAGGTGAATCAGAACACTAAATTGTCATTTGTCTTGTTCAGTTGGTGGGTTGCCTCCGAAGTCCGAATTGCCCTTTGGATAAACCCTGGGCCCACCATCCATGAAATAAAAATTCATCCAAGTGAAATTCTTGCAGAATAAGAGTCTCCTTACAGGACTTCAGTCAGAGTCAGAGTTCGGAGGTTGGAGATCTGAAGTTTGGCGATCGCCGGTGGAGTTTCAAATTTCTCTATTCCCTGATTTTCAGATGCTTGAAGTTGATTTCTGTAGAATGAATTCTGTTACGAATCTGTGAGTTTGCATTTTGTTTTTTTTCATTTCTATTTTGTTCCTTTTATGCAGATTTATGTCCCTGTGTGAACTTTTCCTATCCTATGTGGTTATTGTATTTCAGTACTCGGTAAATTCCTTCCCAATTCGAATGAATAACCCAAAATTGAGGATCGTTCTTTCCAACAAAGTGCTCTGAAATTTGGGTGATTGTAGCCGATTGGGCATTCAAAAAAAAGTAACAAGACTTAAGTCTGGGTACGATTCTAATATTTGGGAGCTCCTTTTTTTTTCTTCTTTCTTTTCCATATTTTGCTAGCTATAGATTTGAAACAAATTAAGTGTAAGACTCTTAAGTTATGAAAGTATCTGGGAAAAATAACTCCAATTGATGCCAAGGATTAATGACCAAATAATTTAATCGGTAAATATTAGTACATTGTTGCCCAATCATTTTCCAACTCTGTTTTGTGCAATTATCTTTGGGGACCTTCGTGTTGTTGGAAATCTATATCTTCCTTTCGTACTTCTCCTTTATTACAAAATAGCCTCTCAATTTTTTGCAAACGGTGTAAAAAAAGAAATTGAAAATGACAATATATGTGAAGTGGGTTTTTAGGATGAAGAAATGTGTTTTATACTGATAAAAGTAATACAAATTACACGGCTCATACAAACTCTAAAATGCAACAAAAAGATAGTCTATAGGCCAAGAAAATTAAAATCCATTTCATGAACATGGCTTTAGGTATTTGACATCATCGCCCAAAAATCCTAACTTTGTCGTTGATTACACACCTAAAAGAGAGAACGAGAGGGACAAATATCTAGCTTCGAAGTACTAACTAGCATTCAACTCAAGGATGGAGCTTTTGAGAGGGACGAGGTGGCACGGGCCACGCCGATCCTAACCACTCACCAAAAAAATAATGTTTTGCTTCATAACCACCCACCAATTTTAAGTCCTCGATTTACTGAGTAAACATTCTTCTTAGGATGGAGAGAGTATATTGTTCTTTTTGAGTGCCCCTCCAAATTTGAATCCTGACTCCGTCCCTGATCCAGCTCAATACCCTCTCTAACAGAACTAACAAACTTAAAAACTGACTCCTTAACTAACTCTGGGCTCTCCCCGGCAGCTGCAGCTTTCATCTCTAGCACCTGAGACACCTCGTACATGGTAGGTCTAGAATTTGGATCAGCACGTAAGCACCATATTGCTAAATTCATAATGGAATCCAATTCATCTTTTAGCTTTTGACTTGTTGGAAGTGAGAGACGAGGATCCAAGACTTTTGCTAATTGTACGTTTTGGTTGTCAGTGGATGAGTAGAGGTTCGAAATGAGTTCCCCCGGATGTGATAACATCAGAATCTCGTGTGTCAAAACACCAAAGCTATACACGTCACATTTTTCTGTCACTGCCATTGTGTACGATAATTCTATCCATGCCAAGGAAAAAACACAACAACGATGTCAAATGTTAGATCTCACTCATACATAGAAATAAGCAAGACAATAAATGATGGTATTTTGCAGCGGTTGCGTTTGAAATTGCTATGAACTTCCAGGTATCTTTAACAGAAAATTTTCCAAAATCTAAGGAATGTAACGCGTAATGTGAAACCTAAAGGTGTTCATTCAATATCGAATTGTACCAATATAGTTGCAACTCGTATGGGCTTTACCGCAAAATAAGTACTGTAAAATGCAAATTAAAGGACCTCTACTTATTGGGAAAAAAAAATTAAATGACCTCTGTTTTCGAAATTTTCCAATGAACTAATTAAAGTTACCTGGAGCAATGTATCCGTATGTGCTTGCAACTGCAGTCCAATTTGAAGAATCAGGCTTTCAAAACCTTGCGGTGCAAAAATCCGAGACATGAGCCTCCATTTCCGAGTTCAACAAAACATTCTTGCTCGATATATCTCGATGAATTATAGGAGGCACGCAGTTATGATGCAAGTAAGATAAAGCATAAGCCACCCCTCTAACTACATTCACTCTCTTACTCCAATCCAACTCCTTGGCATCCTTCTATCTCCTCAAAACATTCGCCAAGCTTCCTCTTTCCATGTACTCGCAAACCAAAAAATTGTGCTTGTCATGGTAACAGAACCCATAGAGTTTCACTATGTTCCGGTGCCTTATTTCTGTCAGTTGCAATCTCATTTGCGAAATTCTTGATATCCCCAGTCTCCAAACCTTCATGCCTAAACAGCTTTTTCACTGCTACTACCTGATGAGGATTTAGACAGTAGAATATGTTAATTACAGAAAACATATCCCAAAAAACAACACTAGTAAGAGGTCCCCTAGTAAGATAAAACTATAAGAAAAACAGTTAATTCGTTCGATGAGAGTCGTGACAAGTCGGTCTAGCAGGGTGGTTTTAGTTTTTCGCGTTAGAGCATACCCAGCCTTTACTCAGATCTTGAACCAAATTCAAAATCTGAGTAAATACCCTTAAAATCCCTCTTCTGTCTCTGAACCATACCCATATTAAATTGAGTTTTATCCCTTTTTTTCCCAATTCAAGGGAGAACCAAAACCAAATGTGCAACGGCAAGATCTTTGTTGCTAATAGTGATGGTAGTTGGTGGTGGTGTTCGAAGGTGGTGGGGGTAGCTAGTGGTGATGTAAAAATCTGTTCGACGGTGGTGGTAGCTGGTGGTCTACGGTGGTGGTAGATTTGGGTCGACGGTGGCGAAGTAGGTGTGAAATCAAGGTTTTCAGCATGGTGGTGGGGGTCGATGGTGGTGGAGAGAGAGAGAGAGGAAAAATTGGGAGTTAAATTGTTTTTGAATATATTTTAATCAAGTTCTGAGTAAAAAAAATGGGTTGATGATTGGGTCGGGTGATGCGAAATCAAACTTTTACTCAAATCTGACTAAAATTTGAGTTAGGCCGGATATGCTCTTACGCCTCCAAAATTTTTAAAGCACCTATTTGTTGAGCTACATACCATGGTCATGGCCTTTAAAGGCCTATAGAACAAAGCTTTTCTATAAAAAAATCGTATCGAAAAGGACCCTCCATGTCCAAACGTCTAGGACATGGAGGGTAAGTTAACTTTGTTTAAAAAAAAAAAATTAAACTTAAAAACTTTCAAAAAGTACCTGCCCACCTGGTAAGTTTCACTTTGTAAACCTTAGCTAATCCTCCCTCTCCAATGCAGTATGCATCGTCAAAATCATCGGTAGCCCGGATGATATCTCCATACACTAGTCTCCCGCAAAAATTATGGATCAAAAAGATGTTTTCTCTCTTTACCACATCTTCTCTCTGGCTTCCCCGGTTACTTCTTCGATGAAACGCAATAACCACAAAAAGCAAGACCAAGAGAAACACCGAGCCTAACGAGGCAGAAACTGCGATAACGATCACCTACGAATTTCCTTTACTTCCCTTACCACCCTCGGATATTGAGTCGTTACATGGTGTCAAACCTTGGGCTGGATCACCACATAGGTTCTTGTTATGAGAAAATGCTTCTGGCGGACAAATATTAAAAACCCTGGAGTCAGGCAGAGGACCCTCCAATTGATTGAGTGACAAATCGATCATTAACAAGCTCACCATTTGCCCGAATGAGTCCAGTATAGAACCGGAGAGAGAGTTGTGGGAGAGATTCAAAGCTTCTAGGCTAATCAGCTTCCCGAGTTGAGGCGAAATCTGTCCGGTGAGTGAGTTGTAACTAAGATCAAGCAGAATTTGTAAAGTTACAAGATTGCCAATCTGATATGGGATGCTCCCATTCAAGTGGTTTTTACTCAGACTTAGAAATAGTAATCTTGAAATGTCCCCAATTTTATACGGAATCGGCCCATTTAGCATGTTCATTGAGAGATCAAGTTTCTCCAAATTGGACAGTCCCCCAATTGCTAATGGTATTTGACCAAAAATGTTGTTGTCACTCAAGTTTAACAACGATAATTTCAACAATTGTCCAACTTGTGCCGGAATTATACCGGAAATATTGTTGGAGGAAAGGTCAAAGGTCAAGCTTTTCAAGCTGGTTCAACTGGAAAATTTCCAATGGGATTTCACCTCCAATAGAATTCCCACCAAAATTCAGAAATGTCAAATTCTTGCATTCTGCCCAGGTGGGTAAAATTTTCCCTTGTAAATTGTTGTGGCTCAAATCGATATAAGTGAGGTTCGGGCACACTCTGAAATCTTGATCAAGATTTCCTGTTAGTTGGTTGTATTTGAACAGGACTCTTTATAAGAATTTGCAGTTTTGGAGGCTTACAGGTATCGGACCGGTGAAATTATTGTAACCAGCGGTGATATTCATTAGCCTTCCACCTTGACACACTTGGGGAGGTAATTCACCACACAAGTTGTTCCAGATTAAATGGAAAGCTACCAATGATGAATGAATTCTGATATCTCCGGTACTGAACCGGATAAGTTGTTAGAAAACAAGATCAAATGCGTTAACTCGGTCAGAGTACTGAAACTCTTTGGAATTTGGCCAGAAAACTAGTTTTGGTTGAGAAGTAGGAAAGTAATCTTACTCAAATTACCCAAAGACTAAGGAATTGGGCCAGAAAAATTGTTATTATCGAAAGCCAAGATAGTCAAGTTTTCCAAATTACTTATCTTTGACGGGAGGGGCCCGCCGAGGAAAGTATCTTGGAAGAGTAGCGCCACTACGCCAAATGTCGCTGTTACCAACAGGTTAGAAACTGCCGTTAAAAGCATCTTTTTCCGGCATTAATAATCCTGCCGGAAATAGTTACCATAAACCGGCGGTATTCACGAGACTGCCTTATTTAGTACTGTTTTTTGGCGGGTTTTCGAAAGCAGCCCCAAAAAATTGGCGCCAGCCCGCCAAATATTTTACTTCCTTAGCCAAACGGTGTCGTTTAATTGTTTTTGCCCTTCTTATTGCTTTAACTTTACTGATTCCCCTCTTCTGTGAAACCCAGCTAGCGGTGGAAGTGAAAGATCCAGAGGCGGCTCCACCCTCAGCTGAGGGTGGTCGCCCGAACACCCTGGAATTTTTTTTTTTGTTAGAAATACATGTAAAAAAAATTTATTTTCAATATTTTTGTCATTTTGAACACCCTAAAAAAAATGTTTGAACACCCTAACCAATATATTTGAACCATTTTGAACACCCTACCTAAAATGTTTGAACACCCAATCTCAAAAAGTGACTTCTTCCCACAAGACTCACACACTCTTTTACCATTTCTTTTCTTTCCCCCCACCCTGCCACCGTTTCTTTCTTCAATTCCCCTCTTCCCCTTGGATTTATTCTCCTCTCTCTCTCTCTCTCTGAACAATTGATTCGTTGATCAATCAACACACACACATCGACTTTATTACCTTAATTCTTTGTGGTCACCCCCAGATCCTCCTAAACATTTTGGAACTATTCTATTCTGGTACTTCATTGGAGTATGAAAATAGTCTAATTACTCCGGTCCTCTAAATGGCTCAATTTTGAATCTAACCCCATCTCAACTACTAAAATTGTAGAGAAATACTATAGATACTAACTATTATACAAATTACTTGCACGAAATGTGCATGTGACACTCACCAAATGAGTCTACAACAACATTCACCAATATTTATCTACTCTAACTCATCCTCCTAACATTATGGGATGTCCATTTAATTTTCCGTCAGTTTAATCCCAATTGGTTCAAAGAGTACAAAAATTGGTTGAAATACAGTAAAGGATGCAACATTTTGTCTACGTTGTTATTTTTTCATCCTGATTTCCGTAAGCAAGCGAGAGGTTGCAATCTCATGTGGGAGGCAACAATAGTGCTCATAACCAAGTTGTGAAGATCTTCCATTCTTGAAATTCTGAGCAATTGAATGGGAGATTAGTGGATAAACGATTGCATGATTACTTATATGGAGAGTGATGCATTTGATACTGATGCTATTATGGAACGGTTTCGAAATATGAAAAGTCGTTGAGGAAAAATTCTAATATACTAAATATTTTGCTTTTTTTTGGTGGCATTTTTTATATTAGAAGTTTTTTTTTTTTTTTTTTGCATATGCACAGTTATTATTTTTAGAGGACTGTAGTAGAATTTCTGAACACCCTCACGAGAAATCCTGGAGCCGCCACTGGAAAGATCCATACAGCGGTGGAAGTGAGAGATCCATACAGAGGTGGAAGAGAGCTCAATACCGAGGAAATCCACCGAAACCTACTCCAGCTTATGCGATCGAGAACGTGTTCCGCAAAATCACATCATCTTTTGCTCGTCGACACTAAAGGAAACCTAGAAATCTCATCGCTGTCGATTGGCTACTGTATCAATTGCGCACACACACACACGATGATGCTTATGCACAAGCGGTTTCATTGTTTGGCATCACGTACAATGATTCTAGTTCTATTAGATCATCTCCATCCCTTAACCTTTACACAAAACTGATTTTGTGTAAAACCCCTCAAACTGATCCTTTCTCTCTCTCTCTCTCTCTCTCTCTCCGTGAATGCATGTGTGTGTATGTGTGTTAATTCTAGGATGTATTGATGTTTTTAAATATTCAAAGAGGGTTTCGAGAGAATCATGGTAAGATTTAATTCAAAGGAAATCAACATTTGTTTTTTAATGTGTTTTTTCAAAGGAAATCTGGGGCTATTTGCTACAAAGAAATATGTGTTGAGGGGTTGGTAACTGGAAGATGGAGCTTATCTCTTTTTGGTCCTAGTACAATCGGTTTTGCCAATTATTTTGGGCTGGCCTTTAACTTCACTAGGGCTAGGGGCACACGCGATGCATGTGCACATTGATTTGGGGAGAACACGTTCTCCCTTTGTATATTAGAATTAATAGATATGTCAAGTTGGGCAAGACATTATCCACTACTCTCAAATGATAATTTCTTGAAGTTCTGCATTATATTTTTTCATGTTTTCGTATTCATTTTTGTTTCTTGCATCTTTGTTTTTTTTATAAACAATCAACATCATTAAAGAGTATATATTTGGATCTGCCAAATGAAAGAGGTAGGAATATATAGACAAATCACAACTATTGATATTTCTTTTTGCTCTCTCTTTGTTTCTTTTTTCTTTTCTTTCCGTGTTGCACTTCGTTTTTTCATTAGGTGAACCAAAATGCAGTGAGAACATTTGGTTGAGTTGTTGCAGTTGGGATATGCAAAAAGTGAACGTCTCTAATAAAATTCACTAACTTCAACATCGGAGCACTTTATACGAATTCTTGTCTAATCTTTTTAAAATATCAATTTCTCTTTCTGCTCTGTGGCTGATATTAATTGTGCTAGACTAATTTGAAAAATCTTTCTATAGTCCATTGTTCTTTTTTCTTAGTGTCACATTGTCACTAATTGCTCCTATTTACTGAGCAAGCAACAAAGCTACCCACTAGGTTAATCACATGGGAAAAGGGGCTTGTCTAGCTCCATTCACTATCTAATTTCTAAATTTCTGTCCCAGGTCATTGTTCCTACTTAAGCATATGCAACATATTTTACCTGTGGCTGTATCCATTTTATATGATTTTTTTTTATTTGTTCCTAGATTGTCTATGCAATGAACTGGCAATTTTCTTCAGATATGAAGATTACAACGGTCCAAGTGTACCTCTTCCAGCTGTTGTGCAGGTGAGTAAGAAACTTATCTCTTGATGATGATGATGGTGCATTATATTGTGACCAGTTTTGGTCTGGTGGCTACTGGTTGAATCAATATACACAAAATCAAAGTTCAAGGATTGTCGTTCTTTAAATGCCTCATCACCAATAGTTTGCTAGGATGTACTTCATAACTGCAAAGGAACTTTTGTTTTGTCCTAAATGACTTTGAAATTGATCTGATATACTTTTGACTCGTATGATTTGATAACGTCACTTGTTCTTCCACCAAACACATAGGAAGCCAACTTTTGGTCATAATAATGGATTGGTGTCTAGTGATGTTTGTGTACCACATGCAGGTGTTGTTTTTTGTTTCATACACAATCAACTGAATCAAGTATAAGTTGCATGGAAGGTCCAAAATGCTTATCGATTTTAAAAAGTGCACAATTATTAAGCATTAAAAGCATCTCTTGCATCCTGAGAGCAAGAGTTACTCCCATCAATTTTGATGCCTAACCTAATTAGTTTGGCTTTATTATTTGCTGATCTCCTTCACTATCTATAGCATGCCATGGTTGAGTTGAAATTTAAAAGCTTAATTTTGAAGCTTGAGATGTGACGAGACTTGGTTATGCCTAGTGGTTCTCTTCTTGGTCGGCATGCTGAGGCTATATCATTGCACGATGAACAACGTAAAACATGATATAATAGCTCTCTGTACATCTAAAACACATAGGGTGCTTTTGGAGGATTTAGTGTCTTTGTTGGACTGATAGAGGATTGTCCTTTATTTTTTGTTGATGTTTTGTGCAGTTTATAGGTTATTCATATGCTTTTAATCTATTTTTCCCTTTGAATGCACAGGCTTTTGCCCTTGCAGGATGCATTACATTTCTTCTATTTTAGGCTCGTCTCAAGGAAGGGATATCTCAAGGTCCCGAGTCCTTGCGATCCCCTGCTTTTAAGGAGCAGGTGTTCACAGAGGTTCTAGGACAAGATAAAAATGGACGTGTACGTACTTATGGCAATGGTCCCTGTCCAAGTCAGGTGTTTGGGACGAGATTTACCCGATCGCAGGAGCTGCATGATCGGGAACAATTGTGTGAAGAGGTGCGAAAAGAAGTTGTAGATGAGGTGCAAAAACAAGTTGTAGATGAGGTGCGAAAAGAAGTTCTAGTTGAGTTTGGTGATAGATTTTCTCGCCTAGAGCGTAAGTGTGCTAGGTTGGAGGCTCATGCGAAAGATATTGGATACCCATTGCCTCCATGTTCAGAAGAGGATTCACCAATAGAGTATTCACGGAACGGACAAGTGTGTCCAACTTTTATCATATTTTGTTTTACATCTTTTGCCGAAAGAGTGAAATGGAATGTATTCTTTTTATTTTATACCAAAATGGTTCTCAGCAACCATGCAATGTGAAACATGTACCTGATCCCAGCGGTCCTCAACAACAAAATGGCGACGACAGGTTTGGATTCTTTAGCAATTGGACCGATAATGAGGTGAGAGAACGTTCATATTAAACAAACATATACATATATACACCAGTATAGGAGTTTCAAAACCTGTCACATTAAAGGCCAATGTTTGAATTCTTGTTGGAATACTTTCTATCTGAAGTTTTAATCAGCTAATAAACCCTGAGCTACTTTGGTTTCATGTTATATGCCAAGGTGATTCCATGGAGGAGCTTCAGGTGGCTCTGGGTCTGATGTTCTTGGGTAATAACAACTGTGGTTATATTTCTTATATTCACCTTCTAGTAGTTTGTTAAAAAAATGATTGTATCTCAGCCAAATCCTTTGGTTTTTGCTTGCTACCACAAATTCTAGATTTGGGTAATCTGGTGTGAAGCTTGAGGCATATATTGAGTAACGCACCCCATATGACTTGCTCAAGGCATATTATGTATAGTGGACACAATTGGGTTCACTTTTGCATCTGTGGATGTTGTGTATCTCTCTCTCTCTCTCTCTCTCTCTCTCTCTCTCTCTCTCGCGGTTTCATGGCAGTAGAATGTTTGACTTAACATTTTGCATACGTTCGCTTCCAAAAGCTGATCTAATGACGTTCTATAACTTCTATGGGATCCCTGCAAATTTATCTTGTTATTCATTTACCATCTTAAGAATCCACACCGGTGCCCCCTAGTGCTTGGAACTTATCAAACTAGCCCACCTATAATCTTGAAGTTCTCTCTGTGTTTAATCTGCCATTAGGCTTTTGATTGCTCAATTTGTGTATGAATCTATTGATTATAAGCTACAATTTTGGTTTCTTTGATAGTTAGAGCTTTGGATTTGTTCAGTAAGCAGAATATAATTCAACTTTGTTTGGCTGTTGGAATCCACTTAACAGTTAGTTTTTTATAGCTCTTGGTAGGCATTGTGATCATTCTGCCCTTGCTGTGTTCTATTCGTCAAAAATCTGTTGGAATCCACTTAACATTTAGTTTTTTATAGCACTTGGTAGGCCTCATTATCTTTCTGCCCTTGCTGTGCTTTATTTGTCAAAAATCTATTGAAATCCACTTAATAGTTAGTTTTTTTATAGCACTTGGTAGGCCTTGTGATCTTTCTGCCCTTGCTATGATCTACTTTTCCATATCTGTTGGAATCCACTTGAGAATTATTTTTTGATGGCTCAACTGAAAATACCCGTGATGCATTTCCTTGGACAAGTTATCTGGGGGTTTTCTCGGGCTTTGTTGGCAAAAAGAAGTGCGGGCTAAGCCCATTCATTGTTTCCTGTTATGGAGTCACTGATATTTCATTACTTTCTCAAAGTAAGAACTTTATCTCACACACTACTGACAGAACCTCTAGTGATTTAACTGCTTTTGATGACATCAAAATTCTCCTAGTTTTTGCCATGACATGCCACATTTGAACTGCATCCCGTTTCTGTCATAGATAACAAAATATTCATATATCATTTGGAATTTTTTTTTTGTTTTGCGGGAAACAATGTTGAAGAATATACCATTGAGATATATTGTGCACATTCCTCACTTCGTACATTTTTCCTTGCGTTTGTTGCATCTGCAGCTTGATGATGAGATATAGTTGGACTACATATATGGAAGATGTTGGAGGTTCACATTCGAGATCATTATTTGGGGAGTTATTGGCGATTGACATGGGGGTCGGGCTTGTATGTTTTGCCAACTTTCGTCGTTCATGAGCTACATGGAAAATGTTGGAGCTTCACCGTTTTGAGTTGATTTGCTGAGTTTGTTTTGACAATTTTAAATATACTTGTGGATGTTTGAACTTTGATGTGATACGGTATTAGTTTTTGAGAGGCTAATTAGCCAATGTCATGCCTCGTTTGGGTAGCTTATATATATGTATGTCCATTATGGAATGGTTTAGGCCATCTCTAGTGCACTACCTAAAAAATGCTCTCTGAAGTCTACACCTAAGTACATGTGGGACCCTATTTTGTTTGCTAAGAACTTAGTTAGCTAGCTAAAAAGAAATTCACTTTAATGGGGCTCCCTAAAAATGCTCCCTAAAGTGCATATGGGACCCATTTAAGTGGGCATCTATAACCAAAAAAATAATGGCAGATTTGATGTTATAAATGCCATCAACATTCTCTCTCCTCTGTCTCTCTATCTCTCTCCTTTTTCTCTCCCCTTAAGTCTCTCCCCAAATTTAGGTAGTCATTTAGGGCACTTTAGGTAGTGAGGGGTGCCACCTAAGATTTTAGGGAGCCAACTTTTGTGCACTAGAGACCATTTTTTGAGGTTTTTCTTAGCTAACTAGTTAGAGCACTTTAGATAGTGATTTTAGGTAGTGCACTAGAAATGCCCTTAGATCGACTTTGTATTCGATGGCTTGAAGCTATATAAGTATTTTGTAGGATATTTAGGGCTTGTTATATATCAATATCACATCAAATCAGGGGCGGAACTGGGGGGGTGCGAGGGGGGTGTTCGGCCCCCGCACTCCCCCCAATTTTCGACAAATTTTTAATTTTTTCAGTGTATTTTTTAATTTTTCTGTATATTTTCTATGGAGTGACCCCCCCCCCCCCCCCCCCCCCCCTCCCCCGCGCAGCTACAATCCTGCGTCCGCCACTGCATCAAATAGATTGTAATTTGCAGCAATCTATTATAGGCGGTAAAAAATTCATACCATTGATACAAACATTACCGGTATTAATTCCATGCCACAGGTATTAAATTTCTGTTGTTGATGCTATTACCGGCAGTGTAATCATGCCATTGATGCCAACATTACCGGCAGTATACTAATGCCGTCAATGTCATCATTTTCCGGCAGTAAATTCATTTTAACGAGAATGGTGTTTATTTCCGGCGGTAGTATTTCCGGCGGGAAACTACTGCCGTTTTTATTTTACCGGCAGTTTTATACCGTCGTTTATCTTTTCCTGACGACGGGTGAGATTTTGGCTTTTTACCGCCGGTAATAGTATTTTCAGCTGTTTTCGGCCTATTACCGGCAGGTTTCTAATGCCGTTTTTGGTGTAGTACCGTGGCATGCTAAGCAGGCCGGTTTTAGCCTGACTTGACCCGCGATCAGGGAATAACCGCAGGTCAAGCTGCCCTGTTATAGAGTTTCTCGAAAAATCCAACTCGACAACCTTAGTGAGATTCGCAATAGAAAGTAGGATTGTTCCCGAGAAAGAGTTGGTGGAGAGATCAAGATATACGAGGTTCGACACCAGACCGATGTTGGTAGGTATGGTACCATTGAGTTGGTTGACTTTGAGGTCGAGACGGAGGAGGAGAGGGAAATATGAGAAGCTCAAATGGTCAAGAGTACCTTGTAAGCCCATGTTGGCAAGGTTTAGCCCGTTACATTCCCTGCAGAGTTGCATGAAATCCCACGCCAGTTGCACGGACTTGAAGCTGAAGAGTTACCATTTGTTTGGTTGACAATCCATGAGCTGACGATTGTCTGGTTGGGTAGGCTGTGTTTCCACCGGAGAAGCGCTTCGACGTCGGGATTTTGTGGCGGTTGAGAGGTGGAGGGAGGTGGGAAAACCACCAAAACGGCTGAGAGAACCAGAGCAATATAGATGAATGGGTTGGACATTGTGAAATGGTCTGTTTCCGTGGTTTGGTTTTTTGGGTGCACTTTTTATTTCCTCTTTCAAGTGGCAACAAGGAAAGGGGAAGGAAAATGACGAGGGAATAAGTTTTTGTGAAATGGTCTGTTTCATATGAGAGAGCGTTACAAATTACATTTAACTGTGATCCTTTTACATTTATAATTTACAGATTTAGAATTTGTCGACCCATCTTATAAGTTCTAAGCGGATTAGCAAGGTGGGCGAATTTGAATTTTTTATATTTTAAAATAGAGGTACATAAATACATGTGGTCTATGGCAGCATCATTGGTCAAAAGTGAAAATTAAACTTTATTAATTCTTTGAACAAGGAAAAGTAGTACCCCAATTTGCTCATTAACGATAAGGCTAAATTATTTTATAAACACTGGACTTAGACCCAGTATAAACAGATAAATATATATAATACTAAAAGACCAAGAAATATAATATACATATGGTCTTCGGATTTAGATGCGATTGCATCCCTCAAATAGTGGTGATGGGACATGAAAATACTTTTTGACAGAAGTGACGACTAGAAAAAACAAACAAAAAGAAAAAGAAAAAAAGCTCCTTTAGAGGTATTTTCACCAAATTAGGACGGTGAATTTTTCCCGAATATTCAAAAGAACCCTTCTACCTGGACCGATGAGGGTGCACCGTCCACGTACCAAAGGCGTTGGGGACGCCGTTGTGGGTCTCAAACGATAGATCCGAGCCGTTCATCCTTCTCAAAATCGAATTCCAAGTGGGCCCACATGGAAATCGAGGCAATCAGACGGCTATATAAGCTCAATCCAAAATCACCCCATTTCTTTCAAAATTTTCGGAATTCGATTTTGAGAAGGATGAACGGCTCGGATCTATCGTTTGGGACCCACAACGGCGTCCCCGACGCCGTCGATAAGATTTTTTCTTCGGACCCAAGTCTACAACCACCAAAAAAAACCTTTTCTTATGATCCCATTGGCAAAGAAAAAAGCCGAAGATCATATATCCAAAAGACCAGTGTCACAACTTCCAGTTTAAAGTTCCTATTTAAGTTTCTTTTGGCTGAAAATATAAGAACTATTCGAGGACAACCGTGAAATCTTGTGTACTTTAATATTTTTTATATCGCATCATTGCTACTCTATGATTTTTGGTTATTAGTTGTCTGTCAATATATAGTGTCACAGTAATTTTTTCGTACACTGCTACCGGTTCTTGCTTAAGACTTTCTCCACTCATAAACCAAATCAACATCCATTTCAGAGAAGCCATACACTTGTTACAATCATGGTTAAAGGCCTAACCCTTTACTTGAATTTTCTTCAACATTTTTTTACCTCTTGTTGTACCATTCTTTTTTACCACTTGCAGTACGGCCCATGCCTTAAAAAGTCCAAGTCTTCTTGTGGACCAAGACCGGCCAAGATGTCAAAGTCTTTGAAGTCTTCTTAGTACTACTTAGCTAATTTGGGCTATAAAAGATCATGAACCCTAATTATATGCATGCCTTAAGTCCCTTTGTGCTAAGAGAAATGGCTTTAAAAATGCTTTTTGTATTTTGGAAAGTGCTTGTGATCTCAACCCTTCTTTTGGCTTTTGAGGTTGCTGCTAGGAAACTGCTTCAGAGGGGTCCAGGTAAGTTTGCCACAATTGTATGTTTTTTTTTTCTTTTTTCTTTCTATTAACTGGAATTTGGAATGTCCAAAAAAGGTCCCTTCTTATATTACTTAATTATGAAATTTTAACCTTTATCCTGAATAAAGGAACCAAAGAAAATGCTACAATACACACTATATATTGAGTACGTAGGTATGTAACTCTTAAATTGTAAAACTTCATAAGATTGTCATGTAAATTCATAACATCAACATTGAATTCAGAACTTATATGCTTGTTGTTGTTTTGATATTGTGAATTTCTATGCGTGCAAATGCTATAAATTTCTATGCAAATATTATGAAATTGTATACTACATATGTTGTGAACTTCAATGCAAATATTGTTGTGCAATTAAGATGATTCAATGACGTACATACTGTTACCGTACGTACAATCGTACACCTCCATATTGAGGGTGTTTATGTATGAACTCGACTATGGGTACGAACCCATAGTGTACAGATTATGCACCCATTGGGGTGTGAGGCCCCCTTTGGAGCACCCACACAAATAATATGTGTCGTTCGTTAATTTTAAAATAATTTTAAAGTTGTAGTAAAAAATGAGCTCAATCTTATTATTGTAAGTATTTGATCCAACTTTCAACTTCTCAATCAGAATTCGGAAATCTAAATTTTGAAGGACTTTTGAAGATAATTTAGAATTAGATAAGTTAGACAATATATCAAGCACTTACAGTTCCCTATTGAGCTAATTTGAACATGGCAACTCCAAAAATTATTTCAAAATTAGACAATGGCTCAAATAATTTTGCGGAGTTCTAGAGTGGGCCCCACACTTATAGAATCAGTACGTTATGGTTCGGTACCCATTAGTCTTTTTTTATGGTTCGGTACCCATAGAGAGAGGTATTTGTGTGGTTCATTTGCCTCCTTTGGAATGTCTAAAAAAACTTGTGTTAAGATATTTTTATGTATTTTTTCCAGTTTATCTCGACTGAAAGAAGCCGGAATAATAACAACTATTTTTAAAAAGACCGCAGAAGATTAATAAGAGAAAGCCAAAAAATGTGAAAGTTTATTTGTTTTCTTCTTTTTCTTCAGTGTTTATTTTATTTTTACATTCAAAATAACTATTGTGATTCCTCTGTCGAAGATGAATCAGAACACTAATTTTATCTATCCAACGCTAAATAGTTTTTTTTTTTTTTTTTCTTTTTTGGTTTGCTAAAGAAATGCCATTTGTCTTGTTCAGTTCCGCCTTCGAGCCCAGGCTCTGCTGATCATCCCTGGGGCCACCCTCCATGAAACAAAATTCATCCAAGGGAAATTCTTGCAGAATAAGAGCCTCCTTATATGGACTTCAGTTTCAGAGTTCAAAGTTTGGAGATCTGAATTTCGGAGCTTGCCGGTGTCGTGTATCCGGTGAAGTTTCAGATTCGTAGTTCATTTCCAGTTTTTTTTTTTTTTTTTTAATTCTGTTTTGCTCTAGGTTATTTCCTTTTATGTTTGTGTTCCCTACGTGGAACTTTTCTCACCCATACCCTACGTGGGTATTATTTTCCAGTAATCGGTAAATTCCTTCTCAATCTATATGGATAACCCAAGTTAAGGATCGTTCTTCCCAAGAAAGGGCTCCAATTGTAATTGGACCCCCCAACTCGTAAGGGTTGCAATGGATATCCCTCCAAATGAGTCGATTTGTTGCTCCAAATGCAGAGTTATCAAAGTAGATCATGTCCCGTGCACTAAAAGTAATTGTTGCTAGGTTATTTGATGCTTATACAGAAATTAGACCTCATGAATTCATAACACACGACCACAAAATTTCATAACAAATTGAATCCACATGCCCAATCTTTTTCCAACTCTGTTTTGTGCCATGATCTTTGGGACCTTCGTATTGGTGGAAGGGACCACGGGTGCTGTGCGCCCGGGTGCTTTGCACAGTGCTGTATCTTCTTGTCCTACTTCTCCTTTACTACAAAATAGCCTTTAAATTTTTTGCAAATGGCGTAAAAAAAGAAATTGAAAATGAAAATATATACAGAGTGGTTTTTTACAACGAAGAAATGTGTTTTTTTAGTTATAAAAGTAGATACAAATTAGACGGCTCATAAGCCTCCACAATACAAACAGTAAAATACAAACAGATGAAACAAACAAATAGTCTATAGGCCAAGAAAAATATTAAAAAAATCCATTTCATAAACATGGCTTTGGGTATTTGACATTACTGCCTAAAAATCCTAACTTTGTCCTTGATTACACACCTAAAAGAGAGAACAAGAGAGACAAACATCTAGCTTCGAAGAACTAACTAGCATCCAGCTCAGGGATGGAGTTTTTGAGAGGGACGGGGTGGCACAGGCCACCCCCAGTCCTAACCTCTCACCAAAAAATTATTATCTTGCTTTATAACCTACCACCAATTTTAAGTTCTTGGTTTACTAATCAAACATTCATCTTGAGATGGAAAGACATATTGTTCTTTTTGGGTACCGCCTCCAAATTTGAATCCTGGCTTCGTCCCTGATCCAGCTCAATTCCCTCTCTAACATAATTAACAAACTTAAAAACAACTCCTTAACTAACTCTGGACTCTCTCTAGTAGCACAGCTTTCATCCCAATTCTCAAGCACCTGAGAAACCTCGTACATGGTAGGTCTACAATTTGGATCAGCACGTAAGCACCATATTGCTAGATTAAAAATGTAATCCAATTCATCTTTTAGCTTTTGACTTGTTGGAAGTGAGAGACGAGGATCCAAGACTTCTGCTAATTGTACGCGATCATTGTCAGCGGATGAGTGGAGGATTGAAATGAGTTCTCCCCGGATGGAATCCCATCAAAATCTCAAGTGTCAAAACACCAAAGCTGTACACGTCGCATTTTTCTGTCACTGCCATTATGTACGATAATTCTGGCCGTGTCAAGAAAAAAACACAACAACAATGTTAAATGTTAGATCTCACTCGTACATAGGACTAAGCAGCAAAATAAACGATGGTACGTAATTTGCAGCGGTTGCCTTTGAAAAAGAACAAATGACTTTAAACTTGTTTGAAAATGTGATTTTGTTGTCGCGTGCAGTTGAAAATGCGATGAACTTCCAAGTATCTTTAACCGAAAATTTTCCATACCCTAAGGAATGTAACGCGTAATGTGAAACCGAAAGGCGTTCATTCAATATCGAATCATACCAATATACTTGCAATTTGTATTGCCTTCACCGCAAAATAAGGACAGTAAAGATGCACATGAAACGAGCTCTATTTTTGAAATTTTCCAAAGAACTAGTACTAATTAAAGTACGTGGAGCAATATATCCGTATGTGCCCGCAACAATACATTCTTGCTCGATATATCTGGAACCAGTGGGTGCTGTGCAGCCCACGGCGCACTCGTGCAGACATCTTTCCCACGATCGGAGACGTTCACCGCGTAGAACTCGTCAAGTACTACAAGTGCACCAAACATCAACTAAAATGGATATCATTAAGTGTCTCATAGGAAATAACTTGAAAAAAAAAAGGGTTCAGTAGTTTTGATCCAGTGTTTGTGTCCATTTGTGTTCCATTTCTTTTCAAGGTATTTCTGTTCCAATGAAGCACTTATCGGTATCCGATCAAGTTGATTTTTGGGCACACTTGTAGTAGTCGACAAGCTCTACATTCTGAACGTCTCCGATCATCGGAACAATGCCAGCGTAGCCGCGCTGTCGCAAACCAAAAAAGTGAGATAAAGCCACACCTTTAACTACATTCACTCAATATATCTCTATGAATTAAGGGAGGCACCCAGTTATGATGCAAGTAAGATAAAGCATAGTCACACCTTTAACTACATTCACTCTCTCATTTCAATCAAACTCCTTGGCATCCTTCTCTCTCTTCAAAACATTCGCCAAGATTCCTCTTCCCATGTACTCGCAAACCAAAAAAGTGTGCTTTTCGTGGTAACAGAGGCCGTAGAGTTTCACGCAGTTCCGGTGCCTTATTTAGTTTGTGCAAACCTTTTTTTTTTTTTTTTTTTTTTTTTAAACTAAAGAAAAGAAAAAAGGTTGCGTTATATAGCGTCAGTTTCATAACACATAGAAGTTAGAATGCCAAATTTATTCATTTTTTCTTTCTTTACCTAGCAAACCTCTAATCGCGCTTGATGAATCGTTTTCCAGCGTGCTCAGCCTTCGACACCTGCAGAGAAGAAGTTGACACCGGTGTGGTCCAACACTCCTCCGATGCCTAAGTCAGTATATTTGTAAAGGATAGTAGAATCAAGTTCAAGCAAATGAAGTGCAAGAGTTTGATAGCTATCCCTGCTGTGCGAGGATTGTATATATATGCGATGTAGGAGGTAGAGTCATGCTAGGACTATGATGGAGGATTGTCGGGAGTTGATAAGGATGGCACTTGTAGAGTCCAGTGACCGGAGTCCTCAACAATAAGTGTTGGACTATTTTGCTTATCCCAGTGGAGGCTTAGGTATTGTAGCGACGATTCTGGAAATTGTGTTTTTGAAATGATATTGTTCATACCAGTGGTCTTAAGCATTTATTTGGTTTAGCTTTTGAGGAATGTTTTTCGGGTAATGAGTGGAAAGAGATTGATAGAGAAATTAGAGTAATAATTAGGGGAAAAACTTATTAAAGATCACCGTGGTGAACGATGGGATGGATCTGGAAAAAAAAAAAAAACAACGCCAACAAATTCCTGAAGTCTGTTTAATAGAAATTTTAGGCATCTAACCCAATGACACAGGGCAAAACGGTAAAATCCCACCTTTCAATTTATTTACTTCATTTAATTTTTTTGCCAATCAATAACATTATTATTGATCACTTCAAATGGGAAACATCCAAAAAGGCCTCCCTACAAACCTAGTTCAAAAAATTCTCTTGCCAAGTTGTGGGGCATGTTCAAGTTAATTGTTTGTAGAAGCCAAATTCAAATAATAAGGACTAGAAGTGACATTCCGGTTAACAGTAGAGTACCAAACCCAAAGGTTACATAATGGGCATACTTTAGAGAAAGCGAAAGCAAGAACGGGGATTGAGATTGGAAGTGTAGAGCGAGCAATTAAGAGAGAAGCGAAGCATATTACTAAAAGATAAAGTGACCTAGGGCTGGAGTCCAGGGATATGGACGGGATGATTTTTTATTTTTTTTTTATAGACCTGAGAAGATAATACAACAAGTTTAACACAAATTATCCCCCACCAAACCCCTAATAAAGTTGGTAAAGCCGAAAAACACAACATGTGAGAAAAGTGACACGGTACCACCAAGAAAAGGGAGATGACAGTCATCGATCATGTTTCACTGGAAATCCCACGGGGTTTGGCCAAATGGACATGAGAAAGCAATAATGTTTTTCTTCTATGAAGTTACATGTTCGAATTATACGAAGGCCAAATTCAAAAGCTTGGAACCACTGCAGAGTTTGCCTGCTTGCTAACTTCAACACCTCTAAACTAGTCGAAGTGCGCACAAGATGGCCTAGATATCAGTTACAAAAAAAAAATGAAAATAACATAAAACCATGATTGACACTGGAATTGCAAAAATAGACACAGCAACCATAAAAAATAATATAATCACCCGACAAAGGGACTCTGAATTCCAAAGGGCTCTCTGTAGATTTGTTGAATTTTGTGAAGAATCAAGTTAATCTGAAATCTAAAGGTTTTTCATTCAATGTCGAACTGTAACGATATACTTGCAATTTGTATGGGCTTCACCACAAAATAAGTACAGTAATTAAAGATGCACATTAAAGGAGCTCTATTGTTGAAATTTTCCACCGAACTAATTAAAGTTACCTGGAGCAATGTAAAAGGGTGAGCCCTATTAAGGATTGGACTGTTATGCTTATCCTCGTGGAAGCTTAGGTAGTGTAGGAGAGTCCTAATTTACCTATATACTATATTGTTTAGGATATGGAACCAGAGATTTATAGTCATCCATGACATTTTGGAGATATTAGGCCGACCAGACCATTTAGCCGAGTTGAACAGGCCTTGTCGGTTTTACACTTATTAGCACTCAATTTTGGGTCAAAGTTTTAAGAGTTTTGTTCATATAACACACCTTTGATTTTTAAAAAAAAAATTTAAAAAGATAAATGAAGATGCACTCACCGGCCGTACCATTTTACGAGATTCTGGAAATTGTGTTTATGAAAGTGATATTATTCATATTGTCCGTAGTTAAAGAAATTGCAGGGATCTTAAGCATTTATTTGGTTTAGGTTTTGAGGGTAATGAGTGGAGAGAGATTGATAGAGAAAATATTAGAGTATTAATTAGAGAAAAAACTTACTTAAAGATCACCATGCTGAAAGACGGGGTGGATCTAAAAAACCCAAAGCGAACAAAGTCCTAGAGATCGTTTCATAGGATTTGTGGATTGTACGTATCATTTCTCAGCTTTTTTGACAGGGTTACTCTTGCGCAATAGGACAATTGGCTTTGGGAAGTGATCACGGTATATTGTTTATAAATTCAGCATTGTTCTCTTATCGCTCTATGACTATTGTCTGGTCCATCTTTAGATTTGTTAGTTTTCAGAGTAATTCTTATGTTGGTCAACAAAAACTTTGGTACTTCACTAAATGATTCAACTTGTAATTCACTAGATGAGTTTGGCCTATAACTAGGACTATTTATTCAATGATTCAACTTGTCCGATCCCTAGCAAATAAGTTAGTTTCCTTTTTTTTTTTTTTTTTTGTGAATTCAGATAATTGTTAGATACTAGCGAGGCTGCGTGAGGTAACTTTTTCAATTTATTTTCTTCTTTCCACAGGAGGTTAAAGGGAAATCTTCTCCAATGCTTGCTGAAGAACTGCTTTATTGGTAAGAGGTGGTACCTATTGTTTATACATTTTTAACGATTAAGTAATACCTATCTCATAGTTTCATTCTTTGATGCTTTCATATTATTCTCTGGTTTTCAACTAATGTTGCTTCTATATGTGTAGATGCTCGAGAAAAATAAGTGTTCGGTGAAGGCACACTCTTCATTTTTGGGGTTCATTTAGTTTGTATGACTTGTTCATCTTTTTTTTCCCCTTGACTTATTTTTATTTTGAGTGTAATTGCCTATGAAAAGGGAATACTCATTATTATTTTGTATTCTTTGTAATGACAATTTTGTTGGTATCTAATTAAAAAGTTTGGTTTTGTTTGGATAATATGGTTCAAAAGGTTTTAGGAGCAGAATTTTTTTTTTTGGGAATTTTTCTATTATTTGCGACGGGAACATGTTGTGGCTAATAAAATTTGGTATTTTTTTGCGACAGTAACTGCTTGTGGCAAATGCTTCATTTTCCCATCGCAAATACGGTTTGGCTATTTGCGACGGGTTTGACCCGTCGCAAAAAGCTTTTGCCACCCCCTTTCCCCGTCACAACCCCGTCGCAAATAGGTTTTAGCGACGGTAATACACATTTTGCAACTGTATTACCATCAATAAGTGTTGGGGTGCAGATCCAAAAACAGAGTCAAATCAACCCCAAAGTCAAAAACATGTTCAAATCAACCCCAAAGTTCACGCACAAGCTGTTGAATAATAGACCAAAAGAAGGCTGGACTTAGACCTTCACCCTTTTCACAATGAAACACCACTCAAAGGAGCACCACTTTCTTTCTTTTTCAGAAAACTAATTATCAGATTACCAGATGGACTTCAAGTCTTCCTTTGGCTTCCAAAGGAAGCTAACAAATGACAAGGGCATGTGCAAAACATGTGCCTCCAAAATTTGAAGAACTTGCTACCCAAACACAAGCTCACAAATTAATTCTTTTTAGGCCAAAACAAATTCGGCTAATACGAAAATTATTGGGCACCACAAAATTAGAAAAAGGAGGGACCCAATACAAACCCAAGGATTGAATTGGGTTCTCCCTCTCTCTCACAAGATGGGTTTATAAGTGGTGCGATTCAATCCCTCTACGAAAGGGTGAATTTACAAGGGTAGGCTCGAGAGAATATAAAATCTATAGTGAAAACTCTCTCTCAAGTCTGAAGAAGATACTCTACGGTGAATATGCCAAACTTGTATTTTGAATGTATGATAAAATTAATTTCCCTTGATGAGAATTGGTAAAAATCTTCTCGGGACAACTTCTCTTTAAATAGATAAATGATGATTTCAGAAGTCCTCTCTTTTCAGCCGCTTCAACTCCAACGTTCAGCACGTTGATTGCAATGTTTCCTTTTGCGACCCAACGAACAACTAATTGATTTTTTTGCCATCTCTGATACGGCTTCCTGTAAATAAAGTCAAAATGTACACACACACAAACTTTTATATCACAAAGCATATATTTGAAAATGTAATCCCTTTCGCCATAGTTTGCATTAATTGAATATCTCCCTTTTTCCAGAGCCCTATCTCAATGAATATTGGTAAATCAAATTGGGTCTGCAAATTTCAAATTGAGTTCGGAGAATAATAACTGCAAGTGTGGAATAGAATTCTAAATTTTTAGAGCACGAAAGATTTTAGTAATAAGCTTGGTCCCATGATTAAACCTAGAGAAAGAGTAGAAACAGAGCACGACTAGAAGGCAAGCTGCCTGTTTCCGTGAACCATCTGGACCGCCAGCTGGTCATCCCGGCGGTGTGCCAACCCTGCACCCAGAGCACCTATGCGAGCTTGGTCCAATGGGCTGTGATTTTATTCTTTAAAGAATTGTTATAGGGTCCATTATAGCTTTTTATAACACCTCTAGTCCACCTAATGTTTTCATAACATCTCTAATCCACCAAACCACTTTTTTTATTCTCTTAGGTCCATTCTATTTTTTTACGAGACAAATGTACCCTTACATTAAATTTAATACATAATATACATTTGCCGGAAAAGTCGCCGACGCCGGAAAGTCTGCCGGAAAAGTTGCGGGGAAATTGGACTTCGCCGGAAAGTTCGCCGGAAAATCCTGTCAGCGCCGGAAAAGTCGCCCGAAAATTGGACTTCGCCGGAAAATTGACCGGCGCAGATGTGGTTATCTGAACTGTCATTTTTTTTAAAAACCTACTTAGGATCAGATGTGGTTATCTTGACTCGCAAGAGGTGGTCATCTGTACTCAACCACCCAAACACTACAAGGTAGCAACACAAACCCTTTGCTTTTAACATAAAAATTTTACTGAAAATTGAATAAAACAAAAAAACCACTTATGATTCAATCACTATTGTTGAATGGCGACAACCAGGTCAAGTGTTCCGGTTTAGTTTTTTTAAAGCTCACTGGGATCAGATGTGGTTATCTTGACTCGCAAGAGGTGGTTATCTGTACTCATAAGATGTGGTTATCTGGGCATATTTTTGTTTAAAAAACTTACTTGGGATCAAGTCCTCAACCACCCAAGCACTACAAGGTAGTAGCACAAACCCTCTGCTTTTAACATAAAAAATTTACTGAAAATTGAATAAAACAAAAAGTTATCTATATGAAAGAAGACGGTGATTCCATCAATCCTGTGCTACTCATCAATGACGGAGTTTTCATTCCTTCAACCTCACGACGACGACCTCATCGAACCCCTAAACTCTGTTCCCTACTGGCAATCTCGCCACCACTTAGATGCCTTGGATCCAACTCCAAATCCAACGACGGACAATGATGATTTAATCACTACTGTTGATGGCAACAACCAAGTAAACTACATCACGTTGGACTTGTTTCCCCATGGGGTTGATCAATCTGACGTCCCTTTGGAGCTAGATCTTCTGGCTAACCACCTCTTGTTAGTCCAAATAAACACATCTGATCACACATAGGCTTAAAAAAAGATATAGTACAAATACCCCAATCTTGTGAGTCCAGATAACCACCTCTTATGATTGAAGGTTATTTGCACCAGGGCTTTTCCGACGAATTCCAATTTTTCGGCGACTTTTCCGGTAATTTTTGCGATATCAAACTGCTTAGAGACTCATTTCATGACTTGGTAAAGGAATGATACCCGATTAACACCTGGAAGGAGTGTCATTCACATGTTATTCAGTCTTCTACCATATCCACTTGCATCCAAGAGGCAAAAGCTCTCTTTGGCATTTTGTCGAATGTGTTGTACGCACCAAATACACATTAATTACGCACCACATCATTGAACTGCTTTAGTAGTCCTTCTGGGGATATCAGATATGCTTCCAAGTACTAATGGTTAGAAGATTCGGTAAGTCTATAACCCAATGGTCATTAAATATCAACAACCATAACCTTTACCAATAATTTGTAGTGAAATCTGTCTGAACTTCCTCTGGAAAATAAGCCCCAAGCTAAGACCATTGTTGTCATCAATAAGATGATGAGTGAGGCATTTTGTCGAGCAGAATAAGGACAAAGAATTGCAGCAGTCACCGGAAAAAACACTCGCCGTGCATCGGAAAAAACCAATGAACTACCCACCCTTGTCGCCCCATGCTGCCACAAAATTGCTTGAGGTCTCGCCGGAATCACTGCCCAGCATCGAACACCCACCCTATACTGCTGCATTCGTAACAATTGGAAGCTCCGAGAGAGCTTGAAAAGTATTCAGCACTTTCTCCCGCTTCAGATCCGATCAAGAAAACCGGCGTATCGTCGGAGAAAAAGGCCGCCACCGGCGAGCAAATTGTTGAAGACCCGCGATCGTAAGGGTTCTCTCTCTCTCTCTCTCTCTCTCTCTCTCTTTCGTATTGATTATTTGATTTTTTCCAACACAAAATTGGAAAAAATGGAATGCCCAAATCAATTCTTCGTGGCAGAATTAGAACAGCAAGTGGAAGACCACTTTAAAGATTGAAGAACCACTTAGAAAAATAGGTGACCATTAAGAAAGAATCATATACCGGCCTTTTGGGGTTAGAAAATCTTGGGTCTAAACGTTAAATTTGACCCATGCACATGTACCTTGTAAACTTAATTAGCCCAATAAAAACAAATAGACAGTGTCCATTTTATCTCAAAAAATAATCAATCTCGCATAAATATGTTTATCAATGAAATTGAAATTCATTCAAAAACATCATAATCAAAATCAAATCCCTAACATAACCTTACAATTCTGTTATGTTTCCAAGCTGTTTGGATTGGCTGGTGGATTGGCTGCTTGCCAACCATGACTTGATTTTGGAGCCACTTGCAAATGATTATCGGACAGTTAGGTGCCAATCTAGTTGGCATATTTCCCTCCTGTTGGTGATGCTTTTTCTACCCCATTTTCATCCATTGTATCCTGTTAACTTTGAAGTAATGAAATTCCTTTTTCATCTTGCGAAAAGAAAACGAGTCTTGTTGCGGGTACAACACTTTAGTGTACACCAAATGTACACCGCTTCCTTGAAACTGATTTCCACTTTGTTCGGTTTGGGTCTCAAGACCCACCCTGCATGATCCCCAATAATTTTTTTTTTTATCTCTCGCTACTCATTACCTCCAAAACACTCCCTCAAAACCCAAACCAAACAAAGCCTTCGGGTCCCGCATAACTGATCAGAGTCGCTCAATATTCTTAAAACACTTTTTCAAGGGCCACTGTAAAAAAATAAAAATAGAAAAATAAGCTCATTTTAACATCGATAAGGCCTCGACCTATTATTTGCCTAATTTCATGTCAGTAAATTGGGCGAAGCTTCGATCAAGTCCTTACTGACGTTAAAATGAGCTAAATTTTTTAAAGTTTCCCTTAAAAAAGTGTTTTAAAAATATTAAGTGGCTCCGATCATTTGTGTGAAACCACGTAATGGGCTCCACGGAAGCGGTGTACATTTGGTGTACACTAAAATATTGTACGCATAGTTTTATTGACAACAAAACATCCAAAGAGGCCTCCCTACAAACTGTCGGGGAAAAATAGCATGGAACAAGTATAAATCACGGAGGACTGTTTCCGTTTCACCAAAAAAAAAAAATCACAGAGGAAGAATAAAATGCACAGCGAATAATATCTCAAATGCGCAAGCAACTAGTAAGTGAGACATAAGCGATTTTTACGTGGTTCTCCCAAAATTTATGGTACGCCACGGGACTGAAGTCCGATTACACTATCACCAAAGTTTTACAAATGAGTTAAAAAGATTCTACAAATCACCCTCAATAAAGTTACAACAAGCAAAAGGAAAGACCTCAGCAAACTTTAGTGAATAAAACCCTACAAACTGCTGCAAATGGAGACCCAAAAACAGAGACAAACCAACCCCAAAGTTCACGCACAAGTGGAGACGCAAAAACAGAGTCAAATCAACCACAAAGTTCACGCACAAATGGAGACCAAAAACAGAGACAAATCAACCCCAAAGTTCAAGCACAAGTGGAGACCCAAAAACAGAGTCAAATCAACCCCAAAGTTTTTTTTGGTAAGTTAACATTTTATAACCAACCACAAGAAACTATCTATCACAGGGCCAAACCTTAGGAGAAACAAATAGAAACAAGCAACTAGAAGCAGAAACTAAATCCTATTCCTACTAAGCAAGGAAGAAGATACATTCCAATTCTGACACAAACTAAAGTTTTCACTGGAATGAGGCCACTTACCCCATGAACAGACCCTATCCCGAACATTAGCTACAATAATAGAGATAACATCGTCAGGGCTACAAGACTTTAGAGCAAAAATCCTGGCGTTACAAGCTGTTGAATAATAGACCAAAAGAAGGCTGGACTGAGAGCTTTCACCCTTTTCACATTGAAACACCACACAAAGGAGCACCACTTTCTTTCTTTTTCCGAAAACTGATTATCAAGTTACCAAATGGAAGCTAACAAATGACAAGGGCATGTGCAAAACATGTGCCTCCAAAATTTGAAGAACTTGCTACCCAAACACAAGCTCACAAATTAAATCAAAATTAAATTAAAATTGTCGATTGCATCCGGACCGTCCAAAATACAATCGGACAGCAGAGGTGTACACAGCACCCCTCGGATCCCATTTTCCCTAACTTTTTTTGTTATTTTTACAATCATCTCTCCTAAAGAATATTTGGGAGAACTCTATTAATCCAGCTTAGTGTAGCGAAGTTTCCTAGTAATTAGTTAATACTCCATACTAGCATTGGAAAGATGCGCAACCTAATTCTCCAGTAATTTTCCGAACTCTTGCGACACATTTTTTTTTTTGCGAGTTGTAATTGTGCTTCGTTGTGCCCCACTAGTGGTTACTTGTAGCTAGCTAATGAAGTTAGTAAAGACGCAAAACACCAAACCCCACAGCGTAAAGACGCATAACACGACATGTGAGAAAAGTGACAAGGTACCAACAAGAAAAGGGAGATGGCAATCATCCATCATTTTTCACGTTGTAAATCCCACGGGGTTTGGCCAAAGAACAATGATACATACACAAACTCTCAGCCACAACCCACCACAACCCCTCTCACATGTGGGGTGGGGCCCGCTTAGGGTGGGTCCCCCACATGTGAGAGGGATTGTGGTGGGTTGTGGCTGAGAGTTTGTGTTTGTATCATTTTTGTTGGCGAAATGGGCATGAGAAAGCAATAATGTTTTTTTTTTTTTTTTTTGGGTGCAAATATAATGTTTTCCTTCCATGAGATTGCATGTTTGAATTACGAATTATACGAGTTTGTCCACTTGTTGAAGAGTTTGTCCGCTTGTTAGCTTCAGGGCTTCTAAATTAGTCGAAGTGCGCACAAATTGGCTCGGAACTGCAAAAGTAGACACGGCAATCATAAAGTATCACATAATCAGTCAACAAAGGGACAGTGAATACTTTTGGACTTCAACCAAAATATCCCAATTAAAGGGGTCCACTCCTCAGTCCTGTCTGTAGATTTGTTGAATTTGGGGAAGAATCAAGGTAACAGGAGTCCCGAAACGCAAAAAAGTACATCAAAGGGATCAAGCTTTCTCATCCAAGATTTGGTAACTAACAAAAATTGACGAATGTTTGGAATAACATACCTCCTTTAGATTGCATGATTAGTTTTTATAAGCATTCAGAGTAGTAGAGTCCTTTTACGACATGGAGTCTTAATCCCCTAAGGATAATGTTTATCCTGTTATGCCGGAGTATGCTAGGCCTCTAATTCTTCATGGGGACCAGATTCAGACTTCTTATGAAGATTGGATAACTTTCCGATTCCCCCTGGGGTTATCTGATTGCAACATCGTACGTGGATATCAAACTCTTCCTGGTTCTTTTGAGTTTAGTCGAGGAAACTTATTTCGTCCTTATAAGCAGCTCGGTCATTTCAGCTTCCGAGCTGATTTGGGGCCTGACCTCTTATTCATGAGCTATTTACGAAGTCAGTTCGGACCCATTAGGTCACTTAATGGCGGATCCAGCTTGTGTCGTGGAGGCACATGCCCTCATTGGAATTTTTTTTTTTTTTTTACCGACGAGGTTTAAAAGTATGCTACTTCTACATTTTTTTCTTTATTTGTGGACTAAACAAAAATTTGGGTGTATCACACAAATTTCAAGTCTGCGAAAAAGACAGAAAAATGCTGACCAAAGTCGATTTTATTGATGTATGAAAAATTAGGGTTTACAATCTCTGTAACAATTTCTACTTAAAGAATTTTATCCTCTGATTCTTCTCTTTGAATGTTTGATTCGAGGGCTTGATACTTGTTCTCGATTTGAACGGCGAGATCTTCTTTGATCATTGCGAAGATGACGACGAATTTGACGGATT
The DNA here is from genome assembly GCA_020921065.1 of Vaccinium darrowii. Classification (NCBI taxonomy): domain Eukaryota; kingdom Viridiplantae; phylum Streptophyta; class Magnoliopsida; order Ericales; family Ericaceae; genus Vaccinium; species Vaccinium darrowii. Next base: position 9,979,332 of record CM037153.1, read on the forward strand.
TTAACTTGAGGGCTTTGAAGCTTCTTCTCAAGTTGATTTACTTGATCTTCTTCAATTTCGTTGAAAAAGATGACGAATTTATGACCGTTGACTTGAGGGCAGTAGAGCTTCTTCTCAAATCGGTCTTTGAGATCTTCGTCAATTTGGTTGAAAGAGATGCAGATTTGCAGATGTTGATTTGAAGGCTTTGGAGCTTGGTCTCAAATCAGAATTTGAGATCTTCTTCAATTTGGTAGAAAGAGATTGATGATTTGTGGATTTGGCTTGAGCGTTCTTTGGAGCTTTGAAGCTTTGATCAAAAAACCATCTTGTTGGATGTGGGCTTGGAGAATTCTGAAGGGCTTTAGAGGTTTTGATCTTCAGAGCTCTGGAGTTTGGATGCTTGAATGTGTGTTGAAATGAGGGCTTGGCAGGTTGATCCCGAATCAAACGGTAGAATCTTCTCCAAAATTTGTGAAGAAGGTGATGACTTGATTTGAATGTTCTTCGGAGCTTTGAAGCTTTGATCGAAGAACCGTCTTGTTTGATGTAGACCTGAAGAATTCTGAAGGGATTTGAGGCTTGATCTTCAGAGCTCTGGAGCTTGTGTGTTGGATAGAGGCTTGAATGTTCTTCGGAACTTTGAAGCTTTGATTGAAGAACCGTCTTGTTTGATGTAGACTTGAAGAGTTTTAAAGGGCTTTGGATGCTTGAATCTTCAGAATTCTGCTAGCTGATGGAAGCTGGAATGTGTTGATTGAAGCTTCAATGTCTTGATGTCCCAAAAATATGAGAGAGAGCACCTCTATTTATAGGGATGTAAGGTGGAGAGTTATGGCAAGACTGCAATTCTTTCCATACTTTTCTCTCTAATTATTTCCTTATTTGATTTAAAGGAAAATAATTAAAACTTAATAAATATCTTTCTTCTTATTTATTTTAAGAAAGATAATTATATATGAAGAGATATATAATTTATTTCACCAAGTGGCACAATTTGATTGGCCAGACTTGATAAATTAATAATTGTATCATTTTGACACATGGCTCCATTTAATTGGTCCTCACACATATCTCTGACTTTTGACTTGTAAACACGTGGCATCATTTGATTCGCCATTTATCGTGCTTAGTCTTTTGACCTACGGACACTTGGCAGCATTTAATTGGCTCGTCTGTAAAATTTTGACTTTGACTTGTGACACTTGGCAACATTTAATTAGTCAATTTATGTGCCCTAGCAACACGTGGCAGCTTGTGATAGGCTAGAAATTTTACGTGTCTACACTGGGATGTCCTTGGAAATGTGCACCCACGACCGTCCGATCATATTTTGGACGGTCCGGATATGCCTCACATCAATGTGTAATGCATGAGATGCCTCTAACCACGTGGCAGTATCTCTTAATTTCTCGATCCGCACTCTTGAAATATTCACATTACGACTCTCTTTAAAAAAAAAAAAACCAACTACTCTCCCTTTACAACATTGGAGATTGGAAATTAGACTCCATTTGTTTTGATAAAAAATATTTCTTTGAGGAAAATATTTTCCTGTTGACTTTGTAAAATATATTTGCTTTGCTAATGAGAAAAACTTATTAACGACCCCTCTTGGCAGGGGTTGTTTATGGAAGCCTCTTAGACGGTCTCTACTAACACCTCACCGCAATAATCTAAACCGGTCATCTTGTAAGACTCGCAGAGTAGTGTGTCTATGCAAAAAAATCAATTTGACCTCTAGAATTATAGAGGCTGTTGTTTTTTAGGAGAATGCCATGCAATAGTATCATTATTAGCAAATACGTATCAAATCAGATAACAAGTTTAACTTTAGATTGAGAGAGAGGGAGAGAGAGAGAGAGAGAGAGAGAGAGAGAGAGAGAGATAGTAGCAAGTTTAATATCATTATCAACAAATACGTGTCAAATCAGATAACAAGTTTAACTTTAGATCAAGAGAGAGAGAGAGAGAGAGGGAGAGAGATAGTAGCAAGTTTAATGTAATCCCTCCTATAATATGTGAGAATAACATTGATGAATGACAGTCCAACAAGAAATCATTTATACAAGGCCAGTTATATAAGGCCAGAAAGGGTTAGTGTTTCAATAAAAATCATAATGGGTGATAATCTTGTGCCGCAAATTGACTCTAGAGGTAGTCGTCCCTGCGATCTTGATCCTCAGCCTTCTTATTTTCAATTTGAAGGGATTTGAATCAACCAAATGCCTACAGTCAAAGAAGAGAACAAAAGAGACAAAATGCCAAATGCATGCCAACAAGATTTGATCCTCAGACCTCTTTTTAATTGTAGTCGGAGCCGCCGACCATCACTGGATTTCTGAGCTTTATACGATTCGAGGTTGAAATTTTGGGGTAGTTCGCATCTCTGATCGATTAGTAATATAGGGCATTCTATTGAGATGTAGATGTAGTAAGAGTATATGAAATCCCTTCCAACTTTACATGCCTCAACATGCCTCATTGAAAGCACCGATGTAAATGGATGGATAACCAAGAGAGAGTTTCGAAGAGAGAGAGAGATTTTCAAAATGTTCTATGTATTTGCAAATATGGAGAGAAAACAAAAAGAGACGTGCATGAGTTGCTATCTATGTGTCCCATTTTTATCCATCTTTTTTTTCCACACATCCATGTGTTTTTTCCACAAATACTATTTTTTCCACACATGCTGTTTTTTCCACAAATGCTATTTTTTTCACACATGCATTTAAGCTTCACGCTTTCTATGCCGAGTGGTACCAATTATGTAACTATTAGTCAAAAAAGAGAAAATATGGCAGACACAAGGAATGTGCCCTTAAGGGCATTACTATGAATATAGAGCTATCTAAGGGCAGAATGGGCATCAAAAAGAGAGGCCGAAAGATGAGTGGGAGTTTTTCCTCTTATTATAGGTAGGATTTAGGGATGCAATTTTCCAAAATAAAAGAATTATTTATAGCTAAATAGGTATTAGGGAATTAGATATTTGTGAAGCGTAAATTTTAAAGTTCAATAGAAAATTTTAAAACGAGAGGGAGTGTCATGTGATTTCTGTGAGTAAAGGATACCTATTTTAGTTGTAAATACATATTTTAGTTAACACTTTTAACCGCAAAAATTCTAAGTGCTCATAAAAGATACCCAGAAAGTATATAGAAAACTCCAGTGAGTGGCTCAGATTCAGACCACTCATTGAAGTTTTTATGGATACTTTTTGGTACTCCCTCCGTTCCAAAATAAGTGTCCACTAACAAAAAGTCGTGTTATTTTTCAAATAAAAAAATTCAGTACTTCCATATATCGTTTTTCAAATTTTTTCACACTGAATTAAAGTCCTCAATTAGCACTTCAATTTGGTGCAAAAAAACTAAGAAACACGATACATGAAAGTAAGTAATTTTTTAATTTGAAAAATTGTAAGGGAGAGAGTATGGGACATTTAGTATTTTTCTTTCTTTGTGTATGTACAATGCTGCTTTTAACCACACCATTGGGTGCTCTTAAGCAAAATGGACTCACGGAGGGGCAAAGCGTGGACCCATCACCCATGAGCTGGGCCCCCGACTCCAATTATTGCGTCAAAAAAGGATATAAATAGTAACTAAACCACAAATCTTCAACTTAAATGCATTTACCCCACTAATCCCTGCCAGCTTCATGGAGAAGGCTGCTACTACCGTTTTCTCTTTAGCTTTGGTGTTCATGAAATTTTTGATAGCTTTAGGTGGTGGTGCAGCCAACTACACCAGTTCAGATGAACCAGCTCTTTTGGCCTTCAAATCCCACATCACCTACGACCCAAATCACATATTGGCAACTAATTGGTCCACAAACACCTCATTCTGCCACTGGCTTGGTGTCTCTTGCCGCCGTCGCGGCCAAAACAGGGTTACGTCCTTGGATCTCTCTAACATGGGTCTTAACGGCACCATCCCTCCCCAGATAGGAAATCTCTCGTTCCTAACCTATTTCAACATCAGCTACAACCACTTCAATGGCCATCTACCTGCCGAGCTGGGTCGATTGCACCGGTTAAAGGTTTACCATTGATCTCGCAATCATGCTTTTTTTTTTTTTTGTTAATTTGTTGTGCCTGTGCAAGAAAGAAATGATTTTCTTTCCATGTGCTATTTATCATTTGAGTCACTAATAAAATTTCTTTTTTGCTGATTTCAACAAATGAAAAGGTGTTCACCTTGCACTTTAATGACTTCAGCGGAGAGATTCCGACAAGCATTTTCAATGTCTCGTCGATACAATGGATCAATTTCCATAATAATTCGTTGTCGGGTAGTCTCCCAGATGACGTGTGTAGTCACCTTCCGAAACTCAGACTGCTCTGGCTTTCTTATAATGAGTTTTCCGGTGACGTTCCATCGCATTGGGGTGAATGTAGAGAGCTTCAGTATCTATATTTGTCTGTGAATAACTTTACCGGGTTCATACCTTGCGGGATTGGGAATTTGACACTGCTCAAGCACTTATACCTTTCTACAAACAACCTCCGAGGTATGATAATTTGTGTTAACCTTTTCACTTTGTGCATCATCCAATAGAGAGAGGGTAATACTGGGAACAGTCGTCAATGAGGCAATACGAGCGAGGTAGTCAGTTTGGGCTTCCAAAATAATGGTACTACGTAAGGGCTCCGACCTAATAAAAGTTGGATCTTAAATCTGTTTAGGAAACCTGTTTATTTGGGAAACCTTAATACTTAACGCCCTCTCTACTGTTTTTCTATCTATGCTTTTCTCTGTCTGCATCCGATTGAAAATTTTCGGAACCCTTTGGCCAACCCTTGTCTAGACTCGTCACCGATGCTTAAAAAAAAAAGGGAGTTATGCGGAGGATTGTTAATTATATTAATATAGCACTACGCTCTCGTAATTGGGTGACCAAATGCTCCAGATCGAATTAAGATCAAAATGACATGCAAGAGTGTTAGTATTTTGAACAAAATAGAATGTCCTGTTTCTGAATAATTCTGATTGTGATTTGGAGTAAAACAGTTGCAATTTCAATTGATTTTTCCCTTGTTCTTCATGAGTTAGAACTTAGAAGTTTCCACCTTTTCCGTTGCTAGGTTATATGTGGGAAAAAACTATGGTACAAACCATTATGTACGTTTTTGGTATTTGTTATGTATGATTTTAGTACTTGTAACGTATTTTTTGGTAGGTTACCGTAACTATTTACGTGAATAGTGATGTTTTAAAAAAAATCAATGGTTCGTAACAAATACCAAAACCATACGTAGCAAGGTTACCATAAATAGCGACGTGAATTGTGAATTGTGAATTTTTTAAAATCCGGTTTGTAAATTGACCAAGACTATAAGTAATAAGTATCAAAATCATAGTACCTAACAATTACCATAATAATACACAATGGAGCGTACCATATGCCCCTTTCCAAGGGGTAGCACTTTGCCACTTTCCATGTATGTGTTCTCCCGATTATGATTCTTGATGGATTGAGCTCTAATTCATATCAAAGATTTGTTTGACATTACCTAAACTATGGGATTTTCCTTAAAAGGACCAGGATCGTTTTTAAAAGGTATTTAGGCTCAGTTTCAATGCGCGGGAATCTTGGGAGAAATGAGAATGTGTAGCCTTATTATATGATTCTGATGTTTGGAAAAGACAAAAATGGGAATATGATGCCATACTTTCATGATTATAATGTTTGGAAGAGACAAGGAATAGGAACACGATCCTTATGAAATATTCAGCTAAGAGTCATATTCCCAAATAAGGAAGGATCTGTTCCCTCCCTTACCCTATGGTAATCTAAGATTCCTAGTTTCCAATCCTTAAAAAAGAAAATTGAGACTTTGATAAATTTTCAAATTAATTATTTATAGCGTAAGATTACTAAACTACTCCAAAACTAGAATGAAATTACTTCTGGTATCAAATAATTATTTATAGCAAAATAATCAAATTCTTATTCCTACTCAAGCAAAATTCCTAGAAATTTTATTCTTTATAATCATATTTTAATTCCTACTCAAAATCTGATCATCCAAACGTAGCTGTCATTTGTTGTGGGTTGCAGGAGTCCCCAATCCCCATACCCATACTGTAGGAAAACTCCGTCCTTTAAAATCGGGCTTTATAGCATTTTGTTTTATCGGTAGAAGTAGCTTTGTGAAAGAGTTTTGAAAAACAACAGAAGATGATATGAATCTAAACGAATTATTGAGGACGAGTCTTTAATACTTGAATTATAAAACTTACTCAATTAACTACAAATAAATATAAATATAGTAGCACATATTATCTAATAACACTGACAACGAAAAGTCTTCTAATGACAAACTAGGTAGTTGGTTCGGGAACTGTGACAAAAGATTATTGGCAAAAACTAGCTATTAACTTTTTAGTTTTTTTTTTTTAGTATTAGTGAGAAAATATTTTGAACTCAAAATTGATTATGAAATTATGTGTAACTGTATTCCTATGCAATTGTTATGGATTTCTTACATTATAACTTAACGGATGCATACCGTGCGCACACACCCATAGAATTCTTCAAAATTAAATTTGAATCTTCATTTCAAATGTAGCATTATTATTATTTTTTACTTCCCATATCAAATATCATTTCAAGAGAGGCTTCATAGAATTTATAAAATTGCTTTGCAGGTGTAATTCCTCCAGAGATGGGAAATCTTCATAGTTTAGAGGCTTTGTCTCTCTTCTCCAACAGTCTTGCTAGTGCTATACCATCCTCATTGTTTAACATCACTTCTTTACAAGTGCTTTATCTTTCTAATAATCAGTTATTTGGTTCTCTTCCAATGGATATATGCAGCTCAGATGTTCATAGACTTGAAATTCTTTCACTTGCAAGTAATCAATTGACTGGAAGCATTCCACAATGCATCGGCAACTATACTTCACTCGAATTTTTAGATCTTCATGAAAATAAGTTATCAGGTAAGGTAGTTTCAATATTTTATTTAGTCATTACATATATATATGAGAGCGGATCTGTGGACACACATTTTACACACATTTTGACACTACGCCACCTAGCTTAGTTAAAAGTTAAAAAGCCATAGAAATGAAGGGCTGAGATTAAAAGTTAAAAAGCCCATGTTCTCACACATGTCCCGCTCCCACGTTTTATCCAAAATGGAATTCATCGCAGTGAAATCACTACATTTAATTAATATTGGATTTTTTTTTCAAATCACAGCCAAATCCAACCCCTTTAAATATTGAATAAATCCATTATCAGCCTTTATTGACTCAATTTGATTGTATAAATTCACTCCTCCTGCTCCACCTTGCTGAATAACGACAGAGGCAAAGCTCTTTGGCTTTCACGCACTTTTTGACCCAGTACAACTCACTGCCGACTCAATTGGAGGCACCATCAATTGGGACAGATCTGAGAAAAACCCTAATGGGTCTAAAAGTTTTGAAGATAGCAATACTACGGATTAGAGTTGTTGTAAAGGATGGATTTTGTGTTGTTGATCTGATCGGAGTTGGGGGAAAATTAGAAGCGATGGTGAGTCGGCAGCAGCACGCCGTCGGGACTAGAGGTAGAGTACAATAGCATTTTTGGGGAGAGAGGGGAGGAAGAGAGAGGGTTCAACGTGGCAGCTTGGAGAACACGTGGGATCATGGGTTTTTTAACTTCTAATTTCAGCCGGCCATCTCTATGGCTAAGATAGAGTGTTAAAATGTCTGCAAAAGTGTCCACTAATCCGCTCCCTATATATATATATAGAATCATGATCTAATGAGGACTTCCTCACGGAAATTCCGTAACGACCTCATGGATCGGGGTCGAATCTCAATGATCCGAACCGCTCAATGTGTTTAAAACACGTTTTTACGGGTCACCATGACGAATCACCAAAAGAATATCCGGAAGGGCTTCGTCCGAGCAGTTTTTGATAAATTGTATATGCACGGTTATTATGAAAAACTCTTCAGATGAAGCCCTTCCAGGTATTTTGTTTTTTGGCGATTTCTCGCGTTGGCCTTGGAAAAACACGTTTTAAACACATTGAGCGGTTCGGATCGTCGAAATTTGATCCGGAAAGTCAAAAACATGGGTGATCCGCACGGAACAATCCATGAGGTAGTCTCAAGAGATCATGACTATATATATGTATACTTTGCTTCATATTTATATTACCTTACACTGTCAATACTTCTATTTTCAAAAAACATATGTTGTTGCAGTTCCCAATTTTGCTTAATATCACTTTTTTAACCAATAATCAAGTAGAAGCTACAAGACAGCTTCTAAGGGGAAATAGAGCATTTATTGAAGAATTTAGTTGGGATTAGAATAATATTAGCTTCTTCTAATTGTATGATAAAAAAACAAACATAATAAATTTTGCCTGTTTCAGGTCCATCTTGAATTTCCCTCACCTTAGTGACCCTTTAATCTTTGGTATCGTTGAAGTTGGGAGAAGACCATTCATGAAAACAAAAAAAAACAAAAACCAAAAAAAAAAAAAGAAAAGAAAATTTGTAGTAATAGCAACATTTTAGTAACATCTTGGGTATAGAAAAATAAGATGATCAACCTGTCAAACAAGGGTATTATATAATAGGAGTCCCGAAACGCAACTAAAAAGAACATCAAAGTGATTAAGCTTTCTCATCCAAGATTTGGTAACTAGCATTGGTAGGCTGGTAGCTAGCAATATACAAACATCATGGATACATGTTTGTATCTTCGCAACTACCTAATCTTGTGTTACTTTAATCTTACCATATTAACTTACTCTTCCTCTTCTACCCCGCCATTATGCCATGAAAATGAGAGCAAAGCCTTGCTGCAGTTCAAGTATAATTTTGTCATTAACAAGTTTGCTTCTTTTGCCCCTTCTGCTTATCCAAAACTGGCTTATAGACATTTTTGGTCCCCAAAGTATGTCTTTGGTTCCGTTTTGGTCCCCGACATACCAATTGCAAACATTTGATCCCCAACGTTCCAATTTTGCATTTAAAAGGTCCCTGGTGCTAATTTTGTTGCATCTCGTCGTTAAATTGATTGGGTTAATTGCAAATATCACCATTAAGGTTTATACTTCCATTATAGGTAAGTCCCAGCCCAATTTCTACAAGGTTTATTCAAATCTTTTTCTCATTTGTTTGTTTTTGCATTACTTTTTCTTGGATTATTGGTTTGTTTCATCCTGAGGAATCCGAAAATTTAAAAAAAAAATTATTGTCCAAACTTTTTTTTTTGAATAAATTACAAAAATAATCTTAAAAATTTATCTTTTCGGCCACAATTTACCTCCACTGTTCGAAAGCCACCATAACCACCTATACAACCTCATAAATCTCGTAACCCTCCACGTTTGCCTCCCCCATTGTAAAATTACGTTATTCAATTTTTTTTGTCCTTTTTCAATTTTTTTTGGCATGTTTTACTTTTGCATCCATTTTTTGTGGATTATTGGGTTCGTCTCGGCAAGGCAAATCTAAAAATTAAAAGTTTTGATCGAAATTTTTAAAATTTAACTAATTAAAAGCAAACCAATAATCCACAAAAGAATTGGGATCAAAATTTTGTCTTTATTAAAAAAAGTTTGATTAATAATTTTTTACTTTTTAGATTTTTCTCGTACGAACTAATAATCCATAAAAAGTGACCCAAAACAAACTAATTCAAATTTTTTTTTTTTAAGTAATTTATCTGCAGTTCAATTATTGTCCTTGTGTAGTGTTGAATTGGTTACTTTTTTATGATTGTGCGACGGTGGATTTGTGGGCGTTATGAAGGTCTTTGCTCCTAGTAACTGTAGGTCGGAAATTTTCAAAGGCAAAAAAAACCTAGAGGTGATTTTCTCAAGTGATATTTTTAATTTATTTACAAAAAATAACAACAGATAATAATTTTTTACTTTTTGGGCTCGAAAAAAGAATCCAAAAAAAAAAAAAAACTCGACTAAAAAACTCCACGAGAAGAATCCAAAAGAAAATACGAAAACGATTTGGAAAAACATGGTAGAAATGGGGTATGGGAAAATGCAACATTAGGGGTGACATTTGTAATTTACCCAATCAATTTAACGGAGAAAGCCGACGGCGTCAGAAACAGGTACCTTTTAAACACAAAATCAGAACGTTGGGAATCAAATGTTTGCAATTGGTATGTTGGGGGCCAAAACATAACGAAAGTCATACTTTGGGGACCAAAAATGTCAATAAGCCTCCAAAACTCGAATCATGGAAGCTACATGGTGGAAAGAGCAACGGTTGCTGCTCATGGGCATGGCGTCGAGTGTGATGACAACACCGGTCATGTGATCAGCCTCGACTTCAGTAGTAGCTTTCTCCATGGTTCTATCAACCCCAATAGATTCACCAAGGTTCTAAATCCCATACTGGCTTGGGTACTGCTTTTTCTATTGGCACAAATGGTACCGGCCAGTACGGTATATATGGGGAAAACTTCTAATAAAGAATCCCTTATACTGTTTAAATCCTAACTTCATGTTTCCCGATGAAATTTTGATTATCCGAACCATTCGATGTTTTTTAAATGTGTTTTTGAGGATCCCCGCGGGGAGTCGTAAAAAAAAAATGACCCAGAAGGGCTTGGTCCGATCAATTTTCAATAAAAACTGTATGTGTACAGTTTTATCAAAAACTAATAGGATAAAGCCTTTCCTGGTCTTTTTTTCCTTTTTCTTTTTTTTAATGATTCCTACCGAAATCCCTTAAAAACGTGTTTTAAAACATTGAACGGTTCGAATTAATCAAAATTTGATTGAAAAAGTCAAGAATTGGGTGAAGTCCGCCTATAAGAAAAATAAGGGATCCCCTTATTAGAAGGGGATCCATGTATGTATATCCATTGTATATTTAAAAGTACGCAAAAAAAAAAAAAAAAGGAACTGAAAATACCCAATGAAATTATTAAAAATCATTTCACGAATATCAATAGCTTGATACTTCTGCATCTTCCTTTTTTTATCCGCAAAGAAAAATATATAGATAAAGAAAAGGTACAAAGAGAGCCAAAAGCCAATCAGGAAAGGGATGGAGAGTCTGAAAAGACCTCCTACATCAAACCAACAATAGAGGCCAAGGCAGGCAAAACACAATACAATAGCAAGAGTTGATAAGAGATCAACTCAAACAAAAACAAAAGAAACAAGAAACACCTCAGTAGCCAACCCCTCATCACAGAGATTCAATAAGTGATTCAAATCTGAACTCAATATCTCCATGGGATACATCTCTACACCTCGGCCCACGATGTGCTTTTATCCAACAATCTATTCTGAATTTGATCAACTCCCCCAGTTCCTCCCATTTAGGAACAAAACCTTGGAAAACAAGATAACTCCCATAATACTCTTTTAATCTTTTTGAATTTCCATCCCCTCCACCAACAAAACAGACTCTTAACTGACAGTGGGACCACCCATTCTATTTTCACCACTTAAGCACCTCACACCATACATGCCAGACCAAATCACAATGAAGAAACAGATGATTAACAGATTCAAGTCCTTCCCCACAGAAATGACAGGCTATTATTAATATCAGAAGGGATACCAAGGTTCAACAACAGCTCACCTGTTTTCACCCTTCCCAACATTACCAACCAACCTAAAAATTGAACTTTAGGAGGGGCAACATTCTTCCACATGTACATCAAATCCTTTCGAAAAACACACCCTCCAGCTTCTTTACACATGTATAGGGACTTAACTGAAAATTTGTTTGCATTATCAGCCTTCCACTCCAAAAAGTCCGCTATTTCCGGTTGTAGTGCCACATAACTCAGCAAAGATACTAAATTGCTCCATTCTTCTTGTTCCCAATCAAACATAGCTCTTCTCAAAACCAAAGAAATATTAAAAGTAGGTCCCCAACCCAGAAAAACCTCTGCCACTGTCACCTGCTTCTGAGAACAGATACCAAAAATCCTTGGAAAGACAGAAAGAAGAGCAGCATCCCCCACCCATACCTCATGCCAGAATCTAATACCTCTTCCATCACCCACCAACATCTTTACATTTGACAAAACAATCTAAACAAGATCTCATCTCTGTTGCCCACAGATACAATATCCTTCCAAATGATAGGTAGTGCTCTATTAGGAATAAAAGAGGGAAACCAAGATAATTCACTCAGCTTATACTTACTGTAAATGACATTTCTCCACAAAGACTTTCTCTCAACTCCAAATCTCCACCACCATTTAAGAATCAAGCATTCATTCAACAATTTAAGATCTTTGATACCCAAACCTCCACTCTCTTTGCTTTTAGAAATCTTATTCCAGCTCACCAAATTGATTTTCCTTTTCAATTCACCCCCTCCCCAAAGAAATCTGCTTTGAATCTTTACCAATTCCTTCAAAACACATTCAGGCATTTTAAACAGAGACAGATAGTAAATTGGTAAGTTACCCAAGACGGATTTGATAAGGGTGATTCTTACCCCCAAAAGAATTGTGTCTTTTTTTCCAAGAAGATAACTTTAAGTTTTCCATTTGCTAAAATGGAAATTTGCTAAAATTAAGTGGATGATTTTAGCAAATGAAGTGGGGAGGAGATTTTAGCAACAATGAATCTGGATATACACATGTCCAGATTCATTGTTGCTAAAATCTCCTCCCCACTTCATTTGCTAAAATCATCCACTTGATTTTAGCAAATTTCCATTTTAGCAAATGGAAAACCAAGCCTTGAATCTATCAATCACAGGTTTCCAAGTAGCTTTCTTCCTAGGATTTGCACCCAGAGGCAAACCAAGATATTTAAAAGGAAGCTTCTCAGCATTACAGCCCAAACTGTTAGCACAGATATTCGCTTCATCTTGTGTAAACCCCACACCAAAAACCACACTTTTATGGAAATTGATTTTTAACCCTGATAGAGCCTCAAAAAAAGTCAGCAATCTCTTTACATTCATCAACTCCTCCAATGATGCATTACGAAACATGATTGTGTCATCCGCAAATTGTAGATGAGTCAAAATTGGGCCGTTTGATGCCACAACAACTCCATTAATCAACCCCACCTCCTGAGCCCTCTAGAAAATCATGCTAACACCTTCCACAGCCAAGATGAACAAAAAAGGTGAGAGAAGGTCACCTTGTCTCAGCCCTTTCTCCATTTTGAACTCCCTAGTAAGTGACCCATTAACCAGCACAGAGGAATGAGCGAAAGACACGCACTCGTTAATCCAATTAATCCAAGTTGATGGAAATCCAAATTAGTGAAAGTTACAACTCAGATTATCATACGCCTTTTGGAAATCCAACTTTAAGATCACCCCTTTCTGCTTCTTCTTCCAAAGGCCCACAACTTCGTTGGCAATTAGAATTCCGTCTTGTATATTTCTAACCCCCACAAAAGCTGACTGCTCCTCAGAAATGAGGACCGGTAAAACTCCCTTCAATCCACCTGCCAACACCTCCACCTGCCAACACCTATGCCAAAATCTTATATAAGCACCCAATTAAGCTAATAGGTCTATAATCATTCAAACCTAAGGGATTTTCCACCTTAGGAATCAGTGATATGAAAGAAGAATTTAGCCCTCTGACTAATTTGGCATTAGCATGAAATTCCTCAAAAAATTGTACCACTTCCATCTTAATCACTTTTCAGCAAGATTTAACAAAGCACAAATTAAAGCCATCTGAACCAGGTGCTTTATTACCATCACAAGATACTATGGCTTGCCAAATCTCAGCGTCCTCAAAAGGTTTTATAAGCTGTTCTCCCTGTTCAACACTGCCTGAAAATCACCTTCTAGCGTGGGTCTCGACCACCACTCCTCCTTGAAAGCTTTTTGAAAAAAAATTGAAGATCTCAGATTTAATCCTTGTAGGATCATCCACACTGATTCCATCAATAACTAAAGCATTCAACATATTCCTACACTGTCTCCCATTAGCAGTAATGTGAAAAGACTTGGTGTTCTTATCCGCTTTTAAAGACCAGTCCAGCCTAGACTTTTATAACCAAATCCATTCCAATCTTCTGCATAATTTCCAGAATTCCTCTTTAAGCCTTTTTCTCCTATAGATATCCTCATTAGAGAGGGTACTAAACTCAACCAAAATGTCAAGAGAATTAATCTGGCATTCCACTTTCGAAATACCTTTCTGAACATCCCGAAACATTTCTTTGTTCCAACTCTTAAGAGCCTTCTTTAAGCCTTTTAATTTTATGGAAACTCTGAATCCTGTCCAACCCTGAATAATAGAACTCTCCCAACATTCTTTCACCATTTGTTTGAAATTGGGGTGAAGGGTCCAGGCATTTAAGAATCTGAATGGTTTAGGACCCCAATCCCTAGCATCCACCATAAGAATCGCAGGGCAGTGATCAGATAAAATTCTACTAAGGCCCCATTATTTCCAAATGAATCGAGATAACCACTCAGAGTGGATAAGGAATCTATCCAGCCTACTCCATTTAGCTACATTATCAGAATTGGCCCAAGTAAATTTCGTACCAAACATTGGTAAATCAATTACCTCCAAGCCATCTATAAAGTCATTAAAATCAGCCATCCCCTTATCCCTATTTGAGCTGCCTTGCATTTCACCAAGATTCCTAATTTCATTGAAGTCTCCCCCCACACACCAGGGATTAGGAAAACAGTTTCTAAGATTCAACAGAGACTTCCACACCTTAAGCCCATCAGAACTTTGACACGGCCCGTATACGTTTGCAAAAATACATGGAAAAGAATTCAAGATTGTTATTTGAGAGAGAGAGAGAAAGAAGTGTAGGGTGTTAAATTAACCCTAACACGAGATAACTTTATTTATATTGTCACGAGACATGTTACATAACATAACTAAGCAATGTGGGACAAAACATATAAACTATTCTGACACTCCCCCTCAAGCTGGAGAATAAATATCAATAAGACCCAGCTTGTCACAAAGCAACTCCAATCGTGGTTTGAATAATGGCTTAGTGAATATCAGCTAACTGGGCTCCTGTGGACACAAATGGAGTAGCAATCACTCCACCAGTCAACTTCTCTCGTACAAGATGGCAATCTACTTCAATGTGTTTAGTCCTCTCATGAAACACCAGATTAGATGCTATATGGATTGCAGCTTGATTATCACAGTACAGATTCATAGGCACCTGCACAGGAAATCCTATCTCTTCAAGAAACGAACGTGTCCACACAACCTCACATGTCGTATGAGCCATTGCCCTATACTCTGCCTCAGCACTCGACCGCGCAACTACTGTCTGCTTCTTACTTTTCCAATTAATAAGATTTTCACCAAGAAAGATACAATATCCTGTAGTGGATCTCCTATCAGATGGATCTCCTGCCCAATTAGAGTCAGTGAAGGCCTCAACCCGCAAGTGTCCGCTAGCTCTATAAAACAAACCACGTCCCGGGTGAGCTTTGAGATACCTCACAATTCTTAGAACAGCCTCTCAGTGTGGAAGGCGAGGAGCCGACATAAATTGGCTAACCAAACTAACTGCAAATGAGATATTTGGACGAGTAACAGTAAGATAATTCACCTTCCTAACCAAGCGACGATATTGATCAGGACTAGAAAGCAACTCCCCCTGATCAACAAACAGTTTGACATTAGGGTCCATAGGAGTCTCAACAGGCTTTGACCCCAGTAAACCCGTCTCATCTAAAATATCCAACACATATTTTCGCTGCGATAGATTAATACCATGCTTAGACCGCGCTACCTCAATACCCAAGAAATATCTCAATTTGCCTAAGTCTTTGGTATGGAACTGATGTTGTAGGAAAAGCTTCAACTCATCAATACCTGTCTGATCATCACCAGTAATAATGATATCGTCTACATAAACAATCAATAATATTTTCCCTCGGTCAGACGTGAGGGAAAAGACAGAATGATCAGAATGGCAGCGCTTCATGCCAAATCGCAAGATAGCATCACTAAACTTCCCAAACCAAGCCCTCAGAGATTGTTTAAGCCCATAAAGAGCTTTCTGAAGACGACATACCTGAGAAGACTCCCCTTGTCACGACCCCAACCCATCCCTCTAGGCTTAAATCATAACAAAGTGCCGGTGAAACCATCACCAAGGCCAAAACACAGTATTAAATATCTCATAAGCGAATGACCAAAAGGGACTAGAGAGTTAAGCAGTGGAAATCACACCTGTATTACCATTTAAAAACCATAACATGCTTTTACATCAGGATCTTAAACTCAAAGTACATCCCAGAGCAGTGCTTACAATACCAACTCACACCCTTTCTACAATTTACACACGTCAAAAGTACAACTTCCTATTTACATCTCCACATACACAGCTCATCAACAAAAAGAGTTCCATGCCACACTCCTATTCGTCATTGCCTGAAAGGTGGGAAAACATTTACATAAGCCGAAGCTCGTATGAATGATTAATGCACAAGCCATACGCTTTCTATGGACTATATAAAAACATGCTTTAAAATTAACCAAAGTCAAGCTTCACATATTCCAAAAGGAATTCACAATTCACAATATAATTTATAATGCACATCCCGCCACAATTCACATCGCACCAGGCGTCCCCGGTGTGGATAAGCTAGACATGTCTATCGCATTATCCCACAATATACACAAACACATCTTGCTAGCCTTTTAGCATTGTCCCCTAGCAAGCTGGGACATAAGGGATGCCATTAATAGATAATCAAAGTGTCCATCTTTTCAGTTCAAGTCCATGGAGTTCATATCATTGAGAAAATCATGTAACAAAACACAGCTTCCAAGTTCGGTAGCAAAACACGTCAAAAAACGTATAGTTTGGGTAACAATCACTCACCTCGATCCACGCAATCACTCGAACTTCCTAGATTAAAACAAGTAACATAAACACATGTTAGATGTCATTCATGTAATCACAACTCTAAATAAACCTCTTAAATGTTCTATGCATCCTAAACAATGTTGTGGGACCAAATATAAAATTAGGTCAATACTTAGGGACACAAAAATACCGTATCCTGCCAACTCCTGGGTACAAAACCTAAACCAACACAAAATACACATCATAAGCTTCGCATCGATAGGTCATATGCCAAAAACAGAGTTTGAATGAGCCTTGCACACCAATTTAAAGAAGGCTAAAAACAAAATTTCAGAAACTGCACCTCTGTCTGAACTTCAATGCAAAAACTGATTGTGTGTGGCCAAAATCAAGGTACAATTCTTACATGGACAGAAAGATATATGAGTCTAGTTTCGGAAAAATCAAACGGTGTGCGATTTCAATACCCGGGCTAGAAGTTATGACTATTTTCCCAAAATGTGTCAGTGCAATCTGCATAGACGCGAATTGACAGATGAGCTGTGAAATCATGTCGATAAAATCCCCAAAAATCATTTAGAAACAAGACCCAAAATCTGCAGATTACAAGAGATGCAAGAATTGAGTTGATTCACCAAAAATTCACCAAGAACTCTTACAAAACTCCACAATCAAGGGTTTCTATGGTGTCTAATCATAAACCCAGCAACAAAACATGAATTGAACATGAAAATTGATAGAAGAAAGTATGAATTACCAAGCAAAAGCTTCAAGTCTATTAACCCTAGATCTTCTCTTGATTTTCCCCTTCTTTTCTCTTCTTCTTCTTCTTCTTCTTCTTCTGCTGCTCCTACGTCTCTCTCTCTCTCTCTCTCTCTCTCTCTCTCTCTCTCTCAAGCGGTGGTATAGATGAGTATACAGAAGAATGTAGAAACGTTATTGTTTTGTTAGGCTATTAGGAAAAATTATTCCATGCACCCAAAGCCCTTTGTGCTCCCCTCTTGTCTTGTTAGGCACTAAGGAAAATTATAGTGCATGTGTATGCATGTGACCATGTGTTCCCATGTGCTCTCACTCATAACCACTAAACTAACCAATGATTCAAGAACACATGCACAATTAAACACAAAATTAAGTTAAGCTAATTAACCCGACACATAATTAAATTATAAGCGTGATTAAGGGTCTAGGGTATCGCACCCCCTGAGCAACAAACCCCGGTGGTTGCTCCATATAAACTTCCTCAACAAGATCCCCATGCAAGAAAGCATTCTTAACATCCAGCTGAAACAAAGGCCAACCAAGACTGGCAGCAAGAGAGATAAGAAGGCGAACAGAGCCAAGCTTGGCAACGGGGGAAAACGTCTCTGCATAATCGACACCATAAGTCTGGGTGTAGCCCTTGGCTACAAGACGAGCTTTGTAACGCTCAACAGTCCCATCAGGATGATATTTCACAGTGAACACCCAGCGACACCCAACAGTAGTCTTTCCAAGAGGAAGAGGGACCAACGTCCAAGTATTATTGCTATGAAGAGCAGACATGTCCTCCTCCATAGCTGTCCGCCACTCAGAAATAGACAAGGCTTCCTGAACAGTGTTAGGGACAAAAACAGAAGACACAGAGGTAGCAAAAGCACGAAGGGATGGAGAAAGATGGTCATAAGAAACAAACTGAGCAATAGGATGATAAGTAGCACAAGTACGTTTACCTTTGCGGACGGCAATGGGTAAAGAATCCAGGGAAGGAACTGGATCACCAGAGGAAGGAATGGGAGAGGGATCCGGATATCATAACAGAGGATAAGAAGGAGTGGTGAGCGGAACCGGAGCCGGTGCATCTCGAGAACGGCGAACATATACCTGCAATGGTGGTGGAGGCGGTGAAGGTGGTGGAGGGGGTGCAGCAAGTAGGCTGAGAGATCCTCAGAGGAAAAAATAGGGAGGGTGGGGGAGGATGGTGTAGTCTGACTAGCAAAATATGGAACAGACTCATGAAAAGTAACATCCGCAGACACAAACTGGCGACGAAGGGTTGGAGAATAACACTTATATCCCTTTTGAGTACGTGAATAACCTAGAAACACACACTTGATGGACCGTGGATCAAGTTTATCCCGGTTAGGGTCCAGTTCGTGAACATAACACGTGCACCCGAAAACCTTAGGAGGAACAGAATACAGTGGGCGATCAGGACACAATAAAGTATATGGTATTTGACCCCCTAAAACAGTAGATGGCATCCTATTAGTAAGGTAGCCAGCAGCAAGAACCGCATCACTCCAATAAGATTTGGGCACATTCATTTGAAATAAGAGAGCACGGGTGACTGTCAAAATGTGTCCCAATTTCCGTTCAGCAACTCCATTTTGTTGTGGAGTGCGGGTACAAGAGGACTGATGCAAAATCCCATGTTCATCCAAAAATTGTGATAAAGCATTACGAAAATACTCACGAGCATTATCAGAACGAAAAATGCGAATATCCACACCAAATTATGTTTTTATTTCCTCATAAAAAGATTTAAAAATGGAATACAACTCGGAACGTTTTTGCATAAGATAAATATAAGTAGCACGAGAGTAATCATCCACAAAGACCACAAAATACTGAAAGCGAGACCGTGATGGAACACGCATAGGACCCCAAACATCTGAATGCACTAAGTGAAAAGGACTCGACACACGACGTTCTTCCAGAAGGGGAAAAGACACACGACGATGTTTACTAAATTCACACACTTCACATGAAAGTGACTCAACACGACGACACGACAGGACCATCCGTTTAAGGTTCTGAAGAGACGGATGACCAAGACGACAATGATACTGGAAGGGTGAAACTGTGGATTGGAATGCAACAGAGGTAGTCTGCTCGCCATCCAGAAAGTAGTATAGGCCACCGCGTTCAACTCCACCTCCAATCTTCCTCCCCGTTTTGAGATCCTGAAAGACACAAGAATCAGGAAAGAAGGTCACTGAACAGTTTAAAGCATTGGTAATCTTACTAACAGACAGAAGACTAAAAGGAAAGCGAGGAACATGTAGAACAGTATCTAAAGAAAGAGATGGATTTAAAGTAACAGAACCCAAACCAGCAATTTGTGTGGTAGAACCATCAGCTAATGTAACACGAGAAGGGGTCCCAGAAGGACGACAATCAGACAAGACAGTAGAGACACCAGTCATATGATCAGAAGCACCGGAATCAATGACCCAAGGAGTATGAGAAGCAAGGTAAGCAGAAGGGGGACCTTTCTGAGCGAGCGTAGCAGTGGAGGCAGAAGTCTGAGTAGAACGGTAGTGCTGAAACTGTTGATACTCATCTTCTGGAATAGTAACTACTCGGAAACTGTGACTTGGTGGGCGGAAGGGCGACCATGAAGATCCCAACAATAGTCAATAGTATGATTATTGGCATTGCACCAAGTGCAGTGCCGAGCCACTTTCCCACGGCCTTGACCACCTCCTCCTTGTGCACGACCTCCACGGCCAGAATCACGACTAAAGCCTCGGCCAGAACTCGAAATCAACTAAGGTCTGGTCTATTCAGGGTTTTGAACTGTTTGGGGTTGATTTCAATAGGTGTTAAGGTGGTTCTGGGCTGAAACATCAACTGGATCGAGGTAACAGGGTCGTAGTAGGATTTTCTAGGTTATAGAGGCTTCGATTTTGAGTTTACAGGTCGAATTGAGGGTTGATTTTGGAGTGGGTAAAATCTGATTACCCTACTACTAGGCATAACGCGTGCCTATGGCGGTCACCACGAAAGGGTGAATAGTTCGGCACCATATAGGGTACGCGTGAGCCCTGTGCCGAGCTGGTTTGGCCATGAATAAGGCTAAAAAGATTGAATAAATTAAATATACCAGGATGTGCTAGCTCGATGTAGGTCACAAGGCAATGCCCCTGATATGGCCGAGCTAGCAGAGCTATGAGCAAAGCTTAAAATAGCATTCTGGGATACATAGGTTCAGCTCGGCGTGAGTAGCTGGGTTATGTACGAGTCATACCGAGCTACGTGGAAGCTCGGCACCGCCACGAATAAGGCGGCGAGACATTCCAGAATACTCTACAGCGGTTCCTTATAAGATAAGGAGCAATCCCGTGAAATAAGGGATCGATATGGGAAATCCTAATGTGATTATGAGTATACCCCATATAGGGAAGAATCCTATATGGAAAGAAAGACCTCTGCCAGACGAGACCTGGTAGGATATAGGAACTCATCTCTAAAAGAAAAGTCTTATTAGGAAAAGGATTTCCTAAAGAGAATAGGAAACAGGGGCACGAGATGCCTAATATGAAGAACATCTATACCTATAAATACAAGGCAACAACCATGACAAAAGGTACGCGGTGAAACCTATTTTCATACGCATTGTGATTTGAGAATTCAAGTACGTGATACTAACTTAGGCATCGGAGGGCCTTTGCCAACGAGAGGCAAAGGTGCTCTAACCCTTTTTCTGTCTTGCAGATCTAGGGCTGAATCAAGGAAGCACGTGATCCAGCGTTACGTGGAATTTTCCCCGTACAATTGGCGCCGTCTGTGGGAAACTCTTACAAAAAGTTCATCTCCCTCCAATAAAAGATCGACAATGGTGCTTTCAGAACCCCTTTTGTGCACCCCACGGAGGCAAGAGGTGGAGGACGATGGTGGGACCACGTTGGTGTACACCACAAGAAAGGGCTCAAGGGTGGAAAAAACCCCCACAGTACTAAAAGCACCACAGAAAAAACCAGCAACAAAGAGGTTTGACATAGGGAGTATCCCTGAGATTCCAAAATTCAGGGGTACACGCCTAATACGCCATGGTTCTCCAAGAGCGAGACACTAAAAAACACCACCAAGAGGTGGGGAGGCCTCCACCCGACGTGAACGGGACAGAAGCCCCCCAAGAAGGGATGGTCACAGGCACACAAGGAATCGAGAGAGGGAAGATAGCCTTGACAGAAAAGAGCAAGAGGCAGAAGAATTGGCCCGTGAAGTCACTCGACGGGAACGAGAGATTCAGGACCTGAAGAAACAACTCCAGGAAAAAGAGAAAGACTTACGTTCACGGACGAGATCCGTGCATTATGAGGAAAAGGGAAGAAATCGTCACCACAACAACGCCTCCACTGACCGAGCTGCCTCTCCACGAAAAAGGAGAGACAGGAGTGTTTCTGTGGAAAAAAGAGAAAGAAGGAAGCATGCTAGGGACAGATACGAGAGATCTGGATCAAATGAGCATATTCCCGAGCGGCACACAAGGAAGGGGGATGCCGGCCGAGCTGAGGGAGGTCCTAAAACTGCAAGAGAAGCAGCTAAGGAAGCCCTAGGCCAGATCTCAAAGTCGTCGTTAGCCCACTGGATTCGTGCAGAAAAGGCACCGAGCAGGGTGAAACACTCAGCGTTCATCCCTTACGAAACTAGCACGGATCCTGTGGCTCACATCCAACATTACCAGCAAGCCATGTTCATGCATGAGCAAGATGATGCTTTGCTATGCAAGATGTTCCCTTCCAGCTTGGGAAAGGTGGCTCTGAGTTGGTACCACAAGCTCCCAGAAGGCTCAGTCCTATGTTGGGCTCAACTAGCTGAAGAATTTACTGCTCGGTTTTTAACAAGCCGAGCAGCTCCAAAGACTTTTGATGCATTGACTTCTATGAGACAGAAGGATGATGAGACACTACGGCAATATTCCAAACGCTATTGGGAAACCTTCAACGAGATTGAGAATTGCAGCGAGGAATATGCTCTAGCAACGTTCAAGACAAGCTTGCCCATGCATAGTAAGTTACGGGAATCACTTACTATGCATCCAGTGAAAACGGTGGCCAAACTCATGGAAAGAATCCAGGAGCATGCACGGGTGGAGGATGACATCCTGCAAGCTGGAGGAAGGATTGTGGCAGGGCAACCTCAGCTTCCAGAAAAGAAGCCAGTAGAATCAAGGGTGTACAAAAAGGATTACACAACAGGACGAAAAGACTACACACAGCAGAAGAAGGACAAAGCTGATCCAGATCCCAAGTCATATTTCAGCGTTATGGCAACTTTCAACATCCCCATCTATAAGATGTTGTACAGGATCAAGAACGAACAGTGGTTCAGAAGGCCCCCAAAGATGACTGGGAACCCAGAAAAGAGAAGAGCCACTAACCAGCACTGCAGATACCACAGGGATTGGGGACACATGACTGAAGACTGTGTGGAATATAAGAAATTCCTGGATGAGAAGGTAGCAGAGGGCCATCTCAAAGAATTCCTGGCTGATGTCAAGAATGATGCCGAGCTGGTAGAGGAGGTGGACTACGAGAAAGGTCCAAAGGGAACAATCCATATGATACATGGATTAATTGCCCCTTACACAAACAACGAGATAAGACATATCCAGAGGGTCAACGGACAGGCAAAACAAGTCATGAAGCTCGGCATGAAGAGGCCAAGGGCGGAAGGGATCATGGAGACCCCAATCACCTTCACTGATGATGATCTGGAAGGGGTATCAGTACCCCATAATGACGCACTTGTAATCACCCTACGAATAGGGGAATACGACGTGGAGAAGATTCTTGTTGACCAAGGGGCCAGCATAGAGATCATGTACTACAATACTTTCAAAAAGATGGAGCTCCCTCCAAGTTCATTGCAAAAGTGTCTGGTTCCATTGGTCGGCTTTAGTGCACAGACAGTATGGCCTATGGGAAAGGTCACACTGCCCGTCCGAGCTGGATCGGTGGTCCAGAGCACAGATTTCCTTGTGGTAGACATCCCTTCTTCCTATAACGTGATTATAGGAAGGACTTGGATGCACAAGATGAGGGCAGTTTCTTCAACTTACCACCAGAAGATCAAGTACCCTGGGGCAGATGGCATCGAATACATTAGAGGCAACCAGAAGGTGGCCGACCTATGTTTCAATATGGTCTTAAGGAAATCACCAAGGGCCGAGCTGGTACAAACGGTTGAGGTTCCAGACCAACCAACCTTAGAAGACGTTGGAGGTGATCCCACAAAGAAGGTGGTGGAAGGATTAAAGAAGATACAAATTCAAGAGGACGATGGAGAAAGGTATTTCCTGATCGGCGAGACTCTCCCCGAGCTGGAGGAAAGAGATTTGGTCACCTTTCTTAAAGACCACATCGATGTATTCACTTGGACCTCCCAAGAGATGCCTGGGATAGATCCTGAAGTTATATGCCACCACCTGAACGTGGACCCTCAGCACAAGCCAGTTGTGCAGAAGGCAAGGAGGTCGGCACCACAGCACGCAGACGCTGTGATTGAAGAGGTAGAGCGGCTACTAGAAGCGGATGCCATACGTGAGGTGAGCTATCCAGATTGGTTGGCCAACACTGTGGTGGTCAAGAAGAAGAACGGAAAGTGGAGGGTATGTGTAGACTTCACAAGCCTCAACAAAGCATGTCCCAAAGACAGCTTCCCTCTACCCAGAATCGATCAGCTTGTGGACGCTACATCGGGCTATGAGAGGATGAGTTTCCTTGACGCATACCGGGGATATCATCAAATAGCCATGCACGAGCCCGACCAGGAAAAGACATCTTTCATTTCGCCCAGGGGACTCTATTGTTACAAGGTTATGCCGTTTGGGCTGAGGAATGCTGGAGCAACCTATCAGAGATTGGTGACCAAAATGTTCAAAGAACAGCTCGGCAAGACTATGGAGGTCTACATCGATGACATGGTAGTCAAGAGCAAGTTGAAGCCTGACCACCTAGCCGACCTAAGGGTAACTTTCAACATCCTGAGAAAATTCAAGCTAAAGCTAAACGCTTCCAAATGTGCCTTCGGAGTCAGCTCGGGGAAATTGCTTGGGCACTTAGTGACTAAAAGAGGGATTGAAGCCAACCCAGATCAAATCACGGCTCTACAAGGCCTTCAAAGCCCAAAGACCACGAAGGAGGTCCAAAGGCTAACAGGGATGGCAGCAGCACTCAATCGCTTCATCAGCAAGTCCTCAGACCGCTGCAGACCTTTCTTTCAACTTCTGAAGAAGAGAGAAGGGTACGAGTGGGGAGCCGAACAGGAACGGGCTTTCCAGGAGCTAAAAAGCTACTTATCATCACCACCCTTGCTCTCTACTCCAGAAACTGGGGAGCGGTTGATACTATACTTAGCAGTGTCTGATCATGCAGTCAGCTCGGTCCTTCTACGAATAAAGGGGACGGAGCAGGCTCCAATCTATTTCGTGAGCAAGACATTGTTAGAAGCTGAGACACGTTACCTACCATTGGAAAAACTGGTATATGCTCTAATTGTTGCATCAAGAAAGCTGCCCCACTACTTCTTGCAGCATCCCATCACCGTATTCACGGAATACCCACTGAGGGCCTTGCTCAGGAAAGCAGATTTCTCTGGTAGAATCTCCAAGTGGTCAATAGAACTAAGTCAGTTCGACCTCGATTATCAGCCCAGAACAGCAATCAAGGGGCAGGTTTTGGCTGATTTCATAGCAGAATTTGCTCCAGCAGTGGCCCCATCGCCACCAACTCTCCACGAAAAGGAGCGAATCAGTAACCCCGAGCAGCCAACGAGTATGGCCGATCTGGAACCAGACGAATGGAAGCTTTACGTTGATGGATCGGCTTGCAACAAAGGGTCTGGAGCAGGGGTTGTGCTTTTCTCTCCAGAAGGATTGGTCCTAGAGCATGCACTACGGCTGGGATTTAGTGCCACAAACAATGTAGCAGAATATGAGGCTTTGCTTGCTGGACTGAGAAGTGCTCTGGAGCTCAAGGTACATAAATTACGGATATTTTGTGATTCCCAACTAGTTGTCAACCAGCTCTCAGGAGAATATGCTACGAAAAGCGAAAAGATGGCTGCATACTCAGAAGCAGCCAAGGATTTGCTAGACAAATTTCACAGGATCCATATCCAGCAGATCAGCTCGGGACAGAACGCACATGCAGACTCACTGGCCTGTCTTGGGTCGGCGGTCAAGACAGAGTATCGCCGCACAATTACAGTAGACTATCTGGGCGAACCAAGTATTGGCCGAGCCGTAGAAGTCGTGATGGAAACAGAGCTGGGGCCGAGCTGGATGGACCCAATAGTGGCATGCCTACGAGATGGGACTTTGCCAGAAGATAAGAGGGAAGCACACAAAATTAAGACCAAGTCAGTACGCTTTTGGCTCTCTCCAGAAGGTAAGCTTTATAGAAAATCTTTCCTTGGTCCATATTTATTGTGTATACACCCAGCCCTTGTTCAGAAATTCCTCCATGAGATACATGCTGGAACTTGTGGGGGACACACTGGTGGTAGGTCCATAGCCCACCGAGCAATATCCCAGGGATATTGGTGGCCGTACATGCAAGAGGATGCAAAGGCTTTCGTTAAGACTTGCGAGAGGTGCCAGAGGTTTTCACCCCTCATCCGAGCTCCAGCAGAGGATCTATTGCCTCTAACCAGTCCGTGGCCATTTGCCCAATGGGGATTGGATATCGTGGGTCCTCTCCCTATGGCAACAGGGAAACGAAAATTCCTACTCATTGGCACTGACTACTTCACCAAGTGGGTAGAGGGGGAAGCTCTTGCTAAAATCACAGAAGCTATGGTGGAAAGATTTGTGTGGAATAAGATAATCACAAGGTTTGGAGTGCCCTACTCTATTATCTCAGATAACGGGTCCCAGTTCGGCAAAAAGTTCAAGGCCTTCTGTGCTCAGTACGACATCAGAAATTATTACTCGACCCCTGCCTACCCGCAGAGCAATGGCCAGGCAGAAGCCTCCAACAAGACTATCCTGAAGAGTCTCAAGAAAAGGTTGGAAAAGAAGAAGGGAAAATGGCCAGATGAGCTTCCAGCCGTGCTTTGGGCTTACAGGACCACCCCACGGCGATCTACGGGAGAGACGCCGTACTCCTTGGCATACGGAACAGAGGCAGTGATTCCCCTAGAGGTTGGTTTGCCAACCATCCGCACTACTCTTGTGGAGTCAGGGGGCAACGATAAAGCCCTGGCCGAGCAACTAGATCTCGCTGAGGAAAAACGAGAACGTGCACTCATCACCTTAGCAGCATACCAAGAGCAGCTACGAAGGAGCTACAACAAGAAGGTGCAGCCAAGAGAATTCAAGGTCGGCGATCTAGTCCTGAGGAAAGTATTGGCCAACACCAAAATATCCACTGATGGAAAACTTGGACCGAACTGGGAGGGCCCATACAAAATCGTGGGGATCGCTGGTATTGGGGCCTATCGTTTGGCCGACCTGGATGGAAACCCAGTTCCACGACCATGGAATGTCCAGAACCTTAGGAAGTTTTTTCAGTAATTTGCTTATGTGGTTACGAATACGATCACATTTCTGTTAGAAAATATGATTAAATTGGCATTTGTTTTTTTTTTTTATTTGGGATTACGAGTAAAATCGCCAACGTTAGTCAATCAGATTTTTCTTGACATTTTTATCTTGATTTTGACTAATATGAACCGAAATTTCAAAATTTGGATTCCTATTGGGGAGCAGAGAGAGAATGTGTACATCTGTAGAAATGTGTGTGTGTTTGCAGCAAACATTGCAGCAATTAATTCTAAGTATGAAGAAACTTAGTCTGCTAGGTATGAAGAGACTTAGCCCTGCAACGAATATCGCAGAAATAAATTCTAAGTATGAAGAAACTTAGTCTGCTAAGTATGAAGAGACTTAGCCCTGCAACGAATATCGCAGAAATAAATTCTAAGTATGAAGAAACTTAGTCTGCTAAGTATGAAGAGACTTAGCTCTGCAACGAATATTGCAGCAATAAATTCTAAGTATGAAGAAACTTAGATTTGCAACGAATATTGCACAGAAAACTCTAAAGTATGGAGAAACTTAGATCGGCAACAAATATTGCAAAGGAAAAGCAGTGAGCCAACAATTGAAGGATAAATGTCACCAGCCACATGCGGCCAAAACCAAAGTATCAAAGAAACAAAAGGCCACAGATTGCCGAACAGACCACGCAGGGTCAAAAGTAAAGATTCAAAATAAAACAGAAGTAAGTCTAAAAACAGGCATCAAGCCTCTTCACTGAGCCTTGGGGCATCAGTGGCAGGAGGGGGATCAGAATTGTTACCAGCATCCTCGGGGACAGGAGGGTCGGCACGGGTATCTTCAGTCTGGGTTTGCTCAGAGGCACGCTCGGTCTGGTTCTCAAGATCATTTTGGGCTTGGGCATCTGCTTCAGCATGCGCGGAAACCATCTCGCTCGGCAGCTCCATGTTGGTCCAATGAGGGGAAGACTCCTCGACGCCGAGCTTCTCGAGGCAGCGCCGCCAAGCCGCCCCCCATATGGCATCCTGCACGGCCGGCATTTGTGCCTTGTAGTTCTCTGTAACCTCCAGCACGGCTCGCTCGTACTCAGCCTCTGCCTTAGCCTCTGCTGCAGTCAGTTGATCGCTCAGTCCATGCTCGACCTCCTCTGATCTCTTCCTCAGATCAGCAAGCTCCCCCTTCGCGACCTCCACCTCAGCTCGGGCTTCCTTTAAAGACTGAGAGGACTGAGCATTTTCCTTCTCGGCTTTATCCGCCCTTTTCTGCTCCTTCTTCAGTTCTTTTTCAGCCTCTTTTGCTCGGTCGAAACCAGCAGAGGCCTTCTGCATAATCTGCAATTGAAGAAGAACACGACTAAAGACAGGAGTAAAGAAACAAACTCAATACAAGGGCAAAACGACAATCAAACTTTTTGTACCTTGACGCTTGACTGGAAGATGGACTTCATTAGGGTGTCATATGAGCTCCCCTTTTCCCTCTCCATGTCGAGGGGGAGGAGTGCAGCCCTGGACACGCCAAAGGCCACGTCAGTGGAAGAGATCTTGTCCACTG
Organism: Vaccinium darrowii; assembly: GCA_020921065.1. NCBI lineage: Eukaryota > Viridiplantae > Streptophyta > Magnoliopsida > Ericales > Ericaceae > Vaccinium > Vaccinium darrowii. The sequence continues at coordinate 10,007,918 of CM037153.1, forward strand.
AAGTAACAAGGGTGCCATCAGGGCGAGCAAGTGGAGGGGCCTAGGGCTGCACCAGCGGCGGAGAGTCCGTCACTGGTAGACCGGTGTCCCCAGTCCTTCTCCTCTGGGGAGGGGGTTGGACTTGCTGAGGACTCCCCGCTGGTCTTTTCTCTCTCTGGCGGTCGGTGAGTAGAGGGGACGACGGTTGAGCAGGTTGGGTGGATCGAGTGACCGGAGGGGCACGGGAGGCCCCGCCGAGGTTCAGCACGTCCAAAAGATTGATCGGCTGGATAGGCATTTCTTCTCGAGTTGGAGCGGGGGAGTAGCCTGGCGAGTCGTCTGAATCTGCAAGAAGAGTGGATTGCTCGGCCAAGGACTGAACCAGTTCGCGGTGGTCAAACCCAGCAACTTCTTCTTCTTCTTCCTCTTCCTCTTCAACCACTCTCCCAGATGTACTTGGCCCTTGGTCAGTCCGAACGAGAATCGGAATGGCAGTGGGGATCTCTTGAACATGAACAAAAGTGATCTGCTGCTGAAGATCAGATGGGGCTCGGGAGCGCGCGGATCCCCTTCTGGCTCGGCCTCTGCGAGCACGAGTCCTCTCTCGGTCAGAAGGTCGGCCTGTGATGGTCAGTGGGACAGTTGGCGGCCAGGGATGCCTTGAACGTGGCTCGCCGTTTCTTCGAATCCCTCCCCAGTAGGAGGGAGTATAACCTAATAGCAGGTGGGCAGCTCGGCCAAGACCGACTGGGGTTGGAGCGAAGCCGTCAAAGTAAAGAGCCCTGGCAATCTCCTCACAGTGGAGTTTGCCGTGTATCAAACGTCCACCGTGATTGAGATTATCCGCTGCAAAACAAACATGAAAGGATGATCAGCTGCAAGTTTTGGAAAAATACAAAGTGAAACAGCTAGGGAAAAAAAACACTAACGTAATCTGCCTGTTGCTGTAGGACAGCCGAAGCCAATGGGCCTCCCCTCGGCATCTCTGGGCTCCCAGTTGCCGGTGACTATGAGATAGTCATCTGCCTCTCCTTTTGAGGAATTTGGCAGGTCGGTGATGAGCTTCTGATTAGGGTCCCTGGCCTTGAAGTAGTAGTTGTTATCATTTGTGGGGACTACGCTATAAAGGTAATGTAAGTCCCACCAGTCAAGATGTAGGCCGAGCAGCCTATTTAGGGCAAGGGTGCCCATAACTACCCTAACGAAATTAGGGCAGAGCTGCATAGGGTTCAGCTGGCACCTGTAGCAGACTTCTCTGAAGAAGGGGTGTAGGGGGAATCTCAGGCCGCCCTCTACTATGAAGATCAAGGGGATGTGAATCTTAAGTTCATCCTGGCCCTCCTCCTCTAAATCTTCAGACCCATTCAGCCGGAATCGAACATCGGCGGGGATCGCATAGGTCCTACGGAATTCTATCACTCTCTCAGGGGTACTCAAAAGGGCCCTATATCTACCCATTTGTTCTGAAAGTTAGGGTTTCACAGTAGAAACCCAGAATGGCAAGAAGATGAACAGGAACTAAGAATGAAACCTAGGGGTTTTGACGGATAACGGGAAAATCTAAAGTAAAAAAGACGTACTTACGTGATAAGGGGGCCTAAGATGACACTTTCCGGCGAAGACGAGAAGCGTTTTCCGACGAGAAACGGAAGAGACTTGGTTGCAGAAGGCACAGAGTGGCGTTGATGACAGATGAAGTGCTCTCTCTCTCTCTAGCCTTTTTTCAGATGTAATGGAAGAAGGAGAAGGGTTTTGGGAGAAAATAAAATAATCATTATCCCGCCCGAAAACCCATGAAATGGGACGTGACGTACGCAAAACGTCAGCGGAAACGTCCTTTCGACTTATCCGAGCCACCAAAGGGTCATTCACATTTAATATGAAAACGACGTTGCTACCCACGTGGAGGGAAGGCGTGCAAAGGGTACATCAAGAACCGTTGAAGCTCTGCACGCTACTAATGCGTGACAGTAGCGGCAGAGCTGGGGAGCAATTGGAGTGGGTAAAATCTGATTACCCTACTACTAGGCATAACGCGTGCCTATGGCGGTCACCACGAAAGGGTGAATAGTTCGGCACCATATAGGGTACGCGTGAGCCCTGTGTCGAGCTGGTTTGGCCATGAATAAGGCTAAAAAGATTGAATAAATAAAATATACCAGGATGTGCTAGCTCGATGTAGGTCACAAGGCAATGCCCCTGATATGGCCGAGCTAGCAGAGCTATGAGCAAAGCTTAAAATAGCATTCTGGGATACATAGGTTCAGCTCGGCGTGAGTAGCTGGGTTATGTACGAGTCATACCGAGCTACGTGGAAGCTCGGCACCGCCACGAATAAGGCGGCGAGACATTCCAGAATACTCTACAGCGGTTCCTTATAAGATAAGGAGCAATCCCGTGAAATAAGGGATCGATATGGGAAATCCTAATGTGATTAGGAGTATACCCCATATAGGGAAGAATCCTATATGGAAAGAAAGACCTCTGCCAGACGAGACCTGGTAGGATATAGGAACTCATCTCTAAAAGAAAAGTCTTATTAGGAAAAGGATTTCCTAAAGAGAATAGGAAACAGGGGCACGAGATGCCTAATATGAAGAACATCTATACCTATAAATACAAGGCAACAACCATGACAAAAGGTACGCGGTGAAACCTATTTTCATACGCATTGTGATTTGAGAATTCAAGTACGTGATACTAACTTAGGCATCGGAGGGCCTTTGCCAACGAGAGGCAAAGGTGCTCTAACCCTTTTTCTGTCTTGCAGATCTAGGGCTGAATCAAGAAAGCACGTGATCCAGCGTTACGTGGAATTTTCCCCGTACAGATTTGAGATTTGTAGATGTCGATTTAGGGTTTACAGAGGTATAACGAACTGGGTTTAATCGATTTTGGCTCTGGGTTTGATCGATTAAGGTGTGTTTTGATGAGTGGTTGATTACGGCTGGTAATGATGACTGGTTATGGTCGATTAGGGTTAGGGTTTGATTAGGATTAGGATTAGGGTGAAGATGATGGCTGGTTATGGGTTAGGGTTTGGTTAGGGGTGGCTCTGATACCATGTTATTTGAGAGAGAGAGAGAAAGAAGTGTAGGGTGTTAAATTAACCCTAACACGAGATAACTTTATTTATATTGTCACGAGACATGTTACATAACATAACTAAGCAATGTGGGACAAAACATATAAACTATTCTAACAAAGATAATACCTGAGATAATGATAAAATTCCTCCCACAGCACCCCATTAGCCTGAAATACCTCAGGATTCCAAACACAGAGCAGTCCACCTGACATCCCATCAGCATCCATCTCTGAATATTCAAGATTCCTTCTTCCCCAAAGAGATTGAACAAAATTCTCTGCAAGCCCAGCCTTCTTGGTTTCTTGTATCATGAGAAAATCAACCTTATTTTCTAGAATAATTTTCTTGAATCTACTCCTCTTTTCCTTTCTCCCATGACCTCTTGCATTCCATGACAAAACATTCACCATAATAAAAATATTTCTCCTGGCACACCTAATCAAGATTGAGTTCAAGACTGAACAGCACCTCTTCGCTCGTTTTTTTTTCCTGTCGATCTTTTTTGATTTCTACCAATTTACTAATGATCTCGCTCTTGAAGCTCTGAGCTTTTCCACCAACAATTTTCCCTGTAAGAACCGAAATAGGATCGCCTATTGATTTACTATTAGGGAGAATAAATTAATTATGCCGATTAATATAATTAAACCCTAATCTATGTGATTATGCAAGATTATAAACACAACAAATAAACAACAAGCATAACACACAGATATACGTGGAAAACCCCAAGGCAGGGAAAAACCACGGGAGAGAAGAGAGCACTATACGGAAAACGCAAAAACAAAGTTTCTTACAACCATGCTATGAACTCCTTCAATATTGGGTAAGAATTTCTTTGCTGACTCCTCATGAACCGCTCTAATAGATGCTCCTTCGGATTCGACTCCTCAAATCCTTGATCTACGCAGGACTCCTCCTTTAGACCAATCTCCAATCGCCTTTGAACTCCATCAAAGAACTCCAAGTGTTGTAGAAGATGAACCAAAATACCTTGAGAGATATTCTCTAAGCTTACAGATCTTCAGACCACATCAAATCTCTCAAGGTAATAACCCACAAGTATTTTTATTGCTCTCACGAACTTTTTCTCTCTCTATTCACATTGTGGCTGCAAGGTCTCATTTTCTTAACCCTAATGAGGTTGTATTTATAGACAAATGAAATAAAACGTCACTGTTGCTCGACCAACTCACTCGAGCAGAACCAATCCAAAAGCAGTTGCCCAACTAACTTGCTCAAGCGAACCTGTTACTTCTTGGGCGAATGGACCATCTCCAATTATTTTGTTTCCTTAAGCGAAATGCACATCCCCAATCATTTTCTTAAACAAAATGCTCATCTCCAATTATGTTTCCTTATTCTTAATCTTCTTAACTTTTTGACAAAGATAAAATCTTCTTAATCTTCCCATAATGCTCATGTAACCTCTTCACAATCTTCTCAATCTTTTTTAGAGACAAAATCTTCCCATAATGCTTTCCGATCTTTGACTTCACACCAATCAATCAGCTAACTACCATATACATAGGATTTTAATTACATGGAAACGTCACGGAATTAGCCAATCACAAATAAGGAACTTACATTCCCCATAGCCCAAACAGTTTGCGCTTCATCAAGAAGAATCCTATTCCTGTTTCGAATACCCTCAGACGAGAGGGTAAGAGAAACAGCATCAGCAGCTGACCGAAACACCACCTGTTTTGTTTTCTTCCTCCTCCTTCCATTACCTCGACTAGACTCGTCAACCGCCTTCACACCTAAAATTTCCTCCCAAGATCTCGATCTTGTGCCGGCGAGTACCGTCGGTGCGAACGAACAGTAGAAAAATGAAGAAAAAATAGAGAGAGAAAGAAGGAAGAACAAAATCAAAGCCAAGATTGCGCGGGTCGGAGAGCTCTGGTTCTAGATCTGTTCGGCGAGCTGTCTTCCGCATTTTCTTTCCAAGATTCGTCTTCCCAAGAGAAGAAAGGGGCAGAGTTATTTCATCATTAGCTGAAACCTGACCCAACTTTCCTATTTCGTCATTAGCTGAAACCACCTGGTAGGCAAAATCCCATCTTGGTTCATGAACCATACCTATTTAACAGTGGTAGACCTTTCATTTAATAATTTTCATGGTATTGTGGAGCTAGACATGTTTATGAAACTCCCAAACCTGGTCTCATTGGATTTAGGAGAAAACAAACTAACAGTGCTCAACAAAAATAGTGTCAATGGTACTCTCCCAAGCCTGATACTCTAGGATTAGGGTCATGCAACTTAGTTGAGTTTCCTAGCATTCTAAAATTTCAAGCTGAATTACAGATGTTACATTTGTCCAGACACAAAATTCTAGGCATAGTACCAATATCGATGTGGAACTCAAGTAAAGAAACAACAAAAGTTGCAGAATTTGACCGGAAGTTTCTGACAGGCTTTCAGCAGCAGTTGGCAACCATCCCATGGAGTTCTCTACTATGGTTTGACATCTCGTCTAACAAGTTTCAAGGATTGCTTCCCGTTCCACCACCAAGCACGGTTCTTTATAAAGCCCATGATAACGCATTGATGGGACCAATTCCACCTTCAATATGCCACAACAATTCACTCTCTGTGCTTGATTTGTCCAACAACAATTTAAATGGCACAATACCTCCATGTTTGGCTAGTTATAGCGAGGATCTTCGTGTGTTGAATCTAGGTGGCAATAGTTTGCACGGAAATATTCCTTCAACGTTCACAATGAATAGCCAATTGGTGATGATTGATTTTGGTCGAAATCAACTACAAGGGCCAGTACCAAGATCATTGGCTAATTGCACAATGCTGGAGTGTCTCGCCCTTCAAAATAATCAGATTGAGGATACTTTCCCCTCTTGGTTGGGAGCTCTTCCTAAGTTAGAGCTTCTTCTTTTGGGATCAAACAAATTCCATGGCCACATCGGGAATCTCAAAAACAATTCTATATTTCAAAAGTTGCAGATAGTTGACCTCTCTTGCAATGGCTTTTCAGGTAATTTGCCATCAGAATACATTCGTAACTGGAATGGAATGAAAATGATCAAAAAAGAGAATTGGACATATATGGAATCAATTTTCGATTTTGACATCTATACACCGAGGTTTTTTTATAACTACTCAATGAAAGTGGTCAGCAAAGGAATACAAAGGTTGTATGAGAGGATTCCAAGTGCCTTGGTGATTGTTGATCTCTTGAACAACACATTTGTGGGGGATATTCCAGAATCCTTTGGAAGTCTTAGTGGGCTTCAAGTGTTAAACATTTCTAACAACAAACTTACTGGCACTATCCCACCATCGTTGGCAAAATTGGCAGAATTGGAGTCGTTGGACCTATCCCAAAACTTGCTCTCAGGACAGATCCCCTGGCAACTGATCCAACTCACTTTTCTTTCAACCTTCAATGTTTCTCATAATCGGCTCACTGGCCCTATACCTCAAGGGAAACAATTTGATACATTTGAAAATAGTTCATATGTTGGGAATTCGAGATTGTGTGGTGTCCCATTGTCGAAGTTATGCGGAAACTCAATGACCTCACCACCACCTCCGTCTATCTTTCAAGGTCACAGTTTGGAGTTTTTGAGAGGCATTTATTGGATGGTCATTGCTTTGGGATATGGAAGTGGGCTAGTCATTGGATTGGTTATTGGGACAACTCTTACCAGAAGGTATCACTGTTGGTTTGTCGAGACGTTTGGGAGAGGGCAGAAACTTCAGAAGAAACAGAAAAGGAAAGGCCGAAGAACCTAAGTAAGCAAGCAACATCCATTCTCTCACTTTGTTTTACTCTTCTTTTTCTGCTAATAGCTTTCGTGAAGTGATTTTAATTTATTCCATCAGTTACGAAATTTCTAACTTCATTTCGTTGCGGAAATTGGTCCTGCAGTTGTTGGCGATGAATTTACGTGTTCTTTATTAATGCGTACGGACCCATAGTGTACAGATTATGCATTGATGGGTGTGTGGGACACATTCTGGGTTCCCACAAACCTTATTCGAGCTGTTTCTTAGTTTTAAAACAAAATTTTAATTTGCCTCCAAAAAATCAGCCCAATTTGTTATTCAGAAATCCTGAATTCTGAAGGAGTTTTGAAGAAAATTTAGAGAATTAGTTAATGGATCAGATTGGGCTGATTTTTTTCATGGCAACTCCAAAAATTATTTGAGTCTTTCTTTCCATCTACAAAAAACTACTGTGATTCCTCTATTGAACATGAAGCCGAACACATATTTTTATCCATCGAAAGCTAAATAAATAGGTTTTTTTTTTCTTTTTTTTCTTTTTTTGGTTTTCTAAAGAAATGTCATTTGTCATGTTCTCAGTTGGTGGTTCTTCTCCGATCCGATTGGCCCTTCGGATAAACCCTGGGGCCACGATCCAGGAAATAAAATTCATCCAAGTGATAAATTCTTGCAGAACAAGTTTCAGAGTTCGGAGTTTGGAGATCTCAAGTTTGGAGCTCGCTGGTGTGTCTGGTGGAGTTTCAGATTCGTAGTTCGTTTCCCCTTTTTTTCATTTCTGCTTCGTTCTAGGTTATTTTCCTTTATGGAGATTTATATTCCCTGCGTGGAACTTTTCCTATTTTGTGTGGCTATTGTTTTTCTGTACTCGATGTGGCTATTGTTTTTCTATACTCGGTCAATTCCTTCCCAATCCATACGGATAACCCTAAAGTTGAGGATCGTTCTGCCCAACAAAGGACTCCAAAATTTGAGTGATTGTAGCCATTTGGCATTAAAAGATATATAATATATATGATGACCTACGTTTGGGTTCGAGTCTAGTATTTTTTTCGCTTCCGTATTTTGCTAGCAGTAGATTAGAAACAAATTAAGTCCAGTTATGAAATTGTAGTGAATCTGGAATAAATAACTCCAAATTCCAATTCTACCATTGTCACATTGTGGTTTGTTGTTTCTAGCTAGATTGAGGCCAATGATAAATGGAAAAATAATTTAATCGCAAAAAAAATTAGTACATTGTTTGTTATCCTTACGTTTGGTTGTAAGTTTTAGGTTTTATTACGGGCCGGTACAAAAAACAAATATTTATTACCACTAACTCCAATCAATCTTTTTAATTACCACTAACTCCATTAAGGCCAATCACTCTTTTTTGGGGCTTAGGCACTTAGGGTGCACTTTCCTATCATATGGTTTTTAGTAGTATAGGCACTTTCACAGGGTACCCTAGGATTTTAGGCACTTTCATAGGGTACCCTACTGTTTAGGCTCTTTTATAGGGTACCCTGGGATTTAGGTTTAGAGTGCACTTTTCTATTATAGGGTTTTTAGTAGTTTAGGCACTTTCATATGGTACCTTAGGATTTTAGGCACTTTCATAGGTACCCTAAGGTTTAGATACTTTAATAGGGTACCGTGGAATTTAGGTGGGGTAGGGAGAGAGAGAGAGAGAGAGAGAGAGAGAGAGGAGACTGACGACATTTACCTAGGCTTGACTTTTCCGCCATCTGGATTCTGGAGCGCATGGAGCTTTTCTCCAAAAGCCTGGAGCGCATGGGAAATCAGGAAAGAAAAGTGGACCGGCCGGGAAATAGCTCTAAGTTTTAACGTTTTTGGACCAATTTTCCAACAGAGAAGTGAGAAATCATGCTGCACCCGAATTATACTTGTGTTGGACAAGTTATATGAAGTGTTGCTCTGATTGTAATTGGGCCCCAAATTCGTAGCCCATAGGCATTGAGTTGGATCCTCCAAATGAGTCGATTTTTAATCCAAATACAGGGTTCTCAAAATAGATCATGTCCCGTGCACTAAAGAATTGTTGCTTCAGTATTTGTTGCTTATACAGAAATTACCTCATGATTTCATGATACGTCCGCAAAATTTCATAACGAATTGAATCCACATTGATTTGCCCAATCATTTTCCTAATCTGTTTTGTGCAATGATCTTTGGGGACCTTCTTATTGTTGGAAATCTGTATCGTCCTTTCGTACTATCTGTTTTACTACAAAAAATAGCCTTTCAATTTTTTTGCGAACGGAGTAAAAAACGAAAAAGATAAAGAAAAATGTATGAGTGGTTTTCTAGGACGTAGAAACTCTATCATTAGCTCGGGTAGTCGCCATTTATGGTGTTTTAACCGATTGACTGATAACGATAAAGAGAATGGAATCTCATATTTCATTAACAGACAGTCATTCGTTAGTTTCGTAAGGGGGGATTACTAACTTCTTCCACTAAGGCGGATACAGGCATCCTTATCCTTATGTCGAGTTCTGCTACAAGTAGCTACTGACTAGAAGTCTTCTGTAAAGGGTGGGGGCAGTTCCGCTAACACTTAGTTTGACACACATTTTTTTCCTGGGTATCACTGTGATGTTCCGAACCATTAATCTTGTTTAAATGAGTAAAATAGGGGGCCCTGCAAAAAATTAGTTCAATCAAATATCTGTAAGTGCTTGATCTAAATAGTTTTGCAGAAATGTGACAAGAAATAGTATTTACAAAATTATTTGAATCAAGCCCTTACCGATATCCAATTGACCTAATTTTTTATAGGGCCCCCTATTTTACCCATTTAAATAAGATCAACGGTTCAGAACTTTACAGGGGGCCTAAAAAATGTGAGGTGTCAAAATGTGTGTCAAAATAAGCTAAACTACCCTTTCCCACTTTCCTTAAACAACCACATGGCCCTTCCACGCCTCCTCCAGATTTTAAAAGCCCCCATCGTTACTCCCCCTCCCGATCGTCACACCCCATTTCCCCTCTCTTAGACCTATGAAACCAGACGCCTCTCAAACCCCTTCAACCGCTTCACTAATTGCCGCGCTTCTACCATCATCACCATCTCCCATCTGCGGAGGATATCCCATTGAAGACAAACGCCATACGTCGAATGCTGCCATCTTCTACACTCCCTGGGCTTCTCAATTTTGGTCACCAGCAATATTCACGAAGTAAGACTTACCCATCGCCTACTCTTGTACAAAAATAAATCGTTTACATCTTTAGTAAAACGAGATGCTTTGCACACCAACTGTTAGAATAAATTGGTACGAGATGCTTTGCACACCAACTGTTTGAATAAATTCGTTAGCCTAATCTTTGAAGTCTTGCCCAATATATGTTATTATGGCAAACCCAACCAAACGAGATTTTTATCATCCTATAATTTTTAAAAAGATAAACAGTCAATCGCCTACCTTAAGTCCAAGATAATGCGCGACTCCCTAGAAAACTAGTGAGTCCCAGATTGAAGCTCTACAATTGTGATTTATACCTCCTTTACCCGCATAGTTGGGTGTCTTTTTTGTGGTTTCTTTTGTTGGTGCCTTGCCAACTCCGTTTAGGGATTGGCGAGATCATGATTGTTCGGGTTGTATGTGACATTCTTGTTGGGATATACTTCTTCGACAATGATGTTTTTTTTTTTTCCTTTATCCCTATTAACTTGTCGTATATTACTCAAGTTAATGAAATCTTTTTTTCTTCTGAGGAAAAAAAAATCAGTGTCAAATAAAAAATTAGGGGGAAAGTTGGAGTTTTAGTACCAAGTTCTCACATTTCTGAATTTATGAGAATCCCATCTTTTATACTCCGTACCCTACAATTAATTAAAGAGAAAAAGGAAGAACATGAGATTGCGTTTGGAAGACTTCAAGAACTAGAAAGTTTTTCTCACTCTAAAACACTTGAATTCAAGAACAAGGAAATGACTAGAAAGATGGTGGAGAGCTATAAAGCACGGATACTCTATTTTGGCCTCCATATCACGTATCGTACGCGTATCGGATACGGATACGCTCCGGATACGTATCCGATACATTTTGGATACGCTCGGATACGTTTTGGATACGCTAGGATACGTTTCGGATACGCGCGGGGGTAAATATGTTATTTCTTGAAATATATGGGGTAAAATTGCAATTAGATCTGGTGTTGTATTGTTTTGTACCTCTAATAAGCTAAATTACACTGGAAGCCCCCCAATTTAAGTTCCTATCATTTTATATGCTCTAGTACTGGTTATTTTATCAATTTAAGACCCCAGCTTTTGTATATTTTAATTTCTATATCTAATGAAGCATGATCAAACTATAATATCGATATATCTATAATTTTTTTTATTTACTTTTGTATAACGTATATTTCATTTTTTAGCAATTAAAAATTATATATATAAAATATATTTTTATTTACTTTTATATTCAACGTATCCCCCAACGTATCGTATCCTACTTTTTGGAAAAATCACGTATCCGCATATCCGTATCGTATCGTATCATATCTGTATCGCGTATCCGTATCCGTGCTTCATAGGTGGAGAGGTGTGAGCTTGAATGAAGAATGAGGAGGTATTTATAGGATCCCATAGAACTCCATACATACTTGGGGTTTGGTAGACTAGGAGAGACTTGGAGTGGGGAGCGAGTTTGGAGTAAAAAAGATGGTGATGGGAAGGTGATAGGAAGGTGGGGTGTGACTAGATATGTGTATAGGTATGTATATATTCCATGCATGTATAACATCTAGTCTAGATTAAAACTAATAAATAAATAAATAATTAAACATTACTAGATTCCTATTAGAAAAACTATTCTAAATTTGGGCGAAAATTCAGATCGTTACAGATTGATTAAAAAATGATGTTCTTGATATTCAGCATACAAAACAAGGAATTGTATAAGAGACGATGCTTGTGATTGGAAATGCACTTGTAACTGTCATTTCACTTCCAAAAATTCGTGATCTTTAAGTCGTGTTTGGATCATGGATGTATGGAGGGATTTATGAGAGGAAAAGCTAAAGTGAAAAGTCAAAAGTTATCCTTTGGTAATTTCCCTATCGGTTCTCTTTCCCTTATTAAATTCCTACATAGGTCGATCATCAAAAAATACAGACAAGAGGGGGAAAGGGTGTTATGAGATTTTTATTCTTTTAATTGGACAGGTTTAAGATTTCAGCCCCAGATGGAAGCACAATTAGGCAAATAATGAAGCAGATGTTGGTGGAAGTGATGCGTATGACATTTTATGTCTCTTAATACTAATTGGGCATTCTTAATCCCTACTGTTCTTTTATTCAACTTTTAGATTCTTGAACTGGATATTAATTTATCATTTCAGCAATTGCACTATTTTGCCCTTATGACTTGTACCAACACTCCATTGTTAATGCAGGGTTTAATTTTTCTTTTCTTTTTTTATTATCATTACCGAGTTTACTATTACGTTCCAACTTCTATGGCAATGGTATTGTACTTCTGGTTAAATATAACTCTTTTCCTGGAAACATATTATATGGAAAATAAAGAACATGTGTTTTTTGTTCGCACTTTTAACTTTATAGGAATTCCCTAAATGTGATCTTTTTTTGTGTGGTTGAGATAACACAAGAAAGCATCAATATCCTCCAACATAATAACAATAAACCAAACGAACACTAGTATTGATAAAAGTAGATGCCAATTACAGAGCTCACAAGCCTCCACAGTACAAACACTTTAATGAAACAAAGATGAAACAAACTAATAGTCTATAGGCCAAGAAAAATAAGAAAATAATCCATTTCATGAAAATGGCTTTACCTCCCAAAATCCTAACTTTGTTCTTTATTACACACCCAAAAGAGAGTACAAGAGGGACACCCCGGATCTAGGCGGGGTGATGGCTTTTGATCTGTAGGCTATGGAGAGAGGTAAGGATCCGTATCAGGTCGGGATGCCGTTGTTAGTGTGGTACCTCAAGGGCAGGTTGCTCTCGACCCCTAAGGAGAGGTCAACGAATGCTCTTCGAAACAAATATCTAGCTTTGAAGAACTCACTAGCATCCAGCTCAGGGACGGAGCTTTTGAGAGGGACGGGGTGGCCACCCCCAGTCCTAACCTCTCACCAAAAATTATTGTTTTGTTTCATAACCTCCCACCAATTTAAGTTCTCTATTTACGGATCAAACATTCTTCTTGGGATGGAGAGAGTATATTGTTCTTTTTGGGTGCCGCCTCCAAATTTGAATCCTGGCTCTGTCCCTGATCCAGCTCAATACCCTCTCTAACAGAATTAACCAACTTAAAAACTGACTCCTTAACTAACTCTGGGCTCTCTCTAGCAGCAGCAGCTTTCATCTCAAGCACCTGAGACACCTCGTACATTGTAGGTCTAGAATTTGGATCAGCACGTAAGCACCATATCGCTAGATTCAAAATGGAATCCAATTCATCTTTTAGCTTTTGACTTGTTGGAAGTGAAGGACGAGGATCCAAGACTTATGCTAATTGTACGCGTTCGTTGTCAGCAGATGAGCAGAGGTTTGAAATGAGTTCCCCTGGATGCGATCCCATCAGAATCTCGAGTGTCAAAACACCAAAGCTATACACGTCGCATTTTTCTGTCACTGCCATTGTGTACGATAATTCTGGCCATGTCAAGGAAAAAACACAACAATGTTAATTAAATGTTGGATCTTACTCATACATAGAAGAACTAAGCAAAACAATAAACGATGGTAATTTGCAGCGGAATGCCTTTGAAAATGCTATGAACTTCCAGGTATCTTTAACTAAAAATTTTCCAAAATCCGAGGAATGTAACGCGTAATGTGAAACCTAAAGGTGTTCATTCAATATCGAATTGTTCGGATATACTTGCAATTTGTAAGGGCTTCACCGCAAAATAAGTACCGTAAAGATGCAAATTAAAGGAGCTCTATTTTTTAAACTAATTAAAGTTACCTGGAGCAATGTATCTGTATGTGCCTGCAACTGCAGTCCAATTTGAAGAATTGGGCTTTAAAAACCTTGCGGTGCCAAAATCCGAGACATGAGCCTCCATTTCCGAGTTCAACAAAACATTCTTGCTCGATATATCTCGATGAATTATAGGAGGTACGCAGTTATAATGCAAGTAAGATAAAGCATAAGCCACCCCTCTAACTACGTTCACTCTCTTGCTCCAATCCAACTCTTTGGCATCCTTTTCTCTCCTCCAAACATTCGCCTAGCTTCCTCTTTCCATGTACTCGCAAACCAAAAAACTGTGCTTTTCATGGTAACAGAACCCATAGAGTTTCACTATGTTCCGGTGCCTTATTTCTGTCAGCTTTGCGATCTCATTTGTGAAATTCTTGATATCTCCAGTCTCCAAACCTTCATGCCTAAATAGCTTTTTCACTGCTACTACCGGTTGAGGATTTAGACAGTAGCATATGTTAATAATAGAACACAGATCACAAAAAACAGTACTAGTAAGATAAAACTATAAGAAAAACGGTAAGGCTCCGTTTGTTTGGACGTAAAATATTTTACCTATTTTCTGGTGTTTGGCTAGAAAAAAGGTAGTAAAATATTTTCCCCGGTAAAACATTTTGCACCCATGGGGTGAAAATGTTTTCTTCTATTTTCAGCCGTAAGTTGTTTTTGGGTTGATGGCCCGACAATTCCAAGGTGACAAAACGGAGCAGCTGTCTATGTGGAGGGTTACGAGCAAGCCTTTCTCTTAATTGATTGCTGAGTCAATAGTTTAATGTGGAAGGGTTATAAATAATGAAGGCTGTGTTTAGGAGACATTCATTGTTTTGGAAAAAAAATTTGTCATGTGCCAACCAAACACTGGAAAATAAAAGTAAAATAACTTATTTTCAACAAAAGCATTTTACATGAAAAACATTTTACCTTGTAAAATATTTTATGTTGAAACAAACGGAGTCTAAATTTGTTCGATAAGAGTTGTGACAAGCCGTTCTTTTACATCCATATTCGACTCCCTTTGTGTACCGACGAACTTATACCACACCAACATACATCCTAAAATCTCAACAAATGTCAGACACCCTACACGAATGATGAGAGACGGGTGCCAAGCAGGGTGGTTTAAGTTTTTCGCCTTAGAGCATCTCCGGCCCTTATTCAGATCTTGTACCAAATTCAAAATATGAGTAAATACCCCCAAAATTCCACTCCAATTTTTGAACCAAACCCATATTAAATTGAGTTTTATCCTCTCTCCTAAATCAAGAGAGAACCAAAACCAAATGTGCAACGGCTAGATTTTTGTTGCCGATGGTGGTGATAGCTGGTGGTGGTGAATGAAGGTGGTGGTAGCTAGTTGTGATGAAAAAGCTTGTTGACAGTGTCGGCAGTTGCTGGTCGACGTAGTGGTAGCTTTTGGGACGATGAAATCTAGTCGAGGTGGTGATTACTCGTGGTCATGGCCATTAAAGGCCTATAGAAAAAGCGCCTAGGACAGGGTAAGTTAACTTTGTATCGAAAAAACTGAAACTCAAAAAACTTTTGAAAGTACCTGTCCACTTGGTAAGTTCACTTTGTAAACTTTAGCTGATCCTCCCTCTCCAATGCAGTATGCATCGTCAAAATCATCGGTAGCCCGGAGGATATCTCCATACACTAGTCTCCCGCAAAAATTATTGACCAAAAAGATTTTTTCTCCCTTTACCACATCTTCTCTCTGGCTTCTCCGGTTACTTCTTCGATGAAACGCAATAACCACAACAAGCAAGAGCAAGAGAAACACCGAGCCTAACGAGGCAGAAACCGCGATAACGATCACCTGCGAGTTTCCTTTACTTCCCTTACCACCCTCGGATACTGAGTCATTACATGGTGTCAAACCTTGGGCTGGATCACCACATAGGTTCTTGTTATGAGAAAATGATTCCAGTGGAGAAATATTAAAAGCCCTGGAGTCAGGCAGAGGACCCTCCAATTGATTGAACGACAAATCGATCGCTAACAAGCTCACCATTTGCCTGAATGAATCCGGTATAGAACCGGAGAGAGAGTTGTGGGAGAGGTTCAAAGCTTCTAGGCTAGTCAGCTTCCCGAGTTGAGGCGAAATCTGTCCGGTGAGTGAGTTGTAACTAAGATCACGCAAAGTTTGTAAAGTTTCAAGATTGCCAATCTGATATGGGATGCTCCCATTCAAGTGGTTTTTACTCAGACTTAGAAATAGTAATCCTGAAGTGTCTCCAATTTGATAGGGAATCGGCCCGCTTAGCATGTTCATTGAGAGATCAAGTTGAGCCAAATTGGATAGTTCCCCAATTGCTAATGGTATTTGACCAAAAATGTTGTTGTCACTCAAGTTTAGCGACGATAATTTCGACAGTTGTCCAACTTGTGCCGGAATTCTACCGGAAATATTGTTGGAGGAAATGTCAAGCTCTTGTAGCTGGTTCAACTGGGAAATTTCCGCTGGGATTTCACCTCCAATAGAATTCCCACCAAAATTCAGAAATATCAAATTCTTGCATTCTGCCCAGGTGGGTAAAATTTTCCCTTGTAAATTGTTGTGGCTCAAATCGATATGAGTGAGGTTCGGCTACACTCCGAAATCTTGATCAGGATTTCCTGTTAGTTGGTTGTATTCGAACCGGACTCTGTATAGGGATGTGCAGTTTTTTAGGCTTACAAGTATCGGACCGGTGAAATTATTGTAACCTGCGGTGAAGTTCATTAGCCTTCCCCCTTGACACACTTGGGGAGGTAATTCACCGCTCAAGTTGTTCGAGATTAAATGAAATACTACCAAGACGAATGAATTCCGATTTCCTCTGGTACTGAACTGGATAAGTTGTTATCAAACAAGCTCAAATCAGTTAACTCGGTCAGAGTACTGAAACTCCTAGGAATTTGGCCAGAAAATTGGTTTGGTTGAGATGTAGGAAAGTAATCTTACTCAAATTACTCAAAGACTGAGGAGTTGGGCCAGAAAAATTGCTATTATCTAAAGCCAAGATAGTCAAGTTTTCCAAATTACCTATCTCTGATGGGAGGGCCCGCCAAGCAAAGTATCTTGGAAGAGTAGCCTTTGCATGCTAAGAAGGCCGGTTTTAGCCTGACTTGACCTGCGGTAAGGGAATAACCGTGGGTCAAGTTCCCCTGTTATATTGTTTCTCGAAAAATCCAACTCTACAACCTTAGTGAGATTTGCAATAGAAAGTGGGATTGTTCCCGAGAAAGAGTTGGTAGAGAGATCAAGATATACGACGTTCGACAACAGGCCGATGTTGGCAGGTATGATATCGTTGAGTCGGTTGACTTTGAGGTTGAGACGAAGGAGGCGAGGAAAATATGAGAAGTTCAAATGGTCAAGAGTACCTTGTAAGCCCGTGTAGGCAAGATTTAGCCCGGTCATATTTCCTGCAGAGTTGCATGAAATCCCACGCCAGTTGCACGGACGCGAAGCTGAAGAGTTTCCATTTGTTTTTTGAGAATCCATGAGCTGACGATTGTCTGGTTGGGTAGGCTTTGTTTCCACCGGAGAAGTGCTTCGACGTCGGGATTTTGCGGCGGTTGAGCGGTGGAGGGAGGTGGGAAAACCACCAAAACGGCTGAGAGAGCCAGAGCAAGATAGATGAATGGGTTGGGCATTTTGAAATGGTCTGTTTCGGTGGGTTGTTTTTCTGGGTGCACTTTTTATTTCCTCTTTCAAGTGCCAACAAGGAAACGGAAAGGAAAATTACCAGGGAGTAATGTCAGACTTGTTGAGTTTTTGTGTGTGTGTGTAATTTTGTAATTGAGTACTTGACTAGCATATCTAAGCTACTTTGTAGGTTATTCAACAAATCTAGCTAGGACAAAACTTTTAAAACATCTCTGGCTACAATTATATACGGAGGAATAATGATACATACACAAACTTTGTGCCACAACCAACCACAACCCCACTCACATGGGGTCTGGGACCCGCATGTGGGGCCCATGTGGGACCCACACCCCATGTGAGTGGGGTTGTGGTTGGTTGTGGCACAAAGTTTGTGTCACAATCATTTTTGTATACGGAGCCACTCGATACACGTCAACTCATATGCATCGAATAAATCTTGAAACGGTTATGCTAGGAGTTGTGTATTGAAATCCTGTTCCGAGAATTGCTTTACATATAACCTACGTCTCATATTTATCCAATCAAAAATAACGGGTAAACACCTTCTAATCACACCCGTCTCCCATGTGATTGGGCCCCATCATGCGTAAGTTCATAATTATATTTGTGGGGCCCGCATGTAATTATGAAGGAGATTATGGAGGCCAAGGCCTCCCCCGTTTGGCCATCTCTATAATTATCTAGGTTAATTTTTTTCAAGTACTAAAAATTTACATGGTCGGCTTCCCACGTACTAATCCCTAATCCATGTAATTCCTATAAGCTTTATGTGTTTTCACTATATATAACTTTTTGTATTGATAATTCTGTAGCTTTTTGGTGATGCTTATATTGTCGTTTCTTCTCTTATTGGAACATAATATATATTCTCTATGCCGATCCAAAAAAAAAAAAAAGCACCCAGGTATTGCCTTTAGTTCGGGTATTATTTGGACATTTAACCCTTTAAATTTTCAAACCTTCAAAAATAAAATCTCGTTGTTCATATTCCGGCCCTGTTGTATATCAAATCTTAGTTCCATATCTGCATTTAGATACGGGACTCTATCACCTCTGTCAAAAAGTATTGTCATGTCCCATCACCACTATTTGAGGGATGCGATCGCATCTAAATTCTAAGACCACATGTATATTTCATGGTCTTTTCATATTATATGATAGGCGCGTGATATTCCATATATAAGCGCCTAAGTAGGAGGAGTTGGCGCGTTAGACGTGTGGTTTATGCTATTTTCTGTTTAATGTGCGCTGGGTAGTGTTTTTGGTGTTTGTATGATTTTTCCAGGTAAAAGAGGTCTTTGGCGCAGCTATTGCATGGCTTGAAGTGGAGCTGGGTGTGGGAGTCGAAGTTTGGGCTTGGAATGCTGAGGAGGACGGCTTAAGGGGTCGGTATCGATACCCCCTAGAGCCGTATCGATACTAGTTGGTTATGAAGAGTGCACAATTCGTCCAGAAGGTTTAGTATCGATACTCCTGAAAAGGGTATCGATACCTACGTCGTACGCGGAAGAAGGAGATAAGGGTTCGGTATCGATACCCTTATTAGGGGTATCGATACCGAGAGCTTTCGGGAGCATCAGCTTTGAAACTACGTCGTATTGATGGTCGTAGAACTAATTCCTTAACGATTTCATTCGGTTTTTCATTAGGATTACTTAGTAAGTATAAATACTAAAGTTTAAACCCATTCTAGGGTTCGAAACTTTTACGGAGGTTTTTAGTTTACAAATTTTCGGCTCCAGATCTGAAGTTGTTCGTTCGTTGTTACGCATTCAAGTTTAATTTCCAGAGTTCAAGTACCAGGATTCGTTTGCCAATCAAATATTCAGATTAATCTTCGCTTTGCAATTCCGGTATTAATTTTCATTGTTTTTATATTCTAATTATTAAAAGCATGATTAGTTTTAGTTTCGATTCATTTTCTGCAATTTATTTCAATATGTGTGAGTAGTCGTTTAGAGTACGGCCGCGGGACCAAGGTGTCCCGTGGCTAGGCTAATTCATATTTTACCTCGGTGCCGAATTACTTCGATTAATGCGCGGTTTTTGGATACGGAAATTTTTCTAGCAAACAAACTCGGGCATCGCCCATTCCAAATGCGCGCAGGAATTGGTGACAAGTGGTGTGCACTTGTTAGAAACCTTTCATATTTTTAAATCAATTAATTGAATCATTGTGGCCCGAGTGAATGTGAATTAGACTAGTTGCGGGCACCGTAGTGCCCACGGCTGTGCTCTCTTTTTAAATTCAGAGTTCAATAATTAAATTAGTCCAATTTAGATAATTAAGTAAACCAACTGAGCAAGGGGTGGCTACCTGAGAGCCATTTGCAAACATAGAATCTAGCATTGTTTGGGTCAACACCGTAGACCGTCTCTGTGGTTCGACTCCGGTACTTCCGGATTTATTGTGCTGCACTGGTCGATTGTCCTACGCTTGGGACAGAAATCTTAATTAATTTTTAATCACTTGAACGGTCAAGCATTTTTGGCGCCGTTGCCGGGGACGGTGACATGTGTTCAAACAGTGTTAGTTTAGTGTTTGTTAAATTTTAGTTGAGTCACCATAGGTAGAGATAAGCAAGTCGTACGTAAGCCTGATCCTCTCTATTACCGTGATCGTACTAATCGCTTGGCTAGGATAGAGAACAGGTCGAGTCAGTCTGAGTCTTCAAATTCTTCGTCAGAGTCAGTAGAGAGTCGGTCGGAGTCCATTCCCATTAGTGGACTCTACATAGATTTACCTGTTGAGTCAGTTGATTTTAATAATCCACTTTATCAGTCAGATTCAGAGTCAGTCTCCGAACCAGAATCTTTCGAAATGGGAGACCAGCAGGTAGTCCAACAACCGTCGTTGAGGCAACACTTGAATCCCAAGAGGACCACTCCTCCCGGGCCGATTGTGTTCCCTCGAGAGACACAGGAGGCACGCAATGCCTTCATCGTAAAACCTGGTGTCCTGAATAGCCTCCCTAACTTCTATGGGAGAGAGTCTGATGATCCGTACGAACATGTGCGGACGTTTGAGGGGTTAGTGCGCAACTTGGCGTCTACTACCCAATATGACAATGCCTGCCTCAAGCTGTTTGAGGCAACTTTAAAAGATGGCGCACTTAGATGGTTTAGAATGCAAAAGCCTCAGTCCTTTACCACATGGGCGCATGTGCGTGACGCGTTTTACCGGAAATATTTTTCTGAGGCTAAAACTAATAGTTTAAGGCGTCAAATCCAAGGCTTTAGGCAAGAGAGGGGAGAGTCGTTTGTGAAGGCATGGGAGCGTTTCAAAGATTTGCTCTTAAGAATGCCACATCCGGGATTTGAGAAGATTCAGCTGGTCGAATTCTTTCACCTGGGTCTCAACGCTGAGACAATCCAGCACATAGAGTATTCGTGTAAAGGGGACGACTTCTTGTCCAAAACTGCGGATGAGGGTTGGGATTTTCTGGATGACCTAGCAGATAGGCAGAGGGCGTTAGAACCCTCTAATTTTGATCGGTCCGAACCTTCTGGGTCCAATGTTATCCCCGTTACCTTGCGTGACCAGCGACTCCAGGCCCAGGTTGAAAAGATTGCGCAAAAGCTAGAGGAATTAGAGGTTAGGCAGACTCGTCCAGTGCATGAGGTCAGTATAGAGGAAGTCTGTGTGTGGTGCGAGTGTAAGGGGCACATTGCAACTGCATGCCCCGAATTTTTAGCCGCTAAGGGAGCGGTTCAGAATACTCAGGAAGAAGTAAATGCTGTGAGAAATTGGGACCCATACTCGAATACATATAATCCGGGATGGAGAGATCACCCCAACTTTGGGTGGTCAGACCATAGACCCACAGGTGGAGGTCAAGCGCAACTCCCTGCGCCGCCTCCGCCGCAACAGTTCCATCAGTCCCAAGCACCCAGGCCTCCTCAAGGCCAAGTCATTCCTTACAACTACCAGTCCCAACAAGGCAGGGGGGGAGGCCCATCCACTCGTGGTCCGCCCCCAGGTTATGCGCAGACTGCACCACCCCGTTTTAAGGATTCCATGAATTCCTTAATGCAATCTCAACTGACATTCCAGACTGATACCAGGCAGCAAATTGGGGCCCTTACGGCCCAAATGACACAACTCACTGTGGTAATCAGTCAGATGCAACAGGAAAAGGGTAGGTTTCCGGCCCAGGGTAGTCAGGCGGGTGCCCATTATTTGGGAAATCCTTCAGGTCCCAATGTTCAAGGGCAGAATCAGGAAGAGGCTAAGGCAATTACCATTCTGAGGAGTGGGAAAACCATTGATAAGACCATTCAGCCAACACTAAGACAGGCTCCAACCCCGGAGCTAGTTATTGAGCCTGAGGCCAATTTTGATACTGTTGGGGTGCCTCGAGAGGAAGTAGATGAGAGAGTGGAGTCATCTGAAGTGGTGGTGCCTGCAGCTGCGGACCCCACGACTCCACCACCGCCAGCAAGACCGTTAGCTCCATTTCCCCAAAGGCTGGCGGTGAAGACTAAGCAGAGCATGAACCATAAGATGTTAGACCTTTTTAAGAGGGTGCAATTCCCTATTACTCTAATGGAGGCTATAGAGTCCTTTCCCCAGTGTGCTAAGGTGTTAAAGGACCTTTGCACACCCAAGCGCAAGAGTCAGAACAACGTGGTTCTGACGGAGCAAGTGAGCTCCATTCTGCAGACTGAGATTCCGGCCAAGTGCAAGGATCCAGGGTGTCCTACCATTCCCATAGCCATAGCAGGTCAAAACTTCGACAAGGCATTGTTAGATTTGGGAGCGAGTGTTAATTTGCTCCCTTATTCAGCATACTTGAGATTGGGCTTAGGTGACCTCAGTGAGACTCCAGTCACTCTACAGTTGGCTGACCGGAGTATTAGAGTGCCCAAGGGAGTGGTAGATGATGTGTTGATCCGGGTCGGGGTGTTTCAATTCCCCGTTGATTTCATTGTTCTAGACATTAGTCCCGGTCGTGAAGCTTTAGAGAAGACTCCCATCATTCTAGGGCGTCCTTTTCTAGCCACCTCCAATGCTGTTATGAACTGCAAAACTGGCAAGGTCCAGTTATCTGTCGGCGAGGAGAGAATGGAGGTGGATGTGTTCAGTGTCAGTACATTAAAGGTTGATGAGGAGGAGTCTGAGGAGTTGTGTCTGATTGACACGTTAGTCCAGGTGCATATCGATACAGTCCTGTATAAGGACCCCTTGGAGGTTGCTCTTACCTCCAAGGAAACATCATTTTTGGACTCAGCAGAGGTGGTGAGCTTGTTAGAATTACTTGATATCGAAGAGTCATGTAAGGAGATGTGTGGGGTCACTCATAACCCTATGTTTGAGCCATTGGGCGACCCTCCGCCCAAGGTTCTTCCGTCATCTGTCCAGCCGCCTAAACCAGAGTTAAAACCTCTACCGGACACGCTTAAGTATGCCTTTTTGAAAGGCAATGATACCTATCCGGTTGTGATCTCCTCATCCCTCGAGGAAGATCAAGAGAGGAAATTGCTAAGTTTGTTGAGAGAGAACATGGGCGTGATTGACTGGACCATAGCGGATTTGCATGGTATAAGCCCAACGGTGTGTACACACCGCATAATTCTTGAGGAGAGTGTGAAGCCTTCTAGGCAACCTCAGCGGCGTCTTAACCCCAACATGAAAGACGTGGTTCGGGCTGAGGTACTTAAGTTGTTAGATGCAGGGATCATATACCCAGTTGCCCACAGTGAGTGGGTGAGCCCAGTGCAAGTGGTGCCTAAGAAGGCAGGAGTGACCGTTGTGACCAATGATGAGGGAGTTTTAGTGCCGACCCGAGTTCCCAAAGGATGGAGAGTTTGCATAGACTACCGGAAGCTCAATGCGAGCACCCGGAAAGACCATTTTCCTCTTCCTTTCATTGATCAGATTTTAGAGAGGGTAGCGGGTCGGGCTTTTTATTGTTTTTTGGATGGTTACTCAGGGTATAACCAGATTGAGGTCGCGTTAGAGGATCAGGAAAAGACCACTTTCACATGTCCATATGGAACCTATGCATACCGTCGCATGCCCTTTGGGTTGTGCAATGCACCTGGTACCTTTTCCAGGTGCATGATGGGGATTTTTAGTGACATGGTGGAAAGGATTGTAGAGGTGTTCATGGATGATTTTTCGGTTTTCGGAGATTCATTCGATGGATGCCTCGAAAATCTGGGAAAGGTTATACAGAGATGTGAGGAGAAGCACTTGGTGCTAAATTGGGAAAAGTGCCACTTTATGGTTACCCAAGGAATCGTGTTGGGACACATTGTGTCCTCTAAGGGTATTGAGGTGGACAAGGCCAAAATAGATTTAATCCGAAATCTCCCAACACCTAAGTCAGTTAAGGATGTGCGTTCATTTCTTGGACACGCTGGGTTCTACCGGCGGTTCATTAAAGACTTCAGTGCTATCTCCCGTCCGTTGTGTCAGTTGTTGTCAAAGGACACACCGTTTGTGTGGTCCGATGCTTGTGAGGGGGCATTCCAGATGTTAAAGCGGAGTCTCACAACTCCGCCGATTGTACAGTCCCCGGATTGGAGTCTTCCCTTTGAGTTGATGTGCGATGCTTCTGACTATGCAGTCGGAGCTGTTTAAGGACAGAGGAGAGGGAAAGACCCGTGTGTGATATATTATGCTAGTAAGACTTTGAATGAGGCGCAGATGAACTACACCACCACCGAGAAGGAGTTGTTAGCGGTGGTGTTTGCGTTAGATAAGTTTCGGTCCTACCTAGTAGGTTCGCAGATCACGGTTTTCACCGATCATGCGGCCCTGAAGTACTTAATGACTAAGCAGGACGCGAAAGCTCGCCTCATTCGGTGGATTCTGTTGCTGCGAGAATTTCACCTGATTATCAAGGATAAAAAGGGGGTAGAGAATGTAGTGGCTGACCATCTATCTCGTTTGGAATTCGAGGACCCCACCTCGAATCTTCCCATTAGAGATTCTTTTCCGGATGAGCAGTTGTTCGCCGCTAATGAGTGCCCGTGGTACGCTGATATTGCCAATTATTTGGTAACTGGGCAGATTCCTCCCCATTGGTCTACCAAAGAGAAGCAGCGGTTTTTGAGGAGTGTCCGACAGTATATATTCGATGACCCATATTTGTTTAAGTACTGTGCGGACCAGATCGTGCGTAGGTGTGTCCCCGAGTCTGATCAGAAGGGGATCATAGAGTTCTGTCATAGCGAGGCATGCGGTGGTCACTTCTCTGCGAAGAAGACCACCGCCAAGATTTTACAATGTGGATTCTGGTGGCCTGATATGTTTAAGCTCGTTCATGCATTTTGTAGGTCATGTGACTGTTGCCAAAAGCTTGGCAAGTTGTCTTCACGTCAAGAGATGCCCCTCCGGCCTATTCTTGTGCTAGAGGTTTTCGATTGTTGGGGCATTGACTTTATGGGTCCATTACCTATGTCGCATGGTTACGAGTATATTTTGGTAGCGGTGGACTATGTGTCCAAGTGGGTGGAGGCAGTACCCACTAAGTCTATGGAGTCGCGAGTCGTGCTAGAGTTCCTTAAGTCGAATATTTTATCTAGGTTTGGCGTGCCACGCGCCATTATCTCTGATCAGGGCACGCACTTCATGAGTCGGTCATTTGAAAAGTTAATGGGGGAGTATAGAGTCACTCACAAGGTGTCCACTTCGTACCACCTCCAAACTAATGGGCAGGCCGAGTTAGCGAATAGAGAGATTAAGCGAATATTGGAGAAAACTGTAGGTGTGACTAGGAAGGATTGGTCCACCAGGTTGAATAATGCGTTGTGGGCCTATCGCACTGCTTATAAGACCGTGTTGGGTGCTTCACCCTATCGGCTTGTTTTCGGTAAGGCCTGCCACCTGCCAGTTGAGTGTAGACACCCCAATTTTTAAACCCTGTGCATCCCCAATGATGAAAGAAATACACGACAGTACCTTGGAACAAACAACTCCAGACTTCAGAATTTCTTGGACAAAAGCCTTGAGCCGTACGGTTTACCCAACCTAGCCGTACGGTTTATCCTCTTAAAACTGAGCCGTACGGTTTACATTATCTAGCCGTACGGTTGACCATTGAAGCCGTACGGTTATGTGTCAGAAATATTCGAAATTCTGACAAGCAGAAGCATCTCATCATTTAGGGAAGATTTTATGCCGATTTTATTCCTTTTTTTCGGCTATAAATACCTTCCTCTTCTCCCATTTTTGGAACCAGGGGAAAAAAAAAAAAAATTCCATACTCCCTGATACGCCGTCGTAATACTCCGATCACCTCCCGTTCAAAAGAATCTCGTCCGAAACTCCCAGCAAAGCCTTGGTCTGCCTTTTTCTCTTTCACTCTCACCCTCAATAATTCATAAATCCATATAAGAATCCATCATCCGAAGCTCGCGTCCGAGAATCCCTAAAGTCCACAGTTGTTCAAAGTTCCTGCGAAGGTATCAATCGTGTTTCTTAAACCGGGGTCCAAACCTTGGTTCCCTGAGGGGATCCCCCAAGTTGAGAGTGACTTCGATAGTCATCTCTGAGCTTGGGTGGCTTAATTTATTACAAAAACCAGAGTTTTCAAACAAAATGTGCTACTGATCGAAAACTAAAATTTTGAAAATTTTCTCAAAAGTGCACCGTGCGGTTAACCTAGGTGTGCCGTACGGTCAACATGGGTGAGCCGTACGGCTAACCTAGCGACATAAAATTTTTCCCCTGTTTTCCCCGATCATGCTCTGTTTTTCTGGTTTTCTGTACATTCTTTATTGCACTTTCACTCCTCTACTTTTCTATTATTGCTATTAAGTCCCCTTATTTAATTTTATTTCCGTTATGGTTTTATTCCTTTTTATTTCTTGTTATTTATCTGTTTAACCATCAAAGTTTTCAATAAAATGTTTCCCGAATCCCACAAAAATTTAGTAGAGACCGGGAAATTCCCGGGCGAACGGGGTGCTTTTCAACAAAACCTTCCCCGTTCGTAACCTGGCTTCCGAATCCAAGAATCGTTTCGCAGATCAAATCTTTTCCAGAAACGGCACGAGAGTCATCAATTATTTTTCAACGGTTTCTCGGGTACCAAAATTATTTTCTAAAAATAAATCCCGGGTGGCGACTCACATTTTTTCTTCTTCAATTTCAAAAACGCCAAATGGGCCTCCGAGCCGCGTGGACCATGCCGTCCACAAAATGGCGACTCCACTGGGGATTTTTAAATTAATTTCTATTTTGGCATTTTACACCTGTAAAACGACCCCCAAAAGCTTGACAAAAACGAACACGCCCTGCGTGATCGAGAAAGGAATGGTGCAGTAACAGGGCTACGCCCGACCAATCCGGACTGGAACTTTCCCGGTTGTTTGCTTGAGTAAAATTTCAAAATAAAAATTAATTTATTGGTGAGCCAAATTTGAAAGATATTTGTGGGATTTTGAAAACATTTTTATTGTTAAACTTTTGCATTGCACGTGCATGGTTACTAGCCTCGCCGCTGCGTCTTGGTTACCCTACCCAGCTTGCTGGTGTTAGGACATCCCTTGATTCTCGGCAACCCCGGACGATGATGAGCCAGCCTGCCGTTCGACCTTTGCCATGCAGTACACTTGGCACTGGGAGGCAAATATTGGCTCTAGTCTAGGGAAACCCCCTTAAACCAAAACCCAGCCTTTGCATATAATCAACCGTAGTACTTTCCAACCTAGGACAGGAACCCGCAGGGTAGGATTATCTGTTATATCCTGTTTACCTATTATCCTCTTTACCTGTTATCTGTTTATCTGTACGTCTTATCTGCTTGTCAGTCGTTCATCCATCTTTGTATATATCATTCCATGTACATACTGTCTCCATCTTGCATACATAATTAGGAGAGCTTAATAAGGATTGCCCCGACAATCACACATTGTATTGGATAGACAAGGATTCCTCTCTTCAAAACAAAAAAAAAATAAAAAAAAAAGATCAAAAAAAAAAAAAAAAAAATCAAACAAAACAAAAAAAAAATACTGCAACTGGCTCTCTTTCCCAAAATGAAATACGCATTTCCTTTGTAGAAGAGTCATCATGTCTGGAGCACCCTACAAGCGTTTCAAGTCCACCCTCACCACCCACCAAAGGGCACCCGTGTGGGTAATCGAAGAAGTTCAGCCCGAGCAGCCTCCATGCAAGCCAGAGGAGCCTCAGCTAGGAAAGCCAACATCGAAGACCATATGGGAGAAGAACTTGACGAGAAACTCAGTCTACTGGCTGAAGCTAACTTGCCAGGAGTATCTCTCCAATGGGACGCGAATGAAGGATGGAAGTTTTGCTTTCCCGAAAAGCCAGAGCCAATGCCAGAAAAAATCACCTTGATGATGGAACAGGACGATGGGGAGTTCGCAACCATGCCACCCGTGAAATACTTTGATGCCAATGGTCAGCCCGTCTACTACTTTGAAGACCCAGTCACAGGCCACAAGTACTGGGACGAGTGCGAATGTGATGTGTGCTTTGCAGATTGCCTTCTCAACAATGATGGCATGACCCCACAGCAGCTCAGGGATCAGTGCAAGCAGGAGAAAAGCGAGGACCCCAAAGGAAAAGGAAAAGCTGACGAAGCAGGACCCTCCGAAGGGTCAACATCTCCGAATCATCCATCCTCTTAAGAACGGCTTTCAGAGCCAGAAATAATCATGCAAAGATCAAATCAGACCAACAAGGGTTTCTTTTTGAAGGATCGAGTTAACATGCGGTTCTTAATCAATTATCGAGTCTGTTGTTGTTTAATTATCGAGTCTGTTGCCAGATGTAAATATCCACTGACTTAATCCAGCCAGCAGGGCTTCTTTTGAAGAATCAAGCCAGTTTGTGATTCTTAGTACTCTTGCTTATCAAGTCTGTTGTCATTTGCTTATCGAGTCTGTCGATTTCTGATTATCGAGTCTGTTGTCGGATCCCATGTCAGGTCTGTCATGTCAGTCTGTAAATATTCCATGCTTTTAAAAAAAAAAAAAAGATCTTTTGAGAAAAAGAGCCAAATTTGTAGTCCCGAACTACGTCACGGCCTGATTCCTCTCCATGGGGATACGTAGGCAACCTCCGGTCTGGTCGTTGTTTTCATAAATCAGGGGAATTTGAATATATCCAACAAAATAAGAGATAAATTGGGGCAATCCTTCCATGCATCATGCATCATGCATCATTTTCTTGTACATAGACTTTTTTTTTTTTTCATTTTTGCACAAACACTATACACTCTATCCCTGAGCTCCATTTGTGAATATCATCAGTACTAACCATTGGCAAAAAGAAGAAAAACCTCATACCGGGCTGGACTCGAATCCCCGAACAGCGATTGGTTCGAACTGAGTCAGGAACAGAACAGTCAACCGGGAACCCAGCTATGGCAGAAGAGAAAGATGAAATCCAGCTTCTTAAAGATGCTTTGGAGGAACAGAAAACCAACAATGCCAAGCAAATGGCCCAGATGATGCTCATGATTCAGAAATTAACCGCTCAGCTCCCTCCGCCAGCAGCGGCATCAGGCAATCAAAACATGGAGTCAGTACTAACCAAGTTAGCCAAGCTCGAGGAGTCTGTTCAGAAACAGGAGAAAATAGCAGCTACAGGGATTGATATGGAAAAGCTGTGCCTTTTCCCAGATGCAAAGCTCCCCGACAAATTCAAACCGATGGATTGGGATAAGTTTGATGGCAGTGGTGATCCGAAAGCTCATCTACAAACGTATGTGGGCACCCTGTCCATGTACGACGTCGGAAAGGATGCAATGGGCCAGATGTTTCAGCAAACTTTAACTGGGCCGGCACTTCGCTGGTTTCTGAATCTGGACATCTCTAAGAAGAGGACATGGGAAGATATTGGGGCAGCCTTTGTCGCCCAATACAATTACAACATTCAGCTGGAGATGACTGTCCGCGAACTAGAATCGACCAAGATGGGGAAGAATGAATCTTTTGCTGACTTTGTCAAGAGGTGGAGAGGGAAAGCCTCTCAGATGATGGAACGGCCTTCAGAAAAGGAACAGATGAGAATCATCACAAGGAATCTAGAGCCAGACTTTGCCAAGCACTTGGTGGTCTTCCAAACCACCGCTGACTTCAAAACCTTCTACGAAGCCGGCCTAGCAGTTGAAGATGCCCTCAGAAGCGGCATATTTGAGAAAGGTGAATCTGCCCCCAAACCAAGACGAGTTTACTCTGGCAACAGCAACGCTTTGTTTGGACCCAGCAACTATAATCAAAACCAAGCTAGCCCTTCCAATCTCAAACCAGCCAAAACCGAACCTGTTAACCAGATTGTAACCCAATCACAATTCCAACAAACAGCTCCCCGGCTGAGAAGAGAATTTCACCCGCTCCCATTTCCCCTCATCACAGTATACAAGAAACTCCTGGATAAAAACCTCATTCAGCCGCTCGAACCTCGAGAGCCACCCAAGGAGCTTCCTCCTAACCATAACCCAAACACCTATTGTGCCTACCACCAGACGCCTGGCCATCATACCAACAACTGCATCCGTCTCAAGCATAAAGTCCAAGATCTTGTGGACGACGAAACCCTTCCACTTCCTAACCAAAAGCCTAACACCATTTCCAATCCTTTGCCTAATCACAAGCAAAACACCCAAATTGGCCAAATATCCCTCACTTCCAGTACAAAAGACCTTACCTCCACCAAATTTGACCCTAGCCTTTATATCATCACAGCTACCCAACCAAAGCCCGTTATCCCCCTGCCAGAAGATCTTGGGGTGCAGTTTCTCTCATATGCCAGTACGGTGCAAAATCCAAAATGGAGTGATGTTGCGGAAGAAGAAGAATGGTCCATGAGCGATCAAGATTGGGAGGAATCCCGACAGGCATTGTTCGGTTCTTTGCTAATCTCCGGGGACTCAAGCCAAGTCAGCATCCCCGAATTCTTTGATGAGCTTATGACAGATCCCCCAGGGGGAATATCAACTCCAGACAGGCATCCTGTGGATCATGCCTCGCCACTCGCGCATTTCAGAGAAGAGGGCCGTTCTATCATAGAAGCCGCCTTCGGAAACCAAAATTGGCTCCCGCAAGTATACATCAGTGACGGATCATTGCCACGACCATCGGTACCATTCCCACCGTCATCCACGGTATCGGTACTAGTCAATGACCCTATGACTACCATCTGGGATGAAGGAGAAGTAGTTGATATCCGAGTAAGCAATGATGAAGTGTGGATCGTCAACAAAGCCATGCTGGATCCATCCTTTTGGCAAGACTCTGAAGTGGACAACCTCCAGTCAAAAATGGAAGCGGTTGAAATTGTGGAACAAAGGGCCAGGAATGATTTGATGAATTTCTGGACTGAGGATCAAGAAACCATGCAGAAAAGGGAAGCCATCAGGGCCGGAAAACGAAAGGTCAATGAAGAATACACGAATTTCTGGGGTGAAAATCAAGACTTATGGGAAGAAACGGTCAACCGAATAACCAGAAGCGGTCGAATCTACCAGCCAACCCACCTCCAAGGTGGAAATTCCTCCAACCATGCCACAACAGGAGATTTTGTTTGGGATGATCCTATTCCTGAGGGCATAACTCCTGACCATCCAGCGATTATCTCTCAACAGAACCCGGCTGCTAGGCTACCGCCGAAGAATCCCCCGGTAGCAAATGATTCAATTCAGAAACAGCTTGAACGAACCCCAGCATCAGTGTCTATTTGGGGGTTACTCTCTTCGTCTCGAGAGCACCGTCAGAAGCTAATCAAAGCATTTTCAAATATGGTGGTACCACCAGACACTCCTCCTGAAACGATGGTGGCCCTACTTATCCCAAGATTGGCGGATAGCACATTGGCAAAGTTTACCCCGTGCAGAGGGATAGCCGGCATCTCCAAGTCAAACCCGCCAAGATACGCGTGAAATTCCTCCACAGTGGGGCATAACTCGTGAAAACCGAAACGAAACACGTGTACCTCCGGGTCCCAAAATCGAACCGCAGCACGTAAGAGCTCAGGACGAATGGTTACGTCCCGGATACGACGCAGTGAAGTCATCCGGTGACCCTGAAAGTTGAGCCACCCAATGCCGTCAAGTTCATCAAGCCAAGGCCGAATCAGAGACGAGAAACTCATGGAACGTAAAAGGAATGAGAGACTTTTTGGTTTCTTAGAACACAAAAGGAGTTACGAAGGAAAGCCATTTATGGTATACATGGATAAGAAAATCTCTGGATCATTTGCCTCGTAAAGCGTGCCAACATTGAAGAGCGTGGGAATCATCTCGAAAGCTGGGAAAGAACTTCGAAAAGAGCAAGGTCGGGTGATCATTCAAACCACAGAACCCTCAGATAGCAACAGGAAAGCATGCAAAAGCCCAGAAGTCTGCAACCAAAACTCAAAGTCTTGGCATTTTCAGAAGTGAACCGTACGGTTCACTTAGTTGGGCCGTACGGCTCATGTTGGTTAGCCGTACGACTAACTTTGTGGCATTCATGACCAAAATTGTGGCTCGAGCCTCCAGAAATTGCTTTGAGTATATTTTGAGCACTTTTGATGTTCACACATGTTGTAAAGGGTATTTTAAGAGCTACGGGATATTGAAAAGTTGAAACATTCAAGGTCCCAGAATGCAAGCCTGAATTTGCCCGATATTGCCCGGACGAGGGGCGCCGATTAGAGGTGTCAAACGTGCGTGCTGTGCCGTGTCGTGCTAGTCAACTTCCGTGCCAACCGTGCTTCGTGCCGTGCCGTGCCGTGCCGTTTTTACTTCATCGTGCCATGGCGTGCCGTGCCAACCGTGCCACGTGCCGTGCCGTGCCGTGCCGTTTTTACTTTATCGTGCCATGCCGTGTCGTGCTTTTTTGAAGTCGTGTCGTGTCGTGCCGTGCCCGATTAGTTAATCGTGCCGTGTCGTGCCGTGCCGTTGACTTACTCGTGTTGTGCCGTTCCTTTTTTTTATCGTGTCGTGTCGTGCCTTTTTAGTCGTGCCGTGCCGTGCCGTGCGTTTTATTAGTCGTGTCGTGCCGTGCCTTTTTTGTCGTGTTGTGCCGTGCCTTTTTTTAGTCATGCCGTGCCGATGTGCCGTGCCATGCGTTTAATTAGTCGTGTAGTGCCGACACCGTGCCTTCTTATCGTGTTATAGTTTGGATGACTCACCACTTGTAAGTTCAGATTTTTCTTTAAATAATTGAAGTACTTTTTTTATTTATTAACGACATGCATTACGTCTACATTTTATCTATCAGCAATCAGTTGGTCTCAGATTCTTATCAAGCAAGCATCGTGCAAAAGACATGCACATTGTATGACCCGTAACGCCATATCCTTATCCCATTGAGCAACCCACTCACTGATTGCAATTTGTGAATCACCAGCAGTTTCCATTTTCCAACCTTCCACACATTATCTTCTCCAATTATGTATGTTCCGGTAAATCTCAATGTCGGGACCATGCACTCATGGCATATTTCCAAATCCAAAATGAAAGGCTGGTTTTATAATTCCATACGTCAATCCCCAATTCCCAAATCCCTGTCGAGCTTCATTTTCCCGTCCTTGTTCTCGGCCACCATCGGGACACTTGATGGGATTTTCATTCCCGATGAAAATGTGTATGATAGCTGTCGTGCTCCTTTGTTCCACAGTGGTTACCTCCCAGAACCTTGAGAATTCCAGCGCTACATGTGGCAATGCTGTCAACACAGCGAATTTCAGTACCACAGCCCAATCAAACATTTTTCATATTTTCTATATTTCAAATGAACTTCTGAAATTTTTCCACAACACAAAGAACATCCATGGGTAGCTTCTATAAAATTTTAGGAAATTTACCAGTTCTGGAACAATATCAAATAAATTGGCCAAAACAGGGTTTGCAGGAAAAACGGATAAAACTTGACAGCCTGACTTTGAAAAATCACCATAAATCGAGATCTTAATGTTTTTGAGTGATTCTTGTGCCAAAAGTTTCGTATTGAAATGTACTTAAAAATCCCAGAAGGGACCAAAGTCTTATTCGTACTCCAAAGACACAAAAGTAAGCAATTACAGAGGCTATACAAATCTATCTCAGAGAAAATTTCCAGATCTGCAAACCCGATTTCAAAAATTCATAGTAAATCGTATTCTCAATGGATTTGAGTGATTCCAGCGGCAAACGAAAGCTCTTAGAGTTAACTTTAAATCATATGAAGGAACCAAAGCCTAATTAACAGTTTACGAAGGAGAATTTGACCAAAAACCGAGACCCAGTCTGCTGCAACAAACTACTGTACATAATGGTACATATACACGAATTTGTACATCAAAATCAACAAAAAACGACGGAGAGAAGAGGCATACGTGTAGAGATGAAGCTTGGGAGATGGAGGTGATGGTTGGTCGTGGCGGTGGAGGTCGCCGGAGGTGGTGGAGATGGCCGGACTCTCTCTCTCTCTCTCTCCCTCTCTCTCTCTTCCTCTCTTCTTTCTTCTTCTCTCCTTTCTTCTTCTCTTATTTTTTTTCTTCCCCAGACAATGAAAGGGGTAAGTGGGGGGCAGGCGTGGGGTGGGGATTTAGATCTGATTTTGGGGGGGATTTTTTGATTTTCACAATGAAAAAATTGGGGGAACTTTTACCGGGAATTTTTTTTGTATTTTTAGTACATATGTCACACCATATGCCTATGCACCCAATGGTAAAAATTGCCGTAAAATTGTATTACGCGAGGGTCGTCAGAATATTTTTCTTCGAATCGGAACCGTCTACGTTTTACGTGAGAGTGATTATATCCTCCGTGCAAAAAATTAAGTGATATAATTATCATTAGGTAGCTGATCGAATGAGACAAACTTTTGGTTTACAATGAATCAACGTCCCCGATGAAAGGGTTTTCAATACCCGATGGACTTCAAATTTGGCGAGAGTGATTAAAATAGCAAGACTAACAAAGTGAACGGTGTAGATCGTCATAATTATGTTGCGATTGTGAGGCTATCGCACGTTATACCATAACACAATAGCTTGGTTCATAACCAAGTAAGTTCGATGTATAGAATTGTAAGGTAGGTGTAGACTCATTTTTCCGAATATTCGATCTGAACCGTTGCAATTTAATATCTCGTCAATTCTATCATCCTCCCCAAAATCGATGATCATCTGATATCGGTAACAACACGATCGAAACACATTCAGTGCTTGTAATGGAATTTCAGTACTATAATGCACCACTTCAAGGCCACCTAATCAATTTTTTAAAAATCTGAACCGTTAGATGTGTTTAAAGCATGTTTTTAAGGTCCTATGCAAATATTTGGAAAAAAAATACCCAAAAGGGCATGATCGGGCCAGGTTTTTGTATAGCAGTTTTACGAAAACCTACTTCGATCAACTACTTTTGGGTATTATTTTTTGCAAAATCCTCGCGTAGGACGCTAAAAACACGTTTTAAACGCATCTAACGGTTCCGATCGTCGAAATTTGGTCCAGAAAGTGGAGGCCCATTATTGTGTTCCTGTGAGAGTGAGACAGTGAAACTATGAAAGGAATCAAATTTAATTTGTATAATTTATAATTTTCTATAACCAAATTTAATAAAAATAATTCTATAATTTAGATAAAAGGCAATGTATCAATTATTAAACATGTAAAAATATATTTTACAAACTTATTTTATTTTTTTTGTCCAAAATCTCTCTCTCTTTCTCTCTATGACTCACTCTCTCTCTCTCTCTTTCTCTCTCTCTCTCTCTCTCTACAAAGAATTATTATTATTTTAAAATTTTTTATTTTTTTGTTTCATGACTTAGCGACTTACTTACAAGTTGCAAAACACTATTTTTTTTATTTTTTTCACAAACAAAAAATGTTTTTTTTTTCAAAATTATTTTTAAAGCTTATTTTATTTTTTTTCCCAAACTCTCTCTCTCTCTCTCTCTCTCTCTCTCTCTTAAAATTAAAATATAAAATAAATAAAATAAAATAAAATAAATCAATAAAATTTTTGTAACTTCTTTTTCCCTCTTCTTTATTTTTTTGTTCATGACTTAATTTTTTTTAAACTTGATATAAATATATAATTCACTAACACAAGTTACACAACCAAAAAATAATTCTTTTTTTATGTTTGTGATTATCAAAAAATACATACAAATAAATTATTTAACATTTTTTTTTGCCTTGTGCCGTGCCCGTGCCAAGCCGTCGTGTCGTGCCGTGTCAGGCCAACTTCCGTGTTTGTGTCGTGTCGTGCCGTGCCAGGCCAACTTCCGTGCACGTGCCCGTGCCCGTGCCGTGCTGTGCCATGTCCTACTTCCGTGTCGTGCCGTGCCGTGCCAACTTCCATGCTCGTGCTCGTGCCCGTGTCGTGCCATGCCGTGTCTCGTGCCACGTTGACTTCTTACCGTGCCGGTGCCGTGCCCGTAGAATACCGTGTCGTGTTGTGCCACGTGCCACCTTAGCCCGTGCCGTGCCCGTGTCGTGCCCGCTCATTTTCGTGCTGCGTGCCATGCCGCGTGCCAACTTATACCGTGCCGTTCTGTGCCGTGCCAGGATTTTACCGTGCCTCTGTCGTGCCGTGCCGCCTACCGACGGGCCGTGCCCGTGCCGTGCCCGTGCCAGCACAACACGTTTGACACCTCTAGCGCCGATGGGTCAAAACATGCCCGAGTGTCAACGGTTCTCATTCCATTCATTCAAGCAGGATATGGCATACATTTGTGATGTGTTAAAAGCGTTGTCTGGCAGACGTCATGTGAATTCAAAGTTTCGGGCGCAATGGACCGCATTATGCCTACAATGCTCAAAATTTCTTATAAAGTTTCCCGTCTGTCGAGTCAGTTTGTACATACACCTTTCATCACTCCATTCCAGTACAAAGTTACATGTTTTTTATTTTCCAGGGGCATATATTGCATATTGTCAGTAATCAGTCACTCACCAAACAATCATGTGCAAAAAACTTGGATTTTCTTTCAAAATGTGCCAGTGTGAGTCATTCAAAGCATAACAGATATGTGTAGTCTATATAAAAGCTAAACAGCATCCAAATCATGAGCATAAATATACATCTATCCAGGGCAAACTGACCAGCATCAAAAGCTACCACGGCTCGCAGGCCACATATATGAAAAAGAGGAAAATGGGGGCAAACAGGCGCCCAAATCAAAACTGAGCACGCAGGCTCATCCTAAAAACCACTACGTCGCCTCTTCGTAGGCTGGCGACGACCAATTGTCAGAAGTGGATCCTCCTCAGGTGTCCCCTCACTGCTATCACCACCACTGCTCTCTGCATCTCCCTCTCGGGGAAGCCACTGCTCTCCACGAGCTGAACTCTCAGGAACACCCTCTCTCTCAACAGAGGAACGCAGCACTCTGCTGGACGCAGGAATCACCAATGGGACTGTAGACGGACCTCCACCGACGTTCTTCATCAAAGGCCTCCTGCGAGGCTGTACGGAGGGAAGCACATCCTGCATAAAGAAGGAAAATTCATTAATAAAGCAGTCAAAGCATTCAGGATCACAAGAACAAAGCACAATGGATACCTGATCCGTCTCACTGACGAGAAAAGCTCTACGGGGACGTTGAGACCTACGACGTCCACCCGACTTGCTACCACCAATCCCGCGGTCACTGCTAGTACCGCGACCGCTGCTACTACCACCAACACTCCGCCCTCCACGGCGACCTCCTGCTCTGCCTCTCGGCTCACGGCGTCCTGTGCCGCGACTACCTCCAGTACCTCGGCCGCCTCTCCGGCCGGCTCTGCCTCCGCGGCCATCATCAGTTCCACCATCCTCATCGTCATCACCGCCACCATCTTGGGGCACGACGCCCGGCTCTGCTCTCGGGTGCACCTCCGGAGGCCCACCAATCGTGAGACTGCGAACCAAAGCCTCCAAGTCTCTCACCAACTGAACAGCGGACGCAGCCCAGTCCGCCGGGATCTACAGACAAGATCAAAAGCATCAGCAGGTAACATGAATAAATGCTTAAATAGAACATGAAATTTAACTATTTCTTGTTTTTCAAATTTCAGGATTACCTCTGTCGCTGTAAGAGTAACCGGTGGAGTGACCTCAGGAACCACCACATGCCCCATGCTCCCATTCGGTAACATCACATCAATCTCTCTCCTCCGAACAGGCAGTACTGGACCCTCCACAGGTGCAGGGGTAGCCAAACGGGTCTCCATAGCCAAACTGTAAGCCAGAGTGCTCACCACGTAACCATCATAATCCTCTGAGGAACTGAACACCAACTCCGTGTCCAGTACCGTGTGCGCCTCCACCTCAGCTAAAGTATACTCCTGCGTCCTCTGAACAAACGGTGGAAGCAGGCCCGGCACTCTGAAGCGGTCTAAACCCAGGGACTGGCGTGTCACCCTCTCACCTAAGTACCACTGCCATCCATATGGAGACTCCAACAAAACACGCCCTCGCGTCACCGCCCTGCTCTGAGTCAAGTAAGGAGCGCTCAACCTACCCCACACATCCCAGTTCACCTGCAGGGAATCATGAGTTACTTTCAAGTCAGCAATGGAATCAAAGCACTCAGGAAAGAATTCAGAAAGTCTAGCACCATACCGTCTCGCCCCTGGACTGATCCAGGAAGACTCGAAAGAACCTCAGCTGCCCCTTTTTCCCGCCTTTCCCAACATACTCCTTGGCCCACTTCACTGCCCGCGGAAGCACACATTTGTCTGTATGAGAGTTCTCTGGGGCCGGCACTCCAAACACCTCATAAGCCCATACCTACATTTTTCAGAGAAATTCATCAGTAAATGGGAATGAAAGCAATGGTGCATGAAGAATTCAAAGCAGAAGAAATAAAACATGTCATACCTCCAAGACCCTCCAGTAACCTCCAACTGTGGTCGCCGCTCCACGAACCACTGACCCAAGGAAACAGTAGAGAGTGCCCAAAGCAGCTCCACCCCAATCAAACCGGCCAGCTATCCTCAGATCTGCCAAAGCAGGTAACCAACTCAAGTGCACCGAATTCTGCCTATTCGGAAATAGCGCAGTGCCAAACAAGAACAGCAAATAGGCTCTCGCCATCTGTGCAGCCTCAACTGGAGACCCTGGCTCGTGGTCCCATATCGCCGGTAAGTGGTCGCACCTCACCATCGCCTCATCTCCAACCTCTCTCCCCAGAAAGTGGTGCACCGCCGCTCTGTCCAGATATAAACCTGAGTCGAAAGGAATCGGCTCACCGCCGACTCTCAACCCAGTAGTCGCTGCAAAGTCCAACGGGGTGATCGTCATCTCCCCGAACCGAAAGTGAAAGCTATTGGTGGTGTCCCACCAATGCTCCATCAGGGCCCTCAGCAACTTCCGGTCCGTCCGGGTAGGCAACAATGTGCTGATAAAAACAGCAAAACCAGCAGCATCTACCAACTCCCTCACACTCGGAGGCAGCCTCCTGTACTGAGCCAAGCAATCAGATGGCCCGCCATATCCTAGAAGAGAACGATCCACCTGTTTCAAGAACATGGCACAAATTCAGTCAGTAAAGCAGCAAAGGAAATGCAATAATTCAGGAGGCAGATATGAATAAAATGGTATGTACCAGAGGCCTATTCGAAATATGCGTCGCCGGATCGCGCAAGATCAAAGACTCAGGGTAAAATGGCAGCTCTGGCTCGTATACCTCACACCCCACTGGCACAAAGAAGTGAACTGGAGGATCGTAAGTCTCAGGGACAAAGGGCTGCCTGCTCCTCAAAGCCAACTGGACCTCCTCAACTATGGTCACACGGACCACCTCCTCTGTCTCTACCTCTGCCTGCTCAGGCTCGCCAACCGGTGGCGTCTCTCCTACCAAGACCTCGCTCAACCGAGGGAACTGCTGCAAGTTCCTAGCTAAGGTCTCGTCAGTAACTCCCTCCAGGGTATCTCCCAAAGTAGCTCCCGGAGCTCGTGAAGAACCGACCCGAGAAGTAAACAGAACCGGGTCAGAAGGCTCTCCAGTATCAGCACTCTCCTTTGGCACCTCGCCCGTACCAAGCACCCGAGTCAAACTCCTGAAAACACGAGCAACAGGTATAACAGGGGCCACCCCCTCAACCTGTGCCCTCTCAGCCTCTACTCTCTCCACCCCCTCAACCTGTGCTCCCACGGCACGTGCAACCTCAACCTGACCTTCCTCACCACCACCACCTCCACTATAAAACGTCCCATCACCCATCTCATCATCACTACTACCTCCCGTCTCTCCGAGATCCTCCATAACCACATCCCCTGGCTGTCTAATGGTAACCAGAATCCTAACGGAAGCATCGTCCCCACTAACCCGAAACTCCCTCACTAAAACAGCACTCGCAACATCAGGAAAAACTACATCCCCACCACCTACATTCTCCTCCGCAGCCCGCGGGTCAAACAGAACATCAACACCACCAACATTCATCTCAATCTCAGGCAAAGGAACATTTATGTCTAAATCAACATGCATGGAACTACTAGAAGCAGTAACAGTACTCACCGGAATATCAGCGCTCTCCATGGTCGCCCAGACATCATCCATCGCGCTGTACTGTTCTATTATGGCCCTAAGAGCATCACCACCACTCCCCGTAACTTCAACCGGTGTCGAACCACCCCCGGCTGTCTCTCTCAACCCATCCTCACCACCAATCGGCCCAAACCCGGTATGAAGAGCCTCGACCTCAACCGTGCGGTCATCCCCGCGAACCGCACGGGACCCCTCAGTCTCGGAACCCACTGCATCGGACCCCTCGGTTTCAGAACCTGCCGCACGGAACATCTCATCACTAGACCCGGCCGCACGATGCATCTCCTTCACGGAGTCACCCTCTCTCGGTTCCAACGACAGCGAACCAACCACGGCGGCTTGGACCGCCACCTCCTCCGCCACGGGAACCGTCGCCGAATCATCAGCACCGGAAGCAATAGGTGGGTTTTGATCTTCGCCAAAATCGGCCATGGCCGATCGAAGTTTGCTGTCAAACTAGATCCCGAACGGGATTTGTGAAAAAGGGAGAGTAATCGGACGAATAGAAGAAGCATATCACTCTTTCGAAGTCTCTCGAGTAAACTGTCTCTCGAATTTTTGAACAAATGACGAGAAAACCGAATGACCCGACGGTTTTGTATCTGTGTAACCGCCCTAGTCAGCCGTGCGGTTCATCGATGTCCACCGTGCGGCTTAATAGAGGAAGCCGTGCGGTCTCCTTATCTCTGATTTCTTCGCCGCACGACACACCAGGTACATTCTTAAACGCCGTGCGGTTAAACCCTCTTTATTTCCAGATTTCAAAATCACAGGACACACCCATGTGTTTCGTAATTTTCAAATAGGCTCTTAAAACATTGCTCCCAAGATATTAAGTCCTCTATGGCACATTTTCAAAATTACGTTCCTAGCCCTCAGTGGCATTTTCCAAACAAGTCCCCTATGGCACATTTTCAAAATTACGTTCCTGGCCCTCGGTGGCATTTTCCAAACAAGTCCTCAATGGCATTTTTCCAAATTTTCCAAAATCACTAAGTCCTCAATGGCATTTTTCCAAATTTTCCAAAATCACTAAGTCCTCAATGGCAATTTGCGAAAATCACAAAGTCCTCAGCGGCAATTTCCAAATTTCCAAAAACCACATTTTAAGCCCTCAATGGCAATTTCCAAAATTTTTTCAAAATCACACTTTAAAACCTCATTCGCTGGGTTTGCATATTTTTGCACACTTTAAAAAGCCTCATTCGCTGGTTTTGCACACTTTAAAACCTCATTCGCTGGTTTTGCATATTTTTGCACACTTTAAAAAAACCTCATTCGCTGGTTTTGCACACTTTAAAACCTCATCCGCTGGTTTTGCACACTTTAAAACCTCATTCGCTGGTTTTGCATATTTTGCACACTTTAAAAAACCTCATTCGCTGGTTTTGCACACTTTAAAACCTCATTCGCTGGTTTTGCACACTTTAAAACCTCATTCGCTGGTTTTTGCATATTTTGCACACTTTAAAACCTCATTCGCTGGTTTTGCACACTTTAAAACCTCATCCGCTGGTTTTGCACACTTTAAAACCTCATTCACTGGTTTTGCATATTTTGCACACTTTAAAAACCTCATTCGCCGGTTTTGCACACTTTAAAACCTCATTCGCTGGTTTTTGCATATTTTGCACACTTTAAAACCTCATTCGCTGGTTTTACATAGTTTGCACACTTTAAAACCTCATTCGCTGGTTTTGCATATTTTGCACACTTTAAAACCTCACTCACTGGTAAGTTTGCAATAAATCTTGTTTACATGCATAGCCTTGAACTAGGATTGGTCTGATCCCTACAAATAGGGTACGTAGGAAGCTCCGTGCTCGACCATATTCTATTTATCTATTTTCTCGTACCAGGGAGATCAAAATTGGGACGTTTATGTCTTTAACGCGACTTGCATCACAGAATGATGACTAAAGTCTCGTCAAAGAGGGGCAACTGTAGACACCCCAATTTTTAAACCCTGTGCATCCCCAATGATGAAAGAAATACACGACAGTACCTTGGAACAAACAACTCCAGACTTCAGAATTTCTTGGACAAAAGCCTTGAGCCGTACGGTTTACCCAACCTAGCCGTACGGTTTATCCTCTTAAAACTGAGCCGTACGGTTTACATTATCTAGCCGTACTGTTGACCATTGAAGCCGTACGGTTATGTGTCAGAAATATTCGAAATTCTTACAAGCAGAAGCATCTCATCATTTAGGGAAGATTTTATGCCGATTTTATTCCTTTTTTCAGCTATAAATACCTTCCTCTTCTCCCATTTTTGGAACCAGGGGAAAAAAATAAAATTCCATACTCCCTGATACGCCGTCGTAATACTCCGATCACCTCCCGTTCAAAAGAATCTCGTCCGAAACTCCCAGCAAAGCCTTGGTCTGCCTTTTTCTCTTTCACTCTCACCCTCAATAATTCATAAATCCATATAAGAATCCATCATCCGAAGCTCGCGTCCGAGAATCCCTAAAGTCCACAGTTGTTCAAAGTTCCTGCGAAGGTATCAATCGTGTTTCTTAAACCAGGGTCCAAACCTTGGTTCCCTGAGGGGATCCCTCAAGTTGAGAGTGACTTCGATAGTCATCTCTGAGCTTGGGTGGCTTAATTTATTACAAAAACCAGAGTTTTCAAACAAAATGAGCTACTGATCGAAAACTAAAATTTTGAAAATTTTCTCAAAAGTGCACCGTGCGGTTAACCTAGGTGTGCCGTACGGTCAACATGGGTGAGCCGTACGGCTAACCTAGCGACACAAAATTTTTCCCCTGTTTTCCCTGATCATGCTCTGTTTTTCTGGTTTTCTGTACATTCTTTATTGCACTTTCACTCCTCTACTTTTCTATTATTGCTATTAAGTCCCCTTATTTAATTTTATTTCCGTTATGGTTTTATTCCTTTTTATTTCTTGTTATTTATCTGTTTAACCATCAAAGTTTTCAATAAAATGTTTCCCGAATCCCACAAAAATTTAGTAGAGACCGGGAAATTCCCGGGCGAACGGGGTGCTTTTCAACAAAACCTTCCCCGTTCGTAACCTGGCTTCCGAATCCAAGAATCGTTTCGCAGATAAAATCTTTTCCAGAAATGGCACGAGAGTCATCAATTATTTTTCAACGGTTTCTTGGGTACCAAAATTATTTTCTAAAAATAAATCCCGGGTGGCGACTCACATTTTTTCTTCTTC
This sequence comes from Vaccinium darrowii, assembly GCA_020921065.1. NCBI lineage: Eukaryota > Viridiplantae > Streptophyta > Magnoliopsida > Ericales > Ericaceae > Vaccinium > Vaccinium darrowii. The sequence goes on from CM037153.1 coordinate 10,050,988, forward strand.
AATTTCAAAAACGCCAAATGGGCCTCCGAGCCGCGTGGACCATGCCGTCCACATTGAGTTAGAGAAGAAGGCCTATTGGGCCCTTCAGGAAATTAATTCGAGTCTAGATATGGTGGGTGCGCATAGGAAATTACAATTATGTGAGCTTGAGGAGCTTCGGAATGACGCGTATGAGAATGCGAGTATTTATAAGGCTAAGGTTAAGGCGTATCATGATAAGAATATTTAGCGAAAAACCTTTAGAGTTGGTCAGAAAGTATTGCTCTATAATTCGCGTCTCCATCTTTTCCCCGGGAAGTTGAGGTCCCGTTGGGAAGGTCCCTATGTTGTGGTGCAAGTGCATCCGAATGGTTCAGTTGATGTCCGTGATTCTAAGGATGATAATGTGTTCAAAGTTAATGGGCAGTGTCTGAAACCGTTTTTGGAATTTTTAGAAGTGGGAGAACCTGATGAGGAGTTGGTCGATCCTGTGTATTCGGACGACCCAGTTACTTAGGCTTTTGCAGCCAGGTTTTGACGGGTAGCTTACGCGTACCATGCTCTTAATTGAGTGTGGACCCGGCCCCTAGCGATAGGGGTACCCATCATTGACTTGGGTGTTTCTCATAGCTTTGCACGCCGCTGTTTAAATAAGGATCGTGTACCCAGCCCCGGTTAGTAAGGGCAAATTCTGAGTTTCTGTCGTTTTACTTCATTTTTCGTAATTTGTGTTTATTCTTGCTTGTTTCAGTTTCAAAAAAAAAAAAAAAAAAAAACATTTTGGTCTTGTATAGCCACCCACTCTCTAATTCCAGTTGGGGGGTGGGGAGAAAAGTATGACACGTGAGACTGCGTGAATGTTGGTGGTGTTCTTTCATTGCTATTCTATTTCTTGTGGGGCCCGGCTTCTACTAGCGGGCGGTACTAATGTCATTTGTTGTAGAGTAGGAAATTGGTTCTTCAGTCTTTTGCAGGACGAGCACGGTACCACACCAGCCTTGGTAGTTTGAGCCTCTCCGCCGGCGTGAGTGAGGCATTCAGGAGCCTCGAGCAGGGGTGCCACGAAATGTGGCGGTTGTCAGTCCAATAAAGCTTCGGCGCGGCTCTGTGTGACTAGCTGTGGACCTTTTTGGGTCCGAAGGAGCGGACCCTGGGAGCAGATCCAATGGCGAAACGCAACACTGACGCAAAATTTCCCATACATCGGCCGGGGTCATGATGGTTGGCTGCCATCCAACGGTCCATTTCTCTCTCTTGTTCCTTCTTTATTATTCTTGCCTTCTTGCTATGAGGGCATAGCATGTTTTCAGTTGGGGGGAGGAATGTACGTTTCTGTTTTTAGAGGGAAATTTTTAATTGATAATGCGGGGATACATTGTTATGCTTGTGTGTATGAATGAGTCGAGCATGATGGGTTTTCAATTTAGTGTCTGCTTGTTAATTCGTTCCCATGCATATATCTGGTATCTCTGTTGAGTAGTCTTGCATTATGAATGATAATGAGTGGGTGTTTCCACAGAGTGTACATAGTAGTTTATCACATACTCCATGGTTGTGCTTAATTTGCATTCGCATGAGTTAGTAGGCAATTTTACCACATACTCAGCTTAGAAATTTTGCATGCACATTGTGAGAGTTGGTAGCGTGAAACGGGGAAGATACAAGGCCTTCTTGCGTGACTAAACCACTAAAAGAGTCCCATAGAACCCTTTTCAGCCAGTCCGTGTCAATATCTGTGTCTAACCTAGGAAGCCGGTGTTTGGGATGGAAAGCAAGTTGGGGGGTGTTCGACTCTGTGCAATTCTGGGAACTTGGCCTCACTGTGAGATAGAGCTCTGCATGTTGGGAAGCAACCGTTTGGGAAGTAGGAAAGATTGCTTCTTTGGTGTCATTGATTTGGTAACTTTAACCTACCTTGAGCCACACAAACTCAACCACAAATCACCTTACTTCAACCCAAACCCAATAAAGAGAGGGAAAAAAAAAAAACGGCCATTAGCATCTCGGTATCGATACCCTTTTAAGGGGTATCGATACCTATCCGTTACGTATGAAAAAAAATAAGGAGGCCGATCGGCCCCCCTCTTCTCACTTCTCTCTTCTTCTTCTTCCCCTTTTCCCTCTTTTTCTCTCTCTTGTCCTCCATAACCACCCAAGCCCTACCCACAAAACTTCCTAAAACCCACCTAAATCACCACCAATCTCCACCAAATTTCAACCACAACCTCCTTTCTTCACCCTCTACCTAAATAGCTTGTTGAAATTTCCTTAAACCTTACCAAATTTCCAGATCTGAAAACCCATAACCCCATCCTCTAAACCCTTAAACCCCCAAATCATGGCACCAAGGAAAGACACCGGGAAAGCTAAGGCTGGGACTTCTTCCAGTGCAGCGGGGGAAGTCTCAGAAGGTCCACCTTATCCGGGTCGGGCGACGAGGCAGAACCGGGAACAGATGCAGAGGGATGAGCAGATACAGTGGAGGGAGTCAATCGTTGGCAGGGGAGTGAAAAATGAGAGGCACATTGAGTTGGATGGTGGGTGGCTGGAAAATCATTTGGCTATCGAGGCGATTAAGCAGCAAGGTATGTCGTTTTGGTTTGAATTGAACCCTGGTTATAATAATGCGTTAGTAGAAGAGTTTTATAAATGCATGGTTGTGCCTGAGGCTGGGGCTTTTATGAATCCGGGGGCGCGGATTACTTCTATGATAGGGAAAACCCCCGTGTTCATTGATGTTGATAAGATTGCTGCTGCATTAAACTATGTGAGGCCCGAGGGAGAGACGAATTTTTCGAGACCAGTCAGTAACCCCATTAATCAGGATTGGGTAAACCGAGAGATTTACACGAATAGGAGGGATGCGAGGATCCCTCATTGGCCGGGCAAGTTTAAGCCGGCGTACAGGTTTCTCAATCAGGTGGTTTGTTATAATATTTTTCCGAGGGGGACTGAGAACAAACCTCAGGAGAAGGTGGGGAACATCATGTGGGCATTTACTGATGAGGAGACTGTGTGTGACTGGGCTTTGTTTATTTTTGGCGAGATGGTGGACTTTAGGGCTGTGTCGAAGAGTGTTCGAATGCCTTTTCCGTGCCTAGTGACTTCGATTCTCCAGAGAGATGGTGTTCCAGGGACTAGATTTTATACAAATGATAGGTTGGATCCGGGGACGATGGATTCCACCATTCTTACTCGGAGTATTGCCCAGGCTAGGGGTGCCGGAGCCCAGGCTAGGGGTGCCGGAGAGTCATTGACCACTGCACCGTCATCAGAAGCATCTGTGAAAGAGTGGTTTAAGAAACTTTTCTGTCAGAATGTGGCTATTATTAAGAGCCAGAAGAAGTTGAAATTGGAGCAGAGGCAGTAGGCTAGGAGACAGGTGGAGTTGGATGATCAGCTGGGTTATGTGAGACGCCAGATTGCAGGAGAGACTTCCGCGCCTTATGTCCCTCGCCGCTGGCCAGAGTTAGAGGTGAGTGATGATTTTGAGGAGCAGGATGCACCAGATGTGGACTCGGATGCATAGGCAGAGTGGCCGCATGGAGTGGTAAAGCAGGATGGTGGTGTGATGTATGATTTTATGTGTTTGGGAGGATTTTATTTTATGTTGATGGTATGTTTAGGTGGTGGTGTGCTACTATTTACGTGTTGGGAGTGTTTTGCTGTAACTGACATTAAGTTGTTTAAACTTTAGGATGGTGTTGTTGATATCTTATTTTCATATGTTTGGGATGTTATATGTATGAGTCCGGGTGGCGGCTAACTCGGGTAGTTGACCTTTGCACTTACATGGGCCGCCATCCATTTGCATGTTTCCTTCTCGTTTTGTTCACCAAGGTCATTACAAGCCGATAAAGCCCTTAGTTGACCCGTGACACGTGTATCACGCTCCTTTATGCATGCTTAATGTCTTGTGATGAATATGTGGTAGTTTTGCCTCCCATGGGTATGAGATGGGTGGCTATGTGATTTTGTGGACGCATGTTCATCTCTGAATGTCATTTTATGTGCAAGGTGTGTCAACTGTTTGCTAGGGCATGCATATGTTTGAATTGAAGGTAGTAGTGAGTTGGGAATTCTGAAGGTGAACCGAATTTTATACATCGTGCATAACTCTTGTATCCCCGTATAGTTGCTTGCTAATCTGTGCTGATTATTCTATCCGTTGCTCGGGACGAGCAACGCCTAAGTTGGGGGGTGTGATAGGCGCGTGATATTCCATATATAAGCGCCTAAGTAGGAGGAGTTGGCGCGTTACACGTGCGGTTTAATGCTATTTTCTGTTTAATGTGCGCTGGGTAGTGTTTTTGGTGTTTGTATGATTTTTCCAGGTAAAAGAGGTCTTTGGCGCACCTATTGCATGGCTTGAAGTGGAGCTGGGTGTGGGAGTCGAAGTTTGGGCTTGGAATGCTGAGGAGGACGGCTTAAGGGGTCGGTATCGATACCCCCTAGAGCCGTATCGATACTAGTTGGTTATGAAGAGTGCACAATTCGTCCAGAAGGTTTAGTATCGATACTCCTGAAAAGGGTATCGATACCTACGTCGTACGCGGAAGAAGGAGATAAGGGTTCGGTATCGATACCCTTATTAGGGGTATCGATACCGAGAGCTTTCGGGAGCATCAGCTTTGAAACTACGTCGTATTGATGGTCATAGAACTAATTCCTTAACGATTTCATTCGGTTTTTCATTAGGATTACTTAGTAAGTATGAATACTAAAGTTTAAACCCATTCTAGGGTTCGAAACTTTTACGGAGGTTTTTAGTTTACAAATTTTCGGCTCCAGATCTGAAGTTGTTCGTTCGTTGTTACGCATTCAAGTTTAATTTCCAGAGTTCAAGTACCAGGATTCGTTTGCCAATCAAATATTCAGATTAATCTTCGCTTTGCAATTCCGGTATTAATTTTCATTGTTTTTATATTCTAATTATTAAAAGCATGATTAGTTTTAGTTTCGATTCATTTTCTGCAATTTATTTCAATATGTGTGAGTAGTCGTTTAGAGTACGGCCGCGGGACCAAGGTGTCCCGTGGCTAGGCTAATTCATATTTTACCTCGGTGCCGAATTACTTCGATTAATGCGCGGTTTTTGGATACGGAAATTTTTCTAGCAAACAAACTCGGGCATCGCCCATTCCAAATGCGCGCAGGAATTGGTGACAAGTGGTGTGCACTTGTTAGAAACCTTTCATATTTTTAAATCAATTAATTGAATCATTGTGGCCCGAGTGAATGTGAATTAGACTAGTTGCGGGCACCGTAGTGCCCACGGCTGTGCTCTCTTTTTAAATTCAGAGTTCAATAATTAAATTAGTCCAATTTAGATAATTAAGTAAACCAACTGAGCAAGGGGTGGTTACCTGAGAGCCATTTGCAAACATAGAATCTAGCATTGTTTGGGTCAACACTGTAGACCGTCTCTGTGGTTCGACTCCGGTACTTCCGGATTTATTGTGCTGCACCGGTCGATTGTCCTACGCTTGGGACAGAAATCTTAATTAATTTTTAATCACTCGAACGGTCAAGCATTATATTTATCTGTGTATTCTGGGTCTAAGTCCAGAAAATATAAAATAATTTAGCCTTATCGTTAGGTTAATGAGCAAATAGAGGGTACTACTTTTCCTTGTTCAAAGAATTAAAAAAAATTTAAATTTTCGCTTTTGACCAATGAAGCTGCCATAGACCACATGTATTTATGTACCTATATTTTAAAATCTCCACTAGAAGCTTGCACCAGCCATGCACTTGACTATGGAAGGCAAAAACTTAAATTCATTGAATACCAACTTCAAACCGATTCCAAATTTTTTTATGATTAGTGTGTTCTTTTTTTTCAACCTAATGTGCACCAATTATTGGGACTTTAGCGGAAGCACATCAAAGCCGAGATTCAAACGAAAACAATTCACGCTGACATGACGATGAAAAAACTCGAAAGAGTGACACATAATAATTTATGTGATTCGGCCAAAAACTACCTACAACTATAGGAGAGATATTTATTCTTTGTTATGTGGTAGTATACAGTACAAGAATTGAGTTAAATCTAATAACCCAAATTACTTGAACACCCACATTCAACACCGAAAGAATAACTCACAATAGGTTAATTTCCTACTAACGACTCTCACCACAAGCATACAAGGCAAGTATTTTTATTTTTTTTCTTCTCTAATATGCCTAATTCATTTCTTTGTTCTCTTTATAGATGCATGCAAGCATCAAGTGGGTACAAAGTTCCAAATGAAATAAATGTTCCAAATCCTATTTAGATAATGCATGTCACAATCATATAAAAAAAAAAAAAATTTAGCCAGCAATCTTGCTAAATTGAGACATTTATTATGGACTACAAAATTTATAATGCATACTTTTCTAAAAAAAAGAACAAAATAAGCACACAATCTTAGAGAAAACATTTAGAGTATGGTTTACAGCGACATTGACAAGTCTTTATAATATTGATTTGGTTTTATTGATGACTTTTTTAAAAATATTTCTCCACAACAGTTAAAAATTAAAGAAATTTTTCGAAAGATAAATCTTTAAATAAACTAACAATTTACGAACCAACAATTATAAATGAACCAGCGAACGAAAGTTGTAGCACAAAATTAATTTTACATTTTTATTTTTGAGATACAGTTTGTATGCTAAATATATCATTATATTACATAATAATTATGCTAAATATATAATATTAATTTTTTTTTTTAGTTTTGAGCGGGTGTCACCGGGGGCAAGTGACTCTGTGTGACCCTCTTGGATCCGTCCCTGATTGCACGATCTATCTACTAGAATAGGTTGCTAAAAAAATCAGTGTGTTGCAACAGTGATTGATTTTGAATCAGTGTAGCGCAAAAAATCAGCATAGATTTCTCGAAATCGATTTTGTATCGTCGATCTTCAGTTTCACCTCTTAACCTCATCCACTTTCTCCTTTATAATTACCACACTACGAACATGGCACCAATACAAATATAATCTGAATATTCACGAAAACCTGCTTTTTGATAAAAGATTTCCAATATAATCTAAGTACTCAGTACTCACGAATAAATTGGAGTTGCGAGTCGTGACTCGGGTGAATGATAGAGGAGAATGGAGGATGGTCCAATATTTTACAATCAATATTGTACACATTAAGTGTTCGCAACTGTCTCAATTACTTTGGCGGTGCATCTCTTACTACCATGGCCACGGTTAATTTTTAAGGAATATCACACGGCAATTTTAGTTGGTTGGGTTAGTATTGTCCAATGATAAAAAGTTAAATAAAAAAAGCCCAGAATACACATTTTTTCCAGCATTCAAACTGAAATTTAGTTCATGCATTCTTTCAAACAGTTACCATGCGATCTAACAACAGATTTCAGAGATGTGCTTACAATAATTTAAACTGGTGTGGTGAAATAGGAAGGTATTGCAGGTTGGTCGTGTATACACTACAAAAGCTTGAATGATGTGTTCAGGCGGGTCTTCAAACCGGCAAATTCAAAGCTTGAATGTTGTGTTCATTTACTGGTGTTGGGTTTGCGAAATCGATGACAGATGATTAAACCCACAAACTGGAGAAAGAGAAAAAAAAGGAAAAATTAGAAAGGAATTGAACAAACGAAATCCAAAAAACTTAGATTAACTACTGCACTCCCGGAATTTGGTCGATTGATTTCTCGGAAACACTTCGAAACTCCCATCCACTCCAAGATTCATTGAGAAGGGGGAAAAATCTACAACCATCAGAAGCACTGGGAGGGAGAGGGAATGGAACTGCTTATAGAGTTTTTAGAGATGATACTACATGAGAGGAAGAAGCAATCGATACAAATCGTGGAGAGATAATGGAGGGAGTGGTTTTTTGATGACTGGTTCTAAATGTAACCAGTAGACTAACCTATTATCTCTCTAAATTTTGGAGGGTTAAGATTGAATAATTAGTATCTAATGGTTAAAAAGAGGGGTGCACATGGTACGTCCTAAAAAAGGGGTGTGTACCGTAGCTAGACCCTTGCTAGAATATGTGTGAAAGCTAAGTACAACGTCGGATAAACAAAATAACAGGTGAGCTCTAATATAATGTATACTAGAGGCTGGGGCACACGCAATGCATGTGCACGTCGATTTTTAACACAATATCCCACTTTTCTTTTCTTGGGTATATTTTGTCAAAAATTAACATTGTGTGTGCCCTGACCTCTAGTAAAACTTAAAAGGCTATTTGTTTCTGGAAACTAACAATCCAAAGTTCAAACTCCTACAATGGGTATATAGTTCTCAAACTCTAGTTGTTGTATTTTTTATGCTTACTTCCACAACATACATTTGCGGACTTACTCCATAAGACAGGGCCGGCCCAAGGTTTTTGGGTGCCCTAGGTCCAATCATGACGTGGGTGTCGTATATATTTTTTTGGCGATGTGTATTTTTCAAAGTGTTTTTAAAAATCATCTCCTATTCTTTTGTCCCACATTGATTAGACACAAAACTTTTGAGCTCCTTATGTGTGAAAAAAGATTGCAAGTTTGGGCTTTTTTGTTCAACTTCAATAAATCAGATTGGGCCTTTCATTTTCCTATTGGGTCCCTCCTTTCACTTTTCTATTGGGTCCTATTTATTTTTCCTATTTAACTAAAAAAGACCCCTACTCAAGCCTAATAACAAATTTTGTGGGGGTGCCCCTAAAATTTCTTGTTTTGGGGATGCCTTAGGCCCGGGCCTCTTGGGTCGGCCTTGCCATAAGACCAACAACCGACTTGTATTGTTTTTTAGATGAAAGTCAAAACAAATTAATTAGTTGAAGTTAAAACAAATTAATAGGAGAGAAGAAAACAAATGAACATGGGGCAGAAGCATACCGGGTGAATTCGTATTTGGAGGCAGATATTTTCGCTTCAAGTTTCCCACACTCTCCCATCCAAAAGAAGTATAGAACCTAAAAAATAAAAACAACTCTGTGTTATAAAACTACTGTAGGTAAAAAACTGTATCTAACATCTATTGAGTAAGGCTTTTTCTTTTTCCCTCGTAGCAGTGTTAGAGAATTGGAAAACTCGAATCCAATTACATGAGGTTGGACGGGGTTTCCGAAATACAAATCCAATGACTATGCGCAGATCTTTTCTGCAGGAAGTTTGGGTGGAGAAGGGAAGATGGAGATAGTTGGCAGAAGAAGAAGAGGGAGAATGGTAGAGGACACGAGAGTTCTGAGGGTGCATGGAATTGGTGACACTATTTGGTAACTGCTTGGTAGTTTATACGTGGAGTCTTATGTGTCTTGAATTTACTGAAAAAGATAAGGGAACCGACGGAAATGTACAGACCACGTACCGACGGCATTGCCGACGCCGTTGTGGGTCCCAACCGGTCGATCCAAACCGTTCATCGTTCTCAGAATCGAATTCCGAGTGGGCCCACTTGGGAATCGAGGCAATTGGACGGCTGTATGAGCTCGATCCAAAATCACCCCATTTCATTCAAAAAAATTTTAGTCGGCGACGCGGTCGGTACGTGGTCTGTACATTTTCGTCGGTGCAGGTAGAAGCGTTCTGAATTTACTCGGCTGCCCCTACGGTTATTTCTATTGATGAATGGCAAGGTTAATTAAAGTGTAAAAACTGCCCTTCCTTATTGGGTTTTTTGGAATAGCAAATTGTGAGCCAGCCTCAAAATTTTGTCCACACCAAAGTGTTGCTCCCCCTTTATATATTAGAATAGATAATGTTGTATTGCTCACTCCATACACATTTAAGCTAGTTTTTAATTGGATCTGAGTTTATCCAAGTCATATTGGGCACGAGTTATGTGGTGGAGCCTTTGCAATTACTCTTGAAAGGTTTCGGCCTTGAGCATACAGTGGCGGTTCAATACATCGTAAACACACCCCAAGTCTTTTTAGGGCCAAAGACGTTGAATGGGTAGAAAATTGGATGTAAATCCTGTTTGGGCAGGGGAAGAGTTTTTTTCTCTATCTAGTCCGGTTCAGTTTTAGGCATTTTTTGGGGGATTCGGGGTGATTGGGGGGCCTGTAGTAACTAAGCTCACTACATTCCTGTAGTGAGCAATCACAGCTGTCCATTTAGCAATGATTGCCGGACGAACGGCCGTTATTGCTCACTACAGGAGTGTAGGAGCACCTCTCATGACGGTGCCTGGGCCAAAAAATAATTGCTCATACTGTATGAGTCATACAATAACAAACAATTCACGTTATTTCCTTTTCTTTCCACTTAAAAGAGGAAATAAAGAGCACCTCGAAATTCCAACCAGAAAAAAAGACCTTTTCACAATGCCCAATCTGTTCTTCTTTCTTCCTCTAGCTCTCTCAGCCGTTTTGGTGGTTTTCCCACCTCCTCCGGACCTCCACCGCTCAATCACCACATAATCCCGAAGTAGAAGTACTTCTGCACTGGAAACAAAGCCTAGGCAACCAAACAATCGTCAGCTCATGGATTTTCAACCAAACAAATGGTAACTCTTCATCTTCATGCCCATGCAACTGGCATGGAATTTCATGCAACACTGCAGGAAATGTAACCGGGTTAAACCTTGCCTACACAAGGCTACAAGGTACTCTTGACCATTTGAACTTCTCATATTTCCCTCTCCTCCTCCGTCTCGTCCTCAAATACAACCAACTCAACGGTACCATACCCGCCAACATCGGCCCACTGTCGAACCTTGTGTATCCTGATCTTTCCACCAACTCTTTCTCGGGAACAATCCCTCTTTCTATCGCGAATCTCACTAAGGTTGTCTAGTTGGATTTTTCTCGAAACAAATTAACAGGGCAGCTTGACCCGCGATTATTCCCTGACCACGGATCAAATGAGGCTAAAACTGGCCTACTTAGCATTCAAAGCTTACTCTTCACAAATAATTTGCTCGGTGGCCCTCTCCCGTCAGAGATAGGTAATTTGGCAGATTTGATTCTCCTGGCTTTGGATGAAAACAGTTTTTTTGGCCCAATTTCTCAGTCTCTGGGTAATTTGAGTAAGATAACTTCGCTTCAACTCCAACTAAACCAATTGTCTGGCCAAATTCCTAAGAGTTTCAGTACTCTGACCGAGTAAACCAATTTGTTCCCGTTTTCTAAACCCTTATCCGGTTCAGTACCGGAACAAATCATAAATCTTTCATCATTGGTAGTTTTGCATTTAAACTGGAACAACTTGAGCGGTCAATTACCTCAAGTGTGTCAAGGTGGAAGGCTAGTGAATTTCACCACGGGTTACAATAATTTCACCGGTCCGATTCCTGTAAGCCTAAAAAACTGCACATCATTTTACAGAGTCTGGCTCGAATATAACCAACGAACAGGAAATCTGGATCGAGATTTCGGAGTGTACCCAAACCTCAATTATATCTATTTGAGCCACAACAATTTACAAGGGAAAATTTTACCTACATGGGCAGAATGCAGGAATTTGACTTTTCTGAATTTTGGTGGGAATTCCATTGGAGGTCAAATCCCAGTGGAAATTTCCCAGTTGAACCAGATAGAAGAGCTTGACCTTTCCTCCAACAAGATTTCCGGTAAAATTCCAATTTGGCTACACTTGATCTCTCTATGAACATGCTAAGTGGGCCAATACCCGATCAAATTGGAGACATCTCAAGATTGCTATTTCTAAGTTTGGCTAAAAACCATTTGAATGGGAGCATCCCATATCAGATTGGCAATCTTGTAACATTACAAACTCTGCTTGATCTTAGTCACAACTCACTCACCGGACAGATTTCGCCACAACTCGGGAAGCTAAAAAGCTTAGAAGCTTTGAACCTCTCCCACAACTCTCTCTCCGGTTCTATACCGGATTCATTCGGTGAAATGGTCAGCTTGTCAGCGATTGATTTGTCGTTCAACGAATTGGAGGGTCCTCTACCTGATTCCAGGGTTTCAATATTTCTCCACCAGAAGCATTTTCTCATAACAAGAACCTATGCGGTGATCAAATCCAAGGTTTGACACCATGTAACGAATCAGTATCCGAGGGTGGAAAGGGAAAGAAAGAAAAACCCTGGTTGATCATTATTGCAATTTCTACCTTGTTAGCCTCGTTGTTTCTCTTGCTTTGTCTAGTTGGGGTTATTTTGTTTCGTCGAAAAAGTTTCCGGAGAAATCAGAAAGAAGATGTGATACGCGGAGAGGATACATCTTTTGGGAGAATTTTGTATGAAGATATCATCCATGCTACAAATGATTTTGATGATGCATACTGCATTGGAGAGGGAGGATCAGCTAAAGTCTACAAAGTTAAACTTACCAAGTGGGAAGGTACTTTTGAAAGTTTTTAAGTTTCAATTTTTTTCTTAGGGAAAATGCTACAATACACACCTCTTATTTGGGTGTATATCATATGCACCCCTATAAAAGTTACGAATCAGTTAATAAAAGTTAAGATTTTTTTATAAAATGTATGAGACTCGCCAAAATGTTATGAATCATAGAAAATGTTACGAATTAATTACACTGTTGAAAAGTTACAAAATACTAAAAAAATGTTACGATTGCCAATAAGGTGACACAATATAGACCATAAAATAGTTGCATATGGTACACACCTTTAATGGGTGTATATTGTAGCAATTTCCTTTTCGTTTTTGTTTTTTCCATTTGATTATCTATTGTTTTCAGAGGTGTAACTATTGATTTGTAAATAAAGGAAATCTGTTTTAACTAAACGATAGTCATTTTCATAATTAAGAAGCCAGATATGAAGGCGAATATAATAACGAAGGGGAAGACTCTTCCATGGAAAATTTTGGACCGTCCAAAATACTTTTAGACGGCTCAAATCCGTTCACCAGAGGCACTCACCAGCACCCCCACTTCCAGCAAACACCGGATAGAAAACAGTACGGATATGCTATCCAGGGTAATATCCTATCTGGTCGATAACCGAGCTTACACCCACAGCAAGACCAATACACGTGTGAGGGAGGGATAATCACATACAAATGTTTCACGCGGTACTTATAGGCGTGCGGTCGCAAATGGAGTCGACTCAGTCGAGTATGGATGTAAAAGTACTACTTGTCTTGACTCTCAAGTCCCAGTCATCAAACACTGGATCGACTGTTATTCTTCAGTTTTACTAGTACTATTTTGCCTTGCCACTCGTTTTTGTGATCTTTAACTGTTTAAGGCTTAGTTTTGCAAAAGATTTCAACAACTCATTTGCTAAAATCAACCATGATTTTAGCAAATGAGTTGAGTTGCTAAAATCATGAAAATTTCAAATCACAAAATTAAGTGGTTCCGTTTATCGTTTTTCGATTTTTTTCGCACCAAATTAAAATACTCATGAGTTGCTAAAATATTTTGCAAAACTATGCCTAACAGGTAGTAGCAGTCAAAAAGCTATTTATGAATGAAGGTTCAGAGATTGGGGAGATCAAGAGTTTTAACAATGAGATAGCAAAACTAATAGAAATAAGACACCGGAACATGTGAAACTCTACGGCTTCTGTCACCATGACGAGCACACGTTTTAGGTTTGTGAGTACATGGAAAGAGGAAGCTTGAAAAATGTTTTGAGTGGAGAGAATGAAGCAATGGAGTTGGATTGGAGTAGGAGAGTGAATGTAGTTAAAGGGGTAGCTTATGCTTTATCTTACATGCATCATAACTGCGTGCCTCCCATAATTCATCGAGATATATCGAGCAAGAATGTTTAGTTGAACTCGGATTTGGAGGCTTGTGTCTTGGATTTCGGCATGGCAAGGTTTTTAAAGCCTGATTCTTCAAATTGGACTACAGTTACAGGTACTTACGGCTACATTGCTCCAGATAACTTCAAATGTTCTTAATTTGGAAAGTTTCAAAACAAAACTCATGCAATGTTGCATCTTTCAAAGGATACTTAATTTTCTGTGAGGCCCATATGCAAATTCGATCCGAAGTATATCGTTACAATTTGTAACAGGTATAGAACTAGTTCAGTAGCTCCTAGAACAATTACTATCATGGTGCATCACAAAGATACCCAAAACAAAAGGGTCAATGCCATGTTATAGCCAACGGGCTTGTAGTGCAATGGCATTTCCTCGTCCTTCCCATATGGGAGGTCAAGGTTCAATCTATCGGGGGCATTTGTGGTTCAAGACTATGGACAGCTTTTGGACCCCCTGTAAACTATACTAACTACCCCCAAAACTCCGTTGATGTATACCACTTGTAAAGGTGTAAACCTAGCCCGGCCCGACCCTTAAATAATTGGGCTTGGGCTGGCCTAGTCCAAGTCCATCAGGGCTCTCGCCAAAAATCGGGCCAGGCCCTCCAATGTTAATATTCCGGGAAATGCCTGGTAGTTCCCGCTTTTCCAAACTCCTCTAGTCCCAACCCTCCTTTGTATTCTCCACCTCCATAGGCCCTGCACGCGTGAGAGTTGAGACATGCTTATGTGGCATGTTCTTCTAGTCAAGTCAGGATCTCACCTTTGCCGATTGAATTTTGATGATCCGAATAGTCCAATGTGTTAAGAATGTGTTTTTAAAGGTCCCCGCAAGGAATCATAAAAAAAATGACCAGAAAGGGCTTCATCCGAGCAGTTTTTCATAAAATATATATCTACGGTTTATATGAAAAGGTGCTCGGATGAAGCCCTTCCCGGCCATTTTTTTTTTATGATTCCTCTCGGGGACCCTTACAAAAAAGATTCTAGACTCATTGAATGGCTCGGATCATCAAAGTTCAATCGAGAAAGGTGAGGTCCTAACTTTAAACAAAGTCAGGGATCCCTGACTAGAAGTCGAACTATTCATTGTTTTATAAATTGTATATTTTTAAAACCTCCTCGACAAGATCTATATATCAAAAAAAGATCCCTAGTGAATATGATATTGTGGATACAAAAAAAAGGTTATTTCTTGGGGTGAGAATTGTTAGCATAAGGGGTGTGAATTGTTGCTGAGGTGTAAATTGTGTTCTACTGGGGGTGTGAATTTTATGCTATTGGGGGTGTGAATCGTTGCAAGGGTGTGAATTGTTGAGGGTATGAATTATTTTCAGAGGTGTGAAATGTGTCCTATTGAGCGTCTGAATTGTTGCAAAGGTGTGAAATATGCACGTCCACAAGTTGCAATATTAGCACGCGTGGAAAAGAACCTGGACAGGAGGAGGATGACACAGGGTGGGCCTAGAGAGGTAGATGTAAACAAAACGAGGCCGGTCCGTTAGAGCCCCAAATATTCTAGGCCCAGGCCTAGACAAAAACCCTCACATATCCTGGCTAAGGGCTCGGGCCCAGGCCATTTACGGCCTTTATTGTTAGAATTTTTATCTCATAGTATATATTTAATCTTTTAAAGTAATCATTATTTTTAATCACTTCAAATTTAAGGGCATTTTAATTAATTCACGTTTGTTATTGTGTGCATGATTTTTCAGAACAATGTGTGGACTATCGAATATATTAAATAAATCATGAATAAGAATACTTACATAACAAAATTTTTATATTTGAGTGGGTAACTTGCACGACTATAGGTCGAATACATCCCAACTACGTTGACACCTACAAGCCTGACAATCATTATATAATCTATTTGCAATAAATAAAAATTTTAATTACATTTATTGTTTTACAAATTAATCATTGGGATAAATCTACTAGATCGCCCATAAACATAGCTTCTCGGGAGTGAGAACTAACGTGACAATATTGTTGTTGTGTTTTCTCCTTGGGATGAGCCAAGGCAGTGACCGAAAAATGTGACGTGTTCAGCTTTGGTGTTTTGACACTTGAGATTTTGATGGGATCACATCTGGGGGAGCTCATTTCCAAGCTATACTTACCTGTTGACAACGGACAAATGCAATTAGCAGATATGCTGGATCCTTGTCTTCCGCCTCCTACTAGTCAAAATTTTAAAGTGGAAATAGATTCCATTTTGAATCTAGCAATGTGGTGCTTATGTGTTGATCCACATTCTAGACCTACCATGTACGAAGTGTCTCAGGTGCTTGAGCTAAATGCTGGAGCTGGCAGAGAGTCAATTTTTAAGTTTGGTAATTCTGTTAGAAACGGTGTTGACTTGTTGGTCAGTTAGTTGAAGTTAGATATTTCTTTCTTGTTCTATATTTCAGTCGTGTAATAAGGCGCAGAGTTAGGATTTTCGGACTGTAACGAATGTCAAACACCTAAATCAAGTTTCATTAGCCAAGGAATTCGAGATGAAAGTGAAATGCTGTAATTTTAATTGTCCCGGGGCTATTTACGATTGACGATTGTTGTAAAGAGGTGTCAATTATCCAGCTCGTATTTTGAATAGGGAAAAATACAAAATGCCCCCCATACTTTACACTCAATTACGTATCGCATCCCAAACTTCGACTTTTTTCAATTTACCTCCCAAACTTAAACTCCGTTATTCAAAATGACTCCTTCCGTCCTAATCCGTTACCTCACTAACGGAAAATGATGAGGTGGCAGTTAACAAAGAGTAAAAACCGTTAGTGGGAGCACAATGCCCCAAAACGACGTAGTTTTGGGGTGGTCCAAAAAAAAAAAACTAAAAAACACCTAAAATCTCTCTCTCTCTCTCTCTCTCTCCTCCCCACCACGGAATTGGGGGCCCTATAATGAGTGAGCTCACTACATGCGTGTAGTGAGCTCTCTCGGCCGTCCGATCCGAGATCCACGGTCCGGATAAATTGGAGTTAAAATAAATGTAAAAGTGCTTTTTAAAGTGTAAGACGATCCGGACCGTTGATCTCGGACCGGACGGCCGAGCTCACTCACTACAAGGCCCCGGATCCCCCAACCACATCTTCCTCTCTAAACCCAAATTAGATTAGGTCAAAATCACAGACCCAATTTTTTATCTAAAATTTTTTTTTTCAAAAAAACATCTCAATTTTTTTTCAGAAATAATTATTTATCTAAAAAAATTAATTTTTTAAAATTGTTTTCAAAAAAATCAATACATCTAAAAAATTATTTCGGAAACAATATTTTTCAAAAAAACTTTATTTAAAAAATTTATTTTGGAAATAGTACTTTTAAGAATCTTTATTTTTATTAAATTTTTTTTTCAAGATTTGTTTTCCAAAATTAAAAAAAAAAAACTGATTGTGATTGTTCTAAAAAGTATTTTCAAGTAAATATTTTTGAAAATAGTTTTTGTTTCTCCAAAATTGATTTCAATTTTTTTTTTCAAAAGTGGTTCTTGAAAAAAATATTTTTCTTGTTTAAAAAAAAAACTACGAAAGACTGTTTTTGATATAAAAAAAAATATCCCATAAATAATCCCACTCGAATCAAATATGGGATTGGGTAGATTATGGATGAAATTAATACCAGAACAAATAGTCTAGGACTACCAATCCCAGAATTATTAGTCCTATGTATTTTAATCCCAGAATAATTTTTGGGATAATTTTTTTTTATTGGATAATTTTTTTTATGGGACGGGAGTCCTGGACTATTTGTCCTGAGATTGGTAGTCCCGCATTATTTGAAAAAAATAACCACTTTTTAAAAAAAAAATTGAAAACAAGTTTGGAGAAACAAAAACTAGTTTGAAAAACATTTACTTGAAAATACTTTTTAGAACAATCACAATCAGTTTTTTTTTAAAAAATATTTTTGGAAAATAATTCTTGAAAACAATTCTTTTTAATAAAAAAATAAAGATTCTTAAAAAAATACTATTTCCAAAATAATTTTTTAAATAAAGTTTTTTTGAAATATATTATTTCCGAAATAATTTTTTAGATGTATTTATTTTTTTGAAAAAAATTTTAAAAAATTAATTTTTTGTAGATGTGGTTGGGGGAGAGAGAGAGAGAGAGATTTTAGGTGTTTTTTAGTTTTTTTTTTTGGACCACCCCAAAACTACGTCGTTTTGGGGCATTGTGCTCCCACTAACGGTTTTTACTCTTTGTTAACTGCCACCTCATCATTTTCCGTTAGTGAGGTAACGGATTGGGACGGAAGGAGTCATTTTGAATAACGGAGTTTAAGTTTGGGAGGTAAATTGAAAAAAGTCGAAGTTTGGGATGCTATACGTAATTGAGTGTAAAGTATAGGGGGCATTTTGTATTTTTCCCTTTTGAATATTGGTTTCAATTTTTGAAATCGATATTCATGAGAGGCTTGTACAGGTCATGATTTCGCTCGTGGTTGTAGCTCTTTTTATTTGATTTTAGTCTTTAGTTGAATTGCTAGCTTGAAAACATCCACTTCAGATCCTCAATCCTTTCATAATCTTGGAGCTCAGATTAGTACCCTTGCATCCTCTTCTTCTTCAAAAAATGCCCCAAATTTCGACCACCCACCCAATTTTCTATTGCAGTAACACCCTACATTCCAGTTGATTCAGTACAAATTGATCAAGAAGATTGATTATTCATTATAGAAAATTTAGGCATGGATTTGAGACAAATAAATTGCTAGTGGTTGTTGTTTTGAAATCTAGAGAAATTCACTAAGTGGTGGTTGTTTTTGGAAGTCTAGTGAAATTCATTAAGTGATTATTAATTGTGTTTGGAAATCTAGTGAAAGTTATTAGTTCAAACTAATGAAATTCAAGAACTCGAAGATGATGAAATTCATGAGGTGAATTGTTCTCTTTCAAAATCCAATGAAATTCATCAGCTAGTTGTGTTTTGTGAAATTCACGAAATTTCAGTGAAATTCAAGAGATCAAACCTTGCGAATCTCACGAGCTGACATATCAATGATTTCATGAGGTCAAACCTAGGGGTGGGAATTTCCAACACGACACAAGAACACAACCGAACTCGACACAAAGTTAGTGGGTTAAGATCAGCTATTTCGGCCACGAAACACGAATATAACACAACACGATAACACGGAAAGTTAAATAGGTCGGGCTAGGGTTGACAGAATTCTAACATGAACATGAGATGACACAACAAATACGACATGACAATTTATGGAAGGACATGATAACACGACACGAACGTGACACGAAGTTAGCGGGTTAAGGTTGGCTATTTCTGACACGAAACATGAATGTGACATTACACGATAACACGAAAAACAAAACAGGTTAGGTTAGGGTTAGGTTAAGGTTGAGAGAATTTTGACACGAACATGACACATCACGATGACCACCCCTAGTCAAACCCATTGAAATTTCACGAGCTGAAACTTCACAGAAATCGTACTATTTCATTTCATATTTCATTTTTTAGGAATAATTAGATTCTCAAAAATCTATTGATAAGAATTTTGGACAGAAACTTGCAACAACTTTGTAATAAAAACAGAAATCTTAAAATCTACCTATAAAATTTTCTGTGAATAGTCGCAACGAAAGAAGCTAAAACAAGAGTACGTAGAAATAAGGGTAAAATATGTACTTGCCCCTTAAACTATCCCAAAATTTTTTGCTTCCCCTTCAACTATCAATTGAGCACGCTTACCCCTTCAACTATCAAAACGTTACTTACTAAGGATAAAATTCATTTTCCATCCAAATCCCAAACGGAAAATTAAAACCCCACCGTTACTTTCTTTTAAGCTCCAAAACATGAGGGCATAGTAGCCTTTTCACCAAAACCCTACAACAAAGCTTGATTTGGGCATTTTCAGTTCACACGAACCAAGTCCTTGAACTGGAGTTGCTTCTGGGGATTTTTAGATAACATGCTTCTTGAACAATAAAAATTTCTTATTTTCCTCAAGAATTCACTAAGACTGGAGTTGTTCTACTTGCATAAAACTCATCAAATAAGGTTCCGGGTTTCTTCGGGGATTTTTGAGAAATTAAAGAGAAATGGATGAAAAGTATGCTAAGCTTATAAGGAGGATGAACGTACCCACCCAGGTACCACTTTCAATTCTTTTCTCCTCAATTGAGAACAATACTTGTGAAATTATGCATATGTATGACAAGTCCTAGAGGGGGGATGAATAGGACTACCAACTAAAAATCTAGCAACGCAAAGTGAGAGCTAATCATCCAAATTTCATAAGAAAGCATACAAACCAACAAGTCCAATGGAGCAAATTGGAAGCAAGAACAAAGGACACACGATATACGTGGAAACTACTTAGGGTCTAATACCCTAAGCATAAAACCACGGCCTCACACTACTTCTATTCCACAAATCAAAAGGTTTACAAGAGATGACAAACAAGGAATTTACCCCAAGCTCCTAGTTTTTCCTAGATCCAACTCTTGATGTTGCACCCCGCGCTCCTTCTTGATTCCATGGACACCACAAGAGTCACCATCTCGATCTCCGCTTCAATACAGCTCCGGTTCACCCGGCCAAGTAGATTCCAAGGCATGCAATCATATGACTAAATGATAAAGATTGAATTTTTGGAAAAATTTTGGGATGACTACCTCCTTCTAGAACCGATCCATGGAAAGGAAAGCACTAGAAGGAAGAAAGGTGATTGGGAGAGACCTAAATCATCTGAAGAAGAGAGAACCCTAACAAGGGGAAAAGAGTGCAAATGGGGAGCACTTTCTCTCTCCAAAGATGGCTGATGTTCTCTCAAGTGGTCTGTGAAAATGCCTTTTATAGCTCACATTTTCGTTCTCCCCAATTCAACCAATCAAAACAAGACACTAGGCCACTTACAGGGTCTGCCAGATGCTTATAGACGCGCCCAGATGCTCCGTCAAGATTTCGACACTTGGCACAATCTCAACAGTCAAAGCCACACCCCAGCAGACGCATGTAGACGCGTGCAAACGCACTAAGTTCAAAGCTAATACTAATGCCAAAATCATGGGATTGTAAAACCCCAATTAAAGCACTAATAATTAAGCCAACATTATGCACATTAAAACCCCAATTAAAGCACTATCATTGGATTGAGCTTCGAAACACTTGTCTTGGCTTTGGCTTGATCATGAAGATTGAGATTCTCGAATGGAGCATCTAGACTCAACCCTAAGCACTCTAACTCCCAAACCCCCAATAACCAAATTACATATTCTGAAAGGCTTGACATAACCTGGAAAACGCCAACAAACCTAACAATCTCCCCCTTTGGCTTTTCCGGGACAAAACCTTTCACAACAAGAAACATTACATGCAAACAAATCCTAACTAACTCAAGAACTTTCCAAAAACTTGAGTCAACTAGAGATAAAAGCTTCCAAGTACCTGCCATGAAACTTTAGCACAAGACATATGCCAAGATATCCACATGATAGCAACAGATTCAATGAAAACACAGCAGGCTAGACAAATCAAAACCATGTTTGCCCCAAACATGAGCATTTGCTGCAAACAAAACACAAGCAGTAATAGCAATGAAAGCGCAGCGGAATTAGCAACCATCTAGAGATGCTATCAAGCATAAAAGCATAATCAAAAGCATATCTGACAACATGTAACAAGTAAAAGCCATAACCACGGGCACACAAACCAAGAACTAAGTAGCAAAAAAAAATACTACCAAGCATGAAGGATAAGGAATACCAAGTATTAAGTATACTAAAGCTTAAGTAGCAAGCTACAAAACATGAGCACAACAACACAAAGTACGTAACATCTTAACAAGACAAAGCCATAACCATGGGCAAGCCAATCATGAACTAGCAAGTAGCAAGGATATCAAGTATGCAAGATAAAGAAACACCAATAGCTACAAAGATACTAAAACATGGACACTCCCACCAATTACAACCCACAACCAACCATACCATTAATTACAACCCACAGCCAACCATTCTTCCCCTTTTTGTCATGGAAACCAAACAAAACAAGTACAAGCAACAGCTAGAAAAAATAGGGAACGAATGCCAATGGGGTCCAACTGATCAATTAACATATAAAGTATTTCCATCCAGTACGGAGAGGGGGAGGTCAAATCTTGACCTTAAACTTGAATAGCTAGAGAGAAACTCTAGAACATGTAATCCAGACCAAATCCATATGAACTACCCTTGCAATTCAAATTCACAACCCAAAATCGGCATCTCAGAAGTTGAAGCCATAAAAGCCCAATACAATTGAACTTTGCAGAAATCTAAAAGTGGCAGAATCATGGAGAATAACACTAGATATGTAACACACAAACCCCAAATCGACTTATTCAAGACAAGCAAAGAAGAAAGCCTCTGAAATGCAGCCCTAAATTGTTCAAAGGCAGCAGAGAGATATAATTCCAACAGAGATGCAAAAGCCTCACACATTTAAAACAGATCAAAACCACAATTGACTATAGCCAGCACAAACAGAGTAATATCAGCTCCAAAAACTAGTCCAGATATCTATCAAAACCACCAGATTACAACTCAACATAACCCAGAACAGCAGCACAACAGACTAAATATATCACAAGTCTACAGAGCATGAGAAATATGGAACAAATAAGCTACAATGACAGCATGACAGAATCGAAATTCGGTAGACTCTTCAACTGGACATGAAACAACAAATGAAGGAGTAAAGAAAGAGAATACCTCAAAGCAGTGGACGTCTGACCCTGAACCACAAATATGTCGAGTCAAAACCCCAAATCGATGATGTATGATCCCCCAAAATTGCGATTAAAATATGCAGACCCTAGATTCCAAAACCCAGAAACAGGTGATTATTCGACCAAAGAACCACCAACTTGATGAAGGAGCTTCAAACCACACCAAAAATGTCTGATGGAGAAACCATAACAAAGGGAAAAGAGTGCAAATAAGCATGTCCACCACAGTTCAGATCGGAAAACCCAGAAGTATTGAAACCGTAAACCTCCAACATGATTCGCGAAACAGAACCCAGAAACAATAAATTTTCGATCAAAAACCCCCAATGAGATTAATCATCTTCGAACCGCAGCAAATCGAGTGATCTGCACACCCTAAACCGATCGGCCGAGGTAGAACTAGGAGCTCCTATGGCCAACAGTCAAACTCGAAGAGCTGTTGAGACTCGAACACGACATGGCTGAGAACTGAAATTGCGATTATCAAAGGAGAAAGGTTTCAATTGCAAGACTAGAAATCGAGTAACCCATAATCCGACTAATGGTAGGAGAGAGATTAATTTTGTGACAGTGGGATGAAACCCTAGCTCTTCGGTGAAGAAGATGGGAGTCGCCACAGTTGATGAGATGGAGGTAGACAGAGAGTCGGTTAATCGTGAATGGGGGAGGAGGAAACCAAATGGTGTAGCCCTAAGAAACCAATGGTATGGATTAGATCTGGGATGCAAGAGATAAAGCCACGTGGAGCTGATAAAGGAGAGCCGAAATTTTAAAATGTCACGTAACTTGCTCGTGTAAGCGCCCCTCAGACGCGTGTAAATGCTTGGCAAATGCCAACTCTCTGGATCTCCCCCCAAAATAGACGTCAAAGCTCTCCCACAGGTCATGAACAAAATTGTGAACAAAATAACACTACACCTGTTATTGGAAAGGCCACACTCTGAACCCAAAAATTTTCTAAGGCATGGGATGCCATTATGCCATAGACTATTCAAAGTCAAAATATTTCTAAGCCAAGACCCAGCGAATTTTCATGAACACTCTCCCACACAAAACACAAACACTCTCAACTATAAAATCATGTAGTCCTTCAAAAATTAAGAGAATAAAGAGACTCTCTCCCAATGAAATGCCTCACACAATTTTTTTAAAAACTCCCCCTCCCCAATGCATTTCACTCATGAACTCAAAAACAATACTCCCCCTAAGCAAATGTATCTCCCCATGAATGGAGACTCTCAAGCACACAATGTCACCAAAAATTCAAGCACTTTGAAACCAAAATGTACATCTACCCATCATGAACAAGATGAAGATGAACATGCTTGCTTGGAGTCACGATTTTCAAACACAACTAAGATATCAAGAGCAATGCATAACATGACAATATCATGAGCTACCACAAGCAATAAGTGAATTTCATGCTCTCTACTATCAAAGTGAGTAGGTGAACTCTTGTAGAATGGTTCAAGAACCCCAAGAATGCCAAGGGACACCCACCCAAATCCTGAGAAAATCCACACATGAAGGATGAGTGAAGTCAAACCATAAGACACATGGACCTAAAGACTTCACGCACAAACCCCATTTCGATTTTCATGACCCAAGAGGGACATGCAAATCTAGGATGGTGCAATGATTAAGTAGTCATTCGCCTAAGGTGCGAGATCAACAAGGAGGGGGTGCATTGGAGCAACAACCCCAAATCTAGAATTAAACTATTTCACAATGAATGCCCCCTTTTTTTATTATTATTATAAATTTTCATGATTCGGGTCTTTTCAACAAGAGCATGTTATCTTTTGAGAAAGGATCTCACTTTTTTTATGCACCAAAGGAAGCTTTCACACTAATTCCTAGAAGCTCTCAAGAAAAATCAATGGAAGAAAGCATCTAAAGGTGAACTCAAGCATTTGGTCAATCAAAAATCCAATCAAGTAGAATCTAACCAAGATAGGAATGAGTACCCTTAAACACCAAAAGGATCAAGCCCCAAAAGAGTGTGTGCAAATGTATGACAAGTCCTAGAAGGGGGGTGAATAGGACTACCAGCTAAAAATATAGCAACGCAAAGTGAAAGCTAATCATCCAAATTTCATAACAAAGCATGCAAACCAACAAGTCCAATGGAACAAATTGAAAGCAAGAACAAAGGACACACGATATACGTGGAAACTACTTAGTGTCTAATACCCTAAGCATAAAACCACGGCCTTACACTACTTCTATTCCACAAATCAAAAGGTTTACAAGAGATGAAATACAAGGAATTTACCCTAAGATCCTTGCTTTTCCTAGATCCAACTCTTGATGTTGCACCTCGCGCTCCTTCTTGATTCTATGGACACCACGAGAGTCACTATCTCGATCTCCGCTTCAATACGGCTCCGGTTCACCTGGCCAAGTAGATTCCAAGGCATGCAATCATGACTAAATGATAAAGATCGGATTTTTGGAAATTTTTTGGGATGACTACCTCCTGCTAGAACAGATCCATGGAAAGGAAAGCACTAGAAGGAAGAAAGATGATTGGGAGAGACCCAAATCATCTCAAGAAGAGAGAACCCTAACAAGGGGAAAAGAGTGCAAATGGGGAGCACTTTCTCTCTCCAAAGATGGCGGATGTTCTCTCAAGTGGTTTGTGAAAATGAGTGAAAAATGCCTTTTATAGCTCACATTTTCATGCTCCCCAATTCAACCAGTCAAAACAAGACACTAGGCCACTTACAGGGTCTGCCAAACGCGTATAGACACGCCCAGATACTCCATCAAGATTTAGACACTTGGCACTATCTCAACAGTCAAAGCCACACCCCAGTAGACGCGTGCAAACGCACTAAGTTCAAAGCTAATACTAATGCCAAAATCATGGGATTGTAAAACCCCAATTAAAGCACTAATAAAGCCAACATTATCCACATTAAAACCTCAATTAAAGCACTATCATTGGATTGAGCTTCGAAATACTTGTCTTGGCTTTGGATTGATCATGAAGCTTGAGATTCTCGAATGGAGCATCTAGACTCAACCCTAAGCACTCTAACTCCCAAACCCCCAATAACCAGTTACATACTCCGAAAGGCTTGACATAACCCGGAAAACGCCAACAAACCTAACAACTTGCAAGGATGCAACTGTCATTCAAGTACTCCTTGAGTCATTGGTTTCCGATTAAGGGACTGTTAGAGGAAGAAGAGTGTGTGTGTGTGTGTGTGTGTGTGTGTGAAAGAGAGAGAAAGAGAGAGAGAGTGAGAGAGAGAGAGAGGGAGAGGGACGATTGGATGACTGGTTTGGGAGTAGGACTATGAATTAGAGGCTGGAGGAAGAAGATAGATGTAAGTTAGGTGGAAAGAGAAAAATACCCCTCCATTACCCATTTCCGTCCATGTCATGGATGGAAAACCCAATTGGATGAAGTAACGGATAAATAGTTGGAGGGGAAGTTTGTTCAATTAGTAGTATAAAGATGATTTTAAAAAAAAAAAAAAGACGAATAGTTTGAGGGGCAAATACATATTTTACCCTAGAAATAAAGTGAAATAGGCTAATGGTCTGACGTATTCAATGATCGCATCAATCTCGAAGATAAGGAGCATAGTTTTAAATCTCGGTATCGGTCGCAATATCGGTCGCGGTATCGGTGTATCGGTATCGGGGCGTCTCGGTGATACGTCACGGGAATTGGCTGTCTCGACCGTGAATTTTTTAAAATCATTAGCAATTTGTAGAAAACTTTATTGTACACTATTTTTTGTCTCCCATTAGCTTAATTAGTCATTTTTAACCAATCTTATTACATATAATTGAAACAAACCACCACGATAAGGTTATAATACGCAAAGCGTTTTTACAACACGCAATTACAATGATCACTTCTTCTTCAATTTGATTATTTTAAAGACTATTGACGCTTTTGAATTGATTGTTCAACATCCATTAGTTCTGCAATTAGGTCATTTGAGCCCATTGGGTAATTAACTAGCGTGGTAAGAACAAATGTTCCCGTGGCATTAACAGCCTCCCAAAAAAAAAAAAGGGCCAGAGGTTAATTAATACATATGAAAGCATGCAGGTTAATTACTCCATATGGACATAGATACATCATACGTGTTGTGCAAACAAATTAAAGACCCAATACCTTTTTTTTTTAATAAGCACAATAAATAGAGTACTACTGTGAGAGTCGAGAAAACCCACTTTCCGAAATCCCCTTACCCATTTCACTTTCCCAAATCCCCTTACCCATTTCTTCTTCCAATTTTGCTATACGTAATGACCATTGCACCGATTCACCCAATGATCCTACGTGGAATGGTGGCCCCCGGTGGGCAATTCAAAAATGGAAGTTCAAAATTTGACGAAAATTTTGCCCCAAATTCAGCGGCAAATTTTAGCCCCTCCCTCTACAATCGCCTCTCTCTCTCTACACTCCCATTCCTCACCTCTCTCCCTCTCTCTCTCTCTCTCTCCAAAACCACCGATCCTCCACCACCACCAACGCTAGATCTCCACCACCAGTGGCGCCCGCCTCTCGATGTACGACCACCACAACTGGCGTGATACCTCTCTTTATCAACAACCGATCTCGACCACCAACGTCGCACCGCTACCGACGCCGTCTCCCTCTCTCTCGACCCCTCATCCCAAACCATCTCAACGCACCACCACCAACTCCTCTCTCCCGACTACTTTCTCATAGGTTCTGTTCTCTCAAATTAGGGCATTTTTTCCCTCTTAATGTACAGAACAAAGTTAAGGTTTTTCCCCTCTCCCTTAAATTAGGGCATCTGATTGTAAAATTAAGTCATTTTTTCCCTTTTAATGTACAGAGCAAATTTAGGGTTTTTTTCCCTTTACCTTAAGTTAGGGTATTTGATCTAGGGTAAACAGGTGAAAGAGAACCTAATTCGGCCCTTGTCTTCTGTGGCTGAACACATGGGGCTTCAATATCGATTGTTTATAGACTGTTAATAATATGGGGCTTCGCTTTTAAATGGAGTAGTAGAGTTACAGAGGAGTTGGCATACTGACTATTTTCGTTTCTCAATAACACAGCAAATTAGTTTTCGTTCGGTGTATGAAATTGGGTTCATGTTTGGATTGATGGATACAGATACGTATGATTGATGAATTAGGGAATTATATGATATGCATGCTTGTTGCCAACCTTGGCTATGATTCCAGTTCTAATTGCCTCTCATATGTGATTTTCCACTATTATTTATCAGTAACTTGTTCTCTGGAAATGAAGGAAATGTAATGGTCAATATAGCTCCCCGATTGAGCCATTGGCCTGAAATGTAATTGACAAAGCAATTGCATGCCCTGATCCTCCAAAGAACAAGAGAAAAGGCTGATTTTTCCTGTTTTTTTTGTAAGCCCTCCTGCTTTACTTGTGAATCAATTGCGTTCCCCATATAATTTTTTTTGATAGAACATGTAATTTCATGCTTATTCGGTCTTGCTTGTCTATACAGATGGAGGGTAAAATGAACGCAGCATCTTGGCCTCAGAATGAATCGAAGGCCAAGAAAAAACATCTTACAAATGACTATGTGGCTTCGGATTTCAGAATTGGTACTCGCCGGTCAGCTGATTCGAATGATAGAAAACCAACAATTCCATGTCACAAGCTAATCACCTTTTTATGAACGAGAGTTATATTTTTGGCAGTTAATAGTAGGACCCCGGTATCGATGACGATGGTTGGTTTGTACACCTCTTTTTTTTTTTTTTCTTTATTGTTGTAAAATAATGTTTTAATTTGAAACCTAAGTTGGAATGTAATTGATAATTGTGATGAGAACGGCCCGGTGTGGGTTTTTGATTTATTGTAGTGTGTTGATAAGTACAATGTGGCCCGGCGTAGGTTTGTGTTTTTTGGATTGTGAATATTCAAATAGGTGGAAAAATGCCCGGTGTTGGCGCATATATACTGTTGGAGTTTATGCCGTTTGTCCCTACTATTTGTTTGTTTTAGACATGAGGCGTCAGGCTAGGCCATAATGCAAGGGAACCTTATCAAAATTTTCAAAGGACTTTAGGCTATGTTTGGAAGTTGAGGAAAGAAGTGGAAAAGAAGGGAAAATTTAAAAAATTTCCTCTCATTTGTTTGGTTTCCAAATAGAAAGGGAAAGGAAAAGGAAGAGAAAGGAAAAAGAAGGGAAAATTAACTACTTTTTTTCTCTCCTTCTCTCTCCCATGAATGCAAATTTTCTTCTAATCTTTCACAAACCAAACAAAAGAAAATAACAAGTTTCTTCCCCATTTCTTTCCCTTTTCTCCTTTTTTATTTTCTCTTCTATTTCTCTTCTCTTCCACAACTTCCAAACACAGCATTACACTTCTAGTAGCAGATTTTAAGCAGGTTCATAATTTCATGGGGATGTTAATGGCGTTCTGTAATATGATGATGTAATGAACTGTTCATTACACTGTTTGGAAAAAACTAACACAACCAAGAAAATGGAAAATTATCGAATTCAACAGTTAGAATGCCAAATTGAAGGTTTGAGAATTGAGACAATGTTTTCGTTCTTCAATAATTCACATAAACACACAGAAGTGATCGATGAAATGAAACATCAAAGGCAGGTATATGATCAGTACAATTTTTTAGGAAATAGAAATCTCCCTTTGAATTCACAAGTCGGAACATAACCCAGGAAGATCTTCTTTCTGGGTTTCTTTACCACTACAATTTCTTGAATTCACATTATTATTTTGCTTGATCAGCAAAGAGAAAATATATTGAAAGAGGGAGGATAATCACAAATTATGCCAAAAGCCAAATAGGAGAGGGTTGGATGGCCAACACAGGAGGCCTCCCACACCAAACCAAAACAAGGCTAAGGCAAAGAAAACATAGATCACTGCAGAATAACAAAGAGTTAATAAGAAATCTACTCTGAGCGAAAGCACAAAAAAGTAGCCCAGCTTCTATCCTCCAAATACACCTTCCAAGCTCACAAAGCTTCAACGAGGGATTCGAACCTAAATTTGAGCCGTCACCCAGCAAGCCAATCTGAATTTGATTATTTCTCCCAGCTCCTCCCATTTGAAAGCAACACCTTTAAAAATTAGCTCGTTTCTCACCTTCCACACTGTTCAGATCACAGCAAAACTAGAGGAACCACTTGCACAAATGCACATGGAAAAAGACTCCCAAACTGGGACAAGGACCCAGTTATAAGTGAAGCCCCATATTATTAACAGAGTCTATAAACAATCAATATTCAAGAAAAAAGAAGATGGATGTTAATAAAAGTAGCAAAAGGAAAGTGTTTCAACATGTGTTTAGCCACACAAGACAAGAACCGAATTAGGTTTCCTATCTTTCACCTGTTTACCCTAGATCAAATACCCTAATTTATCGAGAGAGAGAGAGAGAGAGAGAGAGAGAGGCGGCGTCAGTAGCGGTGCGACGTTGGTGGTCGAGATCGGTTGTTGATAAAGAGAGGTATCACGCCAGTTGTGGTGGTCGTACATCGAGAGGCGGGCGCCACTGGTGGTGGAGATCTAGCGTTGGTGGTGGTGGAGGATCGGTGGTTTTGGAGAGAGAGAGAGAGAGGGAGAGAGGTGAGGAATGGGAGTGTAGAGAGAGAGAGGCGATTGTAGAGGGAGGGGCTAAAATTTGCCGCTGAATTTGGGGCAAAATTTTCGTCAAATTTTGAACTTCCATTTTTGAATTGCCCACTGGGGGCCACCATTCCACGTAGGATCATTGGGTGAATCGGTGCAATGGTCATTACGTATAGCAAAATTGTTCTTCTTCCTAAGAAAACCCAAACTTCAAAAGGACCGCCAGAGCAACGCCGGCCGTCTCGACTGCCGACTCCCCGTGTTTCCCTCTCTCTCTCTCTCTCTCTCACACACACACACACAAGAAGAGGGAGGTCTGGTGCTGTTATGGAGTTCAATCAGAACAAATCAAAAGCCAAATTCAACCCAAGTTTGGAGCAACCCACGTTTGGAACAGGGCCAGATCTACAAAGTATAAGCATCAATTTATGGAACATGGTATGATTTTTTTCATCAACTCTGTTTTCTGTCCTGACCCCTCTCTCCCCTTCCTATTTCTTGATAAATGTCTCTGATTTTGTGAGAAAATGGTATGATTTTTTTCATCAACTCTGTTTTCTGTCCGGCTCAATCCTCTGATTTATTTTCTCACACAAGCATGAAGTATGCTGGAAGATTGAGAGATACGGCTTTGGAAGAAAATATCGAAGGAGAAGTTGAGGATCCGGTTTCAGTCTTCCTCATCCCCTTTCTCTTCCTTGAGAATCAGAGGTGGGTTTTTTTTTTTTTGTTTTTGGTTGCGGTCTCGGCCGATACTCTCTGAACCGGCTTCCGTCTCGGCCGATACACCGATACGTATCGGGTATCGGCCGGTTCATATGCGATTTGTATGTCACACCGCTATATCAGTGCGTATCCGTATCGGAGGCTCAAAATTCCGGTACGAACCGACGTATCGGCCGATATTTAAAAGTATGATAAGGAGTGTGTTTGTATGAAAGATTATTTTCTAGCTAAAACAGTTCTAGGAAATAATTGTCCCCATCCAATGATCGCATTCAATTATATTGATCGATTCTTGTGGGGTTATTTTCTTTTCTGGAGATAAAAGACACCTCTTTCACTGTTTCCCAGCATAACACAGACAACGACTTGACCTTCATTTTCACATCATGCATGCAATGAAGTCCTCGTCATTAGTCGTTGCACGATGACACAATTTTATTGATCGAATCTTGTGGGGTTATTTTCTTTTTTGGTGACTAGACGTCTTTCCACATGCAAAACATGGGCATGCTCTTGTTTATTTTCGAGCATGCATCTTCAGCCCAAGTCTTTAAAAACCAGAGACTTAAAAGTTCAATTTTAATCAAAAACTAATTTATAAAAGATTACAATGTTAAGTCATATATTCAACCACAAATCTCTATATTTGTATCTTTATTTTCAAATTACTCATTGCTTTCTTTCAAAATTCAACCTTTTCTCCAACATCTTACTTTTGTATTTTGCAAAATTATACTAACTACAAAACATTACTCTTATTTTCAGGGTACAATCGGTACTTTTTTAATAATATTACCTTTTATATATATGGGACAAACATATCATGAGTACTTATACTGGTATACTGTATACCTCCTTTTTTTAGTGTCACGGATACAATGACACCCTCATCTTGTGTCACCAATTATAATAGGTGACAAAAATTGGTCCTTTGGTGACATATTTTTATGTCATCGAACATGTTTTTTCTTGTAGTGTATAAGCTCAAAGCTTCATGGTTTAATTCTTTTGTTTTATTTTTACAGAAGCATAGTGGACCTTATTTATATTAAAAACCTATTAAATGATCATGAAGAATGTTATATAGTAAGGAAAACAAAATACATACCTCAAAACCTGTTAAAACTACTTAGATCACTTTGTTTTATGGCTGATTACCTTGCGTTTTGTTCTTATCAACACTTTGTGCAATATCTTGATAGTCAAAAGGACATACCCCATGTAGAACTCTTTCTTCAGCGTCTAGGACATTATTTAGACATAATTGATAGAGATATTGAACATTATAGAATTTATTTAGAAAATAATTTTTACGTACGAACTCATATAATACTACTTCAAAAGGATCAGAAAAGATTAGAAAGTAAACCAATTGAACATTCTTCGCCCAGATCTCCAAATCATTGGTGGAAACCTTTAACAATATATATGCTAAATAGAACAGAAATATTAGCACAAGCGAGAAAGATACAAAGAAGAAAACGATATCTTATAACGTTACAATATATTTATATAGATAGAATTAATATATAGTGAAGATGAATTTAATAAATTTATTATCAACGAAATATTAGAAACAATTATATTTGAGATAACTTTTTAATTCATTATTAAGAACATCCCAAGATTACTTGAATTTTTTATGTAGAATATATATACCTTTACTACAAATCTTTAGTAATAAAAGGACTTACTTCCAAATAAACAAGAAGTGGTACTTGTCACAGAGAATAATTACTCCGAAAAGAATCTTTAGGTTGAAATTAAAGTGAGTTGGAAAGTTGTCTCTGTGAAATTGAAAAAATATTAGGTGAAAAACTATGTCATATCATTGCACAATACGGTGTTGTGCTCAAAGTGTTGCTGCGCAGCAGCCACCCTTTGTCCATGCCATTGTTCAAAATTCAAAAAGTTAGTTATGGAATGCAAAGGTAAGCGTTGTGTCCCTCGAGTGGCCGGGGTTCATCGTGGGTAACCGTAGTAATAAGTACTATCCAATATCCATCTAGATTAGAAGGGGCATTTTTGGAAAGGAAAAAGTAGAAAACACTTTCATGCATAAATAAACGACTCCTCTTCCACAGTTTCACAGCATAACACAAACAAAGACCTGACCTTCATTTTCCTAGAAAATGCTGGTCGGAAAGGGACATGAAATCAAGTCCTCGTCGTTAGTCGTTGCACAATGATGCAATTTTATTGATCGAATCTTGTGGGGTTTTTTTCTTTTCTAGTGACAAGAGGTCTTTCCACATGCAAAACGTGGGCATGCTCTTGTTTATTTTCGAGCATGCATCTTCAGCCCAAGTCTTTAAAAACCAGAGACTTAAAAGTTCAATTTTAATCAAAAAGTAATTTATAGTGAAAGGTTACAGTATTATGTCATATGTTCAAACACAAATCTCTATATTTGTATCTCTATTTTCAAATTACTCATTGCTTTCTTTCCAAATTCAACCTTTTCTCCAACATCTTAATTTTGTATTTTGTAAAATTATACTAATTAACTACAAACCATTGCTCTTATTTTCAGGGTATGATCGGTACTTTTTTTAATAGTACTACCGTTTATATTGATGAGTAGTTTTGAGTCTCCCCACATCTATTATGAAATTAATTTTAATATTATGCAAGCCTAACCAAAAAATAATAATAATCACTACTACAATAATAGTTAAAGATGACAGTTAAAAACTGTCATTAAACGTGAAAGATGACAGTTTTAAAACTGTCATCTATGGAGCTGACATTAAAAGTCTGAATTTTTTATGATAGTTTACAACTGTCATTTAAACATATAAGATGACGGTTTAAACCTGTCATCTTTGCAATAAGATGACAGTGTAAACCTGTCATCTTTACAATCAACGATGACTGTTTTAAACTGTCATCTTATCTATTCTCCATTCTAAAAAAAAATTCCAATTCTAGTTCGAACACGTGGCTCTCGTGTGGCAACCCTCGCATGACTGCCCAGTGGAGTTCACATGGCACCCTCGTGGCGCTTGTGTGGCGCCTACGTAGCACTTGTGTGGTTAGCTAATATTTGCTTGCCCCAGGACTCGAACTCAAGACCTTGACTTCCTTGCGCGCGCGCATGTTACCAACTGAGCTAGCACGTTTGTTGTTGACAAAAGACCAACAAAAATATTTATACTATATTTCCGAAAAATTTTAAGCTGAGTACTTTCTATGTCAGTTTTAGATTTAATATAAGATGACAGCATAAAGCTGTCATCTTATACGTTTAATGACACTTTTTGACAGTCATCTTTTATGATCAACTTCAATGTCGGTTCTAATTAAAACTGACATTAAAAGAGCTTAGTTTCAATGTCACTTTTAAGGAAAACTGACATTCAAAGGTTATCCATATGGGCTTCTAGAAGCGCCTTGTTTTAATGTCAGTTCTAAGCAAAAACTGACATTAAAGAAATAGATAATAATGTCACTTTTATTGTAAACTGTCATCTTATATCGCAAAGATGACAGTTTTTAGGATAGACTGACATCAAAACTCTACCTTCATATTTTCGATGACAATTTTACAAAAACTGTCATTGTTTCAATTTTTGGTGTGTCATCTTTAACAATTATTGTAGTAGTGAATGCTTTGCAGACAAGTTAATTCTTCCACGTAAGCATTGATCCCACCTGGTTCTACAATATCATAGATTTTTTTTTTGTTTTTGTTTTGATAACTGGGCGGTCTAGGCCAGCTTTTGCGCACCTCGATTAATCTTAGGGTCTATGTACGCTCCACCACACACAAAGACTGAGCAAAGCTCATAATACCCCATGAGAACCATGAGATCTTGTGCATAGACTGGGCAAAGACTTTCCTTACAATATCATAGACTTTTTACTCTAACGCCCTTTGTCAAAATTAATATAGAAGTATAAACCTCTGGAATCAGTCTTAATGGGTCTAACCATCCAGCGATAGATAACTTGGTGCATATATATGGTGTGTATTGTAGCATACCCAAAAAATGGTGTGTATTGTAGCATTAACAATTTACCCTTCCTTTGATAAGGATGTGTCATTTGTCTCACTCGTATGCAATAGGTTTTTTCCAATTGTACTAAATGGACACGGTAGGTTGTAATCTTATTTATCGATGAAGTTACTACTCTTCTCCCAAAAAAAAATGGCAATCAAGCTTCGAATTGTAGCATAACGTGTTACATAAAGTATATTAAAATCTACCATTAAGCAATTGGAGGGGACAAAAGAAATTGACCATTATGTGTACTTAATTATTGCAACAATGGGGAACTATATCGAAAATGTAATATCATGTTTCAGAAATCACCAAAAATTGGAGACATAGGTAGATACGCAAGGAGAACATATTCAGATTTTTCCTGATAAAAAAAAAAAAAAACATATTCAGATTTTTATAGCCGGTGGGTTTGTAAATCTTTGGTAGTGGAATTACTCGGAGTCAGAAAATAATTAATGTATATGTTTACTTTATGCAATGATATCAATACTATCAAAATGAGATAAACGTCTGTTTTCCCGGCACTTAGTTGATTGAACGCTCCACCAAAGAAACACTTCAATCTCTGGATCTGTCGAACCAAACTTATGTTTGTATTCTCTCAAATGAAAAGATTCGGACTCAAACAAAAGTATTTGAAAAAGTCATGCTCAAACGAATGAAAGGTGGGACATATAACGACTAACTGGTGACTTTACGAGTAGTAACAACGGAGAAGAGACACCTTTGTGTACAAAAGATGTATCTGTCCACGGTAAACATATGTCACTGAAAAGACACGATTCTAAGTTGTGTTTCACACTGTAAAAAAAATATATTATACATTACAATATTTCCAACATTTCGCATTCAGATGTGCGCGGGATTGGTAGCGGTAATGGAATCTGTAACTAAATTTGTAGCATTTGGAGGTCATTCTAATGTATGCCACCGTTCAAAATTCAAAAAGTTAGGGGGTGTTTTGTTAAATGTGTTTTTAAAATAAATTATCTTTTCACGATTTTTTATGTGATTTATTGTGAGAAAATGACATGTCTTGATTTTTGAAAAAAATATTTTTTATTAGTGAAACAGTATGGAACGGAAAGTTAAGCGTTGTGTCCCTCGAGTGGCCGGAGTTTCATCGTGGGTAACTGTAGTTAGGGGTGCACATTGGCCCTGTAGCCCGCCCAGCCCGCCCAACCCAGCCCGATTTTTTTAGGGTTTGGGAACAATATTTAGGCCCATAGGGCCGGGCTGGGTTGAGATTTTAAGCCCGTTTACTAATTGGGTTGGGTTTGAGAAATTCCTCTAAGGCCCAGCCCGGCCCGGCCCGGCCCGGCCCGATTTAAATTATATTTTTATTTTAAAACTATATGTATATATGTGTATGTTATTGCTGGAACCTAACTCCTTAGGGTTCATTTATTTTGATGAAAGTGACATTGATAAAAATGAATTCAAGTACTACGTATGTAGAGAATATCTTTGGAGTAATAGCAATTTGTTAAAAAAACTTTGAAATTTTTTTTCCCATTAAACTACTGTCTTATTGTAATAACTCATAGTTTTTTTTTCCTTTTATTTTTATTGTGCTCTACAAGATCAGTTGTAAAAGAAGAGTGATTTTAAAGGAGAGATACTCGAGAGAAGTTTTTACATGTTAAAGTTCCATCTATTAAAGCACTTTCATTTATGGGTCTATGTCTCATATCTTTGGGAGAACATAGAATTTTAAGTATATTATTACGGTTGTGAATTGTAATTCTAATCGTTATAGTTGATTTATGTTTATGATATACCATACTTTAGAAAAATAAATGGGCTTGTTGGACGGGCTTGAGAAATTAAAATTATAACTGGGCCGGGCTTGGGCAAATTAAATGAAGCCTGATTATTAATGGGCTGGGCTTGGGAATAGAAGAATCTCGTTTTATGTAGCATAAGCCCGGCCCGAATCCAGCCCGGCCCGGTGTTTGTGCACCCCTAGCTGTAGTACTATTTATTAGAGGGGTCATTTTTGGAAGGAAAAAAGTAGAAAACACTTTAATGTTTTGTCTAAAAGTGGTAGTCTTTTCTGGAGATAAAAGACTCCTTTTTCACTTTTTGACACCATAAAACGCCAAAGACTTGACCTTCATTGTCATAGAAAATGCAGGTTGGAAAGGGAAATGCAATGAAGTCCTCGTTGTCAGTCGTTTCTCAATCATCAATTTTCCAAAATTGATTTGGAACAGCAATGCTACGTACCCAGAAAAAGTGCACAGAATTTACTCAGAAAATAGTAAGGAGTGGCTCAGATTCACTTGGAGTGAATCTTAGCCACTCATTGTTGTTTTCTGGGTAAATTATGTTTAACTTTTCTGAGTACTTAGCATCAATAGATTTGGAAAGGACCTTCTTTTCTTCTGACCAGTCACGAGAATTACAACATGCATGATCAGGGCCGGCATGATACAACACGGCATAATCAGAGCCGGCTTGGGATAAGCCGGATCTAGGAATCACATAGGGCACTTTCTGTAGTGCACCGTGTATGTGAAGCACAACCAAACCATGAAACCATCCATCTCTCTGTAATTGTGAGTTTGATTTGCATTGATCTTATTTAATGCTACCTCACTTGTAGTCATTTTGGTCGATCAATAAAAGTAAACTGGAAAGAGTGTCTTTTGAATCAAAAAAGTACTCCTCCTGCCCTCATCTTCGAGAGGAAATTATCCTACTCAATTCAAACTAAATATCTGTATGTAGGAAATTTTCAAGCATTTATTACTCCTTTGAGTGGTTATTTTCCAAAGATCGTTTCAAAATGGACCATCCATTCCATTGTTTGGCCATCGTCTCAATTGAATCAAAATTACTTGACAAAGATTGGAAAAAGAGAGAACATTCTTTATACCGGTGGTGTAACTCAAAGTTTTCTCCAAATCTATTACATTGCGCCATGTGTTCAAACAGTGATCCCAAAAGGTAGAACATGGACACATAGCGCAATGCAATTGATTTGGAGAAAACTTTAATTTACACCGCCAGTGTAAACAATGTTTTCCAAAAAAAAAATGTCTTTATGAGGTTTCAAACTATTTCAATGCACAGTCTAACCTCGACCACCGTGAACTTGAAGATACAAACTACTAGAAAGAAGACAAAAAAGGGGAAAAATCTACAATATAGAACCCTTTTAGGTGTGTACAATATGCACTCATTGTGTGGTTCATATTGCACCACCTCATAAAAAAATGACCTGGAGAACCGGTCATTCGTAACATTTTCGTTTGTTTCGTAACTTTTATACTAAGAATTCGTAACTTTCAGATAATATGATTCGTAACATTTTCTTTCATTTCGTAACTTTTCATGTGTTTCGTAACTTTTCGTGGGTTTCGTAACTTTGAGATAAAAAATTATAACTTTTCTCAAATATGATTCGTAACATTTTTATATGTTTCGTAACTTTTATACTAAGCATTCGTAACTTTTAGACAATATGATTCGTAACATTTTCTTTTGTTTCGTAACTTTTCGTGTGTTTCGTAACTTTTCGTGGGTCTCGTAACTTTGAGAAAAAAAAAATTATAACTTTTCTCAAATATGATTCGTAACTAATCGTGTGTTTTGTAACTTTTCGTGGGTCTCGTAACTTTAATTTGTTAGGTCACATGTTGCTCAAGTTAACAAGTTACCGATTCGTAACTTTTTGTAATTGATTTGTAACTT
Source organism: Vaccinium darrowii (assembly GCA_020921065.1). Taxonomy (NCBI): domain Eukaryota; kingdom Viridiplantae; phylum Streptophyta; class Magnoliopsida; order Ericales; family Ericaceae; genus Vaccinium; species Vaccinium darrowii. The sequence goes on from CM037153.1 coordinate 10,089,404, forward strand.
TTAACGATCCAATGGTAGATAGCTTGGGTGCATATGATACACAACCAAAAAGGGGTGTGTATTGTAGCCTCTTCCAAAAAAAAAGATAGAAGATTTTATTGATGACAAAAAAACTAATACATAAAAAATTAAAGGTTGTTATCACGCTTTAAAAGGCACAATATTCAATCAGGAGGTCTAAATTATTAAGTCTGAACATTAGAATCACTCAGCCAAAATCTTGTCAACTTGTCGGCAATCATCTTTGCCAATTAGGGGTGAAACCGGTCCGGTTCGGTCCGGTTCAGGGACATTTTCAACCGAACCGGGAAAACTCGGTTCGGGAGCAACATAGAACCGAAACCGATTCAAAAGAGGTCGGTTCGGTTCCGTTCGGTTCGTCCCGGTTCGTCCCGGTTCGGTGGTCGGTTCGGTTCGCCGGAGAGAGGGAGAGAGGAGAATGACTGCTTTACAGAGATGAAACAATTTTTACAGATCTAAAATATGTTTACACACCAGAAACGAATAGATCTAGATTTTTATACAGAAACGAACAAATTTATTGATTTATATACACCATCTCTACGATTCTACAGATTTACAGCGATAATATATATATATATATATATATATATATATATATATATATATATATATATATATGTGTGTGTATGTATGTATAGAGAGAGAGAGAGAGAGACGAACAGATCTCCTCGGTTCGACGATGATAAGGACAACGGATGGATCGACAATGACAACGACGACGGTCGACGACGGACGGAGTCCATGGCGAACAGATCTTGGTGGCGGCGGCGGCTTCTCATCGCTGGGTTTCTCTCGTCTGGGACTTGGGGGTCAAATGAAAAATGAAACACATCATGTGAAAGGGTTAAGATAAGTATATATAGTAGTGAATGTTAGGTATGTAATAAATAATTTTTTTTCCTTTCCATCCACAGATGTGTCGACTGTCAAGTTGATAAGTCTTTGACACTCCAATCTCCGAGTGTAACGCCCCATGTAGAATAGTGACCCAGTTTTTTTACTTTGATCCACAAGCCACACCACATGGCCCAAAATACATAAGCCCAAGGTACTCTTATAGTTTCGTACATAGTTTGTTATATGTCCAAGATCACCCATGCATGTAAACTTCCGATGTGGGACTTAACACTCTTTTTTTTGTCAATCGGTAGAAGAGATCAATTATGTCACATATATATGAAGTACAAAGCACGAACCCGCGATCAATTGTGAGAGCTAGTAAACATTCTCTACTCCCAAATCGTGGGTATTAAACCGAGTAAATTGAAAAACATCTCTAACCCTTCCGCACTCTGCCTACTATCTTCGACGATCACTTCTACACTCATCAAACTTGTTAGGGTCACTGATTAAAAAAAAAAAAAATCTAGCACCCAAAGCAAGTTTGGCAACCCAATCAATTTGATTTGTCATTAGACCATCACCACCACCGCTTTCCTTCGTCAAAAAATCATAACCAACACTCTTGTCAGAATCTCAACTGGCACCTTAATAATAATCGATGAAAGGGAAGCCAAGAGAAAGAAAAAGATGTGACAACAAATAAATTATAAATAGATATAATTCATACAATTATTCAGTGTATCTAAATTTTATATGTATATATACGCCCAGTTTCCAGTCAAGGATCCCAGACTGAGGGTTTTTTTGGTGTTTTGAAGGTTTTAAAACTTGTTTTTGCATGATCCAAACCGTCCAATGCATTTAAAACGTGTTTCTATGGGTCCCCGCGGGAAATCGTCAAAAAAAAATACCGGGAAGGGCTTGATCCGAGTAGTTTTTCATAAAATTGTACATATATAGTTTTTTGTGAAAAACTGCTCGGATCAAGCCCTTCTCGGTATTATTATTTTTTTTTGAACGATTTCTCACGAGGACTCTTAAAAACGTTTTTTAAACATATTGGACGGTTCGGATCGTAAAAAAGATATTGGGAAGGCGGATCCCGGACTAGAAAGTTCCTCTCTCTCTCTCTCTCTCTCTCTCTCTCTATGTGTGTGTGTGTGTGTGTGTGTGTGTGTGTGTGTGTGTGTGTGTGTATATAGGATCAACTTCTAATGAGGGATCCCTCATTTTAAATAAAGTGAGAACCTCATGCTTCCCGACTAAATTTCGACGATCCGAACCGTTAGATGTGTTTAAAATGTGTTTTTAAGGTTCACCGCGAGGATTTGTCCAAAAAAAAAATTCCCTGAAGGGCTTCATCTGATCAGTTTTTGTTAAAAACGCTAAAAACATCTAACGGTTCAGATTGTCAAAATTCAATTTGGAAAGTGGAAAAATTGCTTGGTCCTCACTTTATTTAAAATGAGGGATCCCTCATTTTATATATATATATATATATATATATATATATATATATATATATATATATATATATATATATATATATATATATATAATCCCCTTCCCCTCCAAACTCCCGGAAATTGTAAAAATTCGAACCTCACGCGTGAGCCGTTGGATCCAACGGCTGAGGGAGAAAACGAGTAAAATTTCCTTCGCGGGTCATCTGGACCGGGTAATATGTTACCGGGTAGGATTAAACGGGTCACTATAAGATCTCTAGATCTGGATCAATCCCTCATTTCACGTCCTCCACAGAGAGAGAGGGGGAGAGAGAGAGAGAGAGAGAGAGGCGATTTGCGATCTCGATCGAAGAAGGAGAGGACGACACCACCAGGACTCCACGACCTCAACCTCTCGATCTCCAGGTCTCGTCTCTCCTTCTCTCTTTGGCTCTCTCTTTCTCTTTGTTCGGTTTATTTCAAAAATTAAAACCCTAGATTTGAAAAAACCCTAGATCTAGTCATTCTCTCTCCTTCTCTCTCTGGCTTTCTCTTTCTCTCTGTGTTTATTTCCCATTTTCAAATTTCGACAAAAAATAGGGTTTGGATTTTGCAAATGCCCGAGTGCTTTTGCTGAAATTCTTCCCTTGTGATACAGATAAAAGACCGATGACAAGCAGATTGGTACCAGGTATCTTACTCCCTCTATCCTTCGATTTACGTATGAGAAACCCTAGTTTCCAACTTAGTTTTCGACTTTGTGTTTTCCTCTTATTTTTTCCAATTTGAAGTAAATTTCAATTTGTGTAGTTAAATTAGCCCTATTTCAATTTCAATCTGTCACCCAGTCCTCTTACATAAGTTAATTTTTTTTAGTTGTAAATGGCAAGTAACTGTAATTGTGCTTCTGTTCGTAACTTTGTTAGGATATTGATTAATTGACACAAATGAATGAACCTTAACTCCACTATATTTATGTCTACTGCTATTGCATTAAGCACTTGTTGCTTATGATGCTTCAAGTTCTGTAAAGGTATCTAGTGGAATTGAAGGTGTTCATAGGTTGAGAATTATCTTGTTAAACTGATGGATCTGCATAAACAAATGAATGACATTTAATTCCACTGTAATCTCTACTGCTATTGCATCCTGGACTTGGTCTTGCTTATGAATGCTTCAAGTTGTGATTCATGCTTTTCCTTTTGTGTTTACTTTTTAATGCTTCAAGTTGTGATTCATTCATTTTGCTCTATCTTTTCGGGAGTAAGTACGTTTGCGGGTGCCGATATACATGTGGACGGTCGACCTCCACGCTGGTTGTCGTTTTGAAAATAGAGTCGCCACTCGGGTTTTTGGAAAATGGTTGAGGAACCGAGAAACCGTTTTGAAAAATGGTTTTGGAAAATGATTTAGAAAACGATTTGGAAACCAGAGATTCGTTTTGGATTCGGGAGCCAGGTTAAGAACGGGGAAGGGTTTTAATGCACCCCGCTCGCCCAATTAGAAATCGGTCTTTACTAAACATTTGTGGGATTTTTAGAAAATATTTTGATGCCGAACTTTATTCAAATAAACAATTTATCAGGCAAAGGAGACGATAATATTGAAAACAAGTAAATAACATGTAAATTACAGTACGGAAATCAAGGGTTCAAAACTGTTCATACAAGGAAGTGATTCAAAATTTTAGATTTTACAAAAGTGTGCCGTGCGGCACACTAGGTGTACCGTGCGATACAGAAAGTTTGTCGTGCAGCACTATTCATCATTTTAACGGTCAAATTTTTAAAATAGTGTTGTATAGCACTCCAAGTGTACCGTACGGTACAGAAGGAGTGCCATGCGGTACAAAAGGAGTGTCGTGCGGCACTGTTCACTTCACAACAGTTTGAAACTTTGATTTTTCGAAATGATTGAATGGAAACTCATACAAGGCATGAAACTTGGTTAAAAGCAGATTATTTTGGATAGGAAAACAGTGTGTTTAAGTAAAGAATGTTCATCCTCACTAAATTACCCCGTACAAGGAGATATTTTCACCGTAAGACGCAACCGGGAGGTTTCGAATTGAACTGGTTTTTGCTATAACATAGGTATACCACATGTGGGGATGATATAGAAGATCATCCCACACTTGGCACCCCTCCCCTCAGGGTACCAAAGCTAAGAGATTTGGCGAAACGGGATTATACCTTTGGCTTTGAACTCTCGGATTGAAATGCTTCTGGAACTCCTTGGGCACGATTTGGATCTTCTTTGAACCTCAACTTCACTCTAGCACCATGAGCATGATGATTGAGGGCTGAAACTTGAACATTTGAATATGAACCTCACGGCTTTGAACCGAAAACAGGGGATTGAACTTTGGGTTGAGTTTTGCTTTTGGAAAAGAGAATGGGATTGATTGTTGGGAGTTATAGGTAAGGATGAAGGAGGTTTGTGACCAAAGGAATATTATTTGAAAGAATTTAGTGATAGAGCTTCATGGTTTTCTCATAATTTTCTTCTCTGTTTTTCCGTTGGAATTGACCGGATTATATAGGCGTACAAATTCCTTGGTCATCAAGTTTACTTCATCCTCACACAAAGGAATGATGACTCTAAGGTAGCCTTAAGGCCTTGCACAAAACCATGATGAGCAGAGTGACCATTTTGTCAACATTTTTAGCTGTCGGAACTTCTGCAAAAGCTGTTTGACAAATGACAGTGCCATACGACACACAAATTATGTCGTGCGGCACACCAACTGTGCCGTGCAGCACTCCTCCACCGCCAAAATTCAAAAGGTTGTTGTACGTGACTGAGACTGTACCGTGCATGAAAGATGAGTACCGTACGGTATTGTTGACCAAGTTGACTTGGAGAGTTTCAATCCGAGAGGCCTTCCGGGCGTTTCTTTTCATCATCAAGGATTTAAAATTTACACAAACGTCTCATTTTGGGATGTCTAAAATACAAAATTTCATAACTGTTTCATTCACTTTGTGGAACATTCAAGTGACACTATTGAAGTGATTGAGTTAATCAATCCATTTGTAGTGTATCACTGTGCCGTGGCTTTGTGAATTTTAATTGAAGCACATTGCAGATTGAATGCCATGCCGTCGTCGTCCTCTGCCTCTTTAACCTTCCAGATTGAATACCCAACTTGCAATTGTGGGAAACCCTCCCCCATGAGGAAGTCAAAGACTAAAGAAAATCTAGGAAGGAGATTCTTAGGCTGTGGCAACTATGAGGTAATAAATTACGTTTGTAATTATGAATGTCGATTACCTAATAAAATGTACTTTTGAATTTGATTCTTATGGTATCACAGAAAGGGAAAAAAAATTGCGATTACTTTTATTGGATTGACCCAGACCCCAAAGAGAAACAAATGGAGGACAAAATTGAAACTTTAAAAAGTGAAAAACGTGATCTACATTTGAAGTGTCAAGAACATGTTGATATGTTGCAAGAATTAGTGAACGAGAACATGAAGCTCAAGAAGAAGTTGACGGTAAAAGTTGGAGAAAAGTCTTAACCGAAAGCTGGAGAAAAGTTACCCCTTTAGTCAAAAGTAAAATAATTATAGTCCACATGGCTGAGTCATCCTGCACTTGTAAAATAATTGTAGTCTCGGGACCTTTTGTTATAAAAGGATCATTTTAGTTTGTAATAGGCAGAGTTAGTTCGAGAGTAGTTTTCAGAGTGAGTTTGAAAAGTCCGTCTGTTTTTCATTCTCTCAATTCTCTCAAGAAAGCAAGTAAAATTTTAGCTTTACCCAAGACTTTATCCCTTATTCCTGAGCCAATTCCCCCTGAAATAGTCTTTGACATTCAGCATTTGGCTAGACAAAAAGGTCACTACTTTCAAGAATTCCTGTTTGAAAGCTTACTCAATCTTGCCAAACAAACAATTCCTGGTTTATCAATCACTTGGGATACCCTCTACTACAAAAATCAAGATCGAGTAGAGTGTCCAAAAATTGATCCCCTTTGCAAAGAAATACCATTAGAGCGTATGGATTGCAAGTGTAATTTAATCTTTAGTATCCCCAAAGCCTGCATTGATCTTACAAATTTCCAAGACCTTTCTTTAACCTATAAAGGAGAAGAAGTTCAAATTACACCAATGACCTTGCTAGACCAAGGATTCCTTAGACAATTAATTATTACTTCCCCTGAGCAAACTGACAGAGTCACTAGGAAAATGGCAGTATGCATCAACAATATCTTCGCCAAGTATGGAGCATTGAGATGCCAAGTTTCAATAAGAAGTAAAATGCCTGAATGGACAAATTTTGGGAGCATAGTACCAGCACAACATGTTATGAACATCTTCGCAAATTGGCCATTCAACAATTTTCATGACCCAATTGTGTTAATAAGACATGAATTTCCTACTTGGATATGTTCTTAGTCAATCAGAAAGCAAATCAGACATCACCTTTCCTACTCAATAGCAAGTCACCTCAGAGATGTTGATGAGCCCCTCTTTGGAAGCATTCCTAAATTAATATGTGAAGACCCAATTCAGAAAATTAGGTCCATTGATTTTATTCAAGAAGTCCCATTCATTTTTCATACCAGATACAAAAGGTTGGTGGAATACTATCATAGTTGGATAGATGTCCATGAGTTATCAAATCAAGAAGATTTTGCACAAGAAGATATGGGCAAAATTTTTGGCACAATTTGTTAGAAGAAGAAATGCAAAGCATCGACAACATGATGGAGTTTTGACGTCAAAAAGAGAATCATGAAGTTTTGAAGTCAGAAAGAAAGTCACGAAGCTCACCGAAAGCAGTTTTTGTCCTTAGGCTAAAATCTAAAAAGAGCATTTGCTTTTTAGTCACTACCCAGCACCTCTCCACCAAAACTAAAGACATCATCAACTTTCTGTCAAGTCTTAACCGAAAGCTGGAGAAAAGTTACCCCTTTAGTCAAAAGTAAAATAATTATAGTCCACATGGCTGAGTCATCCTGCAGTTGTAAAATAATTGTAGTCTCGGGACCTTTGGTTATAAAAGGATCATTTTAGTTTGTAATAGGCAGAGTTAGTTCGAGAGTAGTTTTCAGAGTGAGTTTGAAAAGTTCGTCTGTTTTTCATTCTCTCAATTCTCTCAAGTCCACTGAAAGCTCCTTTGAGCATAGTCATTTCCTTCCACTACTTGTAATCATGTATTCCGAATTGAAGTTCTAAATAAAGTCACCAGTTTGAAGTAAGTTTTCAACTTTTCAAATTCAATATTACTATTCACGTGCACTATTCACGTTTTCACGTTTTACTATTCACGCATCACTATTCACACATCACTATTCACAAGCCACTTCTCCTCCGGACTCTGGGAGTCCAGACCTCCTTGATCCGAGCATTTTTTTGATGATCTGATCCGTCCAATGTGCTCAGAAGGTGTTTTCCAGGGTCCATAGGGGAAATCTTCAAAAAAAATACCAGGGTCCTCACATGGATCGGATTTTTCCCAAACAATTGGCAACACAAAAAAAAAATACCCCAAGAGCTTCAATCCAGGGGTCCGGATGTGAGGCTCTGGGTATATATATATATATATATATATATATATATATATATATATAGGATCAACTTCTAATAAGGACCAATATATGAGGACCAAAGTGAGGACCTCATGCTTCCCAACCAAATTTCGACGATCCAAACCTATGCGTTTTTAACAAAAACTGATCGGAACAAAAGCTTGTTTTGATCGATCTGTATACAAACCCATCAAAGTCGACCACGGCGATTCTCGGCGGCAACACCCTCCAATTGATTTAGCATCGCTTTCGTTCTAGTAATAGTACAAACCCAGATTTGTGCCCGTTCAATTTGTATACAAACCCATCAAAGCCGTTCGTTCTATAATAGTAACAGTATGAACACAGATCGATCTGTGTAAAAACCCATCAAAGCCGTGATTGACTATATATTTGTGCCTGTTCATATTCCCGACCATCTTCTCCGGCAAATTTTGTCGACGAGCACGCCGGAGCTTCAGCTATCCATATTTCGTTTGGGTCATACACTGCAGCAGAGGATACCTGTTTTGACTATTGTAGGTGTGTGTCATTTTCCTTCAAAAATTGAAGTCACTTGTACAATTGATTTTGCTCCTCAACTACCCAGAACTCTGAAGAATCAAATTAGTGGACACAAAAGGGTGCTATTGAACAGGTGCTATATTGTTGTCAAAATGGTGCCATTTTTTACGTGTAAGGTGCACAATTTGTTAATCCAAGGAGCAAATGTTGTTTTCCTGATACAAAAAGTGGGATTGAGAAAGAATATTGGCAACCCAATGGTCCTTATTCCGGTGCAATATTATTGTCAAAAAGTGCCATTTTGTTTCACGTAAGGTGCACAATTTGTTGATACAACGAGCAAGTGTTGTTTTCCGAATACAAAAAGTGGAATTGAGACAAAATATTGGCAACCCAGTGGTCCTTATTCAGGTGCAATATTATTGTCAAAGGGTGCCATTTTTTTGTCAAAGGGTGCCATTTTTTTACACGTAAGGTGCACAATTTGTTAATACAATGAACAAATGTTGTTTTCCTAATACAAAAAGTGGGATTGAGAAAGAACATTGGCAACCCAATAGTCCTTGTTCCGGTGCAATATTATTGTCAAATGGTGCCATTTTGTTTCACGTAAGGTGCCCAATTTACTTTCAAGGTGAGTGCAATTCTTTTATTGCAAGGTACAAGGGTTTTTATTTTCAGTGCAAGGTTGTTGCATGTACGGTGCAATTTTTAGATCGCCCGTCCAAAATGATTTGATTTGATCTCACACTAGCAAGGCAAGTTGAACTAATGTGAGTGCAATTCTTTTATTGTAAGGTGCAAAGGTTTTTCATTCACAGTGCAATGTTGTTAAATGCACGGTGCAACTCTGGGCAACTAATATTTCCAGGAACAATGGGAAGGGGGTGTGTGTGTTAAGCTTAAAAAATGAAAAGGGTATTTTGGACCTGTAATTTGTTAGTACCATGTATGTGGAATTATTTTTTTCCTTGTCATGTATTCAGTCATTTTGAAAAACCTTACCATGTAATTGGCATTATTAGTTTTAAAAACCAATTATTGGTCATTTTCCCTACAAATTACTAGGAAGAAGATAAAAACAAGACTAGAAATAAAAGGGAAAAAAAGGTCCCACGACTTTTTTTTTTTTTTTTTTCAGAGTGATAGAAAATTTATTGATAACAACGAAACTAATACATTACTCCATCCGTCCCTATTTAAGTGATCCACTTAGGAAACGTGTATTTTTGCAGACATTTAAAAATGCACTGACGTATAACGTTTTCAATTTTTTTTTTTGTGCACCAAATTAAAGTGCTCAATGAAAACTTTAATTTGGTATAAAACAAATTAAAAAGTTATATAAAGAAATATGTTTTTTACGGGTATGAAATTGCCCGTATTCCCATTTGGATCATTTAAAAAGGGACGGAGGGAGTAAAATAGATGGTTATCTTCTTTTAAAGAACACAATAACCGAGTCTTCACAGCTAAAATCTCTAGGCCCAAATCTTGCCACCTTGTTGGCAATCATCTTTGCCAATCTCCGAGCAAACTATGAAACATCTCGAACCTTCTTGCACTCCACCTACAATCTTTGATGATCACTTCTATGCTAATCAGACTTGTTAGAGTCACTCATAAAAAAAAACCTACCACCCGAAGCAGCGAGGTTGGCAAGGCAATCAATCTGATTTGTCATTAAACCGCCACCACCATCGCTTTCCTTCATCAGAAAACCATAAGAACCACCACTGTCAGAATTTGAACCGTCACATTAATGATGATTGATGAACAGGAAGCTGAGCGAAAGGAAAATATGGGACAACACGAAGAAACTTTTAGATGTGAAATCGAGAGAGAGATAATGTCTCAACCATCCCATTTTTAGCAGCTTGCGAGATCGGTCTCCGATTTATTTAATCTATTGATTCAGATGGCGAGTTATAAAAAAAAAAATCAGAAATTAGACCTCGTGAATTCAAAACCTGACCATAAAAATTCACAACAAAATTGAATTCACATTAAGTCATTAACTTTTGTAGCAGATCCCGAAAAGAATTGACTTACAGCCATACTCATGGTTTTTTTCCCTAAAAGAATTGCTCTAAAGTCTATTATATAGCTTTGTATTTTTGTAACATGTCTAGTTCACCCCATCTTTTCATAACACCTCTAATCCATTTCTTTTTGTTTGTTAAGGTGTAAAATCCACTCTTCATTTTTACTAGACAAATATTCCCACCCATTAAATTTAACACATGATATACTCTGGTCAGAAAAGTCACCGGCGCCGGAAAAGTCACCAGAAAAGTTTGTCAAAAAATTTCACTGTGCCGGAAAAGTCACCGGAAAATTAGACTTTGACGGAAAAGTCGTTGGCAACAACCATATCTGGATTCACAAAAGGTGGTTATCTGGACTCCCGATATGGTTACATGTACTATATTTTTTTTTAAAAAGCCTATTTGAGATCAGACGTGGTTATTTGAACTTATAAGATGTGGTTATCTGGACTCAAAAGATGTGGTTATTGTATGCCTTTTACCCAAATATTTTGAGAAATATCTAAGAAAAGACAGCTTAACAAACGAAAAAAAAAAAAAAAACATGTAGAATTGAAGCAAAATTAACGAATGCAAAAAAATTTGAATAAGCACAAAAAAAAAATCTGATTCAATTATTTAGCCAAAACACTCAATTTTCTTAAATGAATAAGGTGTGGCTTGATTGGCAATGTCAGAATTAATGGATTTTCTAGATGAATGGCTAGTCGAACATGAATCGGGGGTGTTGTGCACCGTGACGCACATTCCTCGGTCATCTAACTATGTTTTGGACAACTCGAATATGTTTTGATTTTTTTACCGGTAAAAGTAAATTAAAAATAAACTAAAATTTCCGAACATATTCAGACCATCTAAAACACGATGTATGATTAATGGATGCAATGCATGATACACAGCAACCCCGGATCCGTCACGTTTGTGGTGGTTGTGCATTGGCATACTCCCGTTCAAGAAATTGCGGGCCCGCCATTGCTAGCCAGTTGGTGTCCTGATTTGTGGTTTGAATGACGTCAGCTAAAAGTTGTAATTCCGATGACGTGAGGGGGAGGAAAAGACGAGAGGGTTGTTTTTGTCTTTTGGACTGCCGCGTGGACTAGAAACAGTAGGAAATCATTAGGTGAACGCGAGGAGTTTGGACATTGTTACGATGGACGTGCGGAAAATTGGCCCAAAAGAACCACTTGGAAAAATGGATGACCATTAAGAAAGAATCACATACCCGCCTTTTGGGGTTAGAAAATCTTGGGTCTAAACACTTTTCTTTGTGTGAGTTGTAATTGTGCTTCGTTGTGCCCCACTAGTGGTTACTTCTAGGCTCTAGCTAGCTAATAAAGTTAGTAAAGACGCAAAACACCAAACCCCACTGGGTCAAGACGCATAACACAACATGTGAGAAAAGTGACACAGTACCAATAGGAAAAGGGAGATGGCAATCATCCATCATGTTTCGCGTTGTAAATTCCACATGGTTTGGCCAATGGACATGAGAAAGCAATAATGTTTTTTTTTTTTTTTGGTGCAAATATAATGTTTTCCTTCCATGAGATTGCATGTTCGAATTACGAATTATACGAATTAGGCCAAAATTCCAAAGCTGAAGAGTTTGTCCACTTGTTAACTTCAGGGCCTCTAAATTAGTCAAAGTGCGCACAAATTGGTTCGGAATTGCAAAAGTAGACACGGCAATCATAAAGAATCACATAATCAGTCAACAAAGGGACAGTGAATTCTTTTGGACTTCAACCAAAATATCCCAATTAAAGGGGTCCACTCCTCAGTCCTCTCTGTAGATTTGTTGAATTTTGGGAAGAATCAAGGTAATAGGAGTCCCGAAACGCAAAAAAGAACATCAAAGGGATCAAGCTTTCTCATCCAAGATTTGGTAACTAACAAAAATTAACGAATGTTTGGAATAACATACCTCCTTCAGATTACATGATTAGTTTTTATAAGCATTCGGAGTAGTAGAGTCCTACGACATGGAGTCTTAATCCCCTAAGGATAATGTTTATCCTGTTACGCCGTAGTATGCTAGGCCTCTAATTCTTCATGGGGACCAGATTCAGACTTCTTATGAAGATTGGATAACTTTCTGATTCCCCTTGGGGTTGTCTGATTGCAATATTGTGGATATCAGCATCTTCCTGGTTCTTTTGAGTTTAGTCGCGTTGTCGAGGAAACTTATTTCATCCTTATAAGAGCATCAATATTTGGGGCATCAAATCCCCTCAAAGCTAAATTTGATGAATGAAATGCAGCAAAATCCTCAAAAATCAGGCTTAACAAATCTTTTGCAGATTTTTTAAACTTGTAGCAAAGCTACAGTAACGCCTCAACTTTGTAAACATACTGTTCACCGGCTATTTGAGTATTTTACACGTTATTCTCTCTCTCTCTCTCTCTCTCTCTCTCTCTCTCTCTCTCTCCACGCGTTCCAAAGCATCACTTTCGTTCTCTACTTTTCCCTCCTCTCTCCATCCCAATCAACCCCTGTAATAATTGTTTATACAATAAAGTACAAGCACGACGACTTGGACTGACTTGCACAGTGACTTGCACGGCTCCCGGATGGGGGAGAATAACATTTTAAGAAAACATTTTTTTTATTAGACTTGAGAGGTTTGGATAGAGAGTCTGATTTTGGAAATTTTTGGATAGTGATTTGCTAAATTTGTAAAAGGTGTTTTTGAAATTAAATTTGGTGTAAAATTTGGTGCTCCTGATAAGGATGCCCTAAACAGCTCGGTCATTTCAGCTACCAAGCTGATTTGGGGCCTGAGCTGACCTCTTATTCATGAGCTATTTACAAAGTCAGTTCGGACCCATCAAGTCACTCAATGGCGGATCCAGCTTGTGTCGTGGAGGCACGTGCCCTCATTGGAATTTTTTTTTTTTTTTACCCAGCAGGTTTAAAAGTATGCTACTTCTACAGTTTTTTCTTTGTTTGTGGATTGCACGAAAATCTGGGATGTCCTTGGAAATGTGCACCCACGACCGTCCGATCATATTTTAGACGGTCCGGATATGCTTCACATCAATGTGTAATGCATGAGATGCCTCTAACCACGTGACAGTATCTCTTAATTTCTCGATCGGCACTCTTGAAATATTCACATTACGACTCTCTTTAAAAAAAAAAAAAAACTACTACTCTCCCTTTACGACATTAGAGATTGGAAATTAGGCTCCATTTGTTTTGATAAAAAATATTTTTTTGAGGAAAATATTTTCCTGTTGACTTTGTAAAATATATTTGCTTTGCTAATGAGAAAAACTTATTAACGGCCCCTCTTGAAAGGGGTTGTTTATGGATGCCTCTTAGACGGGCTCTACTAACATCTCACCACAATAATCTAAACCGGTCAACTTGTAAGACTCGCAGAGTAGTGTGTCTATGCAAAAAATCAGTTTGACCTCTAGAATGATACAGGATGTTGTTTTTTAGGAGAATGCCATGCAATAATATCATTATTAGCAAATACATGTCAAATCAGATAACAAGTTTAACTTTAGATCAAAAGAGAGAGAGAGAGAGAGAGAGTAGCAAGTTTAATATCATTATCAACAAATACGTGTCAAATCAGATAACGAGTTTAACTTTAGATCAAGAGAGAGAGAGAGAGAGAGAGTAGAACATTGATGAATGATGGTCCAACAGGAAATCATTTATACAAGGCCAGTTATATAAGGCCAGAAAGGGTTAGTGTTTCAATAAAAATCATAATGAGTGATAATCTTGTGCCGCAAATTGACTTGAGAGGTAGTCGTCCCTGCAATCTTGATCCTCAGCCTTCTTATTTTCAGTTTGAAGGGATTTGAATCAACCAAATGCCTACAGTCAAAGAAGAGAACAAAAGAGACAAAATGCCAAATGCCTAGCTATAGGATTTGATCCTCAGACTTCTTGTTAATTGTAGTCAGAGCCGTCGACCATCGCTGGATTTCTGAGCTTTATATGGTTTGTGGTTGAAATTCTGGGGTAGTTCGCATCTGATCGATTAATAATCTAGGGCATTCTATTGAGATGTAGATGTAGTAGCTAGGAGTATATGAAATCCCTTCCAACTTTACATGCCTCATTGAAAGCGCCGATGTAAAGGGATGGATAACCAAGAGAGAGTTTCGAAGAGAGAGAGAGAGAGAGAGAGAGAGAGAGAGAGAGAGAGAGAGAGAGGGAGATTTTCAAGATGTTCTGTGTATTTGCAAATATGGAGAAAAAACAAAAAGAGACGTGCATGAGTTGCTATGTATGTGTCCCATTTTGATCCATGTGTTTTTTCCACAAATCCGTGTGTTTTTTCCACGAATCCTATTTTTCCACACATACTCGCCTTGTTCAGATTGTTTTTGGAGTGCTTTTCAAAAAATGGGCCTTGACAAACTTTTCAAAAAATGACTTTTCCTCCTCTCCTATGCATACACTTTGACTGCAAAACCCAGCTAGTGGGGCCCCCCACTTTTCCTTCTCTCTAGGTGAAAAAATGGGCAGTGGGCCCCAGTAATACCTATTTTGTGACGCATTGCTCTCTGTGAATATCTCTGGGCAGTGGGCCCCCCAGTCCAAAAGCCTAACGCGTCTCTCTCTCTCTCTCTCTCTCCCCGCAAAACCTAGCTAAATGGGACCCACATACTCTGCTGCTACAGTTTGCATCCCTCTCTCTCTGCGCAAAACTCAGCTGAATGGGACCCACATACTCTGTTGTTACAATTTGCATCCGATCACAGACTTCTTTTTTAGAACAAAAAATTATTTTTCAGTACGTATCCGAACAAGGCCACTGTTTTTTCCACAAATGTTGTTTTTTCCACACATGCATTTAAGTTTCACGCTTTCTATGCCGAGTGGTACCAATTATGTAACTATTAGTGAAAAAATATATATATATGGCAGACACAAGGAATGCGCCGTTAAGGGCATTACTGTGAATATAGAGCTATCTAAGGACAAAATGGGCATCAAAAAGAGAGGCCGAAAGATGAGTGGGAGTTTTTCCTTTTATTATAGGTAGGATTTAGGGACGCAATTTTCCAAAATAAAAGAATTATTTATAGCTAAATAGGTATTAGGGAATTAGATATTTCTGAAGCGTAAATTTTAAAGTTCAATAGAAAATTTTAAAGCGAGAGGGAATGTAATGTGATTGCAGTGAGTAAAGGATACCTATTTTAGTTGTAAATACCTATTTTAGTTAACACTTTTAACCACAAAAATGCTAAGTGCTTATAAAAGATACCCTATATAGAAAACTCCAGTGAGTGGCTCAGATTCAGTCCACTCATTGGAGTTTTTCTAGATACTTTTTAGGTACTCCTTTCGTTCCAAAATAAGTGCCCACTACGAAAAGTCGTGTTATTTTTCAAATAAAAAAATTCAATACTTCATATATCGTTTTTCAAATTTTTTCACACCGAATTAAAGTCCTCAATTAGCACTTTAATTTGGTGCAAAAAAACTTAGAAACACAATAGATGAAAGTACGTCATTTTTTAATTGAAAAAATTGTAAGAGAGAGAGTATGGGACACTTAAAAGTTAGATGGAGTATTTTTCTTTTTTTTTTTTGGTATGTACAGTGCTGCTTTTAACCACACCATTGGATGCTCTTAAGCAAAATGGACTCACGGAGGGGCAAAGCGTGGACCCATGAGCTGTGCCCCCGACTCCAATTATTGCGTCAAAAAAGGATATAAACCACAAATCTTCAACTTAAATGCATTTACCCATTCCACACTAATCCCTGCCAGCTTCATGGAGAAGGCTGCTACTACCTTTTTCTCTTTAGCTTTGCTGTTCATGAAATTTTTGATAGCTTTAGGTGGTGGTGAAGCCAACTACACCAGTTCGGATGAATCAGCTCTTTTGGCCTTTAAATCCCACATCACCTATGACCCAAATCACATATTGGCAACTAATTGGTCCACAAACACCTCATTCTGTCACTGGCTTGGTGTCTCTTGCCGCCGTTGCGGCCAAAACAGGGTCACATCCTTGGATCTCTCTAACATGGGTCTTAACGGCACCATCCCTCCCCAGATAGGAAATCTCTCGTTCCTAAGCTATTTCAACATCAGCGGCAACTACTTCAATGGCCATCTACCTGCCGAGCTGGCTCAATTGCACCAGTTAAAGGTTTACCATTGATCTCACAATTATGGGTCTTTTTTTTTTTTTTTTTTCGGTGTGCCTGTGCAAGAAAGAAATGATTTTCTTTCCATGTGCTATTTATCGTTTGAGTCACTAATAAAATTTCTTTTTTGCTGATTTCAACAAATCAAAAGGTGTTCGACTTGCACACTAATGACTTCAGCGGAGAGATTCCGACAAGTATTTTCAATGTCTCGTCTATGCAATGGATCTATTTTGCGAATAATGCATTGTCCGGTAGTCTCCCAGACTACTTGTGCAGTCACCTTCCCGAACTCTTTGTGCTCTGGCTTTCTTATAATGAGTTTTCTGGTGACGTTCCATCGCATTGGGGTGGATGTAGAGAGCTTCAGTATCTATCTTTGAATGGGAATAACTTTACCGGGTTCATACCTCGAGGGATTGGGAATTTGACACTGCTCAAGTGGTTATACCTTGGTTCAAACAACCTCCAAGGTATGATAATTTTTGTTAACCTTTTCACTTGGTGCATCATCCAATAGACAGAGAGTAATACAGGCAATATGAGCGTGGTAGTCAGTTTGGGCTTCCAAAATAATGGTACTACGTAAGGGCTCCGACCTAATAAAAGTTGGATCTTAAACCTGTTTAGGAAACCTCTTTATTTGGGAACAGTCGTCAATTCTTTACACCGTCTCTACTGTTTTTCTATCTATGCTTTTCTCTGTCTGCATCCGATTGAAAATTTTCGGAACCCTTTGGCCAACCCTTGTCTAGACTCGTCACCGATGCTTAAAAAAAAAAGGGAGTTATGCAGAGGATTGTTAATTATATTAATATAGCGCTACGCTCTCGTAATTGGGAGACCAAATGCTCCAGATCGAATTAAGATCAAAATGACAAGAGTGTTAGTATTTTGAACAAAATAGGATGTCCTGTTTCTGAATAATTCTGATTGTGATTTGGAGTAAAACAGTTGCAATTTCAATTGATTTTTCCCTTGTTCTTCATGAGTTAGAACTTAGAAGTTTCCACCTTTTCCGTTGCTAGGTTATGTGGGAAAAAACTATGGTACAACCATTATGTATGTTTTTGGTATTTGTTACGTATGATTTTAGTATTTGTAACGTATTTTTTGGTAGGTTACCGTAACTATTTACGTGAATAGTGATGTTTAAAAAAAAAATCAATGGTTCGTAACAAGGTTACCATAAATAACCAAACTAGACCAAACCAAGCCTTATAAATAGTGACGTGAATTGTGAATTATTTAAAATCCAGTTTGTAAATTGACCAAGACTAAACGTAACAAGTACCTAACAAGTACCATAATAATACTCAATGGAGCGTGCCGTATGCCCCTTTTCATGGCAACAATGATACATGTATAACAAAAGTTGCCAACAAGTCTTCAACATACTCACATGGTATGTGGAGTCCACACACACCATGTGAGTGTGTTGGAGACTTGTCGGAGCTGGCTGTTGAACATGTATCATTTTTGTTTTCCAGGGGTAGCACTTTGCCACTTTCCATGTACAAAAATGATAAGTGCATAACAAAAAGTCTCCAACTATGTGTGTGTGCTTCACACTATATGAACGTGTTGGAATCTAGTTGGAAACCTTTGTTGTACATTTATCACTACTCTTCCATGTATGTGTTCTTCCGACTATGATTCTTGATGGATTGAGCTCTTATTCATATCGAAGATTTGTTTGACATTACCTAACATATGGGATTTTCCTTAAAGGACGGATCATTTTTAAAAGGTATTTAGGCTCAGTTTGGATGCACGGGAATCTTGGGAGAAATGGGAATGTGTGGCCTTATTATATGATTCCGATGTTTGGAAAAGACAGGAATGGGAATATGATGTCATACTTTCATGATTGTAATGTTTGGAAGAGACAAGGAATAGGAATGCGATTCATGATGAAATATTCAACTATGAATCATATTTCCAAACTAAGTGGGGATCTGATCCCTCCCTTACCTTATAGTAATCTAAGATTCCTAGTTCCCAATCATTAAAAAGGAAATTTTTTGACTTTGATAAATTTCTAAATTAATTATTTATAGCATAAGATTACTAAACTAATCCAAAACTAGAATGAAATTATTCCCGGTATCAAATAATTATTTATAGCTAAATAATCATATTCCTTTTCCTACTCAAGCAAAATTCCCATGAATTTAATTCTTTATAATCGTATTCTAATTCCTACTCAAGATCTGATCACCCAAACATAGCCGTCATTTGCAGGAGTCCCCATACCCATACTGTAGGAAAACTCCGTCCTTTAAAATCGGGCTTTATAGCATGTTGGTTTACTGGTAGAAGCTAGCTTTGTGAAAGAGTTTTGAAAAACAACAGAAGATGATTTGAATCTAAACGAATTATTGAGGAATACTTGAATTATAAAACTTAATCAATTAAGTACAAATAAATATAAATATAGTAGCACATATTATCTAATAACATTAACAACGGAAAGTCTTCTAACGACAACCTAGGTAGTTGGTTCGGGAACTGTGACTAAAGATTACTGGTAAAAACTAGCTATTATCTTTTTAGTTTTTTTTTTAGTTGTAGTGAGAAAATATTATGAATTCAATATTGATTACGAAGTTATGTGTAAATGTATTCCTATGCAATTGTTATGGATTTCTTACACTACAACTAAAAGGATGCATACCGCGCGAACACACCCATAGAATTCTTCATTCCAAATGAAGCACTATTATTATCTTTTACTTCCCATATCAAATATCATTTCAAGAGAGGCTTCATAGAATTTATAAAATTGCTTTGCAGGTGTAATTCCTCCAGAGATGGGAAATCTTCATAGTTTAGAGATTTTGTCTCTCGCTTCCAACAGTCTCGCTAGTTCTATACCATCCTCATTGTTTAACATCACTTCTTTAAAAGAACTTTATCTTTCTAACAATCAGTTATTTGGTTCTCTTCCAATGGATATATGCAGCTCAGATGTTCATGGACTTGAAATTCTTTTACTTGAAAGTAATCAATTGACTGGAAGCATTCCACGATGCATCGGCAACTATACTTCACTCGAAGTTTTGGACCTTCATGAATATAAGTTATCAGGTAAGATGGTTTCAATATTTTATTTAGTCATTACATATATATATATATATATAATCATGATCTCATGAGAACTCCCTCAAGAAAATTCCGTGAGAACCTCTTGGATTGGAGTCGAATCTCGACTATCCGAACCACTCAATGTGTTTAAAACACGTTTTTAAGGGTCACCGTGATGAATCACCAAAAAAATAAATAAATACTCGGAAGGGCTTCATCCGAGCAGTTTTCGATAAATTGTATATGTACGGTTATTACGAAAAACTCTTCAGATGAAGCCCTTCTAGGCATTTTTTTGGCGATTTCTTTCGTTGGCCTTGGAAAAACATGTTTTAAACACATTGAGTGGTTCGGATCGTCGAAATTTGGTCCGAAAAGTCAAAAGTAGGGGTGGTCCGCACAGAGCGATCCGTGAAGGAGTTCTCAAGAGATCATGACTGTTTATGTGTATACTTTACTTCATATTTATATTACCATACACTGTCAATACTTCTACTTCCAAAACTTGGCAGTTCCCAATTTTGCTTTATATCACTTTTTTAACCAACAATCAACTAAAAGCTACAAGACAGCTTCTAAAGGGAAATAGAGCATTTATTGAAGAATTTAGCTGGGATTAGAATAATATTAGCTGCTTCTAATTGCATGATAAATAAATAAATAAAAAACATAATAAATTTTGCCTATTTCGGGTCCATCGTGAATTTCCCTCACCTTAGTTACCCTTTAATCTTTGATATCGTTGAAGTTGGGAGAAGACCAATCAGGAATTAAAAAAAAAGAAAAAGAAAATTTGTAGTAATAGCAACATTTTAAGAACATCTTGGGTATAGAAAAATAAGATGATCAACCTGTCAAACAAGGGTATCATATAATACGAGTCCCGAAGCGCAACTATAAAAGTGTACGGGGATAAAATCCACATATGGTCTTGATCACGTGCCTTCTTGATTGAACCCTAAATCTGCAAAACAGACAAGGGTTAGAGCCGCCTCTCGTCGGCAAAGGCCCTCCGATGCTTAAGTTAGTATTGGGTTACTAATTAAGCAAAGAACACAGTGCGTATAATTGGGTGTTACAGCGTACCTTTCGTCATAGTTATTGTCTTGTATTTATAGGTGTGGATAGCTCATTTATTTAGGCCCCTCATGCCTTAGTTTCCTTTTAGCTCTAGGAATCCTCCTCTTAATAAGACTTTCCTATTAAGAGACAGTTTCCATATCCTGCTAGATCCCGTTTGCATTAGTCTTTCTTTCCATATAGGATTCTCTCCTATATGGGGCTCATTCATAATCACGTTAGGACTTCCCATATTAATCCCCTATTTCACGGGATTGCTCCTTATCTTATAAGGAATCTCCTTGGATTATTCTGGAATGTCTCACCGCCCTACTCGTGGCGGTGCCGTACTTCCACGTAGTCGGAGTAACCCGTACATAACTCAGCTCAATACGCCGAGCTGATTTATGTATTCCAGAATAATGTTTAAGCTATACTTGTAGCCTACCTAGCTTGGCCATATCAGGGCCATCCCTTTATGTCTTACGCCGAGCTAGTGCATCCTGGCCTATTAGTTTACTCTTATTAATCTAGCCTTATTCATGGCCAAAACCAGGTCGGCACAGGTCTTAAGGACTCCCTTTGTGTCGCCGAGCTATTCACCCTCTCATGGTGACTGTCAAAGGCACGTGCTATGCCTTTTACTAGGGTAGTTTGGTTTTACCCACTCCAAAAAGAACATCAAAGGGATCAAGCTTTCTCATCCAAGATTTGTTAACTAGCGTTGGTAGCTAGCAATATACAAACATCATGGATATATGTTCGTATTTTCGCATCTACCCAATCTTGTGTTACTTTGATCTTATCATATTAACTTACTCTTCCCCTTCTACCCAGCCATTATGCCATGAAAATGAGAGCAAAGCCTTGCTGCAATTCAAGTATAATTTTGTCATTGACAAGTTTGCTTCTTTTGCCCCTTCTGCCTATCCAAAACTGGCTTATAGACATTTTTGGTCCCCAAAGTATGACTTTGGTTCCGTTTTGGTCCCAACATACCAATTGCAAACATTAGATCCCCAACGTTCTAATTTTGCGTTTAAAAGGTCCCTGGTGCTGATGTTGTTGCATCTTCTCGTTAAATTGATTGGGTTAATTGCAAATATCACCATTAAGGTTTATACTTCCATAATAGGTAAGTCCCAACCTAATTTCTACAAGGTTTATTCAAATATTTTTCTCATTTGTTTGTTTTTGCATTAGTTTTTCTTGGATTATTGGTTTGTTTCATCCAGAGGAATCCGAAAATTTTAAAAAAAAATTATTGTCCAAACTCTTTTTTTTAATAAATTACAAAAATAATCTAAAAAATTTATCTTTTTGGCCATGATTTACCTCCACTGTTCGAAAGCCACCATAACCACCTATATACAACCTCATAAATCTCGTAACCCTCCACGTTTGCCTCCCCATTGTAAAATTACCTTATTCAATTTTTTTTGTCCTTATTCAATTTTTTTTGCATTTTTTACTTTTGCATCCATTTTTTGTGGATTATTGGTTCGTTTCGGCAAGACGAATCTAAAAATTAAAAGTTTTGATCGAAATTTTTAAAATTTAACTAATTAAAAACAAACCAATAATCCACAAAAGAATTGGGATCAAAATTGTCTTTATTAAAAAAAGTTTGATTAATAATTTTTTACTTTTTAGATTTTTCTTGTACGAACTAATTATCCATAAAAAGTGACCCAAAACAAACTAATGCAAATTTTTTTTTGGAAGTAGTTGATCCGCGGTTCAATTATTGTCCTTGTGTAGTGTTGAATTGGTTACTTTTTTATGATTGTGCAGCGGTGGATTTGTGGGCATTATGAAGGTCTTTGCTACTAGTAACTGTAGGTCGGAAATGTTCAAAGGAAAAAAAAACCTAGAGGTGATTTTCTCAAGTGATATTTTTAATTTATTTACAAAAAATAACAACAGATAATAATTTTTTACTTTTTGGGCTCAAAGAGAAGAATCCAAAAAAAAAAAAAAAAACTCGACTAAAAAACTCCACGAGAAGAATCCAAAAGAAAATACGAAAAAGATTTGAAAAAACATGGTAGAAATGGGGTATGGGCAAATACAACATTAGGGGTGACATTTGTAATTTACCCAATCAATCAATTTAATGGAGAAAGCCGACGGTGTCTGAAACAGGTACCTTTTAAATACAAAATCAGAATGTTGGGAATCAAATGTTTGCAAGTGGTATGTTGGGGACCAAAACATAACGAAAGTCATACTTTGGGGACCAAAAATGTCAATAAGCCTCCAAAACTTGAATCATGGAAGCTACTTGGTGGAAAGAGCAACGGTTGCTACTAGTGGGCATGGCGTCGAGTGTGATGACAACACCGGTCATGTGATCAGCCTCGACTTCAGTAGTAGCTTTCTCCGTGGCTCTATCAACCCCAATAGATTCACCAAGGTTCTGAATCCCATACTGGCTTGGGTACTGTTTTTTCTATTGGTACGTATGGTACCGGCCGGTACGGTATATATGGGGAAAACTTCTAATAAAGAATCCCTTATACTGTTTAAATCCTGACTTCACGTTTCCCGATGAAATTTTTATGATCCGAACCATTCGATGTCATTTAAACGTGTTTTTGAGGATCTCCGCGAGGAGTCGTAAAAAAAAAAGGCTTGATCCGATCAGTTTTCAATAAAAATTGTATGTGTACAGTTTTATCAAAAACTGATAGGATAAAGCCTTTCCTAGTCTTTTTTTTCTTTTTCTTTTTTTTAATGATTCCTACCGAAATCCCTTAAAAACGTATTTTAAAAACATTGAACGGTTCGAATTCATCAAAATTTGATTGAAAAGGTCAAGAATTGGGTGAAGTCCTCATATAAGAAAAATAAGGGATCTCCTTATTAGAAGGGGATCGATGTATATATATCCATTATATATTTAAAAGTGCACAAAAAAAAAAAGAACTGAAAATACCCAATTAAATTATTAAAAATCATTTCATGAATATCAGTAGCTTGATACTTCTACATCATTTTTTTTTTTTGTCAGCAAAGAAATATAGATAAAGAAAAGGTACAAAGAGAGCCAAAAGCAAATCAGGAAAGGGATGGAGAGTCTGAAAAGACCTCCTACACCAAACCAACAATAGAGGCCAAGGCAAGCAAAACACAATACAATAGCAAGAGTTGATAAGAGATCAACTCAAACAAAAACAAAAGAAACAAGAAACACCTCAGTAGCCAACTCCTCATCACAGAGCTTCAATAAGTGATTCAAATCTGAACACAACATCTCCATGGGATACATCTCTACACCCCGGCCCACGATATGCTTTCATCCAACAAGCTATTCTGAATTTGATCAACTCCCCCAACTCCTCCCATTTAGGAACAAAACCTTGGAAAATGATCTCGTTTCTCATTTTCCAAATCGACCAAATAACCGCAAAACTAGATAACTCCCATAATACTCTTTTAATCTTTTTGAATTTCCATCCCCTCCACCAACAAAACAGACTCTTAACTGACGGTGGGACCACCCATTCTATTTTCTACCACTTAAGCACCTCACACCATACATGCCATACCAAATCACAATGAAGAAACAGATGATTAACAGATTCAAGTCCTTCCCCACAGAAATGGCAGAGGCTATTATTAATATCAGAAAGGATACTAAGGTTCAACAACAGCTCACCTGTTTTCACCATTCACAACATTACCAACCAACCTAAAAATTGAACTTTAGGAGGGGCAACATTCTTCCACATGTACATTAGAAACTTTCGAAAAACACACCCTTCAACTTCTTTACACATGTATAGGGACTTAACTGAAAATTTGTTCGCATTATCAGCCTTCCACTCCAAACAGTCCGCTATTTCTGGTTGTAGTGCCACATAACTCAGCAAAGATACTAAATTGCTCCATTCTTCTTGTTCCTAATCAAACATAGCTCTTCTCAAAACCAAAGAAATATTAAAAATAGGTCCCAACCCTGCAAAACCTCTGCCACTGTCACCTGCTTCTGAGAACAGATACCAAAAATCCTTGGAAAGACAGAAAGAAGAGCAGCATCCCCCACCCATACCTCATGCCAAAATCTGATACCTCTTCCATCACCCACCACATCTTTACATTAGACAAAACAGTCTAAACAAGATCTCATCTCTGTTGCCCACAGATACAATGTCCTTCCAAATGATAGATAGTGCCCTGTTAGGAATAAAAGAGGGAAACCAAGATAATTCACTCAGCTTATTCACACCCTTCAACTTCTTTACACATGTATAGGGACTTAACTGAAAATTTGTTCGCATTATCAGCCTTCCACTCCAAACAGTCCGCTATTTCCGGTTGTAGTGCCACATAACTCAGCAAAGATACTAAATTGCTCCATTCTTCTTGTTCCCAATCAAACATAGCTCTTCTCAAAACCAAAGAAATATTAAAAATAGGTCCCCAACCCTGCAAAACCTCTGCCACTGTCACCTGCTTCTGAGAACAGATACCAAAAATCCTTGGAAAGACAGAAAGAAGAGCAGCATCCCCCACCCATACCTCATGCCAAAATCTGATACCTCTTCCATCACCCACCACATCTTTACATCAGACAAAACAGTCTAAACAAGATCTCATCTCTGTTGCCCACAGATACAATGTCCTTCCAAATGATAGATAGTGCCCTGTTAGGAATAAAAGAGGGAAACCAAGATAATTCACTCAGCTTATACTTATTGCAAATGACGTTTCTCCACAGACTTTCTCTCAACTCCAAATCTCCACCACCATTTAAGAATCAAGCATTTATTCAACAATCTAAGATCTTTGATACCCAAACCTCCGCTCTCTTTGCTTTTAGAAATCTTGTTCCAGCTCACCAAATTGATTTTCCTTTTCAATTCACCCCCTCCCCAAAGAAATCTGCTTTGAATCTTTACCAATTCCTTCAAACCACATTCAGGCATTTTAAACAGAGACAAATAGTAAATTGATAAGTTACCCAAGATGGATTTGATAAGGGTGATTCTTCCCCCCCCCCCCCCCCCCAAAAAAAAAAAAAGAATTGTGTCTTCGCTTCCAAGAAGATAACTTAGACTTGAATCTATCAATCACAGGTTTCCAAGTAGCTTTCTTCCTAGGATTTGCACCTAGAGGCAGACCAAGATAATTAAAAGGAAGCTTCTCAGCATTACAACCCAAACTGTTAGCACAGATATTCACTTCATCTTGTGTTAACCCCACACCAGAAACCACACTTTCATGGAAATTGATTTTTAACCCTGATAGAGCCTCAAAAAAAGTCAGCAATCTCTTTACATTCATCAACTCCTCCAATGATGCATTACAAAACACGATTGCTCATCCGCAAATTGTACATGAGTCAAAATTGGGCCGTTTGGTGCCACTACAACTCCATTAATCAACCCCATATCCTGAGCCCTCTTGAAAATCATGCTAACACCTTCCACAGCCAAGATGAACAAAAAAGGGGAGAGAGGGTCGCCTTGTCTCAGCCTTTTCTCCATTCTGAACTCCCTAGTAGGTGACCCATTAACCAGCACAGAAGAATGAGCAGAAGACACGCACTCCTTAATCCAATTAATCCAAGTTGATGGAAATCCAAATTTAGATAACATATCAAAGAGAAAGTTCCAACTCAGATTATCATACGCCTTTTGGAAATCCAAATTTAAGATCACCCCTTTCTGCTTCTTCTTCCAAAGGTCCACAACTTCGTTGGCAATTAGAATTCCGTCTTGTATATTTCTAACCCCCACAAAAGCTGACTGCTCGTCAGAAATGAGGACCGGTAAAACTTCCTTCCATCCACCTGCCAACACCTTTGCCAAAATCTTATATAAGCACCCAATTAACGCTAATAGGTCTATAATCATTCAAACCTAAGGGATTTTCCACCTTAGGAATCAGTGATATGAAAGAAGAATTTAGCCGTCCGACTAATTTGGAATTAGCATGAAATTCCCCAAAAAACTGTACCACTTCCATCTTAATCACTTTTCAGCAGGATTTAATAAAGCACAAATTAAAGCCTTCTGGACCAGGTGCTTTATTACCATCACAAGATACTATGGCTTGCCAAATCCCAGCATCCTCAAAAGGTTTTATAAGCCGTTCTCCCGGCTCCCTGTTCAACACTGCCTGAAAATCACCTTCTAGCGTGGGTCTCGACCACCACTCCTCCTTGAAAGCTTTTTTGAAAAAAATTGAAGATCTCAGATTTAATCCTTGTAGGATCATCCACACTGATTCCATCAATAACTAAAGCATTCAACATATTCCTACACTGTCTCCCATTAGCAGTAATGTGAAAAAACCTGGTGTTCTTATCCCCATTTAAAGACCAGTCCAACCTAGTCTTTTATAACCAAATCCATTCCAATCTTTTGCATAATTTCCAGAATTCCTCTTTAAGCTTTTTACTCCTGTAGATATCCTCGGTAGACAGGGTACTAGACTCAGCCAAAACATCAAGAGAATTAATTTGGCTTTCCACTTTCGAAATACCTTCCTAAACATCCCCAAACACCTCTTTGTTCCAACTCTTAAGAGCCCTCTTTAAGCCTTTTAATTTTCTGGCAACTCTGAATCCTGCCCAACCCTGAATAATAGAACTCTCCCAACAGTCTTTCACCATTTGTTTGAAATTGGGGTGAAGGGTCTAGGCATTTAAGAATCTAAATGGTTTAGGACCCCAATCCCTAGCATCAACCTTAAGAATCACAGGGCAGTGATCAGATAAAATGCTACTAAGGCCCCATTGTTTCCAAATGAATCGAGATAACCACTCAGAGTGGATAAGGAATCTATCCAGCCTACTTCATTTAGCTACATTATGAGAATTGGCCCAGGTAAATTTCGTACCAAACATTGGTAAATCAATTACCTTCAAGCCATCTATAAAGTCATTAAAATCAGCCATCCCCTTATCCCTATTCGAGCTGCCTTGCCTTTCACCTAGATTCCTAATTTCATTGAAGTCTCCCCCCACACACCAGGGATTAGGAAAATAGTTTCTAAGATTCAACAGAGACTTCCACACCTTAACCCTATCAGAACTTTGACACGGCCCGTATACGTTTGCAATAACGCTTGGAAAAGAATTCAAGATAATACCTGAGATAATGATAAAATTCCTCCCAAAGCACACCCCATCAGCATGAAATACCTCAGGATTCCAAACACAGAGCAGTCCACCTGACATCCCATCAGCATCCACCTCAGAATATTCAAGATTCCTTCTTGCCCAAAAAGATTGAACAAAATTCTCTGCAAGCCCAGCCTTCTTGGTTTCTTGTATCATCAGAAAATCAACCTTATTTTCTAATATAATTTTCTTGAATCTACTCCTCCTTTCCTTTCTCCCAAGACCTCTTGCATTCCATGACAAAACATTCACCATAATAAAAATATTTCTCCTTGCGCACCTGATCGAGATTGAGTTCAAGACTGAACACCACCTCTCCACTCGTTCTTTTTTTCCTGTCGATCTTCTTCGATTTCCACCAATTTACTAATGATCTCGTTCTCGGAGCTCTGAGGCTTTCCAACGACAATTTTCCCCATAGCCCAAACCGTCTGCGCTTCATCAAGAAGGTTCCTATTCCTGTTTCGAATACCCTCATACGAGAGGGTAAGAGAAACAGCAGCAGCAGCTGACCGAAACACCACCTGTTTTGTTTTCTTCCTCCTTCCATTCCCTCGACTAGACTCGTCAACCTCCTTCACACCTAAAATTTCCTCCCAAGATCTCAATCTTGTGCGGGCGAGTACCGTCGGTACGAACGAACAGTAGAAAAATGAAGAAAAAATAGAGGGAGAAAGAAGGAAGAACAAAATCAAAGCCAAGATTGCGCGGGTCGGAGAGCTCTGGTTCTAGATCTCTTCGGCAAGCTGTCTTCCGCATTTTCTTTCCAAGATTCGTCTTCCCAAGAGAAGAAAGGGGCAGAGTTATTAGATCTGGAAATACTAGTACAAAAGGTTAAATCCCAATGGTAATGAAGTGCTTTGGAGATGAAAATCTCAGATTGGGTTTGCCGGAGAGAGAGAGAGAGAGATAGTAAAAAAGCCGGGCTAAAACGACTCCTTCCGTCCAAATCCGTTACCTCACTAACGGAAAATGATGAGGTGGACGCTAACGGAGAGTAAAAACTGTTAGTGGGGGCACAATTAAACGCCCCAAAACGACGTAGTCTTGGGGTGGCCCAAGGATAAAAAAAACACCTAAAATCAGTCTCTCTCTCCCTCTCCCTCTCTCTCTCTCTCTCCCTCTCCTCCGAACGACATCTTCCTCTCCAAACCCAAATCAGATTAGGTCAAAATCACAGACCCAATTATTTATCTACAAATTTTTTTTTCAAAAAGTATCTCAAATTTTTTTTTTCTAAAATAATATTTTTCAATAAAACTTTATTTTAAAAATTTATTTTGGAAATAGTATTTTTTAAGAATCTTTATTTTTTATTAAAAAAATTGTATTCAAGAATTGTTTTCCAAAAATGTTTTTTTTTATAAAAAAAAAAAAAAACTGATTGTGATTGTTCTAAAAAGTATTTTCAAGTAAATGTTTTTCAAAATAGTTTTTGTTTCTCCATAATTGTTTTCAAAAAATATTTTTTTAAAAAAAAATGGTTCTTTAAAAAAATATTTTTCTTGTTTAAAAAAAAACTAAGAAAGACTGTTTTTGATTAAAAAAAAAAATTTATCCCATAAATAATCCCACGCGAATCAAACATGGGACTGGGTAGATTATGGATGAAATTAATACCAGGACAAATAGTCCAGGACTACCAATCCCAGGATTATTAGTCCTATCTATTTTGGCCCGTTTGATACCAGGTTTCATTTTGGAGGAATTGGTAATGAGGTGGGATTGGGATTGATAATGTGATGGGATTATTAATGAGGAGATAAATCCTTCCCACATGTTTGTTTTGCACAGGATTAGATCATGGGATTACTAATAACATGTTTGTTTTGCTTAGAATAGGATTGGGTAAAAATAATTTGTTTCCAATTCTACCCTTCCATTGAAACACCATTTTTATCACAGCGAAATCATGAAATGCCACTGGAGTTCAAGAACCACTTGACCGTTTATTACATATTCATTTGGAATCAATTTTTTTGTCAATTTTTTTTTCAATTTTCAAATGGATAATAATATTTTTTTTCCCAGATTTCCAAAAAAAAAAAATCAACAAACTCTAATCTATTGGCATTAGTTAACTTATTATATTATCTTTTTGAGACAAATCAATAGTTGACAAAATTTTCCCATTAATTTCCATTTTTTCCTTTTTAAAATTTTCCCCAAATTTTGCTTGAATAACTCCAACTCACTTAAATACAAAAAATAAAAATAAAAAATTGAACCTTACAATTTTCCCCCCACATGGCAGCAGAGCCCCTTTCCCATTTTCCTCCAATTTTGCAAGAATAACTCCAAAAACATACAAGCGGGTAAAAAAAAAAAAGAAAAAAGTCCAACCCTCTCTCTCTTTTTTCCGTTGAGCCCAGCAGGTTTTGCCATAGGTTTTGCCCAGAAATCTGGAGAAGACGATGAGTGGTGGAAGCTTCGCACCGTCAATCCCTTGGGATAGGATTAACAATACCAACCCCCCCTTGGGTTGGTGAATCCAGCCAATTGGGGGGTTTCCCAATCCAAGGGACTATCAATCCCATACCCAAAAAATAAACCAAACAAAGGATTAAATGGCCCACCACCTTCACAATCCTAATCCTACCATTGAAACCTGGTAACAAACATGCCCGGAACCCAGGATAATTTTTGGGATAATTTTTTTTATGGGACGGTAGTCCTGGACTATTTGTCCTAGGATTAATTTCATCCATAATCTACCCAATCCCATGTTTGATTCGCGTGGGATTATTTATGGGATAATTTTTTTTTAATCAAAAATAGTCTTTCTTAGGATTTTTTTTAAAAAGAAAAATATTTTTTAAAGAACCAATTTTAAAAAAAATATTTTTTTAAACAATTTTGGAGAAACAAAAACTATTTTGAAAAACATTTACTTGAAAATACTTTTTAGAACAATCACAATCAATTTTTTTTTTTTAAAAAAAAACAAATTTCACAACAATTCTTGGAAAAAAAAAATTTAATAAAAAAATACTATTTCCAAAATAATTTTTTTAAAATAAAGTTTTTTTGAAAAATATTATTTCCGAAATAATTTTTTAGATGTATTTATTTTTTTGAAAACAATTTTAAAAAATTAATTTTTTTAGATAAATAATTATTTCCAAAAAAATTGAGATACTTTTTTGAAATTTTTTTTATATAAATAATTGGGTCTGTGATTTTACCTAATCTGATTTAGGTTTGGAGCGGAAGATATGGTTGGGAAGAGAGAGAGAGAGAGAGAGTGACTGATTTTAGGTGTTTTTTTTTTTTTTTTTTCTCTTGGGCCGCTCCAAAACTACTTCGTATTGGGGCGTTTGTGCCCCCACTAACGGTTTTTACTCTCCGTTAACGTCCACCTCATCATTTTCCGTTAGTGAGGTAACAGATTGGGACGGAAGGAATCGTTTTGAATAACGGAGTTTAAGTTTGGGAGGTAAATTAAAATAAATTGAAGTTTGGGATGTGATATGTAATTGAGTGTAAAGTATGGGGGGCATTTTGTATTTTTTCCGCGAAAGTTTGTGTTCTCAACTTTCGCAGGTGAGTAGCATAAATGATGTATGAGTATAAAACTACTGATATTCATGAAATATTTTTAACTATTTAATTGGGTATTTTCTGTGTTTTTTTGTTGTGTACTTTTAAATATATAATGGATTTATCAATATATAAAGAAATATATATATAATGATTTTTAAATATTTAATTGGGTATTTCTTGTGTTTTTATGTGTACGATGGATTTATCAATATATAAATAAATAAATATAGATATATATTATTTATATATGTAATGATAATAGTTAAATACGAAATGGTATCAGGTACCTGCCGGTACCGGTATTGTATTATACCATTAAAAAAATTAGTACCCATGATGGTGCGGTATTCAGAACCTTAGAAAGCTCCTAGATTCATTTTGTAGACTTGGATCCTTGCGTTATTTGGTTTTGGCTATAAGTATAATTTATCTAGGACGCTTCGATCTTCACTTGGCAATCTAACTCGACGCACTGTCCTAGACCTTGGATGCTGCAAGTTCAGCGGCCAGATTCCTTGGTCATTAACTAACTTACCGTAACTAACTGAGTTTGCAAGTGACGGTAACAACTTTGACGCAGGACCGTTTCCTTTATCGCCAGTGAAGCTCCTCACTCACTCGTCAGTAGGCCAGATGAATTTACAAGGTGAGATCCCAGTGTCACTTGCAAACCTGACCCAATTTTCCTATTTCGTCATTAGCTTCAACCACCTAGTAGGCAAAATCCCATCTTGGTTCACGAACCATACCTATTTAACAGTGGTAGACCTTTCATTTGATAATTTTCATGGTATTGTGGACCTAGACATGTTTACGAAACTCCCAAACCTGGTCTCATTGGATTTAGGGTCATTGGATTTAGGGTATAAGAAACAATAAAAGTCGCAAAATTTGACCGGAACTTTCTGACAGGCTTCCTGCAGCAGTCGGCAGCCATCCCATGGAGTTTTCTACTATGGTTTGACATCTCGTATAACAAGCTTCAAGGATTGCTTCCCATTCCACCACCAAGCACGGTTATTTATAGAGCCCGCGACAACGCATTGACGGGACCAATTCCACCATCAATATGCAACAACCATTCACTCTATGTGCTTGATTTGTCCAACAACAATTTAAATGGCACAATACCTCCATGTTTGGCTAGTTATAGCAAGGATCTGCGCGTGCTGAATCTAAGTGGCAATAGTTTCCACGGAAATATTCCTTCAACATTCACAATGAATAGCCAATTGGTGACGATTGATTTAGGTCGAAATCAACTACAGGGGCCGGTACCAAGATCATTGGCAAATTGCGCAATGCTGGAGTGTCTCGCTCTTCAGAATAATCAGATTGAGGATACTTTCCCCTTTTGGTTGGGAGTTCTTCCTAAGTTAGAGATTCTTCTTTTGGGATCAAACAAATTCCATGGCCACATTGGGAATCCCGAAAACAATTCTACATTTCAAAAGTTGCAGATAGTTGACCTCTCTTGCAATGGCTTTTCAGGTAATTTGCCATTAGAATACATTCGTAACTGGAATGGAATGAAAATGATCAAAAAAGAGAATTTGACATATATGGGATCAATTTCCGATTTTGAACCCCAATCAACAACTCATAAGGCACAAATCCATATACCGAGGTGTCTTTACTCGATGAAAGTGATCAACAAAGGGATACAAAGGTTGTACGAGAAGATTCCAAGTACGTTGGTGATTGTTGATCTTTCAAACAACACATTTGTTGGGGATATCCCAGAATCCTTTGCAACTCTCTGTGGGCTTCAATTGCTAAACATTTCTAACAACAAACTCACTGGTGCTATCCCACCATCGTTGGCAAATTTGACAGAATTGGAGTCGCTGGATCTATCCCAAAACTTGCTCTCAGGACAGATCCCTCGACAATTGACCCAACTCACTTTTCTTTCAATTTTAAATGTTTCTCATAATCAGCTCACTGGCCCTATACCTCAAGGGAATCAATTTGATACATTTGAAAATAGTTCATATGTTGGGAATTCGAGATTGTGTGGTCTCCCATTGTCGAAGTTATGCGGAAACTCAATGACCTCACCACCACCTCCGTCTATCTTTCAAGGTCACGGTTTGGAGTTTTCAAGAGGTGTTTATTGGATGGTCATAGCTTTGGGATATGGAAGTGGGCTAGTCGTTGGGTTAGTTATTGGGACAACTCTTACCAGAAGGTATCATTGTTGGTTTGTCGAGACGTTTGGGAGAGGGCAGAAACTTCAGAAGAAACAGAAAAGGAAGGGCCGAAGAACCTAAGTAAGCAAGCAACATCCATATTCTCTCACTTTGTTTTACTCTTCTTTTTCTGCCAATAGCTTTCGTACGTGAAGTGATTTTAATTTATTCCATCAGTTGTGAAATTTCTAACTTCATTTAGTTGCGGAAATTGGTTTTGCAATTGTTGGCGATGAAATTATGTCTTCTTTATCAATGCGTACAGACCCATAGTGTACAGATTATGCATTGATGGCTGTGTGGGACACATTTTATGGTCCCACACAACATATTCGAGCTGTTTCCTAATTTTAAATAAAAAAAATTAATTTGCCTCCGAAAAATCAGCCCAATTTGTTATTCAGAAATCCTGAATTTAGAAGGAGTTTTGAAGAAAATTTAGAGAATTAGATAATGGAACAGATTGCGCTGATTTTTTCCATGGCAGCTCCAAAAATTATTTCAGTCTTTCTTACCATCTACAAAAACTACTGTGATCCCTCCATCGAACATGAATCCGAACACATATTTTTAATGATCCGAAGCTAAATAAATAGATTTTTTTATTTTAATCTTTTTCGGTTTGCTGAAGAAATGCTATTTTTCTTTTTCTCAGTTGGTGGTTCTTCTCCGATCCGAATGGCCCTTCGGATAAACCCTCGGGCCACGATCCAGGAAATAAAATTCATCCAAGTGAAAAATTCTTGCAGAATAAGTTTCAGAGTCCGGAGTTTGGGGATCTCAAGTTTGAAGCTTGCCGGTATATCTGGCGGAGTTTCAGATTCGTAGTTCATTTCCCTTTTTTTCATTTCTGTTTTGTTTTAGGTTATTTACTTTTATGGAGATTTCTGTTCCCCCTGCGTGGAACTTTTCCTATTCTGTGTGGAAATCATTTTTCTGTACTTGGTCAATTCCTCACCAATCCATATGGAGAACCCAAAAAGTTGTGGCTATTGTTTTTTTTTCCCCTCTGCGTGGAACTTTTCCTATTCTGTGTGGCTATTGTTTTTTGTACTCGGTCAATTCCTTCCCAATCCATATGGATAACCTGAAAGTTGAGGATTGTTCTTCCCGGTAAAGAATTCCGGAATTTGGGTGATTGTAGCAATTTGGCATTAGAAAATATACAATATCATGACCTAAGTTTGGGTTCGAGTCTAATATTTGTGAGCTCCTATATTTTTCGCTTCCGTATTTTGCTAGCAATAGATTTGAAATAAATCAAGTCAAGTTACGAAATTGTAGTGAATCTGGGATAAATAACTCCAAATTCCAATTGTACCATTGTCACGTTGTGGTTTGTTGTTTCTATCTTGATGCAAATGATTAATGACAAAATAATTTAATCACATAAAAATTTATTACATTTTTTGTTATCCTTGCGTGTGAGTTTAAGTTATTTGTTGCTTATGCAGAAATTAGACCTCACGTCCCACACACTCTGTTTCGTGAAATGATCTTTGCGTCCGTCGTATTGTTGGAAATCTATATATCTTATATATTATTGCAGGATGACTATTGGTGAGGAGGAACGTGGATGCGACAAGTGGCGGTATTTAATTGGTTTGTCATAGAATTTTCGAACAACACATATGACATTGCTCTTATTTCTACTCTTCAATATTATCCATAAATAGGTTAAATATTATTCATAAATTTACCTTAATTATCTCCAATTACCCATGCTACCCGTATATGAATATTTTAATAGGAGATTGTGATGCCATGATTGGATAATATATTTTGAAATTATCTACATTTTCGTAAATAGAATAAGAAACATTGCAATTTGTTATACACATATAATGCTAAAAGAAAATCTCTTCTTATACATTTATTTTTTTTTACAATATATATTGTGTCTCTAAAGCCATTAAAGGTTCACTAATCTAGAAAAAATAAGAATCACTCAACGAGGTATTTTTCTTTGCCTTCCTATATCTTTGTGCATGTACTCTTTGTTGATTATGAATGTGTTTGCATATATGACAAGCCAATAAAAAACACTCCATCTATGTGATACAACAAGGGATTTTTTTATGCCTCCTAATGAGAATAAATTTGGTCATGTACTCCAAAAAAGCGTTTTACAATATAATGTGTCTGCTTTCATTAGATTTGGTCAAATTTTGCTTTGTACTATTTTTTTAGCGGATTTTTGTGCATCCAAAGCAGCTCGCAACTCTTGATTTTTGTATGGTGAAGGAGTTCTGTAGGTGTTTGTACCAAACTATTGGAGCAAAGTGAAATTCACATAGTTTTGGAAACTCAACCATGGTAAGTGGTAAAATTGAGTACATAGTTTTGGAAACTCAACCATGGTAAGTGGTAAAATTGAGTTCAAATCTCTTTTAATAAGCAATAATCTGAAATCGCTTTTGTTTCTTCCATTACCTCCATAAATAAGATTTTTTTGATTTCTGTTTTTCTTAGTAATATCGCTCCATAGGTTAAGGAACTTCACCAAAAATGCTTTGAGTCTCATAGTCGTCCGTCCTCCTATACAGAAATTCGGTTTCTTGCAGATAGATTATCTATTTGATGCAGTGGAATTAATACACTCCTGTCATCTACCAAAAAGGGTGTATCCAATGCATACGCAACCTTACCCATATTTCAATATTATCAATAATCTAGATACTCTAACAAAAATGTTGTTACAAAAATACACTATAACGAAAATGAATATTTTGATGAGAAACAGTTTCCAAAACAATTTGAGCAAAATGAAATTTTAACCAAGTTCGATCTAAAATTTAAAACACTAACCCGAAGAAATTTTCGAGTTTTGAAGGACCATTAATAGGTGGAAAAAAAATTGAATTTTAGCAAATCCTAGACATGGTAGAAATAATTTAGTTATTTTTTATCAGAGACATGGTGGAAATAATTAAGTCGGATTGAATGGCAAGATCTATGTTTATGTTATCTTGATACTATTTTCTCCTTCTCTTTTTGAAAGCCATTCGGAGTGCATGATTCACCATTCAACCACAACAAGTAAATACCAGAATTGCCTTCATTTTCTCTCAGGAAAAAGAAATTGCATGCACGAAATCCCTCTCTTATATAGGCACGAAATCCCTCTCTTATATAGGCTAGATCGGCCTCACCATCTAAAATGAAGAGGCCTTTTGAGAGCTTTGGATTTGAAGTGATGCTTCTTCTTGATCTATTTGACAAATCTCCGGTTGCACATATGTTGTCTCTAATTTTATTGCCTATGAATTCTCTTTTTTCTGAAAACCAAATTGCTTGCAATAAGTTTCAATTATAATTTCATTTTGCTCAACAATAGGACCATATAGTTTCAAGAGGACCATATAGGAAATAATATTGTTATACTTTTATGGTCTAAGTTATCCAATAAAGTAACAAAATTTGTCGTGGAATGTAACATTTTTCAGTTAGTTGAGAAAAAGAAAATACATAATTTTATTTCATGTCTCCGTGCATAGTACGGGTTCATGCTAGTATTTCGTACTTCACCTTTACTACAAAATATCCTTCCAATTTCTACAAATGGCATAAAAAAAATGAAAATAAAAAATGTATGGAGTGGTTTTTTAGGACGAAGAAATATGTTTTATATAGATAACAAATTACACAGTTCATAGGCCTACACAGTTCAAACACTAAAATGCAACAAAGATGAAACAAACAAACAAACAGTCTATGGGCCAAGAAAAATATGAAAAATCCATTTCATGAACAGGGCTTTAGATATTTGACATCACCACCCAAAAATCCTAACTTTGTCCTTGATTACACTCCTAAAATTCTAACTATCTAGCTCCGAAGAACTAATTAGTATCCATCTCATGGACCGAGATTTTGAGGGGGGCCACCTTTAAATTTGAATCATGTCTCAATACCCACTCAAACTTAAAAACTGACACCTTAACTAACTTTGGACTCTCTCTGACAGCTGCAGCTTTCATCTCAAGCACCTGAGACACCTCGTACATGGTAGGTCTAGAATTTGAATCGGCAGGTAAGCACCATATTGCTAGATTCAAAATGGAATCCAATTCATATTTTAACTTTTGACTTGTTGGAAGTGAGAGACGATGATCCAAGACTTCTGCTAATTGTGTGCGTTCGTTGTCAACCGATGAGTAGATGTTTGAAATGAGTTCCCCCGGATGCGATCCCATCAGAATCTCGAATGTCAAAACACCAAAGATCAACTCACTGATGCACACAGACCAGCCAGTTCACACACTCTCCACATTGGTACACGCAGACTAGTTACAAGCTTCCAACAAAATATATAACCTAACTGACAACACAGTGGATTGAATTGGGTTCTCCCTCTCTCTCACAAGGTGGGTTTATAAGTGGTGTGATTCAATCCCTCCATGAAAGGGTGAATTTACAAGTGTAGGCTCGAGAGTATATAAAATCTACGGTGAAAACTCTCTCTCAAGTCTGAAGAAGAAACTCTACGGTGAATATGTCAAACTTGTATTTTGAATGTATGATAAAATTAATTTCCCTTGATGAGAATTGGTAAAAATCTTCTCGGGATAACTTCTCTTTAAATAGATAAATGATGATTTCGGAAGTCCTCTCTTTTCAGCCGCTTCAACTCCAACGTTCATCACGTTGATTGCAATGTTTCCTTTTGCTACCCAACGAACAACTAATTGATTTCTTTCGCCATAGTTTGCATTAATTGAATATCTCCCTGTTTTCAGAGCTCTATCTCAATGAATATTGGTAAATCAAATTGGGTCTGCAAATTTCAAATTGAGTTAGGAAAATAATAACTGCAAGTGTGGAATAGAATTCTAAATTTTTAGAGCACGAAAGATTTTAGTAATAATCTTGGTCCCATGATTAAACCGAGAGAAAGAGTAGAAACAGAGCATGACTAGAAAGCAAGCTGCTTGTTTCCGTGAACCATCAGGACTGCCGGTTTGTCATCCCGGCGGTCTTCCACCCCTGCATCCGGAGCACCTATGCGGGCTTGGTCCAGTGGGCTGTGATTTTATTCCTTCGTATTGATTATTTGATTTGTTTCCAACACAAAATTGGAAAAAATGGAGTGTGTTGTGCATTTCCTCCAAAAAGTGGAGCGGCTGTTAAAAAGCCCTTAATCAAATACCACATGGCCCAAAGAAGACCCCAATCTGTCTATAGCCCAAATCAATTCTCCATTAAAGATTGAAGAACCACTTACAAAAATGGATGACCATTAAGAAAGAAACATATATCGGTCTTTTGGGGTTTGAAAATCTGGGTCTAAACGACAAATTTGGCCCATGTACCTGTACCTTGTAAACTAAATTAGCCCAATAAAAACAAACAGACAGTATCCATTTTATCCCAAAAAATAATCAATCTTGCATAAATATGTTTATCAATGAAATTGAAATTCATTCAAAAACATCATAATCAAAATCAAATCCCTAACCTAACCTTACAAATCTGTTATGTTTCCAAGTTGTTGTTTGGAATGGCTGGTGGATTGGCTGCTTGCTAGCCATGCCTTTATTTTGCTGCCTCTTGCAAATGATTATCGGGAGAGTTAGGTGCCAATCTAGTTGGCATGTTTTCCTCCCGTTGGTGATGCTTTTTCTACCCCATTTTCATCCATTGTATCCTGTTAACTTTGGAGTAATGAAATTCTTTTTTTGTCGTGCAAAAAGAAAACGAGTCCTGTTGTGGGTACAACACTTTAGTGTACATCAAAATGTACACCGCTTCCTTGAAACTGATTTCCTTCTTGTTTGGTTTGGGTCTCAAGACCCACCCTGCATGGTCCCCAATAAAAAAAAATTTATATCTCTCTCTACTCATTACCTCCAAAACCCTCCCTCAAAACCCAAACCAAACAAAGCCTTCGGGTCCC
Organism: Vaccinium darrowii; assembly: GCA_020921065.1. Lineage (NCBI taxonomy): Eukaryota > Viridiplantae > Streptophyta > Magnoliopsida > Ericales > Ericaceae > Vaccinium > Vaccinium darrowii. The sequence continues at coordinate 10,128,844 of CM037153.1, forward strand.
ACATAACTAATCAGAGTCGCTCAATATTCTTAAACCACTTTTTCAAGAACCACTATAAAAATAGAAAAATAAGCTCATTTTAACATCGATAAGGCCTCGACCTATTATTTGCCTAATTTCATGTCAGTAAATTGGGCGAAGCATCGATCAAGTCCTTACTGATGTTAAAATGAGCTAAATTTTTTAAAGTTTCCCTTCAAAAAGTGTTTTAAAAATATTAAGTGGCTCCGATCATTTGTGTGAAACCCCGTAATGGGTTCCACAGAAGCGGTGTACATTTGGCGTACACTAAAATGTTGTGCCCATAGTTTTATTAAAAGAAACATCCAAAGAGGCCTCCCTACAAACTGTTGGGGAAAAATAGCATGGAACAAGTATAAATCACGGAGGACTGTTTCTGTTGCACCAAAAAAAATAAATCGCAAAGGAAGAATAAAATGCACAGCGAATAATATCCCAAATGCGCAAGCAACTATTAAGCGAGACACAAGCGATTTTTACGTGGTTCCCCCAAAATTTAAGGTACGTCCACGGGACTTCGATTACACTATCACCAAATATTTCTTAACATCCCCCCTCACGTGCAGCTGCATTTGAGGTCTGTCACGTGTAGCCACTTTTTGGGTCCTATCATCGTGCAGCCTTTTTTTGCTAGTCTGTCATCGTGGGTGTGGGATTGTGGTTTTTTTTTTTTTTTAAATGTGGAGTGGAATAGGCTCCGCTCTGATACCATATGGAAACTTTATATCCATCTCAAGTGATCACCCATTCCACTCCTAGGCAATGTGGGACAATATTTCTTAACACAAAGTTTTACAAATGAGTTAAAAAGATTCTACAAATCACCCTCAATAAAGTTATAACAAGCAAAAGGAAAGACCTCAGCAACTTTTAGTGAATAAAACCCTACAAACTGCTGCTAATGGAGACCCAAAACCAGAGACAAACCAACCCCAAAGTTCACGCACAAGTGCAGACGCAAAAACAGAGTCAAATCAACCCCAAAGTTCACGCACAAATGGAGACCCAAAAACAGAGACAAATCAACCCCAAAGTTCATGCACAAGCTGTTGAATAGTAGACCAAAAGAAGGCTGGACTTAGAGCTTTCACCCTTTTCACATTGAAACACCACACAAAGGAGCACCACTTTCTTTTTCCGAAAACTGATCATCAAGTTACCAAATGGAAGCTAACAAATGACAAGGGCATGTGCAAAACATGTGCCTCCAAAATTTGAAGAACTTGCTACGCAAACACAAGCTCACAAATTAAATCAAAATTAAATTAAAATTGTCGAATGCATCCGGACCGTCCAAAATACAATCGAACGGCCGAGGTGTGCACAGCACCCCCGGATCCCATTTTCCCTAACTTTTTTTGGTATTTTTACAATCATCTTTCTCCTAAAGAATATTTGGGAGAACTCTATTAATCCAGCTTAGTGTATAGCGAAGTTTCCTAGTAATTAGTTAATACTCCATACTAGCATTGGAAAGATGCACAACCTAATTGTCCAGTAATTTTCCGAATTCTTGCTGACACTTCTTTTTTTTTGTGTGTGTGTGTGAGAGTTGTAATTGTGCTTCGTTGTGCCCCACTAGTGCTTACTTCTAGCTAGCTAATAAAGTTAGTAAAGACGCAAAACACCAAACCCCACGGGGTAAAGACGCATAAGACAACATGTGAGAAAAGTGACACGGTACCAACAAGAAAAGGGAGACGGCAATCATCCATCATGTTTCACGTAGTACATCCCACGGGTTTGGCCAAATGGGCATGAGAAAGCAATAATATTTTTTTTTTGGGTGCAAATATAATGTTTTCCTTCCATGAGATTGCATGTTCGAATTACGAATTAGGCCAAAATTCCAAAGCTGAAGAGTTTGTCCGCTTGCTAAATTAGTTGAAGTGCGCACAAATTGGCTCAGAACTGCAAAAGTAGACATGGCAATCATAAAGAATCACATAATCAGTCAGCAAAGGGACAGTGAATTCTTTTGGACTTCAACCAAAATATCCCAATTAAAGGGGTCCACTCCTCGGTCCTCTCTGTAGATTTGTTGAATTTTGGGAAGAATCAAGGTAATAGGAGTCCCGAAACGCAAAAAACAACATCAAAGGGATCAAGCTTTCTCATCCAAGATTTGGTAAAACAAAAATTAACGAACGTTTGGAATAACATACCTCCTTCGGATTGCATGATTAGTTTTTATAAGCATTCGGAGTAGTACCTCAGACTTCTTATGAAGGGGTGATTTTAGCACCCCTTCACTTCATTTGATAAAATCACCCACTTGATTTTATCAAATGGAAAACTCAGCCTCAGACTTCTTATGAAGATTGGATAACTTTCCGATTCCCCTTGGGGTTATCTGATTGCAATATCGTGGATATCAGAATCTTCTTGTTCTTTTGAGTTTAGTTGAGGCAACTTATTTCGTCCTTATAAACAGCTCAGTCATTTCAACTTCCGAGCTGATTTGGGGCCTAAGCTGACCTCTTATTCATGAGCTATTTACGAAGTCAGTTCGGACCCATCAGGTCACTCAATGACGGATCCAGCTTGTGTCGTGGAGGCACGTGCCCTCATTGGAATTTTTTTATTTTTTTTTTACCCACCAGGTTTAAAAGTATGCTACTTCTACAGTTTTTTCTTTGTTTGTGGACTGCACGAAAATCTGGGATGTCCTTGGAAATGTGCACCCACGACCGTTCGATCATATTTTGGACGATCCGGATATGCCTCACATCAATGTGTAATGCATGAGATGCCTCTAACCACGTGGCAGTATCTCTTAATTTCTCGATCGTCACTCTTGAAATATTCACATTACGACTCTCTTTAACAAAAAAAAACTACTACTCTCCCTTTACGGCAGTAGAGATTGGAAATTAGGCTCCATTTGTTTTGATAAAAAATATTTTTTTGAGGAAAATATTTTCCTGTTGACTTTGTAAAATATTTTTGCTTTGCTAATGAGAAAAACTTATTAACAGCCCCTCTTGAAAGGGGTTGTTTATGGAAGCCTCTCAGACGGGCTCTACTAACACCTCACCGCAATAATCCTAAATCGGTCATCTTGTTAGACTCGCAGAGTAGTGTGTTTATGCAAAAAATCAGTTTGACCTCTAGAATGATACAGGATGTTGTTTTTTAGGAGAATGCCATGCAATAATATCATTATTAGCAAACACGCGTCAAATCAGATAACAAGTTTAACTTTAGTTCAAAAGAAAGAGAGAGAGAGAGAGAATAGCTAGTTTAGTATCATTATCAACAAATACGTGTCAAATCAGATAACAAGTTTAACTTTAGATCGAGAGAGAGAGAGAGAGAGAGAGAGATAGTAGCAAGTTTAATGTAATCCCTCCTATAATATGTTAGAATAACATTGATGAATGATGGTCCAATAGGAAATCATTTATACAAGGCCAGAAAGGGTTAGTGTTTCAATAAAAATCATAATGGGTGATAATCTTGTGCCGCAAATTGAGTCGAGAGGTAGTCGTCCCTGCGATCTTGATCCTCAACCTTCTTATTTTCAGTTTGAAGAGATTTGAATCAACCAAATGCCTACAGTCAAAGAAGAGAACAAAAGAGACAAAATGCCAAATGCCTACAGGATTTGATCCTCAGACCTCTTGCTAATTGTAGTCGGAGCCGCCGACCATCACTGGATTTTTGAGCTTTATACAGTTCAAGGTTGAAATTTTGGGGTAGTTCACATCTGATCGATTAGTAATCTAGGGCATTCTATTGAGATGTAGATGTAGTAGGAGTATATGAAATCCCTTCCAACTTTTCATGCCTCCATTGAAAGTGCCGATGTAAATGGATGGATAACCAAGAGAGAGTTCAATTCGAAGAGAGAGAGAGACGGAGAGAGAGAGAGAGAGAGAGAGAGAGAGAGAGATTTTCAAAATGTTCTATGTATTTGCAGATATGGAAAAAAAACAAAAAGAGACGTGCATGAGTTGCTATCTACGTGTCCCATTTTGATCCATGTGTTTTTTTCACACATCCATGTGTTTTTTCCACAAATCTTATTTTTTCCACACATGCTGTTTTTTCCACACATGCATTTAAGTTTCACGCTTTCTATGCCGAGTGGTACCAATTATGTAACTATATTAGTCAAAAAAGAGAAAATATGGCAGACACAAGGATTGCGCCCTTAAGGGCATTACTGTGAATATAGAGCTATCTAAGGACAGAATGGGCATCAAAAAGAGAGGCCGAAAGATGAGTGGGACTTTTTCCTTTTATTATAGGTAGGATTTAGGGACGCAATTTTCCAAAATAAAAGAATTATTTATAGCTAAATAGGTATTAGGGAATTAGATATTTGTGAAGCGTAAATTTTAAAGTTCAATTAGAAAATTTTAAAGCGAGAGGGAGTGTAATGTGATTTCAGTGAGTAAAGGATACCTATTTTAGTTGTAAATACATATTTTAGTTAACACTTTTAACCACAAAAATGCTAAGTGCTCATATAAGATACCCAGAAAGTCTATAGAAAACTCCAATGAGTGGCTCAGATTCCGTCCACTCATTGGAGTTTTTCTAGATACTTTTTAGGTACTCCCTCCGTTCCAAAATAAGTGTTCACAATGAAAAGTATTGTTATTTTTCAAATAAAAAAATTCAGTATTTCCATGTATCGTTTTTCAAATTTTTTCACACCAAATTAAAGTCCTCAATTAGCACTTTAATTTGGTGAAAAAAAACTTAGAAACACGATACATGAAAGTACGTTATTTTTTAATTGAAAAAATTGTAAGAGAAAGTATGGGACACTTAGAAGTTAGATGGAGTATTTTTTTTTTTTGTACAGTGCTGCTTTTAACCACACCATTGGATGCTCTTTAAGCAAAATGGACTCACGGAGGGGCGAAGCGTGGACCCATGAGCTGTGCCCCCGACTCCAATTATTGCGTCAAAAAAGGATATAAATGGTAACTAAACCACAAATCTTCAACTTAAATGCATTTACCCCACTAATCCCTGCCAGCTTCATGGAGAAGACTCTCACACCGTTTTCTCTTTAGCTTTGGTGTTCATGAAATTTTTTATAGCTTTAGGTGGTGGTGCAGCCAACTACACCAGTTTAGATGAATCAGCTCTTTTGGCCTTGAAATCCCACATCACCGACGACCCAAATCACATATTGGCAACTAATTGGGTCTCCTTGTAGCATTGCTAGAAATAGAGAGGAGAGAGAAAATATAGGCAAAAAATGAGGGGCCCCACTGAAAAAGTGGGAACGAAGGTTTGGAAAACCAAACCGAACATGGTGCTACTTTTATTTGGTTTAGGTTTTGAGGTATGTTTTTCGGGTAATGAGTGGAATGAGATTGATAGAAAAATTAGAGTAATAATTTTAGAAAAAACTTATTAAAGATTGCCTTGGTGAAAGATGGGGTGGATCTGAAAAAAAAAAAAAAACGAACAAAGTCCTAGAGTCTATTTAATAGAAATTTTAGGCATCTTTTTTTTTTTTTTTGGGTACATCAGAATAGCTAAATTTATCTAGCCCATGACACGGGTAACACAGTAAAATGCCACCTTCCAATTTCTTTACTTCATTTTATTTTATCGATAACATTATTATTGATCAATTCAAATGGGAAACATCTAAAGAGGCCTCCCTACAAACCTAGTTCGGAAATTCTATTGCCAAGTTGTAAGGCATGTTCAAGTTAAATGGTTATGGAAGCCAAATTCAAATAATGAGGACTAGAAGTGACATTCCGGTTAACAATAAAGTGCCAAACCCGGAGGTTACATAATGGGCATACTTTAGAGAAGCGAGAGCAAGAACGGGGATTGAGATTGGAAGTGTAGAGCGAGCGATTAAGAGCGGAGCGAACCATCGTGCTAAAAGATTATGTGACCTAGGGCTAGAGTCGAGGGATATGGACGACACCACCAAGAAAAGGGAGATGACAATCATCGACCATGTTTCACTGGAAATCCCACGGGGTTTGGCCAGATGGGCATGAGAAAGCAATAATGTTTTTCTTCAATGAGGTTGCATGTTCGAATTATACGAAGGCCAAAATTCAAAAGTTTGGAGCTAGAGAGTTTGCTTGCTTGTTAACTTCAACACCTCTAAATTAGTCGAAGTGCAGGCCTGGATATCGGTTACCAAAAAAATGAAAATAACTGAAAACCATGATTGACACTGGAATTGCAAAAATAGACACGGCAACCATAAAAAATAATATAGTCACCCGACAAAGGGACTCTGAATTCCAAAGGGCTCTCTTTAGATTTGTATAATTTTGTGAAGAATCAAGGTATTATGAAACCTAAAGTGTTCATTCAATATTGAATTGTAACGATATACTTGCAATTTGAACGGGCTTCACGGCAAAATAAATACAGTAAACATGCACATTAAAGGAGCTCTATTTTTGAAATTTTCCAGTGAACTAATTAAAGTTACCTGGAGCAATGTATCCATATGTGCCTACCACCGCGGTCCAATTTGAAGAATTGAACTTTAAAAACCCCGCAGTGCCAAAATACGAGACATGAGCCTATGTTTCCGAGTTCAACAAAACACTCTTGTTGATATATCTCTATGAATTACGGAGGCACACAGTTATGATGCAAGTAAGATAAAGCATAAGCCACACCTTTAATTACATTTACTCTCTTATTCCAATCCAACTTCTTGGCATCCTTTTCTCTCCTCAAAACATTCGCTAAGCTTCCTCTTTCCCTATACTCGCAAACCAAAAAAGTTTTCTTTTCGTGGTAACGGAAGCCATAGAGTTTCATAATGTTCCGGTGCCTTATTTAGTTTGTGCAAAGTTTTTTTTTTTTTTTTTTTTTTAATATAGCATATTAGCGTCAGTTTTACAACACGTGGGATGTTTAAATGTTCCATTTTTTCTTTCTTTACCTTCAGCGTGGTCGATCTTAGACACTTGCAGAGAAGAACAAAACACTAGTGTGCCCCTCCGATGCCTAGGTGAGTATGTTTGTGGAGACTAGTAGAATAAAGCTCAAGCAAATGAAGTGCAAGAGTTCGTCACCTATCCTTGTTGTGCGAAAATGTTTTATATTGGCGATGTACGAGGTAGAGTTTTGCTAGGACTGTGATGGAGGATCGTCGATAGGGTGTTTATAAGGATGGCACTTGTAGCTGACCGGAGTCCTTCTATCCCGTCAGAGGGGGAGCCCTAATAAGGATTGGAATATATTGGACGGTTATGAAATTATGCAGAAGCGTTTAATTTACTCCTAGAGGGGGGGTGAATAGGAGTTCTGATAAAAATTACCAGTTTTTTAAGAAGAATAACCGATTAAAAATTATCAAATAAAAAGCTGGTTAATTTTCTTGATTAATTCAATTTAACCAAACCACAAGTAGTGCAGTGAAGATAAAATGGAGACAAGATACGCACGATTTACGTGGAAAAACTTAGGGTCCTAAATAACCCTAAGCCAAAACCACGGTCTAACACTACTGTTTTATTCTATTAATTAAAAAGAAGTACAGATTGCGAAATAGTAAAAACCCTTACCCCAAGCCTTTACCTATTCTCGCCAATCTCCGATGCTCCCAGAGCTTCTTCAAAATTCAATAGATGAACCACAGACTTCACGCCTGATCTCCGGATTTAACCGGCTCCGAATCAATCTCCAAAAGATTCGGCCACAGTAATATACGGCACCACGAAATACGAACACCAAATGATATGATATGAAAAGTGTTTGCTTACCAGAACTAAAAGCACAAAACAAAATATATAGTCTCTCTCGATTTTTTCTGTCAAAAAAAAATGTGCTTCAAAATACCAATGCACAATAATATAATCTCTCGGTTTTCTTCCTTACGTAAAAAATGTGCCTACTTTATATGGGTGGTGATCACATTATATATAGGCAAGGGAACCGATACATGTGCCCACCAAAAAATTCACTCTCGGTGATCCTTTCCAAAAAGTTAAAAGAGCAGCTCTTTGATTTTTTTTCCAAAGTTAAGATTTCTTTTCCAAAAACTAGTAACTACTTTATTTCTTACCCACCAAGACAATCTATTATGATAGATATATGGACAAGAAAATTACGGAGATTTAAAAGAGAGTGATTTGTTTGATATCAATTCATATATGGAATACAAAAATTTCGGTGATTTAAAAGAAAATCATTTTCTTGATAGCAATATATTTATGAGTATGGAAAGCGAATTTTCGGTGAGTTAAAAGCAAATTGTTTGATTGATATGGAAAGCGAATTTATGGAGATATTTTTTGGGAAAGGCAAACGTGCAGAAATATAATATTTTATAAATAAAAATAAAATAAAAAATGCATGATATGTTGTGCAATGCATTTACCTTTCACACAAGTCGATTAATTTCGCAGCGGGCAATTTGGTGCAGAAATGGGAGGAGCATCGAGCGAGCAACTACCCCTTAAAAAAACTACCCATTATGAATGATGGGTTTGGACAAACCTGAAAAGTGCCAAAAATATCTAACAATCTCCCCCTTTGGCATTTCCGAGACAAAACCAACTATACTAACACAAAACCAAAAATTACAACTGAAGGAAACAAACACTAGCCTAAACTAGGTCTATCCAAGGTCTATCCAATGAAGCTTGAATTGATTTTCCAATACCTGCAAAGACAGCTCAACAAAAACTATGCGACCAAATATATGTTACGAAAAATAGAATGGGTCAACATATATAATAAACTCTACCCTTATAAATATCTCCCCAAAGGAACAATAGCATTCAAAAATACTCCCACATGAAAATTCTCCCCCTTTTTGTCACGGAAAAACAAAGGAATTGATGATATCAGGGTGAGACACATGCAACTAGAAAGCATACGAGAGACTTATAGGATATGAAAAAAAAAAAAAACAAGAATCACATAGGCAATATGGCTAAAAGAGAAATGCATCAAATGAAATTTAAGACCATATCCACAAAATGTAATAAACTCTACCCTTTTTTTTAAATAAAACAAAGTGGCAAGGCAACATATAATCTGAAGAACAAGTATTCAAAGATGAGGCTCAGACAATAGGACAAAATTCAAGAGTGCAGGAACAAATTTGTATTAAACCAATTCAATGAGAGAATTCGAAGATAGAGTGTAACACACAAGATGAATCTATGACAAAGTGAGTGTGTGACACGGCATAAGAAATTAAGATCTCTATCCAAATATTCGTCAATTCTCATGTACCATTGTACCGTCAAGCACTCTCCCCCTAACGAAGTCAAACTAAGCACCCATCGATACTAAATATGTCCCCAAAAATATAAACTCCCCCTCAACAAAGGATATATATATATATATTTTTTTTTTTTTATTATTATTATTTTTTTTTGTATAGTATTCGCTTTTACCCCACTGCCGTTCGACGCGAACCTCCGGACTGGATAGAGCCGAATGGATCCGGTTACTAGGCAAGTGGTCCAATACGATTGTCTTCACAAGATCTATCCACCTTTTTACGCGAACATGCGGACTGGATAGAGCCGAATGATCCGGTTACTCAGTCAACGTCCAGATGGACATTTTATCTCAACCACAAGAATTGTATTTTCTTTTTCTTTTCCTTTTTTTATTTTTTTTTATTTTGCGTAGCATGACATATAAAACTTTGTATCCAATTATGAGGCCAAAAAAAGTCAATCGCCTAGGGTAAAGACAAGACAAACCGAGGTGCATGAGAATCAACTTTCTTCTTTAAGAAATCTCTCCAACCCAGACGTGTAGAAGTGGTGATCATAGAGTCATAAAACATGCTACACCAATGTCCGAATGCATCTCATGAGTGGAGTTAATAAAAACCGTGCATGCATTCCAAAAGAAGTACAGCTGCATGAGTTTCATGAATGACTACTCATCCAAATATATATATATATATGCTATGCCCTTTTTTTTTTTTAAATTTTTTTTTTTGTTTTTCATATATATGAATGTTTATGTATTTTTCATTTGGAGTAGCAACATGCAAGATCATGAACCTAAAACTCGCATATACGAAAAAGTAAATAAATAAATAAAATGAAGGGTTTTTTTTAAAATAAATAACTAGAAAGACATGTTCACAAGTGTATATATATAAAAAAAATAGGATACAAGGATGACAGGCAACATCAAATTTAATCAAACGACGTCGACTCTCTTCCAAATTTGTTTTGTTTTAGTGTTCGCACATGAGAAGTGACCATGTGTGGTTGGTGTTTCAACAAATTTATCAGTCTCTCCATTATTTTTAGCCAAAGTTGACAAATTCTTAATTTCCTCGATGAGGTGAGAAGTTTGAATTGCCAACTGACCCAATTTCTTTTGCAAATTCTCATTCTTATTATTTTTGGGAGACTGTCGCACAACTTGAGGTCTCCCCACATTGGGTTGACCATACCGAACACTTTTATTAACGGGGGATACAAACGAATTCCCCTTTGTTCTCTTATTGTCTTTTCTAAGTGCATAACAAAAAGGTCGAATATGACCTTGGACACCACAGTAGTGGCAAATCATAAGATTAAACTTTTGAAATTGATTACTTTTGGAAATCTTGTTAGTGATGGTTGGAGATTCAGTAGGAGGTTCGGGTTTATCGCTCATCACCTTATTTTTACAAGTTTCAGATTTCACAAACTTGATTTCTCTCTTTGCAGACTCATTAGCCTTAGGTGTCAGGGAAGGTGGATCAACGAACCCTAAGCCGCTTCTATTTCTAAACGTACGTGTCATCTCGGCAATACGGGTTGCGCCACACTCATTACGCTTTATAGCCTCAGTGACCTCCCTAAGGTCATGCTCTAATTCAAGAATCCTATCCTTAGACCCTTCAAGGGCTTTTAAAGCATCCACACGCTCTCTCTCTATTTTGGAAAACTTGTCTGCCATATTAGAGTTATAGATTTTTAATTTTTCAAGCTCAATGTCTTTAAATTCGATGTCCTCATTAAGTTTGTTCCTCTCACCACTAACTCTTTCGATGACACTCATGAGTTCCTCCTTTTTCTTTTCTAATTTGACAGCCTTTTTAAACAATTGATCATAGGCCTCATGAATAGAATCTATGTCATCTTCACTATTTTCACAATCTTCGTCAGTCGAAACATATTTACTATCATCGCTAATAGTTGTAGAAAGATCAATTGTTTTAGGGGATGTGGGAGAGTTAATTTTGGCAACAAGCACAGAATATCTAGAGGATTCAAAACCCCCATCACTACCTTCATCACTATCATCATCCCACGAAGCCTTATACCCTTTGGCCTCTTTTGTTTTACGAGTGTTTGCACACTCTGCCTGAACATGCCCAAAACCGTGACACTCGTGACATTGTATACCATGGGGTTTCTTGGATTTATCAATAGAATATTTCTTTTCATTATCTCCAGAATTAAAATTCTTACCCCTACTAGTTGAAGACGGAAAATTTCCAGATTTACGAAATTTGACAAATTTTCTGAATTTTTTAGCAAAGAAAACAAGTTCTTCTTCATCAAAGTCATTGTCACTTTCTTGTGTCATAGAGGATTCTTCTTTTGAAGATTTAAAAGCAATGCTTTTATTAGGCGACTGTAGGTTTCTTCGAAAGGTGATTCAATTCAAACGTTTGAAGTTTATCTACAAGTTCCTCAAAAAGAATATCATCAACTTTATCATTTTCTTCGATAGCAACTACCTTAGTCCTAAACCTCTCAGGGAGGGACCTAAGCACTTTTCGACAAACTTTAAGATTTGGGATTGGTTCTCTTAGAGCATGGAAGGAATTAACGATGTCACTCAATTTAGTGATAAAACTATCAAAATTTTCGTCTTCCAGCATTCTCAAATCCTCAAAACGTGTGGTAAGCATTTGGAGTTTTGAAGTTTTAACAGTTTTAGTGCCCTCGTGGGTGACTTGGAGAATATCCCAAGCCTCTTTTGCAGTGGTACATGCAGAAATACGACTAAACTCAGTTTTACTTAAAGCACCATAGATGGCTCCTAAGGCCTTGGAGTTTGCCTCAAAACTCTCATTGTCAGCAGAAATCCACTCAGTGTCCTTCTTAGCCCTCATTTGTTTAGTTGTAGCGTCCTCTATGGTTGGGGCCTCATAGCCGTATCTAACAGATCTCCAAACCCTAACTCCTAGGGAACTTAAATGTGTGGTCATACGAGCCTTCCAATACGGATAATCGTTACCATCGAAAAAGGGTGACCTCGAGTTTGAGGCTCCCTCTCGTGGTGCATTCATGTCCATTTATAACCAGGATTAAACTCAGGTGGTTAAACCTAAACAGAGCAACCAAGCTTTGATACCAATTGAAATTATGCGGAAGCGTTTAATTTACTCCTAGAGGGGGGGTGAATAGGAGTTCTGATAAAAATTACCAGTTTTTTAAGAAGAATAACCGATTAAAAATTATCAAATAAAAAGCTGGTTAATTTTCTTGATTAATTCAATTTAACCAAACCGCAAGTAGTGCAGTGAAGATAAAATGGAGACAAGATACGCACGATTTACGTGGAAAAACTTAGGGTCCTAAATAACCCTAAGCCAAAACCACGGCCTAACACTACTGTTTTATTCTATTAATTAAAAAGAAGTACAGATTGCGAAATAGTAAAAAACCTTACCCCAAGCCTTTACCTATTCTCGCCAATCTCCGATGCTCCCAGAGCTTCTTCAAAATTCAATAGATGAACCACAGACTTCACGCCTGATCTCCGGATTTAACCGGCTCCGAATCAATCTCCAAAAGATTCAGCCACAATAGTATACGGCACCACGAAATACGAACACCAAATGATATGATATGCAAAGTGTTTGCTTACCAAAACTAAAAGCACAAAACAAAATATATAGTCTCTCTCGATTTTTTCTGTAAAAAAAAAATGTGCTTCAAAATACCAATGCACAATAATATAATCTCTCGGTTTGCTTCCTTACGTAAAAAATGTGCCTACTTTATATGGGTGGTGATCACATTATATATAGGCAAGGGAACCGATACATGTGCCCACCAAAAAAATCACTCTTGGTGATCCTTTCCAAAAAGTTAAAACAGCAGCTCTTTGATTTCTTTTCCAAAGTTAAGATTTCTTTTCCAAAAACTAGTAACTCCTTTATTTCTTACCCACCAAGACAATCTATTATGATGCATATATGGACAAGAAAATTACGGACATTTAAAAGAGAATGATTTGTTTGATATCAATTCATATATGGAATACAAAAATTTCGGTGATTTAAAAGAAAATCATTTTCTTGATAGCAATATATTTATGAGTATGGAAAGCGAATTTTCGGTGAGTTAAAAGCAAATTGTTTGATTGATATGGAAAGCGAATTTATGGAGATATTTTTTGGGAAAGGCAAACGTGCAGAAATATAATATTTTATAAATAAAAATAAAATAAAAAATGCATGATATGTTGTGCAATGCATTTACCTTTCACACAAGTAGATTAATTTCGCAGCGGGCAATTTGGTGCAGAAATGGGAGGAGCATCGAGCGAGCAACTACCCCTTAAAAAAACTACCCATTATGAATGATGGTTTTGGACAAACCCGAAAAGTGCCAAAAATATCTAACAGGTTATGCTTATCCTCCTGGAAGCTTAGGCAATGTAGGAGAGTCCTAATTGACCTATATATATTGTTTAGGATATGGAACCAGAGATTCATAGTCGTCCATGGCATTTTGGAGATATTAGGCCGACCAGACCATTTAGCCGAGCTGAACAAGCCTTGTCGGTTTTATACTTATCAGCACTCAATTTTGGGTCAAAGTTTTAAGAGTTTCACCCTTGATTTTAAAAAAAAAAATTAAAAAGATACATGAATGCACTCACCGGCCGTACCAGTTTACGGACCAAAGGGAGGTGTTGTGCACTCGGGTGCTTTGCATCTTGTTGTGCATCCCTCGGCCGTCCGATCATATTTTGGATGGTTCGGATGCGTTCGGTAATTTTAATTTAATTTTGATTGATTTTACCGGTAAAAAAACAAGACAAACAATATATATAGGTCAATTAGGACTCTCCTACACCGCCGTCACCACCAGCACCACCATCGCTTCACCCACCAATGTGACCCTTCCACCTCACACGACGTACCCTAACTCCGCTTCCTCGACCGTCACGCCGGGGTCAGACGCTGAAGGAGGCGGCGGCCACCAGGAAAGCTATGCTGTCATCGTCAATCCCTAAGAAGAAGAAGAAGCACAAATTCCTTGGGACCGGTGATGCGGCGGCTGCGTTTGCTGCTTCTTATGCCAAGAAATCCCAGTTGGCTTCTCCTAGTGTTGGTGGGTCTCTCTAAGCCCTAAGTTTTGCTAGTTTTCTTGATGAGTTATTTTTCAAAACATTCCTCAAACTATACACCTGTTCTTTACTTAGTCCTCAAACTATTAATTTTGTTTACTTAGTACTCAAACTATTAGATTTCATTTTATGTGGTCCTGAGACTAACAGACATGGACGGAAAATTTGACAGATGTCCTTTTTCCACCCCATCTAAGGGTACAAAGGTAATTTCACTTGATTTCCTCCCCAAGATAACATCACAGAGGGGGGAAAAAAAACAGACACAACAACTCGCGATTCGGAGATTGATTTGAACAGCAGATGTTAAAAAAAATAAAACCATTTTTCTCCCAAAGATCCAATAACTACAACAACAAAAAAAAAAAAAAAGCAATGTTGCTTCTTCGGATTTCTTATCCAATCTCTCTCTTCGAAGAACAGATGATATTCCTTTACAGTTGTTGGTACATCTCCCACCGTTCACCTCAAGGATCGTTTTCGGTGTTAGACGGATGTGGTTCAAAGTGAGACACTCGCGAGCCGAATCGTCAACCGAAAAACTGCTGACTCTAACATAGAAAGCCTCAGATGAAACCATGGCAATGAGAATTTGCTGCTGAACAAAGGGTTCTTAGTTATCTGTAGCTCATAATCGGGTGTCTTTTCTTCGGTCAATCTTTCATGGGAATTTTTAATTTTTCAGGAGAATAGTGATTGGAAGAATCATACAATTGGGAATCAGACAGTTAGAGACACCCTGTTTCAGAACCAATCATTTGCTATTAGAACACAATCAAATTAGAAAACTTGACAGGACCGGAGAATATGATTTCCGATCAAAATGTTAATACCCATTATAATCCTATGAGATCACAAAAATGCATCAAACTCAAACATAAAAATTAAAAAATTTTGAGGAAACCACCAGGTGTCACCGGACCCAATTTCCTTCCTTTTCAATCTCAAGTTGAGCAATAAAAGACTCAGATAGATGCTCGGCAATTTTGGGCTCCACAGAGAGAGACAGAGAGAGGATAAAATTAGAAAGGCCAATTCAACAGAACTGCAGGCGAGTACTATTCCTCTCTCTTACTCCCTCTGTAGAATCTAGGAAGATACACAGAGCCACAAGCTCGCGTAGAATATCAATTTCAAGCCCCAACTTTTGTGGCAGAAATCGTAAAGTAGAAAAGCAGAGCAAACCAAATCAATTTCGCATAGCAAAATTGGGTCCCGATTTGCTTTTGAGAAATTCGGAATTGTGGCAAAATTACCCCAATCAATTGATTTCATTGTTCAATTCTGGGTTTTGAGTGTGGAATTGGGTTTGAATTTCTTCTGTCGATTAGAGCAGAGATAAGAGAGAGAGAGAGAGTGAGTGAAGGGGGATGTTTGTAGTTTGTACGTATAATGACTTGAAATCCCGTTTTTACCCCTTGAGTTGGGACCGTATGAGTTTTTTCCATTAGATTTGTTAACAGAGTTGTTAATTTGACTAAATAGAATGCATTTTGATAGTTTGAGGACTAAGTAAATAACAATTGTATAGTTTGAGGGATGTTTTGGAAAAAAACTCTTTCTTGATTAGTGAAGAACTTGATTTTGTAATTTTGTGTGCGCGTGTGGAATTTGCATTTTTGCTGGAAGTGCACGAGCCTGTACATATTATGACTGATTTCGGTGGGTTATTCGAGGCATTTGAATGTTGTTTTGAGTGGAAACGATAGATCTTTATTCTGTAAACAGCTGATCACCTCTTGGAGCATTTTCATTTTTATTTTATTTCATTAGATCATGTTTTTACTTTTTCTTTTGGTACAATGGAAGTCCAAATAACAAAAGTAGATAATAAATAAAGATAAAAAAAAACAGAGAATATTAAATTGTGAATTGTCTTATGTGGGTGGATGAGGATTTGATCCCAACTAGGTTTTTTTTGTTGAAAAAAAAGTCTAGGTCGCCACATTTTCTGAGTCTAGATAACCATATCTGATCTCAGTGGACTTTAAAAAAAAAAAGATATTGTCTAGATAACTACCACTTGTGAGTCCAGGTAACCACCTCTTATGAGTCCAGATGACCACATTTGATCCCAAGTAGACTTTAAAAAAAAGATATAGTACAGAAAACCACATCTTGTGATTCCAGATATGGTTATCAGTGCCGGCGACTTTCCCGGCGAAATCCAATTTTCCCGTGACTTTTCCGGCGCATGCGAAATTTTCCGGCGAACTTTCCGGCAAGAGTATGTTATATATTAAATTTAATGTGAGTCTATTAAAAATGGAGAGTTTACCTTAGAAATTGCAAAAAGGTGGATTAGAATAGCTATGGAATTATAAGGTGGACTACACATGTTACAAAGAGCTATAATGAACTTTCGAGTAATTCTTTATATTATATTATTATTGATCACTTTAACTGGAAAGCATCCAAAGAGGCCTCCCTACAAACCCAGTTCGAAAAATTCCCTTGCCAAGATGTCGCTAGCACATGTTCAAGTTAAAGTAATGTCTAGTGAAGCCAAATTCAAAATAAGGGCCAGAAGTGACATTCCGGTTAATTAACAGTAGAGTACCAAACGAAACCAGGAGTTTACACAAAGGGCGTACTTTAGAGACAGCGAGAGCAAGAACGGGGATTGAGATTGAAAGTGTAGGGCGAGTGATTAAAAGTGAAGCGAAGCATATTAAAAGCATCTTACAAATTTTTGTTCTTGTTTAATAAGCTGAGAAGATAATACATGAAGTTAAAACACAAATCATGCCACCACCAAACCCCTAATAAAGTTGGTAAAACCCCAACAAAAATAAAAGAGAGAACCAAAACACAGCATGTGAGAAAAATGACATGCCATCACCAAGAAAAGAGAGATGACAATCATTCATCACGTTTCACGCAGGAAATCCCACGGGCTTTGACTAAATGGGCATGACAAAGTAATAAATGTTTTTCTTTCATGAGGTTACATGTTCGAATAGTACGAAGGTCAAAATTCCAAAGCTTGGGGCCACTGGAGAGTATGTCCGCTGTTAACTTTAGGGCCTCTAAATTAATTGAAATACGCACAAGCTAGTTCGGAAATCAGTTACCAAAAAGAATGAAAATGACTAAAAACATGTTTCACACTTTTCACATTTGTGCACAAGCTGTTGAATAATAGACCAAAAGAAGGCTGGACTTAGACCTTCACCTTTTTCACATTGAAACACCACACAAAGGAGCACCACTTTCTTCCTTTTTCCGAAAACTAAGATTACCAGATTACCAAATGGACTTCAAGTCTTCTTTTGGCTTCCAAAAGAAGCTAACAAATGACAAGGGCATGTGCACAACATGGGCCTCCAAAATTTGAAGAACTTGCCACCCAAACACAAGATCACAAATTAATTCTTTATAGGCCAAAACAAATTGGGCTAATACAAAAAATAGTGGGCACCACAAAATTAGAACAAGGAGGGACCCAATACAAACCCAGTTTGGAATATTCCCTTGCCAAGTTGTTAATGAGCATGTTCAAGTTAATTGTTTATTGAAGCCAAATTCAAATAATAAGAACTAGAAGTGACATTCCGGTTAACAGTAGAGTACCAAACCCGGAGGTTACATAATGGGCATACTTTAGAGAAAGCAAAAGCAAGAACGTGGATTGAGATTGGAAGTGTAGAGCGAACGATTAAGAGCGAAGCGAAGCATCTTACTAAAAGACTATGTGACCTAGTGCTGGAGTGAGGGCATATGGACGGGACGATTTTTTTTTTTAATTATTAACCAGAGAAGATAATACATCGTGTTTAACAGAAATCATCCCCACCAAACTCCTAATAAAGTTGGTAAAGACGCAAAACACAACATGTGAGAAAAGTGACATGGTACCACCAAGAAAAGGAAGATGGCAATCAATCAATCATCCATCATGTTTCACATTGGAAACCCCACGGGGTTTGGCCAAATGGCATGAGAAAGTACTAATGTTTTCCTTCCACGAGATTGCATGTTCGAATTATATGAAGGCCAAACATCCAAAGCTTGGTGCCACGTAGAAAGTTTGTCTGCTTATTAACTTCAGAGCTTCTAAATTAGTCGAATTGCATACAAGCTGGTTCGAATATTTGGTAAAAAAAAAAAACCAAGAGGGAGATGGCAATCATCCATCATGTTTCACGCTGAACTGCAAAAATGGACACGGCAATCCTAAAGAGAGTGTGAATTCCAAAGGGTTTTTGGACTTCAACCAAAATATTCCAATTGAAGGGGTCCACTCCTCTCTGTGGATTTGTTGAATTTTGTGAAGAATTAAGGTAATGGGAGTCTCGAAACGCAACTATAAAACAACACATCAAAGGGATCAAGCTTCATAATCCAAGATTTGGATACATACATCATGGATACATGTTTGTATCTTCGCATCTACCTAATCTTGTGCTACTTTAATCTTATCATATTAACTTACTCTTCCTCTTCTACGCAGCCATTATGCCATGAAAATGAGAGGAAAGCCTTGCTGCAGTTCAAGCAGAATTTTGTCATTGACAAGTCTGCTTCTCTTGACCCTTCTGCTTATCCAAAACTCGAAAATGAGAGGCATAGAAGCAAAAGGCTTGCTTTTATTTGAATTCGCATCTCTCATTGTTCAAGCACCTCTTCATACAGCTCTCCTTCTATACACTAGGGCTCTGGGCATACGCGTTGCGTGTGCACGTCGAATTTTAATTAAGAAAAAAAATGTCAGTGGCAGTTAATGGGACAATAGTTAAAAGTGCAATTTCGAAATTCAAAATTATTAGTCAGCCTAAAAAACTAATCCATACCAAAGTATTACTCCCCCTCTCTATATTAGAATTGATATTTCCCCATCTAATCTTTCCATAGTTTCCTGGTTTTTACGATCCACAGAGAGAGTAAGAACCACCACCGGCGACGTGGTCGCCATGCGTAGCGCCTTCCCTCCACCACAGCCACCGGAAAAAGTAGGGGTGTGTCTCTGTGTATGAGTTTTTGACCAGTGCGTGTTTGGCATCTTCTCTTCCAAGAAGCTTAATCTGATTAGCCCAATAAAAACAAATAGACAGTATCCATTTTATCTCAAAAAATAATCAATCTCGCATAAATATGTTTATCAATGAAATTGAAATTCATTCAAAAACATCATCAACAAAATCAAATCCCTAACATAATCTTACAATTCTATTATGTTTCCAAGAAGTTGCTTGCTATGGCTAATGGATTGGTTGGTTGATTACTTGCCAAGCATGCCTTTATTTTGGAGCCTGTGGCAAATGATTATAGGGAGGGTTAGGTGTCAACTAAGTTAGGATGTTTCCCTCCCGTTGTAATGCTTTTTCTGCCCCATTTTCATCCATCGTACCCTGTTTACTTTGGAGTAGTGACATTCTTTTTTCACCGTGCAAAAAAAAAAAAAAGAGTCATGTTGCGGGTACAACATGTACATTTGGTGTACACCGCTTCCGTGGAACTCATTTCGGGTCCTGCACAAATGATCAGAGTCTCTTAATATTCTTCTTAAAACACTTTTTTAAGGACCATTTTAAAAAAAATTTAGAAAAATAAGCTCATTTTAACATTTGTAAGGCCTCGACCTATTATTTGCCTAATTTCATGTCAGTAAATTGGGCGAAGAATCGATTAAGTCCTTACCGATGTTAAAATGACCTAAATTTTTTAAAATGTCCTTAAAAAATTGTTTGAAGAATATTGAGCGGCTCCGATCATTTGTGTTCGATGGAAGCTTTGTACATTTAGTGTACACTAAAATGTTGTACCCATAGTTTTATTGACAACAAAACATCCAAAGAGGGCTCTCTACAAACTGTTGGGGAAAAATAGCATGAAATAAGTATAAATCATGGAGGACTATTTCCGTTGCACCAAAAAAATAAATCACAAGAGGAAGAATAAAATGCACAGCGAATAATATCCCAAATGCGCAAACAACAAGTAAGCGAGACACAAGCGATTTTTATGTGGTTCCCCCAAAATTTGAAGTACGTCCACGAGACCTAAGTCCGATTACACTTTACAAATTGAGTTACAAAGATCCACTACAAAAAAATTGATCTTCAGTGACAATGATTTTGTCACTAAGTTGTCACTAAAAGCGTGCTGCTAAAGAGTTTTAGTGACAATTTTTTACTGCGTTGTCACTAATTCTGTAATTAGTAACAGCTTAGTACAAAAAACTGTTAATATATACCCTTTAACAACACACTTTTAGTGACACGTCGTTGTCACTAGGGTGTCACTAAAACTTAATTTTTTTTGTAGTGATCCTACAAATCACCCTAAAACAAATTTACAAGCAGCATAAGGAAAGACCTCAGCAAACCCTACAAACTGCTGCAAATGGAGACCCAGACAGAGACAAATCAACCCCAAAGTTCACGCACAAGCTGTTGATCACAGACCAAAAGAAGGCTGGACTTAGAGCTTCACCCTTTTCACATTGAAACACCACACAAAGGGGGCACCACTTTCTTTCTTTTTCCGAAAACTGATTGTCAGATTACCAAATGGAAGCTAACAAATGACAAGGGCATGTGCAAAACATGTGCCTCCAAAAGTTGAAGAACTTGCTACCCAAGCACAAGCTCACGAATTAATTATTTTTAGGCCCAAACAAATTGGGCTAATACAAAAATTATTGGGCTCCACAAAATTAGAATAAGAAGGGAACCAATAAAAATCCAATTTGGAAAATTCCCTTCCCAAGTTGATAGGGCATGTTCAAGTTAAATCTTTATTGAAGCCAAATTCAAATAATAAAGATTAGAAGTGAAATTCCGGTTAACAGTGGAGTACCAAACCTAGAGGACGATCAAGAGCGAAGCGAAGCATCTTAAAAGATTATGTGACCTAGTGCTGGAGTCAGGGGATATGGACGGGACAAATATTTTTTTTTATTAACCTGAGAAGATAATACGGCAAGTTTAACACAAATCATCCCCACCAAACCCCTAATAAAGTTGGCACAGACCCAAAACACAACATGTGAGAAAAGTGACACGGTACCAACAAGAAAAGGGAGATGGCAATCATCCATCATGTTTCACGTTGTAAATCCCACGGGTTTGGCCAAATGGGCATGAGAAAACAATAATGCTTCTTTTTTTTTTTTCGGTGCAAATATAATGTTTTCCTTCCATGAGATTGCATGTTCGAATGACGAATTATACGAATTAGGCTGAAATTCCAAAGCTAAAGAGTTTGTCCGCTTGTTAACTTCAGGGCCTCTAAATTAGTCGAAGTGTGCACATGCTGGCATTGAGGCGCAGCTTGTGCTTCTTCATGACGGCAAAAACTTCGCCGAGGTGCTCCAAATGATCCGAAGCGTGCTCGCTCTTGACCACCATGTCGTCGATGTATGCTTCCATTGTGTCCCCGAGCTGCTTGGCGAACATTTTTGTCACCATGCGCTGGTAGGTAGCCCCAGCGTTCTTGAGACCGAACGGCATTACTTTGTAACAGTAGGTTCCTCGGGGAGAAATGAAGGCTGTTTTCTCTTGATCTTCAACTGCCATTGCTATCTGGTGGTACCCGCTGTAGGCATCCATCATGCTGAGCCGAGCGTGTCCCGCCGTAGCATCAACTAACTGATCAATCCGTGGAAGTGGAAAGCAGTCCTTCGGGCAGGCATCGTTAAGATTGGTGTAGTCTACGCAGACGCGCAGCTTCCCATTCTTCTTCGGAACAACAACTGTATTTGCCAGCCACGTCGGATACTGAACCTCTCGGATAGCCCCGGCATCAAGTAGCTTCTCGACCTCAGCTATAACAGCGTCTGAGTGGGCCGGAGACGAACGTCTCGGTTTTTGTACCACGGGCCTTCGGAGAGGATCGACGTTTAGAGAGTGGGAGATAAACTGTGGGTCAATGCCCGGCATCTCGTATGGTGTCCAGGCAAAGACCCCAACGTTTCTCTTCAGAAAGTCCACCAGCTGCTCCTTTTCAAATGTTGTCAGTGTCGACCCAAGAAGAAAGTAGCGAGTTCCGTCGTCATTGATGGGTACAGTGACTAGGTCTTCTACCGCCTTCTCCTCCGCGTCCGTCCCGATGTCCTCCAAAACCGGACCCTCAACTTCCTCGGTAGATCTTGGTTTTGGTTCTTTCTTCTTTTTTCCCTTTGTGGTTTTCTTCTTCATATGAACAGCATTTACCTGGCACCTTCGTGCTATCATCTGGTCGCCCTTGATATCTTCTTGCCACCCCTCGGTACCTATGAACCGGACAACTTGGTGGTAAGTTGAGGTGATGGCCTTCATTTCGTGCAACCAAGTTCTGCCGAGGATGGCGTTGTAAGGGCTCGGCGCATCAACCACTACGAATTCCATTTGCAAAGTTCTTAAGCCTGCCCTCACTGGTTGGCTTATCCGTCCCATCGGCCAAACCGGAGCCCCATTGAATCCGAATAGTGGGGAGTCGGCCGGCAGCAGATGGTCCGGGTTCAGGTCCAGTGCCTTGAACGCCGAGTAATATAATATTTTGGTGGAACTTCCTTGGTCTACGAGCACTCGCTTTACTCTGGGGATTCCCATGTAAACGGAAATCACCAGAGCGTCGCTGTGAGGTAGCTGTACATCCCTCAGATCTTGTTCGGTAAACGTGATTGTCCACTGCTCCTCACGGTCTGAGAGCTTCCGTTTGGCATTGCCACCAATGGTTAGGACTTCTGAGGAGGAGCTCAGAAAATCCCGAAGAGCTGCAGTTTTCTCTTTAGTGGCAGCCCCGTGGATCACATGGACAACAATTTCTCCCGGAGGGTTGTTCTGTCGTTGCTGCTGTGTTTGGTTGGCAGTTCTTTGGCGGTCAATGTACTGGTTCAAGCGCCCCTGCGTGACCTGCCTTTCCAAGAATTCCTTAAAAGGCTGGCACGCAGTGGTATAGTGTCCCAGCTCATTGTGATAAGTGCATTTCATCTTACAGTCATCTGGCTGGCCTTCGGCTGTCCCCAGCTTGTTGGTTGGCCAGGCGAACCAAGGTTCTCGGGAGATTTCCCTTATCAACTTATAGAGGGGTAGGTTGAATACTGTCGTTATGCCGACGAATTCGTTGGGTCTCGGTTCCCGCTCCCTGCGCGGTTCCCGTTCCCTCCACGAGTCACGGTCCTTTTTCCACCCCTTTCCATTTCCTGTTTTAACTGTATTGATCTGCTTTTTCCCCGAGTAATCTCCGGCATTGGCTTTTTGATTCCCTGAGACTCTTGAAAGCCTCCTTTCGGATATGACATCCTCCAACTGGGCGAACTTCTCTACTGTCTCCATTAACCGGCTCATGTTTGCCGGGGGATGCAGCATCAGTTCTTCAAAAATCGCCGAGTGTTCATCTAAGCCATACTTGAAGGACGTGGCTGCCATCTGTGGGTCACAGCTTTCGATGGCGTTGTAAATCTCCCAGTAGCGCTCGGCATACTTTCTCAGTTTCTCCCCGGACTGTCGTTTCAGACCGACGAGAGCATCGATCGTCTTTGGTTGTGTACTGCTCGTCACGAACCGAGCTGTGAAGGCCTCTTCTAGTTCTTCAAAGGAGCCGATGGAGCCCGGTTGTAGTTGGTTAAACCAAACTAGACCGGTCCCCTGAAGGCTCACCGGGAAGGCCTTGCACATCATGGCCTCGTCGTAGCCATAAAGTCCCATCAGTTGTCAGTAATGCACGAGGTGCATCACAGCATCCGTCTTAGCATCATACTTTGTAAATTTTGGGACAGCGAAGTTCCTCGGGGGCAGAGCTTCTTGGATTTCCTGTATGAATGGCGAGTCCTGAATTTTTCGAAGCCTTGAATCGGTTGGTTTCTTGGCCAATTGCGGGGCCTCATAGGCCTTGCCAGTGCTGAATGCCCTTCTGGCGTTCAGTCTATGCCGCTCGTCGTTGACGCTGAGGTCCTCGGGATGTTCCTTACGCTTTCCGGGGTCAATGTGCTGAGTTTCAGCTCTGTATCTTTTGGACTCTCCGGTATGTGGGTCCCGAACGACTATAAAATCGCCGGTGTCATCCATGTCGTACTCTGGAAAGTGTTGAGTTTCTTGATCTCGGTGTCTCCGAGAATTCCGATCCCTGTTATATGTTCTCGGTTCTCGGTCCACACGCCCTCAGTGGCGATCATGTTCCGTTGATCTGTTATGGATAACCTCTCGGCCAACCGTATCGTATTGTACTGGGGCTTTCCCACAGTTAACATCGTCGCCTTCATTGTTTCGGCGCGATGCTCGGGACCCAGAACGCCCCGTTGTGGACTGAGAACTAGAAGAAGAGTGGCCTCCAGTCGGAGCAGTGCGATCTGTACGCACAATTTCCGAACGTCTTCTCGGAGAGGGAGTCCGCTTTGCTGGCGGAATCACTCGTCCCGAGGCGTCGGTAACAATGATTGGCTGGCCTAAACGGTCTTTAGCCGAAGGGCGCCGAGTTTGGTGGGTGAGCTGAGTTGTTTGAGCAGCCGCCGCTGCCTTGCGCCGTCGCCTCGACGCCCCTGATCGAGAGGCTGAGGCGGTGGGTTGTTTCTTCGTCAGTGCTTCGATCTGAGCCTTCATGGCAGCCATTTGCTCTTGCATCTGCTGCACGGTGTCTAGTGGATTTGGGCTCGGAGTGAAGCCTGAGATGGGGTGGGTGACGATACCCACCCGAGGACCACCGCCGGGGTTAGCTTCTGCCGCCGGTTCGGTGGTTCCGTCGTCTTCAACGAGAATTAGTCGAAGCTAACAAAAAGCTGAAAATAACTTAAACACATTTTTCACATGGGAACTGCAAAAGTAGACACGGCAATCATAAGGAATCACATAATCAGCCAACAAAGGAACAGTGAATTCTTTTGGACTTCAACCAAAATATCCCAATTAAAGGGGTCCACTCCTCAGTCCTCTCTGCAGATTTTTTTTTTTTTTTCTTTTTTTTTGAAGAAGAAGAATCAAGTTAATAGGAGTCCAGAAACGCAACTATAAAAGAACATCAAAGGGATCAAGCTTTCTCATCAAGATTTGGTAACCATCGTTGGTAGCTAGCAATATACATACATCATGGATACATGTTTGTATTTCCGCATCTACCTAATCATGTGTTACTTTAATCTTGTCATATTAACTTACTCTTCCTCTTCAACGCAGCCATTATGCCATGAAAATGAGAGCAAAGCTTTGCTGCAGTTCAAGCATAATTTTGTCATTGACAAGCTTGCTTCTGTTGGCCCTTCTGCTTATCCAAAACTCGAATCATGGAAGGTACTTGGTGGAAAGAGCGACGGTTGCTGCTCATGGGATGGAGTCGAGTGTGACGACGACACCGGTCATGTGATCAGCCTCGACCTCCGTAGTAGCTTCCTCCATGGTTCTATCAACTCCAATAGCAGCCTATTCACCCTTGTCCATCTTCGTAGCCTAAACCTTGCCGATAATCATTTTAATTTCTCTGAAGTACCATCGAGAATTGGACATCTTTCAAGGCTGACAAGCCTCAATCTATCCAACTCTGGATTTTCAGGTCAGGTTCCTTCAGAAATCTCCACACTTTCCAAATTGATTATTCTCGATCTGTCTACGAAAATTGATTCTAAAAGTCGTTTGAAACTTGAAAAATCCAGTCTCAGAGGCCTAGTTCAAAACCTAACCAACTTGAATGTTCTTGACCTCTCTAATGTTAACATATCTTCTTCAGTGCCAAGTGTTTTGTCAAATATCTCCTCTTTGACAACTCTTCATCTTGAAAGATGTTCATTGTACGGTGAATTTCCAGTGGGCATTTTTCGCCTACCAAAACTGCAAAGTCTTAATGCCGCTTGGAATGAAAATCTCACAGGCTCTCTACCTGAATTTGAAAGCAACAATCCCCTTAAGGTATTAAATTTCCAGTTCACAGGCTTCTACGGTAAGATCCCAGGTACAATTGGTAGACTTGGATCCTTACGTTTTTTGGTTTTGGCTGGGAGTAGTTTATCTGGGACGCTTCCATCTTCACTTAGCAATCTAACCCGACTCACTGTCCTGGACATTGAACTTTGCAAGTTTAGAGGCAAGATTCCTTGGTCATTGACAAACTTATCGCAAATAACTGAGTTAGTAATTGACTTTAACCACTTTGAAGCAGGACCACTTCCTTTGCCACCAGGGAAGCTACTCAAGCTCACTCACTTGTCAGTAGGCGGAATAAATTTACAAGGTGAGATACCACTATCGCTTGCAAACCTGACCCAACTTTCCTATTTAGACATTAGAGATAACAACCTAGTAGGAAAAATCCCATCTTGGTTCATGAACCTTACCCATTTAACAGAGGTAGACCTTTCATATAATCATTTTCATGGCACGATTGCTAGCTCAATCACTCAACTCAAGCGTCTTAAATCTTTAGCTCTTTATGCTAATAGCTTCAGTGGTATTGTGGAGCTAGACATGTTTACGAAACTCCCAAACCTGGTCACATTGTTTTTAGGGGAAAACAAACTGACCGTGCTCAACAAAAATAGTAGTATGAATGGTACTCTCCCAAAGCTTAAAAATCTAGAATTGGGGTCATGCAACTTAGTTGAGTTCCCTAGCATTCTACGATTTCAAGATGCATTGCAGTTTGTATATCTTGACAATAACAAAATTCGAGGTAAAATACCAACATGGATGTGGAACTCAAGTAAAGAAACAATGGAAAGTGTCTCCTTTAGCCAAAACTTTCTTACAGGCTTCGAGCAACAGCCTGCTATCATCCCATGGCGATTTCTACAAGTGTTTGACATCTCTTCTAACAACCTTCAAGGTTTGATTCCCGTTCCACCACCAAGCACAGTTTTTTATAAAGCCAACAATAACGCATTGTCGGGACCAATTCCACCATCAATATGCCACAAGAATTCACTTGGTGTGCTTGATTTGTCCAACAACAATTTAAATGGCACAATACCTCCATGTTTGGTGAGTTATAGCGAGGATCTTGTCGTGTTGAATCTAAATGGCAATAATTTCCACGGAAATATTCCTTCAACGTTCACAATGAAAAGCCAATTGAAGATGATTGATTTAGGTCAAAATCAATTGCAGGGTCCGGTACCAAGATCATTAGCAAATTGCACTATGCTAGAGTGTCTTGTTCTTCAGAATAATCAGATTGAGGATACTTTCCCCTCTTGGTTGGGAGCTCTTCCCAAGTTAGAGCTTCTTCTTTTGGGATCAAATAAATTCCATGGCCCCATAGGGAATCCCAAAAACAACTCTGTATTTCCAAAGTTGCGGATAATTGACCTCAGGTGCAATGGCTTTTCAGGTAATTTGCCAACAGAATACATTCGTAACTGGACTAGAATGAAAATGATCAAAAAAGAGAATTTGACATATTTGTCAACAATTTCACAATACGCATCAGGGTATTCATATTAAAAGTGGTGAACAAAGGGATACAAAGGTTGTACGAGAAGATTCCAAGTGTCTTGGTGATTGTTGATCTCTCAAACAACACATTTGTTGGGAATATCCCAGAATCCTTTGGAAGTCTCAGTGGACTTCGATTTCTAAACATTTCTAAC
The DNA here is from genome assembly GCA_020921065.1 of Vaccinium darrowii. Classification (NCBI taxonomy): domain Eukaryota; kingdom Viridiplantae; phylum Streptophyta; class Magnoliopsida; order Ericales; family Ericaceae; genus Vaccinium; species Vaccinium darrowii. The sequence goes on from CM037153.1 coordinate 10,156,649, forward strand.
AACAAACTTACTGGTGCTATCCCACCATCGTTGGCAAGATTGACAGCATTGGAGTTGTTAGACCTATCCCAAAACTTTCTCTCCGGTCAGATCCCATGGCAACTTACCCAACTCACTTTTCTTTCAATCTTAAATGTTTCTCATAATCGGCTCACTGGCCCTATACCTCGAGGGAAACAATTTGATACATTTGAAAATAGTTCATATGATGGGAATTCAGGATTGTGTGGTGTCCCATTGTCGAAGTTATGCGGAAACTCAATGACCACACCACCACCTCCATCTATCTTTCAAGGTCACGGTTTTGAGTTTTCGAGAGGTGTTTATTGGATGGTCATAGCCTTGGGATATGGAAGTGGGCTAGTCGTTGGGTTGGTTATTGGGACAACTCTTACCAGAAGGTATCATTGTTGGTTTGTCGAGACATTTGGGAGAGAGAAGAAACTTCAAAAGAAGCAAAAAATGGCAGGCCGAAGAACCTAAGTAAGCAAGCAACATCCATATTCTCTCACTTTGTTTTACTCTTCTTTTTCTGCAAATAGCTTTCGTACGTGAAGTGATTTTAATTTATTCCATCAGTTATGAAATTTCTAACTTCATTTCGTTGCGGAAATTGGTTTTGCAGTTGTTGGCGATGAATTTACTTGTTCTTTATCAATGCGTACGGACCCATAGTGTGTAGATTATGCATTGATGGGTGTGTGGAACACATTCTGGAGTCCCACACAACTTATTCGAGTTGTTTCCTAATTTTAAAATAAATTTTAAATTTGCCTCCATAAACTCAGCCCAATTTGTCATTCAGAAATCCTGAATTCTGAAGGAGTTTTGAAGAAAATTTAGAGAATTAGATAATGGATCAAATTGCGCTGATTTTTTCCATGGCAGCTCCAAAAATTATTTCAGTCTTTCTTCGCATCTACAAAAACTACTGTGATCCCTCTATTGAACATGAATCCGAACACAAATTTTTATTGATCCGAAGCTAAATAAATAGATTTTTTTATTTTAATCTTTTTCGGTTTGCTGAAGAAATGCTATTTTTCTTTTTCTCAGTTGGTGGTTCTTCTCCGATCCGAATGGCCCTTCGGATAAACCCTGGGGCCACGATCCAGGAAATAAAATTCATCCAAGTGAAAAATTCTTGCAGAATAAGTTTCAGAGTTCGGAGTTTGGGGATCTCAGAATTTCTGGTGGAGTTTCAGATTCGTAGTTCATTTCCCTTTTTTCATTTTTGTTTGGTTTTAGGTTATTTTCTTTTATGGAGATTTCTGTTCCCTGCGTGGAACTTTTCCTATTATGTGTGGTTACTATTTTTCTGTACTTGGTCAAGTCCTCACCAATCCATATGGAGAACCCCAAAAGTTGTGGCTATTGTTTTTTTTTTTCCCCCTGCGTGGAACTTTTTCTATTCTGTGTGGCTATTGTTTTTTGTACTCGGTCAATTCCTTCCCAATCCATATGGATAACCCGAAAGTTGAGGATTGTTCTTCCCAGTAAAGAATTCCGGAAATTGGGTGATTGTAGCCATTTGGCATTAGAAAATATATAATATCATGACCTAAGTTTGGGTTCGAGTCTAATATTTGTGAGCTCCTATATTTTTCGCTTCTGTATTTTGCTAGCAATAAATTTGAAACAAATCAAGTCAAGTTATGAAATTGTAGTGAATCGCATAAAAATTCCAATTGTACCATAGTCACCTTGTGGTTTGTTGTTTCTAGCTTGATGCAAATGATTAATGACAAAATAATTTAATCGCATAAAAATTTAGTACATTGTTTGTTATCCTTGCGTGTGGTTTTAAGTTTTAACATTCTTGGACCAATTTCCCAGCAGAGAATTGAGAAATCATGTTGCACCCGAATTATACTTGTGTTGGGCAAGTTATATGAAGCGTTGCTCCGATTATAATTGAGCCTCCAAACTCGTAGCTTGTAGGCATTGAGATGGATCTTCTGAATGGGTCAATTTGTTGATCCGAATGGGTCAATTTGTCTTTTTTTTTTTTTTTTTTGAACAAGGCAGACAATTCATTCCACAGCCATAAAGGCAAAAGATTTCATCTCAAAATACAGGACTGAACCAAAACTACCAAAATCTAGACACGAGCAACTGCAACAGCGCACCGGCTCACAGGCTCAAAGACACGTACTGCCAAGGCAGACCAACACAAGGTCGGCGTAGAGTCTGTCATCGATTTAGCAGTAGAGAATCCCGAAAACGGACACCCAGCTCAACCCATTAGCAGAACAATACAGATGAAATCAACTAAAGCACCCGTAAGGGGCCATAAATCCCACGAAGGGGATAGCAAAATATAAACAAAAAAACAGAAGAAAAACTAACTAAACTCCGGTCCGGTAGGGTGTCGCCGGACGCTGCCGCGCCGGACCTAGCGACTTATTCGCCGGAGGATCTCAACCAGCCCTTTCAATCTTCAACTCTTCGCTCTATTGAAACCGATGGAGGCGTACGGAGAGAGGAGGACGAACGGATCTGTGGAGGAAGGAGAGGAGGACGGACGGATGGATCTGTGGAGGGGCTGGGGCGGAGAGAGGAGGAGGACGGGGTGGGGCGGAGAGAGGAGGAGGAGGGGGAGGTGGGTGAGGGCGGAGAGAGAGGAGGAGAGGGCTTCAAGGAGAGGAAGAATAGAGGGAGAAAGGGTAGTTGATGAAGAGCAAAAGGGGGGTGGGGGAGTGGAGGAAGGGAGGCGCAGCCCTATCCCCCACCCCAGGAAACCCTATCTGGAAGAAAGTTTTAGAGAGAAGGCAGAGGACAAAATTTTCCTCCGCTAGTGGTCAATTTGTCAACACTAAAGAATTGTTGCTAAGTTATTTGTTGCTTATACAGAAATTAGACCTCACGTCCCACACACTGTGTGTTGTGAAATGATCTTTGCGACCTTCGTATTGATGGAAATCTGTATATATTTCGTACTTCACCTTTACTACAAAATAGCCTTCCAATTTCTACAAATGGCGTAAAAGATCAAAATGAAAAAGAAAAAATATGTGGAGTCCTTTACTACAAAATATCCTTCCAATTTCTACAAATGGCGTAAAAAAAAATGAAAATGAAAAAATGTATGGAGTGGTTTTTTAGGACGAAGAAATATGTTTTATATAGATAAAAGTAGATACAAATTACACGGTTCAAACACTAAAATGCAACAAAGATGAAACAAACAAACAAACAGTCTATGGGCCAAGAAAACTATGAAACATCCATTTCATGAACAGGGCTTTAGATATTTGTGTGCGTTTGTTGTTGACCGATGAGTAGAGGTTTGAAATGAGTTCCCCCGGATGCGATCCCATTAGAATCTCGAGTGTCAAAACACCAAAGATCAACTCACTGATAAACACAGACCAACCAGTTCACACACTCTTCACACTGGTACACACAGACCAGTTACAAGCTTCCAACAAAATAGATAACCCGGATTATTTCAGAGAACAAAATCCTAACTAACAACACAGTGGATTGAATTCTCACAAGGTGCGATTCAATCCCTCTATGAAAGGGTGAATTTACAAGTGTAGGCTCGAGAGTATATAAAATCTACGGTGAAAACTCTCTCTCAAATCTGAAGAAGAAACTCTACGGTGAATATGTCAAACTATTATTTTGAATGTATGATAAAATTAATTCCCCTTGATGAGAATTGGTAAAAATCTTCTCTTTAAATAGATAAATGATGATTCCAGAAGTCCTCTCTTTTCAGCCGCTTCAACTCCAACGTTCATCACGTTGATTACAATGTTTCCTTTTGCGACCCAACGAACAACTAATTGATTTCTTTGCCATCTCTGATACGGCTTCCTGTAAATAAAGTCAAAATGTACACACACACAAACTTTTATATCACAAAGCATATATTTGAAAATGTAATCCCTTTCGCCACAGTTTGCATATATTGGTAAATCAAATTGGGTCTGCAAATTTCGAATTGAGTTAGGAAAATAATAACTGCTTGTATGGAATAGAATTCTAAATTTTTAGAGCACGAAAGATTTTAGTAATAAGATTGGTCCCATGATTAAACCTAGAGAAAGAGTAGAAACAGAGCACGACTAGAAAGCAAGCTGCCTGTTTCCGTGAACCATCCAGACCGCTGGTTGTGTTAAGAAATATTGTCTCACATTGCCTAGGAGTGGAATGGGTGATCACTTAATATATGTTGGGACCCCTCCACTCATTGCCAATTGGTTTTGAGATGGATATAAAGTTTCCACATGATATCAGAGCGGGGCCTATTCTACTCCACATTTAAAAAAAAAAAATCGCAATCCCACACCCACGATGACAGACCAGCAAAAAGGCTGCACTATGATAGGACCCAAAAAGTGGCCACACGTGACAGACCTCAAATGCGGCTGCACGTGAGGGGGGATGTTAAGAAATATTGTCCCACATTGCCTAGGAGTGGAATGGGTGATCACTTAATATATGCTGGGACCCCTCCACTCATTGCCAATTGGTTTTGAGATGGATATAAAGTCATCCCGGCGGTCTTCTACCCCTGCATCCGGAGCACCTATGCGGGCTTGGTCCAGTGGGCTGTGATTTTATTCATTCGTATTGATTATTTGATTTTTTCCAACACAAAATTGAAAAAAATGAAGTGCGTTGTGCATTTCCTCCAATAAGTGGAGCGGCTATTAAAAAGCCCAAAGAAGACCCCAATCTGTCTATAGCCCAAATCAATTCTTCGTGGCAGAATTAGAACAGCAAGTGGATGACCACTTTAAAGATTGAAGGAGATGACCATTAAGAAAGAAAGATATGCCGGCCTTTTAGGGTTAGAAAATCTTGGGTCTAAACGTTAAATTTGGCCCATGTACCTGTACCTTGTAAACTTAATTAGCCCAATAAAAACAAATAGACAGTATCCATTTTATCTCAAAAAATAGTCAATCTCGCATAAATTTGTTTATCAACGAAATTGAATTTCATTCAAAAACATCATCATCAAAATCCAATCCCTAACATAATCTTACAATTCTATTATGTTTCCAAGTTGTTGTTTGGAATGGCTGGTGGATTGGCTGCTGTCCAACCATGCCTTTATTTTGGGGCCTGTTGCAAATAATTATCGGGAGAGTTAGGTGCCAACCTAATTGGCATGTTTCCCTCCCGTTGGTGATACTTTTTCAGTTTTCTACCCTATTTTCATCCATTGTATCCTGTTTACTTTGGAGTAATGAAATTCATTTTTCGTCGTGCAAAAAAAAAAAAAAAACGAGTCTGGTTGCGGGTACAACACTTTAGTGTACTCCAAATGTACACTGCTTCCTTGGAAACTCATTTCCACCTTGTTCGGTTTGGGTCTCAAAGACCCACCTGCACGGTTCCCAATAAAATTTTCTTTCTATCTCTCTCTACTCATTACCTCCAAAACCCTCCCTCAAAATCCAAACCAAACAAAGCCTTCGGGTCCCGCATAACTGACTAGAGTCGCTCAAAATTCTTAAAACACTTTTTCAAGGACCACTGTAAAAAAAAAAAAAATAGAAAAATAAGCTCATTATAACATCGATAAGTGTTGGGGTGCAGACAACCTTCAGCAGTGTTCTATCCCGGGGGTGGGGGCTGTCACCCTCACAGGGACTGCAACGAAAATGATATTTTTTGGATCTGGGGGTGTAATTTCGGCCATAGGGCTCGACCTATTTATTTAGCAGTTTGTTAAATTTTAGGGTTATCAGTTTTCAGAGAAAAATAGAGAGAGACGAGAGAAAACGCAGATCTCAGAAAGGTTGCGAGAAAACTTGTACTCGTATTTTCGATTTCATAGTTGACTGGCGTCCTCCCGTGGTTTTTCCTCGCGTTGAGGTTTTCCACGTATATCTTGTGTCTCATTTTTCTTTCCCATTTTTCATTACCCATGACTGTTTGTTGTTCCGATTTCCTAACAATAAGTCCTCGACGTATTATTTGCCTAATTTCATGTCAATAAATTGGGCGAAGCATCGATCAAGTCCTTATTGATGTTAAAATGAGCTAAATATTTTAAAGTTTCCCTTAAAAAAGTGTTTTAAAAAAATTGAGCGGCTCCGATCATTTGTGGAACCCCATAATAGGTTCGATGGAAGCGGTGTACATTTGGTGTACACTAAAATGTTGTACCCATAGTTTTATTGACAACAAAACATCCAAAGAGGCCTCCCTACAAACTGTTAGCGAAAAAGAGCATGGAACAAGTATAAATCACGGAGGACTGTTTCGTTGCACCAAAAAAATAAATCACAGAGGAAGAATAAAATGCAGAGCGAATAATATCTCAAATGCGCAAGCAACAAGTAAGCGAGACACAAGCAATTTTTACGTGGTTCCCCCAAAATTTGAGGTACGTCCACGGGACTGAAGTCCGATTAGACTATTACCAAAGTTTTACAATGAGTTACAAAGATCCTACAAATCACCCTAAGATTTATTTCAACAAAGTTACGACAAGCATAAGGAAAGACCTCAGCAAACCCTACAAACTGCTGCAACTCCAATGTTCATCACGTTGATCGCAATGTTTCCTTTTGCGACCCATCGAACAACTAATTGATTTCTTTGCCATTTCTGATACGGCTTCCTGTAAATAAAGTCAAAATGTACACACACACAAACTTTTATATCACAAAGCATATATTTGAAAATGTAATCCCTTTCGCCATAGTTTGCATTAATTGGAGCCTTATCTCAATGAATATTGGTAAATCAAATTGGGTCTGCAAATTTCGAGTTGAGTTAGGAAAATAATAACTGCAAGTGTGGAATAGAATTCTAAATTTTTAGAGCACGAAAGATTTCAGTAAGAAGCTTGGTCCCATGATTAAACCTAGAGAGAGAGTAGAAACAGAGCACGACTAGAAAGCAAGCTGCCGGCTGGTCCAATGGGCTGTGATTTTATTCCTTTAATCAAATACCACATGGCCCAAAGAAGACCCCAATCTGTCTATAGCCCAAATCAATTCTTCGTGGCAGAATTAGAACACCAAGTGGATGACCACTTTAAAGATTGAAGAACCACTTGTTGTTTGGTATGACTAGTTGATTACTCGCCAAGCATGCCTTTGTTTTGGGGCCTGTGGCAAATGATTATAGGGAGGGTTAGGTGTCAACCTAGTTAGGATGTTTTCCTCCCGTTGTGATGCTTTTTCTGCCCTATTTTCATTCATTGTATCTTGTTTACTTTAGAGTAGTGAAATTCTTTTTTTGCCGTGCAAAAAAAGAAAACAAGTCCTGTTGCGGGTACAACACTTTAGTGTACACCAAATGTACACCGCTTCCGTGGAATTCATTTCGGGTCCCGCACAAATGATCGGAGTCGCTCAATATTCTTAAAACACTTTTTTAAGGACCACTGTAAAAATAAAAAATAAAAAGAAAGAAAAATAAGCTCATTTTAACATCGATAAGGCCTTGACCTATTGTTTGCCTAATTTCATGTCAGTAAATTGGGCGAAGCATTGATCAAGTCCTTACCGATATTAAAATGAGCTAAATTTTTTAAAGTTTCCCTTAAAAAAGTGTTTTAAGAAAATAAAGCGGCTCCGATCATTTGTGTGGAACTCCGAAATGGGTTCCACGGAAGCGGTGTACATTTGATGTACACTAAAATGTTGTACCCATAGTTTTATTGACAACAAAATAACCAAAGAGGCCTCCCTACAAAATGTTGGGGAAAAATAGCATGAAACAAGTATAAATCACGGAGGACTGTTTCCATTGCACCAAAAAAATAAATCACAGAGGAAGAATAAAATGCACAGCGAATAACATCTCAAATGCGCAAACAAGAAGTAAGCGAGACACAAGCGATTTTTACGTAGTTCTCCCAAAATTTGAGGTACGTCCACGGGACCGAAGTCCGATTACACTATCACCAAAGTTTTACAAATGAGTTACAAAATCTACAAGTCACCCTCAATAAAGTTATAACAAGCAAAAGGAAAGACCTCAGCAAATTTTAGTGAACAAAACCCTACAAACTGCTGCAAATGGTAATGGAGACCCAATAACGGAGACAAATCAACCCCAAGGTTCACGCACAAGTGGAGACCCAAAAACAGAGACAAATCAACGCCAAAGTTCACGCACAAGCTGTTGAATAATAGACCAAAAGAAGGCTGGACTTGGACCACTTTCTTTCTTTTTCCGAAAACTGATTTTCAGATTACCAAATGGAAGCCAACAAATGACAAGGGCATGTGCCTCCAAAATGTGAAGAACTTGCTACCCAAACACGAGTTCACAAATTAATTCTTTTTAGGCCAAAACAAATTGGGCTAATAAGGAGGGACCCAATTCAAATCCAGTTCGGAAAATTCCCTTGCCAAGTTGTTGATAGGGCATGTTCAAGTTAAATCTTTATTGAAGCCAAATTCAAATAATAAGGACTAGAAGTGAAATTCCCGGTTAACAGTAGAGTACCAAACCTAGGGGTTACATAATGGGCGTATCTTAGAGAAAGCGAAAGCTAGAATGGGGATTGAGAACGGCTATGCCCCAGACTATGCAAGAGAATCGAGGTCAGGGGGTCTCGTCCATTGTGGTTCCCCTGCCTTTGGTGATTGACAGAGTAATAGGGCTAGACCTATGCCCTTTAATGAATCAATCGAATGGTCCTTCAACCTTAGTTTAATTCTAAAGGCCAGCATAGATCTCATGAGACCCGTCCACTATTACTACGAAAAAAGTTATGCGCCGAGTTTCCCTTTTTTAGCGCCAATTGCTAAAAGTCAATTTTCTATAAAGTTGATAAAGCCAATTTTCTTTTCCATTAGCTAAAAGTTAAGTTGGTGAAAGCCAATTTTCTCTTACACTCCTGTTGCTAAAAAAACAAGTTGCTAAAATCACTTTGGTGCTTTTAGCAAATAAGAGTTGGGGGCAAAGCTTTTAGCAAATGAAAAACTCACCCGAAATTGTCTACTACACAACGACTTAGCAAAAAGACAAAAATTATCGTGGATATCAAGTTGAGTTTTCCATTTTTCGCACCAATTACTAAAAGTCAATATTTCATATATAAGTACTAAAAGCTATGTTGCTGACAACCAATTTTCTCTTACAAACTCCTTTTGCGAAAAGTAAATTGCTAAAATCACCTTAGTGTGTTTAGCAAACGGGAAACTCAACACAAAGTGGTGTGCGTACGTAAATTCCTAAAAGCTAATACAATTCCCGCCGAAAAGTGGTAACCTGCTACCCGACAAATTGGACCAATGGAAGAATAACCGTTTGACTTTTGCAATCCCCAGAAGGACTTGAATAAAAAAAGACTTTCCTAATTGGACCTCTTTTTTGGTTGTTGCGACCGAGTCATAAAATCGCCAAAAAAAAAAAACTCCAACTATAACAAATGCAAGACTTTGAATTTTGAAAGCTAGTTTGGTATATAGCTGGGCATATTGTTCCTACTCGTTTTCATTCAAGAAAAATAATCTACTTGATTTTGACTTCAATCTTTAATTTTCAACCATAAAGCTCTTGGTGTGCTTATTATCCAAGTTCTTCTTTCTATGTTCTAGTAACTTGGTGTGATTACTGGCTTTAATTAGGCTCCCCGCTAGTGAACGGTGAGATTGGTCTCTCAAGATTAATTGAGATGTGCAAAAGTTGGCCCGGACACCTGGTTATCACCAAAAAAAACTTGGTGTGATTAATGTGCTTGTAAAACACATATTTTACGGTAAAAATATTCAAACCATTGAGGCAAGAGTAGCAATCAAAGATGGAAAAGAACAAATGCTTGAGGTGTCTACTCCAAATGGAATCCTGTCTTAATACAGGAGACTGAAGTTTCTCATTTTGACCCGATCTCTGGACAAGTTCAGAACGCTCCACCAAAATCTCATTGTCGTGATTTGAACCATTCGATCAGTTTTGTAGAGTTCGTGACCATATCATTCAGGACAAATGATCGGTAATCCAAACCTTGACTGCAATATGCAGTAGCCTCTCAACCACCCATTTTAGAAAGACGTAGCTTTCTTTTGTTGAAGATTCTTACTAGTACGAATAGATGGTTTTTTCAAAATATCTGAAGAAGTATAAATCGCTTCAGCTTTGAACTCGGACTGCAAAGAAGTTAAATTCTTCTCATTAAAAACATCCTTATCCTTATCAGACTCAACAAATTTTGGTTCAAATTTAATCTCAAAATTAAACACATTATACTTTAGCTAGTCTCTATTTCAAAGCTCACAGATTCAGGCTTTCTATTCTGACTTTACTATATTAAACTATTATATCTTTCTACTTCTTCTTTTTTATTCAAATATTTTTCTAAATTTTTTCATTCTTATATTTTACTATTTTCAAACAAACAAAATAATTTTAGGGTAAAAAGCAAATACCCCCTTCATCCATCACCTACGACAAAATCATAAAGTTTTTTTGAATAAAGACAAAAATAAGTAAAAAAGACAGTTTTTTACACTTTTTTCGATCTTATTTAAAAAATTGAGAGTTCTAGTCATAATCTTTTATATCTTTGGATTCCTCTCACCGAGACGAACCAATAATACTCAAAATGGTCTAGTGCTGCTTTCGACCACAGTGTCACCACACCATTGGAGATGCTCTTACGCAAAATGGACTCATTCAGGGGCAAAGCGTGGACCCATGAGCTGTGCCCCCGACTCCAACTATTGCGTCAAAAAAGGATATAAATAGTAACTAAACCACAAATCTTCAACTTAAATGCATTTACCCCACTAATCCCTGCCAGCTTCATGGAGAAGGCTGCTACGACCGTTTTCTCTTTAGCTTTGGTGTTCATGAAATTTTTGATAGCTTTAGGTGGTGGTGCAGCCAACAACACCAGTTCAGATGAATCAGCTCTTTTGGCCTTTAAATCCCACATCACCTACGACCCAAATCACATATTGACAACTAATTGGTCCACAAACACCTCATTCTGCCACTGGCTTGGTGTCTCTTGCCGCCGTCGCGGCCAAAACAGGGTCACGTCCTTGAATCTCTCTAACATGGGTCTTAGGGGAACCATCCCTCCCCAGATAGGAAATCTCTCGTTCCTAACCTATTTCAACATCAGCTACAACCACTTCAATGGCCATCTACCTGCCGAGCTGGGTCAATTGCACCGGTTAAAGGTTTACCATTGATCTCGCAATCATGCTTTTTTTTTTTTTTTTTTAAATTTGCTGTTCCTGTGCATGAAAGAAATGATTTTCTTTCCATGTGCTATTTATCATTTGAGTCACTAATAAAATTTCTGTTTTGCTGATTTCAACAAATGAAAAGGTGTTCGACTTGCACACCAATGGCTTCAGCGGAGAGATTCCGACAAGTATTTTCAATGTCTCGTCTATGCAACGGATCAATTTCCATAATAATTCATTGTTGGGAAGTCTCCCAGACGACGTGTGTAGTCACCTTCCGAAACTCAAAGTGCTCGGGCTTTCTTACAACGAGTTTTCCGGTGATGTTCCATCGCATTGGGGTGAATGTAGAGAGCTTCAGTATCTATCTTTGTTTCAGAATAACTTTACCGGGTTCATACCTCGCGGGATTGGGAATTTGACACTGCTCAAGTGGTTATACCTTGGTTCAAACAACCTCCAAGGTATGATAATTTTTGTCAACCTTTTCACTTTGTGCATCATCCAATAGAGAGAGGGTAATACAGCGAACAGTCGTCAATGAGGCAATACGAGCGAGGTAGTCAGTTTGGGCTTCCAAAATAATGGTATTACATAAGTTGGATCTTACTAAATCTGTTTAGGAAACCTGTTTATTTGGGAAACCTTAATACTTTACGCCCTCTCTACTGTTTTTCTATCTATGCTTTTCTCTGTCTGCATCCGATTGAAAATTTTCGGAACCCTTTGGTGAACCCTTGTCTAGACTCGTCACCGATGCTTAAAAAAAAAAGGGAGCTATGCGGACGACTGTTAATTATATTAATATAGCACTACGCTCTCGTAATTGGGAGACCAAATGCACCAGATTGAATTAAGATCAAAATGACAAGAGTGTTAGTATTTTGAACAAAATATGATGTCCTTGTTTCTGAATAATTCTGATTTTAATTTGGAGTATAACAGTTACAATTTCAATTGATTTTTCCCTTGTTCTTCATGAGTTAGAACTTAGAAGTTTCCACCTTTTCCATTGCTAGGTTATGTGGGAAAAAACTATGGTACAACCATTATGTATGTTTTTGGTATATAACATATCCTCCAATTTGGGGGCCCTGTTTTCCGGCAAAAAACGGGGGCCGTAAGCGGCGGCTTGCTGGGCTTATGCCCAGAATCGGCCCTTGTACAACCATTATGTATGTTTTTGGTATTTGTTACGTATGATTTTAGTATCTGTAACATATTTTTTGGTAGGTTACCATAACTATTTATGTGAATAGTGATGTTTTAAAAAATTCAATGGTTCGTAACAAATACTAAAACCATACATAACAAAGTCTGGAATTTTCCTAACATATGGAATTTTCCTTAAAGGAAGGATCGTTTTAAAAGGTATTTAGGCTCAGTTTGGATGCGCAAGAATCCTGGGAGAAATGGGAATGTGTGGCCTTATTATTTGATTCCGATGTTTGGAAAAGACAGGAATGAGAATATGATGTCACACTTTCATGATTATAATGTTTGAAAGAGACAAGGAATAGGAACGCGATTCATGATGAATTATTCAACTATGAATTATATTCCCAAACTAAGTGGGGATCTGATCCCTCCCTTACCTTATAGTAATCTAAGATTCCTAGTTCCCAATCATTAAAAAAGAAAATTTTGACTTTGATAAATTTCTAAATTAATTATTTACTAGCATGAACCCGTGCTATGCACGGCTATTGAAAAGAAAAAATGAAATGAAAAAGATTTTAAGAACCTATTTTGTCACTGCAATGTTTGTAAATCGAGATAATAAATTAGGTTGATCCTTAAATAATAGGTTTTTTTTTTTTAAATTAGATTTTACAAATAGTATTTAAAACATAAATGTATTTTAAAATTTAGCACCCGGGAGCTTATTACGAAACACCCTAGAATAGTGTGATAGAAAATAGGGAGAATTGCTATAGGGTCCACTATAGCTATTTCCTAACACTTCTAGTCCGCCTAATATTATCCTAACACATCTAGTCCACTCACATGTACCAATTACAAGAATACCCCATGCTTTTTAGGATACTCCAAGATCCTAGGGTACCCTAAAAACTTAGGGTACCCTACCCTAAAACCCTAGGGTACCCTAAAATCCTAGGGTACCCTAAAACGTACCCTAAGAAGAAGTGCCCTAGGATTTTAGGGTACCCTAGAATTTTAGGGTAGGGTACCCTAGGGTTTTAGGGTACCCTAAGAAGAAGTGTCTAAAATCCTAGTTGAAGAGGAAGTGCCTAAAATCCTAGGGTACCCTATGAAAGTGCCTAACCACTAAAAACCCTATAATAGGAAAGTGCACTATAAACCTAAACCCTAGGGTACCCTATGAAAGTGCCTAAACCGCTAAAAACCCTATAATAGGAAAGTGCACCATAAACCTAAACCCTAGGGTACCCTATGAAAGTGCCTAAACCTAAACCCTAGGTACCCTATGAAAGTATGTTATGTATTAAATTTAATGTGAGGGTACATTTGTCTATTAAAAATGGAGAGTGGACCTTACACCTTAGAAATTGCAAAAAAGTGGATTAGAGGAGTTATGGAACTAAGAGGTGGACTAGACATGTTACAAAAAGCTATAATGGACCTTAGACTAATTCTTTATAGAAAATAACCAGTGCTATATTGTTGCTATGCACAGAAGAAAATACCAAACCAAACTGAGCCTTATGTCCCAATCAATTGGAGTCGGTTACGTGATCTTATTTTTCCATTGAACTCTATCAAGGGCTACATGTTCAATGAGATTTAAAGAACTCATATTCTTGATGGAGTAAAACATGTTGGAACTCTATGGTTACCCACTCACAAATTTCGTTATCTTACAAAACCAAATAAGCATATAGACATGAGAAACGATTCAAATTTTTTAAACTAACTACCATTTTTGCTTCATCTTGGATGTTATGTGCATTATTTGGCTATTTGGGTTGTCTATTGTTTTTTTATCGGTTTGTTTTGTATTGTTTCACTCATCGCAAACTTTTTTCCTCGGTGGTGGCATTTGATTGAGAAGTTATGTATGATTATGATTAGTTATGAACTTCAAACATTTTTTTTAATTAGATTTCTCACTTACCTTTTTGGTTGATAAATTAAGTTTAAAATAGATGAAATTGAAAAGAACTTGAAAACATTAATGTGCCTAAAAATTTAAAAGAATGTTATTCATAACTACCCGTGAATCTGTCATACCCGTGAATTTTATCTACGTTGGCTAGCCAACGTAGATAAAATAGGGGAGAATTTTTATCAATATAGAAATAAGAGAAAATATTTGTTTCCACCACTGACGGAAATAACTCATTCTCTAGAAATAAATATAGGATAGGAAAGAGTAAGGTTTATGAATTCAAGATTTTGAAAAGAATTTATATAGTAAGTGTAATAAGATATCTCACATGTGTTGCTTGAAAATTCTGATGACAACCCAATCAAATTGTACAACATGTCGCGTCCACAGCCGTCATCGCGAAAAGTCATCTTGCAATGCTATATAAGATATCAAATCCTCCAACTTAATCAATCCAAGACCAAAACTGAAAAACTAAAGAAAAAAATCTACCTCAATAACGAAATATTTAATTATGTACACCTTACCAATGAGTTACCTGATCAAAATTCATCTCTTCCATCTTTAATTCCTTCGCTTATTCATGTTCAAAAATGACAACTCCTCGCATATCAAAATGACAAATTATCAAATACAGCCCAGACACCCTGACATATCAAAACAACAAATTATAAAATCAAGTAAGAAAATACAGTCAAGACACCCTTACTTATCAAAACAACAGATTATCAAATAGAAATTTGTTTTAGAGAATGAAAACACTAAACCAGTTTGTAGACATCTCCGATCGTCGGAACAATGCCGGCGCGGCACCGGAATCGACTGCACAGCACGTTGTGCAGGATGGGGCTGCGCAGCACCCCCCGTTCCATATAAACATGAGAGATATTGGAGCCGCGAACACTAAGAAAACATGAAAAATAGAAAACTAATAGCTTAAAAAAAACCGTAAATGACATGAGGGATGCATTACCTCTGGATGGAGCCGTTCATGGACATTCAAAGTCTAAGGATTTTCCTGGGAAGGAGCGAATGGATTGAGAAAATAGAGAACTTAATTTCTGATGCTGAATAAGTTTTATTTATAGTTTTATCTTTCCCTGTTAGATTCTTAAAATCGTGGGATTATAATTCCCAGAGTAATGTTTTTAAATGTTTGAGGAATGATACGTACTATCATGATTTGGTCATTAGTATTTCCTAATCTGTTTAAACTCATACGGATTTTTTTTTTTTTGGTACTTCGGAAATTATATAAAACTTAGCAACAGGAGTTAAAGCTGCATCAGGGCAGCATGAAAACGGTTACAGCAACTCTCAAACAGAGCAAACATAGTAAACAAGCTGATAGTCCTCATCATAATGCTATTGAAAAACATAGAGTAAACTGCAGAAGTAAACATAGATCTTAGTCCAATATTTGACGGAGGTGGAGGCTGTCCCTGTTCATGTACTCTCTTATCTCCACTGGTTGTGAGCTTGATACCACCAGATCCTGCTCCTGTTCCGCCCCCAGATGTGCTAGAAAATCTGCACATTCGTTTGCTCCACGATAAATATGCGTGAGGGTGCTTCCCGTGCGATTTAGTAGATATCTTCCATCATGCAAGATGTTGCTTTGAGGGTGGTTTGCACTTGGACCATCATTGAAAAGAATAACCGCTGTTTGAGAATCTGATTCTATCTGCACATTAGATAATCCTCTCTCCAAGATTATAGTGAGCCCTCTGTAGATACTCCATATTTCGGTCTCCAAACTTGATCTTGCTGCAGTTTTTCCATGATAGCCTAATATCCAGCTTCCTTTATCATCCCTGAAAATTCCTCCAAAACCAGCTTTTCGAGTGCTCTCATACCAGCATCCATCCATGTTGAGCTTAATATTACCTGTAGAAGGGGGGAGCCAAGGAGTGAGTTTGTGCTTGAGCGGGCCAGTTAAGAGGATGGATTTGTAGGCCTCCACAATTTCTGCAGCATAGGAACAGAGGACTTTGGAACTCACAGTAGGATCTGAATCGAAATTATCAAAGCTTTTTTGATTTCGATCATTCCAATTCAGCGGAGAGATTCCGACAAGTATTTTCAATGTCTCGTCTATGCAACGGATCAATTTCCATAATAATTCATTGTTGGGAAGTCTCCCAGACGACGTGTGTAGTCACCTTCCGAAACTCAAAGTGCTCGGGCTTTCTTACAACGAGTTTTCCGGTGATGTTCCATCGCATTGGGGTGAATGTAGAGAGCTTCAGTATCTATCTTTGTTTCAGAATAACTTTACCGGGTTCATACCTCGCGGGATTGGGAATTTGACACTGCTCAAGTGGTTATACCTTGGTTCAAACAACCTCCAAGGTATGATAATTTTTGTCAACCTTTTCACTTTGTGCATCATCCAATAGAGAGAGGGTAATACAGCGAACAGTCGTCAATGAGGCAATACGAGCGAGGTAGTCAGTTTGGGCTTCCAAAATAATGGTATTACATAAGTTGGATCTTACTAAATCTGTTTAGGAAACCTGTTTATTTGGGAAACCTTAATACTTTACGCCCTCTCTACTGTTTTTCTATCTATGCTTTTCTCTGTCTGCATCCGATTGAAAATTTTCGGAACCCTTTGGTGAACCCTTGTCTAGACTCGTCACCGATGCTTAAAAAAAAAAGGGAGCTATGCGGACGACTGTTAATTATATTAATATAGCACTACGCTCTCGTAATTGGGAGACCAAATGCACCAGATTGAATTAAGATCAAAATGACAAGAGTGTTAGTATTTTGAACAAAATATGATGTCCTTGTTTCTGAATAATTCTGATTTTAATTTGGAGTATAACAGTTACAATTTCAATTGATTTTTCCCTTGTTCTTCATGAGTTAGAACTTAGAAGTTTCCACCTTTTCCATTGCTAGGTTATGTGGGAAAAAACTATGGTACAACCATTATGTATGTTTTTGGTATATAACATATCCTCCAATTTGGGGGCCCTGTTTTCCGGCAAAAAACGGGGGCCGTAAGCGGCGGCTTGCTGGGCTTATGCCCAGAATCGGCCCTTGTACAACCATTATGTATGTTTTTGGTATTTGTTACGTATGATTTTAGTATCTGTAACATATTTTTTGGTAGGTTACCATAACTATTTATGTGAATAGTGATGTTTTAAAAAATTCAATGGTTCGTAACAAATACTAAAACCATACATAACAAAGTCTGGAATTTTCCTAACATATGGAATTTTCCTTAAAGGAAGGATCGTTTTAAAAGGTATTTAGGCTCAGTTTGGATGCGCAAGAATCCTGGGAGAAATGGGAATGTGTGGCCTTATTATTTGATTCCGATGTTTGGAAAAGACAGGAATGAGAATATGATGTCACACTTTCATGATTATAATGTTTGAAAGAGACAAGGAATAGGAACGCGATTCATGATGAATTATTCAACTATGAATTATATTCCCAAACTAAGTGGGGATCTGATCCCTCCCTTACCTTATAGTAATCTAAGATTCCTAGTTCCCAATCATTAAAAAAGAAAATTTTGACTTTGATAAATTTCTAAATTAATTATTTACTAGCATGAACCCGTGCTATGCACGGCTATTGAAAAGAAAAAATGAAATGAAAAAGATTTTAAGAACCTATTTTGTCACTGCAATGTTTGTAAATCGAGATAATAAATTAGGTTGATCCTTAAATAATAGGTTTTTTTTTTTTAAATTAGATTTTACAAATAGTATTTAAAACATAAATGTATTTTAAAATTTAGCACCCGGGAGCTTATTACGAAACACCCTAGAATAGTGTGATAGAAAATAGGGAGAATTGCTATAGGGTCCACTATAGCTATTTCCTAACACTTCTAGTCCGCCTAATATTATCCTAACACATCTAGTCCACTCACATGTACCAATTACAAGAATACCCCATGCTTTTTAGGATACTCCAAGATCCTAGGGTACCCTAAAAACTTAGGGTACCCTACCCTAAAACCCTAGGGTACCCTAAAATCCTAGGGTACCCTAAAACGTACCCTAAGAAGAAGTGCCCTAGGATTTTAGGGTACCCTAGAATTTTAGGGTAGGGTACCCTAGGGTTTTAGGGTACCCTAAGAAGAAGTGTCTAAAATCCTAGTTGAAGAGGAAGTGCCTAAAATCCTAGGGTACCCTATGAAAGTGCCTAACCACTAAAAACCCTATAATAGGAAAGTGCACTATAAACCTAAACCCTAGGGTACCCTATGAAAGTGCCTAAACCGCTAAAAACCCTATAATAGGAAAGTGCACCATAAACCTAAACCCTAGGGTACCCTATGAAAGTGCCTAAACCTAAACCCTAGGTACCCTATGAAAGTATGTTATGTATTAAATTTAATGTGAGGGTACATTTGTCTATTAAAAATGGAGAGTGGACCTTACACCTTAGAAATTGCAAAAAAGTGGATTAGAGGAGTTATGGAACTAAGAGGTGGACTAGACATGTTACAAAAAGCTATAATGGACCTTAGACTAATTCTTTATAGAAAATAACCAGTGCTATATTGTTGCTATGCACAGAAGAAAATACCAAACCAAACTGAGCCTTATGTCCCAATCAATTGGAGTCGGTTACGTGATCTTATTTTTCCATTGAACTCTATCAAGGGCTACATGTTCAATGAGATTTAAAGAACTCATATTCTTGATGGAGTAAAACATGTTGGAACTCTATGGTTACCCACTCACAAATTTCGTTATCTTACAAAACCAAATAAGCATATAGACATGAGAAACGATTCAAATTTTTTAAACTAACTACCATTTTTGCTTCATCTTGGATGTTATGTGCATTATTTGGCTATTTGGGTTGTCTATTGTTTTTTTATCGGTTTGTTTTGTATTGTTTCACTCATCGCAAACTTTTTTCCTCGGTGGTGGCATTTGATTGAGAAGTTATGTATGATTATGATTAGTTATGAACTTCAAACATTTTTTTTAATTAGATTTCTCACTTACCTTTTTGGTTGATAAATTAAGTTTAAAATAGATGAAATTGAAAAGAACTTGAAAACATTAATGTGCCTAAAAATTTAAAAGAATGTTATTCATAACTACCCGTGAATCTGTCATACCCGTGAATTTTATCTACGTTGGCTAGCCAACGTAGATAAAATAGGGGAGAATTTTTATCAATATAGAAATAAGAGAAAATATTTGTTTCCACCACTGACGGAAATAACTCATTCTCTAGAAATAAATATAGGATAGGAAAGAGTAAGGTTTATGAATTCAAGATTTTGAAAAGAATTTATATAGTAAGTGTAATAAGATATCTCACATGTGTTGCTTGAAAATTCTGATGACAACCCAATCAAATTGTACAACATGTCGCGTCCACAGCCGTCATCGCGAAAAGTCATCTTGCAATGCTATATAAGATATCAAATCCTCCAACTTAATCAATCCAAGACCAAAACTGAAAAACTAAAGAAAAAAATCTACCTCAATAACGAAATATTTAATTATGTACACCTTACCAATGAGTTACCTGATCAAAATTCATCTCTTCCATCTTTAATTCCTTCGCTTATTCATGTTCAAAAATGACAACTCCTCGCATATCAAAATGACAAATTATCAAATACAGCCCAGACACCCTGACATATCAAAACAACAAATTATAAAATCAAGTAAGAAAATACAGTCAAGACACCCTTACTTATCAAAACAACAGATTATCAAATAGAAATTTGTTTTAGAGAATGAAAACACTAAACCAGTTTGTAGACATCTCCGATCGTCGGAACAATGCCGGCGCGGCACCGGAATCGACTGCACAGCACGTTGTGCAGGATGGGGCTGCGCAGCACCCCCCGTTCCATATAAACATGAGAGATATTGGAGCCGCGAACACTAAGAAAACATGAAAAATAGAAAACTAATAGCTTAAAAAAAACCGTAAATGACATGAGGGATGCATTACCTCTGGATGGAGCCGTTCATGGACATTCAAAGTCTAAGGATTTTCCTGGGAAGGAGCGAATGGATTGAGAAAATAGAGAACTTAATTTCTGATGCTGAATAAGTTTTATTTATAGTTTTATCTTTCCCTGTTAGATTCTTAAAATCGTGGGATTATAATTCCCAGAGTAATGTTTTTAAATGTTTGAGGAATGATACGTACTATCATGATTTGGTCATTAGTATTTCCTAATCTGTTTAAACTCATACGGATTTTTTTTTTTTTGGTACTTCGGAAATTATATAAAACTTAGCAACAGGAGTTAAAGCTGCATCAGGGCAGCATGAAAACGGTTACAGCAACTCTCAAACAGAGCAAACATAGTAAACAAGCTGATAGTCCTCATCATAATGCTATTGAAAAACATAGAGTAAACTGCAGAAGTAAACATAGATCTTAGTCCAATATTTGACGGAGGTGGAGGCTGTCCCTGTTCATGTACTCTCTTATCTCCACTGGTTGTGAGCTTGATACCACCAGATCCTGCTCCTGTTCCGCCCCCAGATGTGCTAGAAAATCTGCACATTCGTTTGCTCCACGATAAATATGCGTGAGGGTGCTTCCCGTGCGATTTAGTAGATATCTTCCATCATGCAAGATGTTGCTTTGAGGGTGGTTTGCACTTGGACCATCATTGAAAAGAATAACCGCTGTTTGAGAATCTGATTCTATCTGCACATTAGATAATCCTCTCTCCAAGATTATAGTGAGCCCTCTGTAGATACTCCATATTTCGGTCTCCAAACTTGATCTTGCTGCAGTTTTTCCATGATAGCCTAATATCCAGCTTCCTTTATCATCCCTGAAAATTCCTCCAAAACCAGCTTTTCGAGTGCTCTCATACCAGCATCCATCCATGTTGAGCTTAATATTACCTGTAGAAGGGGGGAGCCAAGGAGTGAGTTTGTGCTTGAGCGGGCCAGTTAAGAGGATGGATTTGTAGGCCTCCACAATTTCTGCAGCATAGGAACAGAGGACTTTGGAACTCACAGTAGGATCTGAATCGAAATTATCAAAGCTTTTTTGATTTCGATCATTCCAATTCTGCCAAAGAGTGGAGCAGAACAACACATTCCAAGGTACCTCATTACCTATTGAAAGAGTTTTTTGCTTTTTCAAATTCGCCGAAATCCAGTCGAAGGTGGAATTAACAAAACCATCTCTCATCCTCTGGCCCGAAGGGATAGTGTCCCATAGAGCAGCAGCCTTGGGGCACCCCCTAAACAGATGGTCAATATTTTCTGGAGAATTATCACATCTCGGGCAAAGATCCGAAGTAGTAAATGCCTCTCCTAGCTCTAAGAAGATTAGTGGGAAGTTTGTTATGGAAAATAAGCCAAATGAAATATCTAAATTTTTGGGGTAGCTTCAATTTCCAGAACCACTTCCAACCTTTCGTACCATTCGGGTCCTTGGTGATGAGGTTATAAGCAGTGGAGGCAGAGCATTCGCCATTAGGAGATTCCACCCAAGTGGGGTGATCTAAAGTTTGGGAGTAATTAGAGAGAGTGAGATTTAAAATGTCCTCTCTAGAAGTATTATCCACAATATGCTCTATGGTATTAAGATCCCAAACACCATTAACAATTATGTCAGCCACTTTCATATTCCATTGAGTATGAATGGCAGGGTATTTAGAAGCTAGGGAACCATCATAGAAGAAATTAATTTATAATTTAAGTAAAGAGGAAACTATGGGATCAACATTCCATTTTTGCACTGGCCAATTTATATCCAAATAGTAGTTCTTTTGGGAAAATTGTGAATTTTTTTTTATTTTTGCTATAATTGGATTGCTTCTACCTAATATAATTTTCTCTCTCCAGCAAATGTAATTGGATTCCTTCAACTTAATAATATTATAATTGTTAAAGAATTCAAATCATTCCTCATTGTTCTTCACTTTTTATAACTGAACTTTTATTTCTGCATTTTATTTTTTTGTTGGGAGTAATCAAGCACTAATATATGTTTCAACTTTCCCTCATTGCATGATATTTGGGTATTTTGTCAAAAAAATTCTGTCAAAAAGGTGAGGATGTGGCATATTGATAAGATACTCCTACAAGAAAATGTAGAAGTTTTGTAGTTTTGTAAATCCTATGTGTAAATTTATTCTTTATGAGAGCAACATATAGGTGATGATAGCACGTTTATTGTTGTTTTTCAAATTCTGGATAACATTCCCTATTGAATTTGGTTTTACATAGTTTTTAGTAGGATCTATGGTAAATATGAAATGATGTTGAATCAGATAACAGGGATTTGTTTGTTGGATGCTTTGTTTAAAACATATATGTATAGTCATCGCAATTAATTTTGATTGCCCACTTCAAAATCTCATTCATTGCACGGGTTATTTTGACTCCTCTATTTTTTTTTTGTAAAAAAATATATACATGCCTCACTTTTCCTTTGAAATTGTTTACTTTGTAAAAAACTAATGAAATATTTCTTCACGAAGTC
The DNA here is from genome assembly GCA_020921065.1 of Vaccinium darrowii. Taxonomy (NCBI): domain Eukaryota; kingdom Viridiplantae; phylum Streptophyta; class Magnoliopsida; order Ericales; family Ericaceae; genus Vaccinium; species Vaccinium darrowii. The sequence continues at coordinate 10,179,320 of CM037153.1, forward strand.
AGACCATAGACATTAAACTCAATGGGTTCAATAATAGGTACACAATTCATGAACAAATGATTTGATTAAGTGAATATGCATACATCAAAATCTATAAATAAATTGAGGTTAATTGATTTGTATGATGAGCTTTTGTTGGTTTGGTGGATTGATTACGAATCTTTAATTTGGCGTGACTAAATTATAATAATGGTAACTTTCATCAGTATATTTTTCCGAACTTAGAAGATGGGAATAAAACTAAAATTGGCAAGCTAAATGCATACGTGTTGCATCCACGGGCTTTCAAGGTTGCCACTTGTCGCTCTCACGGTCCTCCTCACGAAAAGTCATCCTACAATAATATAATAGATAGCATAAGATTACTAAACTAATCCAAAACCAGAATGAAATTACTCCCGGTATCAAATAATTATTTATTGCTAAATAATCATATTCCTATTCCTACTCAAACAAAATTTCCAGAAATTTAATTCTTATAATCATATTATAATTCCTACTCAAGATCCGATTATTCAAACATAGCTGTCATTTGCTGTGAGTAGCAGGAGTCCCCATACCCATACTGTAAGAAAATTCCGTCCTTTAAAATCGGGCTTTATAGCATGTTGGTTTACTGGTAGAAGCTAGCTTTGTGAAAGAGTTTTGAAAAACAACAGAAAATGATTTGAATCTAAACGAATTATTGAGGAATACTTGAATTATAAAACTTTACTCAATTAAGTGCAAATAAATATAAATATACTAGAACATATTATCTAATAACACTGACATCGGAAAGTCTTCTAACGACAAGCTAGGTAATTGGTTCGGGAACTGTGACAAAAGATTACTGGTAAAAACTAGCTATATTATCTTTTTAGTTTTTTTTTTTAGTAGCAGTGAGAAAATATTATGAATTCAATATTGATTATGAAGTTATATGTAAATGTATTCCTGTGCAATTGTTATGGATTTCTTACACTACAACTTAAAGGATGCATACCGCACGCGCACACCCATAGAATTCTTCAAAATTAAATTTGAATCTTCATTTCAAATGTAGCATTATTATTATTTTTTACTTCCCATATCAAATATCATTTCAACTGAGGCTTCATAGAATTTATAAAATTGCTTTGCAGGTGTAATTCCTCCAGAGACGGGAAATCTTCATAGTTTAGAGATTTTGTGTCTCTTCTCCAACAATCTCACTAGTTCTATACCATCCTCATTGTTTAACATCACTTCTTTACAAGTGCTTTATCTTCCAGATAATCAGTTATTTGGTTCTCTTCCAAAGGATATATGCAGCTCAGATGTTCATGGACTTAAATTTCTCTCACTTAAAAGTAATCAATTGACTGGAAGCATTCCACAATGCATCAGCAACTATACTTCACTCGAAGTTTTAGATCTTCATGAAAACAAGTTATCAGGTAAGGTAGTTTCAATATTTTATTTAGTCATGGGCGGATCTGTGGACACATATTTTACGCACACATTTTGACACTCCATCTCAGCCATAGAAATGGAGGGCTGAGATTAAAAGTTAATCTAAAAAATTTATCTGTTTCGACCACGATTTACCTCCACTGTTTGTAAGCCACCAAAACCACCTATACAACCTCATAAACCTCGTAACCCTCCACGTTTGCCTCCCCCATTGTAATTTTTTTTTACCTTATTCAATTTTTTTTTGTCGTTATTCAATTCTTTTGCATTTGTTACTTTTGCATCCATTTTTTGTGAATTATTGGTTCGTTTCGGCAAGACGAATCTAAAAATTAAGAGTTTTGATCAAAAATTTTAAAAGTTAACTAATTAAATCAAACCAATAATCCAAAAAAGAATTGGGATCAAAATTTTGTCTTTATTAAAAAAAAGTTTGATTAATAATTTTTTACTTTTTAGATTATTCTCATACGAACTAATAATCCATAAAAAGTGACCCAAAACAAACTAATGCAATTTTTTTTTTTAAGTAATTGATCCGCAGTTCAATTATTGTCCTTGGGTAGTGTTGAATTGGTTACTTTTTTATGATTGTGCGGCGGTGGATTTGTGGGCATTATGAAGGTCTTTGCTACTAGTAACTGCATGCCGGAAATGTTCAAAGGAAAAAAAAAACCTGGAGGTGATTTTGTCGAGTGATATTTGTAATTTATTTACAAAAAATAACAACAGATAATAATTTTTTACTTTTTGAGCTTCAAGAGAAGAATCCAAAAAAAACTCGACGAAAAAACTCCACGAGAAGAATCCAAAAGAAAATACGAAACAGATTTGAAAAAATATGGTAGAAATGGGGTAGGGGCAAATACAACATTAGGGGCGACATTTGTAATTTACCCAATCAATTTAACGGAGGAAGCCGACGGCGTCAGAAACAGGTACCTTTTAAACACAAAATCAGAACGTTGGGAATCAAATGTTTGCAATTGGTATGTTGGGGACCAAAACACAACGTCATACTTTGGGGACCAAAAATGTCAATAAGCCTCCAAAACTCGAATCATGGAAGCTACTTGGTGGAAAGAGCAACAGTTGCTGCTCATGGCATGGTGTCGAGTGTGATGACAACACTAGTCATGTGATCAGCCTTGACTTCAGTAGTAGCTTTCTCTGTGGCTCTATCAACCCCAATAGATTCACCAAGGTTCTGAATCCCATACCGGCTTGGGTACCGGTTTTTCTACTGGTACGGTATGGTATCGGCCGATTTTGGATACTGTTTCGAATTTAGCGCTACCATGTCCTTTACCGCCAATAGGCCAAATGAATTTACAAGTTTATCGCTTCCAAACTTGACCCAACTTTCCTATTTCGTCATTAGCTGAAACCGCCTAGTAGTCAAAATCCCATCTTGGTTCATGAACCATACCTATTTAACAGTGGTAGACCTTTCATTTAATAATTTTCAAGGTATTGTTGAGCTAGACATGTTTATGAAACTCCCAAACTTGGTCTCATTGGATTCAGGGGAAAATAAACTAACAGTGCTCAACAAAAATAGTGTCAATGGTACTCTCCCAAAGCCTGATGCTCAAGGATTGGGGTCATGCAACTTAGTTCAGTTTCCTAGCATTCTAAAATTTCAAGCTGGATTACAGATGTTACTTTTGACCAGAAACAAAATTCTAGGCATAGTATGATAGTACCAATATGGATTTGGAACTCAAGTAAAGAAACAATAAAAGTTGCAGAATTTGACCGAAACTTTCTGACAGGCTTCCAGCAGCAGTCGGCAGCCATCCCATGGAGTTTTCTAAAATGGTTTGACATCTCGTATAACAAGCTTCAAGGATTGCTTCCCGTTCCACCACCAAGCACGGTTGTTTATAACGCCCGCAATAACGCATTATCAGGGCCAATTCCAGCATCAATATGCCACAACAATTCACTCAATGTGCTTGATTTGTCCAACAACAATTTAAATGGCACAATACCTCCATGTTTGGCTAGTTATAGCGAGGATCTTCGCGCGTTGAATCTAAGTGGCAATAGGTTCCACGGAAATATTCCTTCAACATTCACAATGAATAGCCAATTGGTGACGATTGATTTAGGTCGAAATCAACTACAGGGGCCGGTACCAAGATCATTGGCAAATTGCACTATGCTAGAGTGTCTCGTTCTTCAGAATAATCAGATTGAGGATACTTTTCCCTCTTGGTTGGGAATTCTTCCTAAGTTAGAGCTTCTTCTTTTGCGATCAAACAAATTCCATGGCCACATTGGGAATCCCAAAAACCATTCTTTATTTCCAAAGTTGAGAATAATTGACCTCTCTTGCAATGGCTTTTCAGGTAATTTGCCATCAGAATACATTCGTAACTGGAATGGAATGAAAAAGATCAAAAAAAAGAATTTGACATATATGAGATCAATTTCCAATTTTGAACCCCAATCAACAACTCATGAGGCACAAATCTATATACCGGGGTTTCTTTATACGTGCTCGATGAAAGTGGTCAACAAAGGGATACAAAGGTTGTACGAGAAGATTCCAAGTGCCTTGGTGATTGTTGATCTCTCGAGCAACACATTTGTTGGGGATATCCCAGAATCCTTTGCAACTCTCAGTGGGCTTCAAGTGCTAAACATTTCTAACAACAAACTCACTGGTGCTATCCCACCATCGTTGGCAAAATTGACAGAATTGGAGTCGTTGGACCTATCCCAAAACTTGCTCTCAAGACAAATTCCCTGTCAACTGACCCAACTCACATTTCTTGAAATTTTGAATGTTTCTCATAATCGACTCATTGGCCCTATACCTCAAGGGAAACAATTTGATACATTTGAAAATAGTTCATATGATGGGAATTCGGGATTGTGTGGCGTCCCATTGTCGAAGTTATGCGGAAACCCAATGACATCACCACCACCTCTGTCTATCTTTCAAGGTCACGGTTTGGAGTTTTCGAGAGGTGTTTATTGGATGGTCATAGCTTTGGGATATGGAAGTGGGCTAGTCGTTGGGTTGGTTATTGGGACAACTCTTACCGGAAGGTATCACTGTTGGTTTGTCGAGACGTTTGGGAGAGGGCAGAAACTTCAGAAGAAACAGAAAAGGAAAGGCCGAAGAACCTAAGTAAGCAAGCAACATCCAAAAATTATTTCAATTTTTAAAAACGGTTGTGATTCATGTATTGAAGGTGAATCAGAACACTAAATTGTCATTTGTCTTGTTCAGTTGGTGGGTTGCCTCCGAAGTCCGAATTGCCCTTTGGATAAACCCTGGGGCCACCATCCATGAAATAAAAATTCATCCAAGTGAAATTCTTGCAGAATAAGAGTCTCCTTACAGGACTTCAGTCAGAGTCAGAGTTCGGAGGTTGGAGATTTGAAGTTTGGCGATCGCCGGTGGAGTTTCAAATTTCTCTATTCCCTGATTTTCAGATGCTTGAAGTTGATTTCTGTAGAATGAATTCTGTTACGAATCTGTGAGTTTGCATTTTGTTTTTTTTCATTTCTATTTTGTTCCTTTTATGCAGATTTATGTCCCTGTGTGAACTTTTCCTATCCTATGTGGTTATTGTATTTCAGTACTCGGTAAATTCCTTCCCAATTCGAATGAATAACCCGAAATTGAGGATCGTTCTTTCCAACAAAGTGCTCTGAAATTTGGGTGATTGTAGCCGATTGGGCATTCAAAAAAAAGTAACAAGACTTAAGTCTGGGTACGATTCTAATATTTGGGAGCTCCTTTTTTTTTCTTCTTTCTTTTCCATATTTTGCTAGCTATAGATTTGAAACAAATTAAGTCTAAGACTCTTAGGTTATGAAAGTATCTGGGAAAAATAACTCCAATTGATGCCAAGGATTAATGACCAAATAATTTAATCGGTAAATATTAGTACATTGTTGCCCAATCATTTTCCAACTCTGTTTTGTGCAATTATCTTTGGGGACCTTCGTGTTGTTGGAAATCTATATCTTCCTTTCGTACTTCTCCTTTATTACAAAATAGCCTCTCAATTTTTTGCAAACGGCGTAAAAAAAGAAATTGAAAATGACAATATATGTGAAGTGGGTTTTTAGGATGAAGAAATGTGTTTTATACTGATAAAAGTAATACAAATTACACGGCTCATACAAACTCTAAAATGCAACAAAAAGATAGTCTATAGGCCAAGAAAATTAAAATCCATTTCATGAACATGGCTTTAGGTATTTGACATCATCGCCCAAAAATCCTAACTTTGTCGTTGATTACACACCTAAAAGAGAGAACGAGAGGGACAAATATCTAGCTTCGAAGTACTAACTAGCATTCAACTCAAGGATGGAGCTTTTGAGAGGGGCGAGGTGGCACGGGCCACGCCGATCCTAACCACTCACCAAAAAAATAATGTTTTGCTTCATAACCACCCACCAATTTTAAGTCCTCGATTTACTGAGTAAACATTCTTCTTAGGATGGAGAGAGTATATTGTTCTTTTTGAGTGCCCCTCCAAATTTGAATCCTGACTCCGTCCCTGATCCAGCTCAATACCCTCTCTAGCAGAACTAACAAACTTAAAAACTGACTCCTTAACTAACTCTGGGCTCTCCTTGGCAGCTGCAACTTTCATCTCTAGCACCTGAGACACCTCGTACATGGTAGGTCTAGAATTTGGATCAGCACGTAAGCACCATATTGCTAAATTCATAATGGAATCCAATTCATCTTTTAGCTTTTGACTTGTTGGAAGTGAGAGACGAGGATCCAAGACTTCTGCTAATTGTATGTTTTGGTTGTCAGTGGATGGGTAGAGGTTCGAAATGAGTTCCCCCGGATGTGATAACATCAGAATCTCGTGTGTCAAAACACCAAAGCTATACACGTCGCATTTTTCTGTCACTGCCATTGTGTACGATAATTCTATCCATGCCAAGGAAAAAACACAACAACGATGTCAAATGTTAGATCTCACTCATACATAGAAATAAGCAAGACAATAAATGATGGTATTTTGCAGCGGTTGCCTTTGAAATTGCTATGAACTTCCAGGTATCTTTAACCGAAAATTTTCCAAAATCTAAGGAATGTAACGCGTAATGTGAAACCTAAAGGTGTTCATTCAATATCGAATTGTACCAATATAGTTGCAACTCGTATGGGCTTTACCGCAAAATAAGTACTGTAAAATGCAAATTAAAGGACCTCTACTTATCGGGAAAAAAAAATTAAATGACCTCTGTTTTCGAAATTTTCCAATGAACTAATTAAAGTTGCCTGGAGCAATGTATCCGTATGTGCTTGCAACTGCAGTCCAATTTGAAGAATCAGGCTTTCAAAACCTTGCGGTGCCAAAATCCGAGACATGAGCCTCCATTTCCGAGTTCAACAAAACATTCTTGCTCGATATATCTCGATGAATTATAGGAGGCACGCAGTTATGATGCAAGTAAGATAAAGCATAAGCCACCCCTCTAATTCACTCTCTTACTCCAATCCAACTCCTTGGCATCCTTCTATCTCCTCAAAACATTCGCCAAGCTTCCTCTTTCCATGTACTCGCAAACCAAAAAATTGTGCTTGTCATGGTAACAGAACCCATAGAGTTTCACTATGTTCCGGTGCCTTATTTCTGTCAGTTGCAATCTCATTTGCGAAATTCTTGATATCCCCAGTCTCCAAACCTTCATGCCTAAACAGCTTTTTCACTGCTACTACCTGATGAGGATTTAGACAGTAGAATATGTTAATTACAGAAAACATATCCCAAAAAACAACACTAGTAAGAGGTCCCCTAGTAAGATAAAACTATAAGAAAAACAGTTAATTCGTTCGATGAGAGTCGTGACAAGTCGGTCTAGCAGGGTGGTTTTAGTTTTTCGCGTTAGAGCATACCCAGCCTTTACTCAGATCTTGAACCAAATTCAAAATCTGAGTAAATACCCTTAAAATCCCTCTTCTGTCTCTGAACCATACCCATATTAAATTGAGTTTTATCCCTTTTTTTCCCAAATCAAGGGAGAACCAAAACCAAATGTGCAACGGCAAGATCTTTGTTGCTAATAGTGATGGTAGCTGGTGGTGGTGTTCGAAGGTGGTGGGGGTAGCTAGTGGTGATGTAAAAATCTGTTCGACGGTGGTGGTAGCTGGTGGTCTACGGTGGTGGTAGATTTGGGTCGACGGTGGCGAAGTAGGTGTGAAATCAAGGTTTTCAGCATGGTGGTGGGGGTTGATGGTGGTGGAGAGAGAGAGAGAGGAAAAATTGGGAGTTAAATTGTTTTTGAATATATTTTAATCAAGTTCTGAGTAAAAAAAATGGGTTGATGATTGGGTCGGGTGATGCGAAATCAAACTTTACTCAAATCTGACTAAAATTTGAGTTAGGCCGGATATGCTCTTACGCCTCCAAAATTTTTAAAGCACCTATTTGTTGAGCTACATACCATGGTCATGGCCTTTAAAGGCCTATAGAACAAAGCTTTTCTATAAAAAAAATCGTATCGAAAAGGACCCTCCATGTCCAAACGTCTAGGACATGGAGGGTAAGTTAACTTTGTTTAAAAAAAAAAAAAAATTAAACTTAAAAACTTTCAAAAAGTACCTGCCCACCTGGTAAGTTTCACTTTGTAAACCTTAGCTAATCCTCCCTCTCCAATGCAGTATGCATCGTCAAAATCATCGGTAGCCCGGATGATATCTCCATACACTAGTCTCCCGCAAAAATTATGGATCAAAAAGATGTTTTCTCTCTTTACCACATCTTCTCTCTGGCTTCCCCGGTTACTTCTTCGATGAAACGCAATAACCACAAAAAGCAAGACCAAGAGAAACACCGAGCCTAACGAGGTAGAAACTGCGATAACGATCACCTACGAATTTCCTTTACTTCCCTTACCACCCTCGGATACTGAGTCGTTACATGGTGTCAAACCTTGGGCTGGATCACCACATAGGTTCTTGTTATGAGAAAATGCTTCTGGCGAACAAATATTAAAAACCCTGGAGTCAGGCAGAGGACCCTCCAATTGATTGAGCGACAAATCGATCGTTAACAAGCTCACCATTTGCCCGAATGAGTCCAGTATAGAACCGGAGAGAGAGTTGTGGGAGAGATTCAAAGCTTCTAGGCTAATCAGCTTCCCGAGTTGAGGCGAAATCTGTCCGGTGAGTGAGTTGTAACTAAGATCAAGCAGAATTTGTAAAGTTACAAGATTGCCAATCTGATATGGGATGCTCCCATTCAAGTGGTTTTTACTCAGACTTAGAAATAGTAATCTTGAAATGTCCCCAATTTTATACGGAATCGGCCCATTTAGCATGTTCATTGAGAGATCAAGTTTCTCCAAATTGGACAGTCCCCCAATTGTTAATGGTATTTGACCAAAAATGTTGTTGTCACTCAAGTTTAACAACGATAATTTCAACAATTGTCCAACTTGTGCCGGAATTATACCGGAAATATTGTTGGAGGAAAGGTCAAAGGTCAAGCTTTTCAAGCTGGTTCAACTGGAAAATTTCCAATGAGATTTCACCTCCAATAGAATTCCCACCAAAATTCAGAAATGTCAAATTCTTGCATTCTGCCCAGGTGGGTAAAATTTTCCCTTGTAAATTGTTGTGGCTCAAATCGATATAAGTGAGGTTCGGGCACACTCTGAAATCTTGATCAAGATTTCCTGTTAGTTGGTTGTATTCGAACAGGACTCTTTATAAGAATTTGCAGTTTTGGAGGCTTACAGGTATCGGACCGGTGAAATTATTGTAACCAGCGGTGATATTCATTAGCCTTCCACCTTGACACACTTGGGGAGGTAATTCACCACACAAGTTGTTCCAGATTAAATGGAAAGCTACCAATGATGAATGAATTCTGATATCTTCCGGTACTGAACCGGATAAGTTGTTAGAAAACAAGATCAAATGCGTTAACTCGGTCAGAGTACTGAAACTCTTTGGAATTTGGCCAGAAAACTAGTTTTGGTTGAGAAGTAGGAAAGTAATCTTACTCAAATTACCCAAAGACTAAGGAATTGGGCCAGAAAAATTGTTATTATCGAAAGCCAAGATAGTCAAGTTTTCCAAATTACTTATCTTTGACGGGAGGGGCCCGCCGAGGAAAGTATCTTGGAAGAGTAGCGCCACTACGCCAAATGTCGCTGTTACCGGCAGGTTAGAAACTGCCGTTAAAAGCATCTTTTTCCGGCATTAATAATCCTGCCGGGGGCATTAATAATCCTGCCGGAAATAGTTACCATAAACCGGCGGTATTCACGAGACTGCCGTATTTAGTACTGTTTTTTGGCAGGTTTTTGAAAGCAGCCCCAAAAAATTGGCGCCAGCCCGCCAAATATTTTACTCCCTTAGCCAAACGGTGTCGTTTAATTGTTTTTGCCCTTCTTATTGCTTTAACTTTACTAATTCCCCCTCTTCTGTGAAACCCAGCTAGCGGTGGAAGTGAGAGATCCGTACAGAGGTGGAAGAGAGCTCAATACCGGGGAAATCCACCGAAACCTACTCCAGCTTATGCGATCGAGAACGTGTTCCGCAAAATCACATCATCTTTTGCTCGTCGACACTAAAGGAAACCTAGAAATCTCATCACTGTCGATTGGCATCACGTACAATGATTCTAGTTCCATTAGATCATCTCCATCCCTTAACCTTTACACAAAACTGATTTTGTGTAAAACCCCTCAAACTGATCCTCTTTCTCTCTCTCTCTCTCTCTCCCCCCGTGAATGCATGTGTGTTAATTCTAGGATGTATTGACGTTTTTGAATATTCAAAGAGGGTTTCGAGAGAATCATGGTAAGATTTAATTCAAAGAAAATCAACATTTGTTTTTTAATGTGTTTTTTCAAAGGAAATCTGGGGGTATTTGCTACAAAGAAATATGTGTTGAGGGGTTGGTAACTGGAAGATGGAGCTTATCTCTTTTTGGTCCTAGTTCAATCGGTTTTGCCAATTATTTTGGGCTGGCCTTTAACTTCACTAGGGCTCGGGGCACACGCGATGCATGTGCACGTTGATTTGGGGAGAACACGTGTACCAAGGGGGGTAATTGGGAGGAAGTTAAAAAGGCTGTTTGGGTATAGAAAAAGTGAGCCAGCTTCAAAAACCGATCCATATCAAAAGACTGTTCTCCCTTTATATATTAGAATTAACAGATATGTCAAGTTGGGCAAGACATTATCCACTACTCTCAAATGATAATTTCTTGAAGTTCTGCATTATATTTTTTCATCTTTTCGTATTCATTTTTGTTTCTTGCATCTTTGTTTTTTTTATCAACAATCAACATCATTAAAGAGTATATATTTGGATCTGCCAAATGAAAGAGGTAGGAATATATAGACAAATCACAACTATTGATATTTCTTTTTGCTCTCTCTTTGTTTCTTTTTTCTTTTCTTTCCGTGTTGCACTTCGTTTTTTCATTAGGTGAACCAAAATGCAAAAAGTGAACGTCTCTAATAAAATTCACTAAATTCAACATCGGAGCACTTTATTCGAATTCTTGTCTAATCTTTTTAAAATATCAATTTCTCTTTCTGCTCTGTGGCTGATATTAATTGTGCTACACTAATTGCTCCTATTTACTAAGGGGCTTGTCTAGCTCCATTCACTATCTAATTTCTAAATTTCTGTCCCAGGTCATTGTTCCTACTTAAACATATGCAACATATTTTTTTTTATTTGTTCCTAGATTGTCTATGCAATGAACTGGCAATTTTCTTCAGATATGAAGATTACAACGGTCTGAGTGTACCTCTTCCAGCTGTTGTGCAAGTGAGTAAGAAACTTATCTCTTGATGATGATGATGGTGCATTATATTGTGACCAGTTTTGGTCTGGTGGTTAGTGGTTGAATCAATATCCACAAAATCAAAGTTCAAGGATTGTCGTTCTTTAAATGCCTCATCACCAATAGTTTGCTAGGATGTACTTCATAACTGCAAAGGAACTTTTGTTTTGTCCTAAATGACTTTGAAATTGATCTGATATACTTTTTGACTCGTATGATTTGATAACGTCACTTGTTCTTCCACCAAACACATAGGAAGCCAACTTTTGGTCATAATAATGGATTGGTGTCTAGTGATGTTTGTGTACCACATGCAGGTGTTGTTTTTTGTTTCATACACAATCAAGTATAAGTTGCATGGAAGGTCCAAAATGCTTATCGATTTTAAAAAGTGCACAATTATTAAGCATTAAAAGCATCTCTTGCATCCTGAGAGCAAGAGTTACTCCCATCAATTTTGATGCCTAACCTAATTAGTTTGGCTTTATTATTTGCTGATCTCCTTCACTATCTATAGCATGCCATGGTTGAGTTGAAATTTAAAAGCTTAATTTTGAAGCTTGAGATGTGACGAGACTTGGTTATGCCTAGTGGTTCTCTTCTTGGTCGGCATGCTGAGGCTATATCATTGCACGATGAACAACGTAAAACATGATATAATTGCTGTCTGTACATCTAAAACACATAGGGTGCTTTTGGAGGATTTAGTGTCTTTGTTGGGCTGATAGAGGATGATAGAGGATTGTCCTTTATTTTTTGTTGATGTTTTGTGCAGTTTATAGGTTATTCATGTACTTTTAATCTATTTTTCCCTTTGAATGCACAGGCTTTTGCCCCTTGCAGGATGCATTACATTTCTTCTATGTTAGGCTCGTCTCAAGGAAGGGATATCTCAAGGTCCCGAGTCCTTGCGATCCCCTGCTTTTAAGGAGCAGGTGTTCACAGAGGTTCTAGGACAAGATAAAAATGGACGTGTACGTACTTATGGCAATGGTCCCTGTCCAAGTCAGGTGTTTGGGACGAGATTTACCCGATCGCAGGAGCTGCATGATCGGGAACAATTGTGTGAAGAGGTGCGAAAAGAAGTTGTGGATGAGGTGCAAAAACAAGTTGTAGATGAGGTGCGAAAAGAAGTTCTAGCTGAGTTTGGTGATAGATTTTCTCGCCTAGAGCGTAAGTGTGCTAGGTTGGAGGCTCATGCGAAAGATATTGGATACCCATTGCCTCCATGTTCAGAAGAGGATTCAGCAATAGAGTATTCACGGAACGGACAGGTGTGTCCAACTTTTATCATATTTTGTTTTACATCTTTTGCCGAAAGAGTGAAATGGAATGTATTCTTTTTATTTTATACCAAAATGGTTCTCAGCAACCATGCAATGTGAAACATGTACCTGATCCCATCGGTCCTCAACAACAAAATGGCGACGACAGGTTTGGATTCTTTAGCAATTGGACCGATAATGAGGTGAGAGAACGATCATATTAAACAAACATATACATATATACACCAGTATAGGAGTTTCAAAACCTGTCACATTAAAGGCCAATGTTTGAATTCTTGTTGGAATACTTTCTATCTAAAGTTTTGATCAGCTAATAAACCCTGAGCTACTTTGGTTTCATGTTAGATGACAAGGTGATTCCATGGAGGAGCTTCAGGTAGCTCTGGGTCTGATGTTCTTGGGTAATAACAACTGTGGTTATATTTCTTATATTCACCTTCTAGTAGTTTGTTAAACACATGATTGTATCTCAGCCAAATCCTTTGGTTTTTGCTTTCTACCACAAATTCTAGATTTGGGTAATCTGGTGTGAAGCTTGAGGCATATATTGAATAACGCACCCCATATGACTTGCTCAAGGCATATTATGTATAGTGGACACAATTGGGTTCAGTTTTGCATCTGTGGATGTTGTCTCTCTCTCTCTCTCTCTCTCTCTCTCTCTCTCTTGATCGGTTTCATGGCAGTAGAAATGGTCTTGTTTGACTTAACATTTTGCTTACGTTCGCTTCCAAAAGCGGATCTAATGACGTTCTATAACTTCTATGGGATCCCTGCAAATTTATCTTGTTATTCATTTACCCCCTTAAGAATCCACACCGGTGCCCCCTAGTGCTTGGAACTTATCAAACTAGCCCACCTATAATCTTGAAGTTCTCTCTGTGTTTAATCTGCCATTAGGCTTTTGATTGCTCAATTTGTGTATGAATCTATTGATTATAAGCTACAATTTTGGTTTCTTTGATAGTTAGAGCTTTGGATTTGTTCAGTAAGCAGAATATAATTCAACTTTGTTTGGCTGTTGGAATTCACTTAACAGTTAGTTTTTTATAGCTCTTGGTAGGCATTGTGATCATTCTGCCCTTGTTGTGTTCTATTCGTCAAAAATCTGTTGGAATCCACTTAACATTTAGTTTTTTATAGCACTTGGTAGGCCTCACTATCTTTCTGCCCTTGCTGTGCTTTATTTGTCAAAAATCTATTGAAATCCACTTAATAGTTAGTTTTTTTATAGCACTTGGTAGGCCTTGTGATCTTTCTGCCCTTGCTATGATCTACTTTTCCATATCTGTTGGAATCCACTTGAGAATTATTTTTTGATGGCTCAACTGAAAATACCCGTGATGCATTTCCTTGGACAAGTTATCTGGGGGTTTTCTCGGGCTTTGTTGGCAAAAAGAAGTGCGGGCTAGGCCCATTCATTGTTTCCTGTTATGGAGTCACTGATATTTCATTACTTTCTCAAAGTAAGAACTTTATCTCACACACTACTGACAGAACCTCTAGTGATTTAACTGCTTTTGATGACATCAAAATTCTCCTAGTTTTTGCCATGACATGCCACATTTGAACTGCATCCCGTTTCTGTCATAGATAACAAAATATTCATATATCATTTGGAATTTTTTTTTTGTTTTGCGGGAAACAATGTTGAAGAATATACCATTGAGATATATTGTGCACATTCCTCACTTCGTACATTTTTCCTTGCGTTTGTTGCATCTGCAGCTTGATGATGAGATATAGTTGGACTACATATATGGAAGATGTTGGAGGTTCACATTCGAGATCATTATTTGGGGAGTTATTGGCGATTGACATGGGGGTCGGGCTTGTATGTTTTGCCAACTTTCGTCGTTCATGAGCTACATGGAAAATGTTGGAGCTTCACCGTTTTGAGTTGATTTGCTGAGTTTGTTTTGACAATTTTAAATATACTTGTGGATGTTTGAACTTTGATGTGATACGGTATTAGTTTTTGAGAGGCTAATTAGCCAATGTCATGCCTCGTTTGGGTAGCTTATATATATGTATGTCCATTATGGAATGGTTTAGGCCATCTCTAGTGCACTACCTAAAAAATGCTCTCTGAAGTCTACACCTAAGTACATGTGGGACCCTATTTTGTTTGCTAAGAACTTAGTTAGCTAGCTAAAAAGAAATTCACTTTAATGGGGCTCCCTAAAAATGCTCCCTAAAGTGCATATGGGACCCATTTAAGTGGGCCTCTATAACCAAAAAAATAATGGCAGATTTGATGTTATAAATGCCATCAACATTCTCTCTCCTCTGTCTCTCTATCTCTCTCCTTTTTCTCTCCCCTTAAGTCTCTCCCCAAATTTAGGTAGTCATTTAGGGCACTTTAGGTAGTGAGGGGTGCCACCTAAGATTTTAGGGAGCCAACTTTTGTGCACTAGAGACCATTTTTTGAGGTTTTTCTTAGCTAACTAGTTAGAGCACTTTAGATAGTGATTTTAGGTAGTGCACTAGAAATGCCCTTAGATCGACTTTGTATTCGATGGCTTGAAGCTATATAAGTATTTTGTAGGATATTTAGGGCTTGTTATATATCAATATCACATCAAATCAGGGGCGGAATTGGGGGGGTGCGAGGGGGGTGTTCGGCCCCCGCACTCCCCCCAATTTTCGACAAATTTTTAATTTTTCAGTGTATTTTTTAATTTTTCTGTATATTTTCTATGGAGTGACCCCCCCCCCCGCAGCTACAATCCTGCGTCCGCCACTGCATCAAATAGATTGTAATTTGCAGCAATCTATTATAGGCGGTAAAAAATTCATACCATTGATACAAACATTACCGGTATTAATTCCATGCCACAGGTATTAAATTTCTGTTGTTGATGCTATTACCGGCAGTGTAATCATGCCATTGATGCCAACATTACCGGCAGTATACTAATGCCGTCAATGTCATCATTTTCCGGCAGTAAATTCATTTTAACGAGAATGGTGTTTATTTCCGGCGGTAGTATTTCCGGCGGGAAACTACTGCCGTTTTTATTTTACCGGCAGTTTTATACCGTCGTTTATCTTTTCCCGACGACGGGTGAGATTTTGGCTTTTTACCGCCGGTAATAGTATTTTCAGCTGTTTTCGGCCTATTACCGGCAGGTTTCTAATGCCGTTTTTGGTGTAGTACCGTGGCATGCTAAGCAGGCCGGTTTTAGCCTGACTTGACCCGCGATCAGGGAATAACCGCAGGTCAAGCTGCCCTGTTATAGAGTTTCTCGAAAAATCCAACTCGACAACCTTAGTGAGATTCGCAATAGAAAGTAGGATTGTTCCCGAGAAAGAGTTGGTGGAGAGATCAAGATATACGAGGTTCGACACCAGACCGATGTTGGTAGGTATGGTACCATTGAGTTGGTTGACTTTGAGGTCGAGACGGAGGAGGAGAGGGAAATATGAGAAGCTCAAATGGTCAAGAGTACCTTGTAAGCCCATGTTGGCAAGGTTTAGCCCGTTACATTCCCTGCAGAGTTGCATGAAATCCCACGCCAGTTGCACGGACTTGAAGCTGAAGAGTTACCATTTGTTTGGTTGACAATCCATGAGCTGACGATTGTCTGGTTGGGTAGGCTGTGTTTCCACCGGAGAAGCGCTTCGACGTCGGGATTTTGTGGCGGTTGAGAGGTGGAGGGAGGTGGGAAAACCACCAAAACGGCTGAGAGAACCAGAGCAATATAGATGAATGGGTTGGACATTGTGAAATGGTCTGTTTCCGTGGTTTGGTTTTTTGGGTGCACTTTTTATTTCCTCTTTCAAGTGGCAACAAGGAAAGGGGAAGGAAAATGACGAGGGAATAAGTTTTTGTGAAATGGTCTGTTCCATACGAGAGAGCGTTACAAATTACATTTAACTGTGATCCTTTTACATTTATAATTTACAGATTTAGAATTTGTCGACCCATCTTATAAGTTCTAAGCGGATTAGCAAGGTGGGCGAATTTGAATTTTTTATATTTTAAAATAGAGGTACATAAATACATGTGGTCTATGGCAGCATCATTGGTCAAAAGTGAAAATTAAACTTTATTAATTCTTTGAACAAGGAAAAGTAGTACCCCAATTTGCTCATTAACGATAAGGCTAAATTATTTTATAAACACTGGACTTAGACCCAGTATAAACAGATAAATATATATAATACTAAAAGACCAAGAAATATAATATACATATGGTCTTCGGATTTAGATGCGATTGCATCCCTCAAATAGTGGTGATGGGACATGAAAATACTTTTTGACAGAAGTGACGACTAGAAAAAACAAACAAAAAGAAAAAGAAAAAAAGCTCCTTTAGAGGTATTTTCACCAAATTAGGACGGTGAATTTTTCCCGAATATTCAAAAGAACCCTTCTACCTGCACCGATGAGGGTGCACCGTCCACGTACCAAAGGCGTTGGGGACGCCGTTGTGGGTCTCAAACGATAGATCCGAGCCGTTCATCCTTCTCAAAATCGAATTCCAAGTGGGCCCACATGGAAATCGAGGCAATCAGACGGCTATATAAGCTCAATCCAAAATCACCCCATTTCTTTCAAAATTTTCGGAATTCGATTTTGAGAAGGATGAACGGCTCGGATCTATCGTTTGGGACCCACAACGGCGTCCCCGACGCCGTCGATAAGATTTTTTCTTCGGACCCAAGTCTACAACCACCAAAAAAAACCTTTTCTTATGATCCCATTGGCAAAGAAAAAAGCCGAAGATCATATATCCAAAAGACCAGTGTCACAACTTCCAGTTTAAAGTTCCTATTTAAGTTTCTTTTGGCTGAAAATATAAGAACTATTCGAGGACAACCGTGAAATCTTGTGTACTTCAATATTTTTTTTATCGCACCATTGCTACTCTATGATTTTTGGTTATTAGTTGTTCGTCAATATATAGTGTCACAGTAATTTTTTCGTACACTGCTACCGGTTCTTGCTTAAGACTTTCTCCACTCATAAACCAAATCAACATCCATTTCAGAGAAGCCATACACTTGTTACAATCATGGTTAAAGGCCTAACCCTTTACTTTGAATTTTCTTCATCATTTTTTTACCTCTTGTTGTACCATTCTTTTTTACCACTTGCAGTACGGCCCATGCCTTAAAAAGTCCAAGTCTTCTTGTGGACCAAGACCGGCCAAGATGTCAAAGTCTTTGAAGTCTTCTTAGTGCTACTTAGCTAATTTGGGCTATAAAAGATCATGAACCCTAATTATATGCATGCCTTAAGTCCCTTTGTGCTAAGAGAAATGGCTTTAAAAATGCTTTTTGTATTTTGGAAAGTGCTTGTGATCTCAACCCTTCTTTTGGCTTTTGAGGTTGCTGCTAGGAAACTGCTTCAGAGGGGTCCAGGTAAGTTTGCCACAATTGTATGTTTTTTTTTTTTTCTTTTTTCTTTCTATTAACTGGAATTTGGAATGTCCAAAAAAGGTCCCTTCTTATATTACTTAATTATGAAATTTTAACCTTTATCCTGACTAAAGGAACCAAAGAAAATACTACAATACACACTATATATTGAGTACGTAGGTATGTAACTCTTAAATTGTAAAACTTCATAAGATTGTCACGTAAATTCATAACATCAACATTGAATTCAGAACTTATATGCTTGTTTTTGTTTTGATATTGTGAATTTCTATGCGTGCAAATGTTATAAATTTCTATGCAAATATTATGAAATTGTATACTACATATGTTGTGAACTTCAATGCAAATATTGTTGTGCAATTAAGATGATTCAATGAGATACATACTGTTACCGTACGTACAATCGTACACCCCCATATTGAGGGTGTTTATGTATGAACTCGACTATGGGTACGAACCCATAGTGTACAGATTATGCACCCATTGGTGTGTGAGGCCGCCTTTGGGGCACCCACACAAATAATATGTGTTGTTCGTTAATTTTAAAATAATTTTAAAGTTGCATTATATCAATATATCAAGCACTTACAGTTCCCTATCGAGCTAATTTTAACATGGCAACTCCAAAATTTATTTCAAAATTAAACAATGGCTCAAATAATTTTGCGGAGTTCTTGGAGTGGGCCCCACACTTATAGAATCAGTACGTTGTTGTTGTGGAGTTATTTGTGTGGTTCATTTGCCTCCTTTGGAATGTCTAAAAAAACTTGTGTTAAGATATTTTTATGTACTTTTTCCAGTTTATCTCGACTGAAAGAAGCCGGAATAGTAACGACTATTTTTAAAAAGACCACAGAAGATTAATAATAAGAAAAAGCCAAACAATATTTGCATCCAAAGAAGCCGGAATAATAACGACTATTTTTCCAGTTGATTTGTTTTCTTCTTTTTCTTCAGTGTTTATTTTATTTTTACATTCAAAATAACTATTGTGATTCCTTTGTCGAAGATGAATCAGAACACTAATTTTATCTATCCAACGCTAAATAGTTCTTTTTTTCTTTTTTGGTTTGCTAAAGAAATGCCATTTGTCTTGTTCAGTTCCGCCTTCGAGCCCAGGCTCTGCTGATCATCCCTGGGGCCACCATCCATGAAATAAAATTCATCCAAGTGAAATTCTTGCAGAATAAGAGCCTCCTCATATGGACTTCAGTTTCAGAGTTCAGAGTTTGGAGATCTGAATTTCGGAGCTTGCCAGTGTCGTGTATCCGGTGAAGTTTCAGATTCGTAGTTCATTTCCTGTTTTTTTTTGTCAATTCTGTTTTGCTCTAGGTTATTTCCTTTTATGCAGATTTGTGTTCCCTGCATTGAACTTTTCTTATCCTTACCTTACGTGGGCATTGTTTTCCAGTAATCGGTAAATTCCTTCTCAATCTACATGGATAATCCGAAAGTTGAGGATCGTTCTTCCCAACAAGGGCTTCAATTATAATTGGGCCCCCAACTCGTAGGGGTTGCGATGGATATCCCTCCAAATGAGTCGATTTGTTGCTCCGAATGCAGAGTTATCAAAGTAGATCATGTCCCGTGCAGTAAAAGTAATAATTGCTAGGTTATTTGATGCTGATACAGAAATTAGAGCTCATGATCAATTCATAACGCGACCACAAAATTTCATAACAAATTGAATCTACATGCCCAATCATTTTCCAACTCTGTTTTGTCCATGCCATGATCTTTGGAGACCTTCGTATTGGTGGAAGGGACAGGGGGTGATGTGCAACCGAGTGCTTTGCACTGTGTTGTATCTTCCTGTCCTACTTCTCCTTTACTACAAAATAGCCTTTAAATTTATTGCAAATGGCGTAAAAAAAGAAATTGAAAATGAAAATATATACAGAGTGGTTTTTTACAACGAAGACTTGTGTTTTATAGTTATAAAAGAAGATACAAATTAGACGGCTCATAAGCCTCCACAATACAAACACTAAAATGCAAACAGATGAAACAAACAAATAGTCTATAGGCCAAGAAAAATATAAAAAATTCCGTTTCATGAACATGGCTTTGATTACACACCCGGTCCTAACCTCTCACCAAAAAATTATTATCTTGCTTTATAACCTACCACCAATTTTGAGTTCTTGGTTTACTAATCAAACATTCATCTTGAGATGGAAAGACTATATTGTTCTTTTTGGGTACCGCCTCCAAATTTGAATCCTGGCTTCGTCCCTGATCCAGCTCAATTCCCTCTCTAACATAATTAACAAACTTAAAAACAACTCCTTAACTAACTCTGGACTCTCTCTAGCAGCTGCAACTTTCATCCCAATTCTCAAGCACCTAAGAAACCTCGTACATGGTAGGTCTACAATTTGGATCAGCACATAAGCACCATATTGCTAGATTAAAAATGTAATCCAATTCATCTTTTAGCTTTTGACTTGTTGGAAGTGAGAGACGAGGATCCAAGACTTCTGCTAATTGTACGTGATCATTGTCAGTGGTGGAGGATTGAACTGAGTTCCACCCGGATGCAATCCCATCAAAATCTCAAGTGTCAAAACACCAAAGCTGTACACGTCGTATTTTTCTGTCATTGCCATTGTGTACGATAATTCTAGCTGTGTTAAGGAAAAAACACAACAACAATGTCAAATGTTAGATCTCACTCGTACATAGAACTAAGCAGCAAAATAAACGATGGTACGTAATTTGCAGCGGTTGCCTTGGAAAAAGAACAAATGACTTTAAACTTGTTTCAAAATGTGGTTTTGCTGTCGCGTGCAGTTGAAAATGCAATGAACTAAAGGCGTGAGGAATGTAACGCGTAATGTGAAACCTAAAGCCGTTCATTCAATATCGGATCATACCGATATACTTGCAATTTGTATTGCCTTCACCGCAAAATAAGTACAGTAAAGATGCACATTAAACGAGCTCTATTTTTGAAATTTTCCAAAGAACTACTAATTAAAGTACGTGGAGCAATATATCCGTATGTGCCCGCAACAATACACTCTTGCTCGATATATCTGGAACCCGTGGGTGTTGTGCAGCCCACGGCACGCTCGTGCCGGCATCATTCCGATGATCGGTCGCATGCAAATAGGTTTTAGCGACGGTAATACACATTTTGCAACTGTATTACCATCGATAAGTGTTGGGGTGCAAACCCAAAAACAGAGTCAACTCAACCCCCAAAAGTCAAAAACACGTTCAAATCAACCCCAAAGTTCACGCACAAATGGAGACCCAAAAACAGACTCAAATCAACCCCAAAGTTCACGCACAACTGTTGAATAATAGACCAAAAGAAGGCTGGACTTAGACCTTCACCCTTTTCACATTGAAACACCACTCAAAGGAGCACCACTTTCTTTCTTTTTCAGAAAACTGATTATCAGATTACCAAATGGACTTCAAGTCTTCCTTTGGCTTCCAAAGGAAGCTAACAAATGACAAGGGCATGTGCAAAACATGTGCCTCCAAAATTTGAAGAACTTGCTACCCAAACACAAGCTCACAAATTAATTCTTTTTAGGCCAAAACAAATTGGGCTAATACAAAAATTATTGGGCACCACAAAATTAGAACAATGAGGGACCCAATACAAACCCAGTTCGGAAAATTCCCTTGCCAAGTTATTGATAGGGCATGTTCAAGTTAAATGTTTATTGAAGCCAAATTCAAATAATAAGGACTAGAAGTGACATTTTGGTTAACAGTAGAGTACCAAACCCTGAGGTTACATATTAAGCGTTTAGAGAAAGCGAGAGCAAGAACGGGGATTGAGATCAGAAGTGTAGATCATACGATTAAAAGCGAAGAATCTTAAAAGATTACATGACCTAGTGCTGGAGCCATGGGATGTGGACGGGACAATTTTTTTTTTTTTTTATTAACCTGAGGAGATGATACAGCAAGTTTAACACAAATCATCCCCACCAAACCCCTAATAAAGTTGGTAAAGACGCAAAACACAAGTGAGAAAAGTGACACGGTACCACCAAGAAAAGGGAGATGGCAATCATCCATCATGTTTCAAGCAAGAAACCCAACGGGGTTTGGCCAAATGGGCATGAGAAAGCAATAATGTTTTCTTTCCATGAGGTTGCATGTTCGAAATACTAATTATACAAAGGCCAAAATTCCAAAGCTTGAGACTACTGGAGAGTGTGCCCGCTTGTTAACTTCATGGCCTCTAAATTAGTCTAAGTGCACACAGGCTGGTCTGGACATTAGTTCTTAAAAAATTGAAAATGACTAAAAACATGTTTCACGCTTGAACTTCAAAAATAGATGCGGCAATCCTAAAGAATCAACGGAGGGACTGTGAATTCCAAAGGGCTTTTGGACTTCATGCAACCAAAAGATTCCAATTGAAGGGGTCCAGTCCTCTCTGTAGATTTGTTGAATTTTGTGAAGAATCAAGGTAATAGGAGTCCCAAAATGCAAAACTTAGCCTTTTAAGTGGATATAGGTAATTCAATGTAGGTCTAGAATTTGGATCGGCAGGTGCCATATTGCTAGATTCAAAATGAAATCCACTTCATCTTTTTGCTTTTGACTTGTTCGAAGTGAGAGACGATGATCCAAGACTTCTGCTAATTGTGTGCGTTTGTTGTCAACCGATGAGTAGAGGTTTGAAATGAGTTCCCCCGGATGCGATCCCATTAGAATCTTGAGTGTCAAAACACCAAAGATCAACTCACTGATACACACAGACCAGCTAGTTCACACACTCTCCACACTGGTACACGCAGACCAGTTACAAGCTTCCAACAAAATAGATAACCCGGATTATTTCAGAGAACAAAATCCTAACTGACAACACAGTAGATTGAATTGGGTTCTCCCTCTCTCACAAGGTGGGTTTATAAGTGGTGCGATTCAATCCCTCAATGAAAGGGTGAATTTACAAGTGTAGGCTCGAGAGTATATGAAATCTACGGTGAAAACTCTCTCTCAAGTCTAAAGAAGAAACTCTACGGTGAATATGTCAAACTTGTTTTTTGAATGTATGATAAAATTAATTCCCCTTGATGAGGATTGGTAAAAATCTTCTCTTTAAAATAGATAAATGATGATTCCAGAAGTCCTCTCTTTTCAGCCGCTTCAACTCCAACGTTCAGCACGTTGATTGCAATGTTTCCTTTTGCGACCCAACGAACAACTAATTGATTTCTTTGCCATCTCTGATACGGCTTCCTGTAAATAAAGTCAACACACAAACTTTTATATCACAAAGCATATATTTGAAAATGTAATCCCCTTCGCCACAGTTTGCATTAATTGAATATCTCCCTTTTTTCAGAGCCTTATCTCAATGAATATTGGTAAATCAAATTGGGTCTGCAATTTTCGAATTGAGTTAGGAAAATAGAATTCTAAATTTTTAGAGCACGAAAGATTTTAGTAATAATCTTGGTCCCATGATTAAACCTAGAGAAAGAGTAGAAACAGAGCACGACTAGAAGGCAAGCTGCCTGTTTCCGTGAACCATCCAGACCGCCGATTGGGCATCCCGGCGGTCTTCCACCCCTGCATCCGGAGCACCTATGCGGGCTTGGTCCAGTGGGTCGTGATTTTATTCATTCGTATTGATTATTTGATTTTTTCCAACTCAAAATTGGAAAAAATGGAGTGCGTTGTGCATTTCCTCCAAAAAGTTGAGCGGCTGGTAAAAAGCCCTTAATCAAATACCACATGGCCCAAAGAAGACCCCATTCTGTCTATAGCCCAAATCAATTCTTCGTTGCAGAATTAGAACAGCAAGTGGATGACCACTTTAAAGATTGAAGAACCACTTAGAAAAATGGATGACCATTAAGAAAGAATCACATACCGGACTTTTGGGGTTAGAAAATCTTGGGTCTAAACGTTAAATTTGACCCAGGTACCTGTACCTTGTAAACTGAATTAGCCCAATAAAAGCAAATAGACAGTATCCATTTTATCTAAAAATAATCAATCTCGCATAAATATGTTTATCAATGAAATTGAAATTCATTGAAAAACATCATCATCAAAATCAAATCCCTAACATAATCTTGCAATTCTATTATGTTTCCAAGAAGCTGTTTGGTATGGCTAGTGGATTGGCTGGTTGATTACTTGCTAACCATGCCTTTATTTTGGGGCCTGTGGCAAATGATTGTAGGGAGGGTTTGATGCCAATCTAGTTAGGATGTTTCCCTCCCGGTTGTGATGCTTTTTCTGCCACATTTTCATCCATTGTATCTTGTTTATTTTGGAATAATGAAATTCTTTTTTTGCCATGCAAAAAAAAAGAAAAAAGAAAATGAGTCCTGCTGCGGGTACAACACTTTCGTGTATACCAAATGTACACCGCCTCCGTGGAACTCATTTCGGATCCCGCACAAATGATCGGAGTTGCTCAATATTCTTAAAACACTTTTTAAGGATAACTATAAATAAAAAGGAAAAATTAGTCATAAATGCACTGGCCCTGTTCGGTTTAGAGTTTTGTTTTAGTTTTGATTTTGTTGACATCATCATTTCTCTCATTTCTCCCTCTATCTCTCTCCACTCATTACACCTGCTTACATCATCAAAACTAACTAAACTACAAACCAAACACAACCACTATAGTTTGCCTTATTGAAGGGAAGGACAATGAATTTTTGCAATTAAACATAAAGACATTATTTTTAGTATTCATTTAGCAAAAGGACTAAACTAGGGGTGCACACCGGCCCAGTAGCCCACCCAACCCAACCCGATTTTTTTAGGGCTTGGGATAAATATTTAGGCCCTATGGGCCGGGCTGAGTTGAGATTTTAAGCCCGTTTATTAAATGGGTTGCGTTTGGGAAATTTCTCTAAGGCCCAGCCCGGCCCGTTCCGATTTAAGTACAGTAATATTTTATTTTAATACTCGATATAGAGATTGATGAAGTTGGAGGGTTCTATCTTTTTTAGTACTTTAATTGCATTTTAATTTATAAGTCTGTTTCTAATATTTCTATAAGAACTTAGAACTTAAAGTATATTATTACAGTTGTGAATTGAAATTATGATAGTTAGGGTTGATTAATTTATATTTGTGATACTATGCTTTAAAAAAATAAATGGGTTTGTTGGACGGGCTTGGGAAATTAAATTTTTTTTTGAGTTGGGCTTGGGCATATTGAATGAAGCCCGATCATAAATGGATCGGGCTTGGGAATGCTCAAATCTCGTTATTATCTACTATAAGCCCGGCCCGAACCCAGCCCGGCCCGGTGTATGTGCACCCCTAGACTAAACACACACTCTCTCCTTATTTTTGACATAAACACCCTTTATGGGTTCAATCTATATTACTATTAAAATAGGGAACTGTTTGTTTACTTTTATTATTCCTAAACCACCCTCGACTTTGAAAGACATGGAAATACCATCCCCTCCAATTCATTCACTACTTCCGAAATGTCGGCACATCTCCAGATACAAATCAGCAATTGGCAAACCATTTAAAGAAACTGGTTAATTCCTATTCCACCGTTTCATTCGTTCAAGATAGTTTTGAGAAATACGTTGCTGTAGTGTTTTTTCTTTTTAAAAAAAAAAAAAATCTATACGAATTGAAATCTAAAAAATTAGTGACATTTCACAAATTTTTTAATAGCGCGGAAGTGGTTGGACGGAGATCGGGTGGGAGTCGCCAGAGGTAGGAGTTGATTTTTTTGAATTTTTTGTACAAAATTAGAACTTTTAGAAATTAGTGAAATCTCACTAATTTTTTTAGGCCGGCGGAAGTGGTCGGCCAAAGGTGGGGTAGTTGTTAGCGGGAGGTAGGAGTTGATTTTTTTGAATTTTCTGTACGAAATTATAACTTTTAAAAGTTACTGAAATCGCACTAATTTTTTAGGCCACCGGAAGTGGTTGGCCAAGGGTAGGGTAGTTGTCAGCGGGAGGTAGGAGTTGAATTTTTTGTACAAAATTAGAACTTTTAAAAATTAGTAAAATCTCACTAATTTTTTGGGCTGCCAGAAGTGGTCGGCCGGAGGTGGGATAGTGAGTGGTGGGAAGTAGGAGTCAACAAGATTGAGAATGACAAGGTTTAGCTGCTCCCTCACTTATCATTTTTTTCTTTTTTTTTAACGGCTCATTATCATTTCCCTGGATGTAGGATGGTGATGTTTTTGAATTTTATGTTCGAAATTAAAATTTTATAGGATTAGTGGCATTTCAATAATTTTTTTGCTCGTCGAAAGGGGACAGCTAGAGGTGGGGTGGTGGTCGGCTGGAGGTGGGGTGGTAATTTTTTTTAATTTTATGTTCGAAATTAGAATTTTTCAAAATTAGAGACAGTTCACTAATTTTTTTGGTCGCCGGAAGTGCTTGGCTAGCGGTGGGGTGGTGGTCGGCTGGAGGTGGGGTGTTGATTTTTTTGAATTTTTTGTTCGAACTTTGAATTTTTAAAAATTAGTGACACTTCACTAATTTTTTTGGTCACCGGAAGTGCTTGGCCAGAGATGGGGTGGTGATCGGGCGGAGATGGGGTGGTGATTTTTTTGAATTTTTTGTTCGAAATTTGAATTTTTAAAAATTAGTGACACTTCACTAATTTTTTTGGTCGCCAGAAGTGCTCGATCAGAGATGGGGGTGGTGGTCGGCCAGAGGTGGGGTGTTGATTTTTTTGAATTTTATGTTCGAAATGTGAAATTTTTAAAATTAGTGACACTTCACTAATTTTTTTGGTGGCCGAAAGTGGTAATCTAGAGGTGGGATGGTGGTCGGCCGGAGGAGGAGTGGTGATTTTTTTGAATTTTATATTCGAAATTTGAATTTTTGAAAAAATTAGTGATACTTCACTAATTTTTTTTTTTATCTTTATGTTCGATTGCGAAAGTTCCTTGTCCTTCCTTTTAAAAATGGCAAATGTTTTTTGTTTTTATGTTCGATTGCAAAAGTTCTTTGTCCTTCCCTTTAAAAATGCCAAATGTTTTGGATTTTTGGCTAAGTGGCCCAAATAAAAATTAGAAAAATAAGCTCATTTTAACATCGGTAAGGCCTTGATTGATTATTTGCCTAATTTCATGTCAGTAAATTAGGCGTAGCTAATTTTTTAAAATTTTCCCTTAAAAAAGTGTCTTAAGAATATTCAGTGGCTCCGATCATTTGTGTGGAACTCTAAAATGGGTTCCAGGGAAGCAGTGTACATTTTGTGTACACTAAAATGTTGTACCCATAGTTTTATTGACAATAAAACATCCAAAGAAGCCTCCCTACAAACTGTTGGGGAAAAATAGCATGGAACAAGTATAAAGAGGCACTTAAATAATCATCCTTTTAGTCACTTGAAATTAGAAAATCATCCTGAGCCTATTTAGGAGTTATGTTTCCATCCCGAGATTCAAATAAACCCTAAAATGCCCTTTATATTTGTGTAATTATATAATTATAATATATTAAGGGATTGAGGACTAAATTAAAAATTGCATATATGGGGCGGTAGGTAGTGGACCATTTTCAAAGTTATGAGGTCCTATGCTGCAATTACGGGATTGGGGATAAAACCCAATCCCTAATATCTCGTTCATCCACCATCCTCAATCTTCATCCTCCCCTATAATTACAGAATACCTAACTGTGAAAAAACCCTCATTTAACCATTATGCATTATTTCCGGACTTAACAGATTAGAAAGGATCCCAAAATATAAGCCTTCCTTTAAAGATCAAATCCCATACAAAGCTTCCATCTCTGTCTCTGAAAATCCAAAAAATGTTTCATCCCTCCAACGAATCACCACCCAATATCGTCTTCCTCCGCCACCGTCGACCACCAAAAACCTCAATCGCACACCAGTACCGATCGAACCTGAACCGGTTCCCTCGCTCCCACCAATTCTGGGACGCCAATGTCATGTCCAGAGCCGGTGAGAAGCTAGGGTCTCGCCTATCTGAAATCGGCGTATCCAATGTCGTGTTCGATTTTAACAAGGAGATGTCTAGGCCGTTCACCACCAAAGAATTGTGGGTCCATTGTTTGATTCCATTAAGCACGCCGGAGTTACGGTTTTCAGCGCTGAGAAGTTGCAATTCGGGAGTTACTGATTGTTTGTTGCATTTGAATTCTATTTGGGTACTGGGATATACAAGAAATCAGGACAATTGAGAAATTTTGCTTCAGTTCAAAGGTTAGAATTTGTAGTCTCCAACCCCACAATGGATAGATGGTGAAAGGCAGGGCCGAGAATGAAGATCGCAGGTTAGCCAATCGGTGGGATTCACAGCCTCATGGGTGAATCCACGAGAATGAAATGCCAAGGCAGAGGAGAAAGAGCATGGTTACTTCCTTTTTTTTTTTTTACTGGTTATGTAATATTTATCGTGTTTGTTGATCCTGGTATTCGAGTTTACCATGAAATTTGTTAACATGGTATTGGAGTTTACCATGTTTATTGATAGGGATATATTTTTGTTATCATGATTCGAGGGTGATGGATCAGCTTGATTACGTTTACCATAGTTTTTGTTAATATTTATCATGTTTGCTGATCCTGGTATTCGAGTTTAGCATAAAATTCGTTAATATGGTATTCGAGTTTACCATGATTATTGATAGGGATATATTTTTGTTATCATGATTCGAGGGTGATGGATCAAATTGATTATATCTACCATAGTTCTTGTGTACGTATTTTTTACCATGATTATATTTGCCATGGTTCTTGTGTGAGTATTTACCATCCAGTTCAGATGGTATTCAAGTTTTACCATGAAATGTGTTTCAAGTTTAGTATGAAATCAGTTACGATGATAAACAAGTTTACCATGGAATCAGTTCAAAATGATGTTTAAGTTTACCATGAAATATGTCTGAACTTTTTTTCTCCACTTTATCAAATCCCCCTTCTTATCCGGTTGTAAAGATCAAATAAATCCGCACTCATGATTTGAAATATTTGCCAAATTCGAAATCTCCTATAGTTTAGGAAATTAGGTTCAATTAAAACTGAAATATGTAACAATATATATGTTAGTGTAGGTGTATAACTAGAAAAGGGTATAAGTGGTAAATCACAAATAATTAGGATGAAAACATAATTGTTCAAAATAAACGGTATGAAAACTTACGTGCTATCTCTAAATAGGATGATTATTTAATTACATCAAGTATAGAGGACTGTTTCTGTTGCACCAAAAAAATAAATCACAGAGGAAGAATAAAATGCACAGCCAATAATATCCCGAATGCGCAAATAACAGGTATGCGAGACACAAGCAATTTTTACGTGGTTCCCCCAAAATTTGAAGTACGTCCACAGGACTGAAATCCGATTACACTATTACCAATGTTTTACAAATGAGAAACAAAGATCCTTCAAATCACCCAAAGATTTATTTCAACAAAGTTATAACAAGCAAAAGGAAAGACCTCAACAAACCCTACAAACTGCTGCAAATGGAATCCCAAAAACAGAGTCAAATCAACCCCAAAGTTCACGCACAAATGAAGACCCAAAAACAGAGACAAATCAACCCCAAACTTCACGCACAAGCTGTTGAATAAAAGACCAAAAGAAGGCTGGACTTAGAGCTTCACCCTTTTCACATTGAAACACCACACAAAGGAGCACCACTTTCTTTCTTTTTCCGAAAACTGATTATCAGATTACCAAATGGACTTCAAGTCTTCCTTTGGCTTCCAAAGGAAGTTAACAAATGACAAGGGCATGTGCAAAACATGTTCCTCCAAAATTTTAAGAACTTGCTACCCAAACACAAGCTCACAAATTAATTCTTTTTAGACCAAAACAAATTGGGCTAATACAAAAATTATTGGGCTTCACAAAATTAAAATAAGGAGGGACCCAATTCAATCCGGTAAATTCCCTTGCCTAGTTGTTGATAGGGCATGTTCAAGTTAAATCTTTATTGAAGCCAAATTCAAATAATAAGGACTAGAAGTGAAATTCCGGTTAACAGTAGAATACCAAACCTAGAGGTTACATAAGGGGCGTACCTTAGAGAAAGCGAAAGAAAGAACAGGGATTGAGAACGGCTATGCCCCTGACTATGCAAAAGAATCGAGGTCAAGGTGTCTCGTCCATTGCGGTTTCCCTGCCTTTGGGGATTGACATAATATATAATAGGCCTAGATCTATGCCCTTTAATGAATTGAATGGTCCTTCAACCTTAGTTTAATTCTAAAGGCCAGCATGGATCCTCTCAGAATCTGCGGGAGGTGTTGTGCGGTACATGTTGTGGGCCGTGTTGTGCAGCAAAACGACGTAGTTTTGTTCATTTTCTTGGTACACTTCAATAGGCCCTGTTTGGAGAGTTAATTTTGAGGTTCAATTTTAGGGTTCAATTTTAGGGGATTTAGGCTCTTTGGGGTAGAATATAGTGGTTTTAGGCACTTGGATTTAGGCACTTTGGGTTTAGGCATTTTGGGTTTAGACACTTTGGGTTTAGGGTTTAGGCACTTTGTAGTGGTTTTTTCCTTTTTCCAAACAAAGTCTTTGGAAGCTTCAGAGGTGTCACGCCCTTATTTTTAATAATCAAAATACAAATATAATTCACGTAGGATAAGTCAAAAGTCATACATTTCATCTTTAAAAAATCATAGTCAAATACGCAATCTCAAAGTCTTCATTCCACGTGTCCCAAATCCACGAATACAAAGGCCCAAACTCATAAGTTAAAAGATTGAGGTTATTACATAATTTGAATACTGTCAAAGATTGAGGAAGTTTAAAGTTACATAATCATCTTCCAAAAATACTAGGTATAGGGATGAGAAAATAACTTCATGATCATATTTTCCTCATGGTATGCAATCACACTCTGAGCATCCAACTCATGTGTCTTGCCGAGTACCTGAAAATGATAGGTTGAGCTACACTAGCCCAGTAGAGAAAAATCTAACAATTCTAAATGCAATGAAATGTATATGAGTGATAGACAAGAAAGCATAGGTCAAGGAACAAGAATTAAGAGAGAGGTAAATAGTTTAAGGACTTGAAGGCACACGTAAGCTACTAAATTCTATCAACTCATACCCGGCTCGTACCCGACATGCACACAACATGCCACATGTGTCCCCAAAACATTTATCATATTCATCACATTCCTTTTAAACATTTGATATCCCTGCTCGTACCCAACACGCACACGACACACCACATGTGTCCCAAAACATTTATCACATTCATCACATTCCTTTTAAACATTTGATTATTCTCCGGGCATGCCATATAGGCCCCATGTCACTCCGAGCATACCCTAGTGGGCTCCGTGTCACTCCGGGCATACCCTTTCGGACCCCGTGTCAATCATCTTACATTCATATCATCACTTATCAAAATGCAAGTTCAATATAGTCTCATATACAACTCACATGTTACATTATCCATTTACATGTATCTCGAACTTCCCACTCAACCCGAATACACGCCAAGTATTAATAAATGCACCATGACCTCACCAAATACACCAAATAAGAAGAGATAAGTGACACCAATCAATCCCCATTATCATTAAGTACCCAAGTGCTACCAAGGTGGAAAATGTCCAAACACAAGTGAAAAAATGTTTAGGGACCAAACAAGTGCATGGGGGTGAGCCGGAACAACACATCAAAAACCGCCCATGAAGCTGTCAAAACCGCCCAGGCGACCACAAATCCCGCCCGGGCGGGTTTTCCAGAGAGAGGGCCAAAAATGACCCAAAAATGAAATTTTTGGGGATTTTGCTCTATAACTCCAAATTGGATGATTCCAAAGCCAAATATCAATGGAATTGGCTAGAGGGAGATAATTTAACACTCAATTTGAGCAAGGAAGCAACAATCAACAAGAGTCAAGCATTTACTCATTCAAAAATGGCTAGAAAATAGGTTTCATACAAATTACAAGCCTTAGCATGAAATCAAGCAACAAATTGATGAGTTGGCTATCAAATGGAGAGGGGATTAACTTAGGAACTAGAAAATGTTAAGTTCTTCACACAAACATGTCTACAAATAATTATGTGTAGGAGGAGATTCACACACACATACACAACAAATACACTTAGAAGAGTTAGAAATCTCCCTACCTCTTGTGATTTAGCTTGAAAAACTTCCAAGAAGCAAAACCCAAAGTCTAGCTTCAAGATCCAAGGAAAGTTCTTCAAACACCGGAGTGAAATAAGCACATCAACACGTAGAGTACGAGATTTTATGAAGGTTTTGTGAAGGGAGTAAGCTTAGAGCTTGAGATTTGGCTAGGTTGGTGAAGAGAGAAGTTGGAGAAACCATGGAGGAGAGAGAGAGAGGGACAGCTGGGGTTTTTTTGTGGAGAAGATGAACTTCTCTCTCTCTTCTCCCACCACACACACATATAATATCTCATATAATTACACCCCAAGTCCAAATGTGGCTAGTGTAATGCAATTAGGTCCAATCCTACTCACAACACTTAATAATCCATCACTTTAGCATTTTAATTAGTTTCTCACATTTTCCCAACTTTATTTTCGGAAAATTATATGAAAATATAGGTCTTTATAAGAGGTATGCCAATACCGCACAACACCTACCCCGGATCCTCTCATGAGACCCATCCACTATTACTACAAAAAAAGTTATACACCGAGTTTTCCTTTTTTAGCACCAATTGCTAAAAGTCAATTTTCTATAAAGTTGATAAAGCCAATTTTGTTTCCCATTAGCTAAAAACTAAGTTGGTGAAAGCCAATTTTCTCTCACACTCCTTTTGCTAAAAAAACAAGTTGCTAAAATCACTTTGGTGCTTTTTGCAAATAGGAGTGGGGGGCAAAGCTTTTAGCAAATGAAAAACTCATCCTAAATTGTCTACTACGCAACGACTTAGCAAAAAGACAAAAATTAGGGTGGGTATCAAGCTGAGTTTTCCATTTTCGCACAAATTACTAAAAGTCAATTTTTCATATAAAAGTACTAAAAACTAAGTTGCTAAAAGCCAATTTTCTCTTACATACTCCTTTTGCTAAAAATAAATTGCTAAAATCACCTTAGTGCTTTTAGCAAAGGGAGAGTTAATTAGGGGTCCTGCACAAAAAAGATCATTATGATTCCATCCTATGAGATTTGAAAATTTATGATTCCGTCTTGAAATTCAAATAAATCCCAAAACACCCTTTCTCTCTCTTAATTTTTCTAATCTCTCTACTAATCTTTCTTAATTTATCTCTCTCCTAATCTTTCCTAATTTACCTCTCTCTCTCTCTCTCTCTCTCTCTCTCTCTCTCTCTCTAAAATCTCTCTTTTCTTTTCTTTTTTTAATTCTCTCTTCTCTATTCTTCTCACACCTAAAATCTCCAAACAAAATTAAAAATAAATAATCATGAAATTTTGACCTAATGCACCACAAAAAAAATGGCAGATTAATGCACCACAAAAAAATGGTAGATTAACCATGAAACGTATAGTAGATTAATGCACCATATTTACTTTGTTGAATCACCAAAGTGCCGAAGTGCTAAACTAGTGGACCACATTTTATTGTATCAAATCACCCAATATGGTAAAATCAATAAACCATGTTCACGTGTCAGTGAACATGGTTTATTGATTTACCACTTTTACTATATCAAATCACCAAAATGGTAAATCAATAAACCATATTCACTGTATGAAATAACCATCGTTAGAAAGGCATGTGAATATGGTTTATTGATTTACCATTTTTATTGTATCAAAGAAAAACACCAGCTTGAATCGAAAACAAACTACCATTGAATAAAAAAAAACCGCTGCCATTAACAAGATCCGAAACCCACAACCACCATACAACACGAAACAAAATATTACAGTAATCAAACGAGATTGTGAGATCGGTCGAGATTAAAAGGTTACTCGTTAGGTTTTTCCATCGCCGTCGAGACCAATCAATTCCGAGTTTGGCGGCGGTGCACCATGTGGTCAAATTGTGATGGAGCTCTATGCCGACACCACTCCACGCACTGTAGAGAACTTTTAGAGCACTCTCCTACCAAAACGTGATGGAGCTATTCCCTTCCGATCTACGACCTTTGATCTCCAACCACCACAGCTACATGGTGGTGGTGGCACTCCGTCACCACCATCCCCGCTTAACCATCTCAATCTAGAGACAAAGTGAGAATAATTTCAGGGATCTTCAAAATACCAGAGAGAATCGGCTTGATTCAAAAATGAAACACTAAAGGCAAGGATAAAATTAATTGTATGTGTATCCTGTGATTTGTGGAAAAATTTCTGGTTTACAAATTTATGACGTCAATCAAGGGAGGTTAGGATGTACAAATTAGTATAGAATATAATATTAGTATATATTAGTATAGAATATAATAGTAATTGATGTCAATTAAGGGAGGTTAGGATTTGTGGAAACTTCTTGTTTACAAATTTATGACGTTAATTAAGGGAGGTTAGGATGTACAAATTAGTGTAGAATATAATATTAGTATATATTAGATACTAATTAAATACCTAATAAGGGCATAACCGTCCTAATATCCTTTTACAGGATGAAATCATAACTATTCAAACTACATGGGATTGGATCATAACAATCTTTTTTGAATAGGATAGCTAATTAAAATTCTCTTTGCAAACGGGAAACTCAACATAAAGTGGTGTGCGTACGTAAATTCCTAAAAGCTAATACAATTCCCGCTGAAAAGTGGCAACCGGCTACCCGACGAATTTGTTGGTAGTATGTGTGGTCATACAAGGTAATAAGTGAGAGTATCATATTAAATGGTAAGTAAACCATATTGTGTGGTAAGTAAAACTACAAATTTTTCTTCGGAAAAATAGTAAAATCAACTCGTTTTTAGCAATTAAACCTTACTTTTTTGAATGATTTTGATCTAACGACTGTAGTTAACATAACTTTCAGTCGAAGGGTCCATATTTGATGGGAGTACCATGCTCCCATATGTCTCCAAAGCATAATTATGTCCAACATTTAAAAACATAACCTTTTGAAAAACCAATGGAAGAATAACCGTTTGACTTTGGCAATGCCGAAAAGGACGTGCGTAAAAAGACTTTCCTAATAGGACTTCCTTTTGGGTGGTTGCGACCGAGTCATAAAATCGCCAAAAAAGACTCCAACTATAACAAATGCAAGACTTTGAAAGCTAGTTTGGTATGTAGCTGGCCATATTGTTCCTACTCGTTTTCATTCAAGAAAAATAATCTACTTGATTTTGACTGCAATCTTTAATGTATACTAGAAATTTTAACCATAAACCTCTTGGTGTGCTTATTATTCAAGTTCTTCTTTCTATGTTCCAGTTACTTGGTGTGATTACTGGCTTTAATTGGGGCCCCCGCTAGTGAACGGTGGAATTAATCTTCCAGAATTAATTGAGATATGCGAAAGTTAGCCCGGACACTTGGTTATCACCAAAAAAAAAAACTTGGTGTGATTAATGTGTTTGTAAAACACATATTTTACGGTACAAATATTCAAACCATTGAGGCAAGAGTAGCTGTCAAAGATGGTAATTGTCAAAGATGGAAAAGTACAAATGGCTTCAGCTTGACTGCAATATGCTGTCGCCTCTCAACCACCCATTTTATACCTTGACTGCAATATACTGCAATATGCTGTAGCCTCTCAACCACCCATTTTATATGCTGTCGCCTCTCAACAACCCATTTTAGAGAGACGTAGCTTTCTTTTGTTGAAGATTCTTACCAGTAAAAATAGACTCTTACAAGCCATGGTTTTTTTCAAAAAAATTGAACAAGTATAAATCGCTTCTGCTTTGAACTCGGACTGGAAAGAAGTTAAATTCTTCTCATTAAAAACATTCTTATCCTTATCAGGCTCAATAAATTTTGGATCAGATTTAATCTCAAAATTAAACACATTATACTCTAGCTAGTCTCTTTTTCAGAGCTCGCAAAATCAGACTCTCTATTCTGACTTTAATATATTAAACTATTTTATCTTTCTACTTCTACTTTTTTATTCAAATATTTTTCTAAATTTTTTCATTCTTATATTTTTACTATTTTCAAACAAACAAAATAATTTTAGGGTAAAAAGCAAATACACCCCCTCATCCATCACTCTTTTTCAGAGACACCCCTCATCTATAAAAGTGAACACGGAAACCCCCTCATCTATAAAAAGTTATCATTTAGTCCCCTTCCGTCCAGTATGGGCTTAACTCCGTTAGCGGAAGAAAGGCATTTACGTGATTGCCCATATATAATGAAGGACAAACTAACCAGTTTCTTCGACCATGAAAGCTTTTGCCAAATAGGGAACAAATATTCAGAAACCCACGTCAGACACTCTTTTTTTTTAAGTGAAAATTTCATCATTTTCTTTTCTCGGAAAATGAGAGGCATAGAAGCAAAAACCTTTCTTTTATTTGAATTCCCATCTTTCATTGTTTCAAGCACCTCTTCATACAGCTCTCCTTCTATATACTAGGGCTCTGGGCACACGAGTTGCCTGGGCACGTCAAATTTTAATAAAGAAAAAAAAGTTAGTGGCAGTTAATAGGGCAATGGATAATTGTGTGGCAATGTGTAATTGTGTTAAAAGTGCAATTTAGAAATTCAAAATTATAAGTAAGCCTCAAAAACTAATCCATACAAAAGTGTTACTCCCCCTTTCTATATTAGAACTGATATTTCCCCATCTAATCTTTCCATAGTTTCCAGGTTTAACATTTGCCAGGTATACGCGTTTTGAAGAATAACATTGTTCTTGTAATACAATTTTTATTTTTATTTTTGAATCCGGAGATGGCACGAGCAACCTCACCCTCTCTTACCCTCCATCCCTGAGACCAAGTCTTCTTGTGGATCAAGAAACCAAAGCCTTTGAAGTCTTCTTGTGGCCCAAGTCTTCTTAGTATTGGAATTTTGGGTATAAAAGGACATGCATGAACCCTACATCACCTGTCTTTTATGCTTGAGCAAAAATGGCAATAAAAATGCTTTCTGTTGTTTGGAAAGTCCTTTTGATTTGTACCCTTCTCTTGGGTTCTCACGTGGCTGCTAGAGAACTGCTCCAGACTTCGGATCCCCTTGCCCGTCGTGAGTTTTTTCTCCTCTTATCTATTATTCACTTGATCCGAAAATAACAGAAAATGCTACAATACCTACTCTTTATATGAGTGTACACGATATGCACCCTTAGATGAATAGAATTTTATGATGCTTTGATATAAATTCGTAACATTATCCTTGAATTCATAATTTTGTATATAAACACATATGAGTGTGTACACGATCGACCCATTTTGACGTTGTGAATCTTTTATAAAAACCTGGTGAATTTTCTACGTATATTCTGAATTTTTTTTTACACACAATGTTATGAATTTAAGGTGATTCAAGAAATTGCTTAGCGTACATCTCCAAATTAGGAGACTGTATTGTAGCAGTTTCGAGAACTATTCTTGGTAATTTTAACCATAATTGTGATTTTTTGTGTCTCCTCTGGAATGCCTAAACAAGAACATGCATTTTCGGATACTTTTATGTCAAATTTGTTATTTTTTTCGTATCTCGCGCGTTATTGATTTTTCCCTTTTTATTTGCTCAAGAAATGTCATTATTGACCCGTGATGTGTCTTGTTGAACAGAGTTGTCACTTACGAATTCGCCCAGAGGCGATTTACCGGGGGGCCATAATCCATGAAATTAATTTCATCTCTTTCAGAATAAGAGGCTCCTCATCAGGACAAAATTTTAGGTTCGAGACTCATATTTTTTTTTTTTTAGCTACTATTTTTGCTTTTCTGTATTTTTCAAATTAAATAATGAAGTTGTAGTGAATCTTGTAATTATGAAGTTGAAAAGGAGTTATATTAAATAATGAAGTTGTGGTGAATCTGTAAATAACTCTAATTAATCGTACCATTGTCGTTTGTTGTTTCGAGATTTATGGCAATGATTTAATGGCAAAATCCAATAATGTATAAACCCTGGAATATGAAAAAAGTAAAATTTTGTTGGTTATCCTGACGTACGTATGGTTATAACTTGTAGCATTCTTGGACCAATTATTAATTCTTGTGTTGGGCAAGTTCATCCGAAGTTTTGCTCCGATTTTGATGGCCCCCAACTAGTAGGCGGGTAGTTGATCCTCTAAATGATCAGTGAAAACAAAGTTATCAAGAATCCACATTGTCTCCAGTCCACTTTTGAACTTTAGAAGATGGTCCATGTAATCGCATCCTTCCAAAAGTGCTTTTAAAGGGTAAGATTTATCGAGATGAAAGGTTGTGATTGAACTACATCAGTTTCTTTGCAGTTAAGCCGGTTTCCTATGAAAACTGATCATGTCCCACCGACTAAAGAAATTTTTGACAGTTATTTGTTGCTACAATGTTTAAATACTTTCCGCCGGCAGTGGAAACCGTGGATTTTTCACCGCTGCCATTGTTGGCCCCACCGTACATTACCGTGGATTTTCCACCACCGCCATTGTTGGCCATACCGTGCATTTATTGTAGTCATCTGATCTTATAGAATATCCAAGAAAAAATCATTTTCATCGAACATCGATAGGTATTTCGACATTGAATTTTGATTTATAAAAATGATTAGATCTTTCATTAAATAAATAAAATTTTAATTTTTCATATATCTATCGATTATCAATCATACTAATTTCTCAAACAAAGAAGAGTCTGGTCCGGTCTGAATTCAGACACAGTCTGCGTATCTACTACTAGGTCCGAGAATGGCGCCAGACAAGTGAAATGCTATGCCCTCGGACTATGCAAAAGAATCGAGGCCGGGGTGTCTCGTCCATACATTGTTCCCCCGCCTTTGGTGGTTGACAGAACAATAGGCCTAGGAGGCTAGGCCTAGGCCCTTTAATAGTAAATTGAATGGTCCTTCGACCTTAATTTGATTCTAATGGCCAGCATAAATTTCATGAGACCCGCCCACTATTACTATGAAAAACGTTATACGCTTGGTTTTCTTTTTTAGCACCAATTGCTAAAAGTTTATTTTTTAGTACAAAGTTATTAAAGCCAATTTGTTTCCTATTAACTAAAAGCTAAGTTGCTGAAAACCAATTTCTCTCACATTCCTTTTGCTAAAAAACAAGTTGTCAAGTCAAAATCACCTTAGCAAATAGGAGTTGGGGGCAAAGCTTTTAGCAAATGGGACACACTCACCCTGGGTTTGTCTACTACACAATGAAAAGACAAAAAAATAGGGTGGATAAGCTGAGTTTCCCGTTTTTAAAACCAATTGCTAAAAGTCAATTTTTCATAAAAACTAAGTTGCTAAAAGTCAATTTTCTCTCACATACTTCGTTTGCTATAAACAAATTGGTAAAATCACTTTGATGCTTTTAGCAAGCGGAAAATTCAACATAAAATGGTGTGCGTATATAAATTCCTAAGAGCTAATACAATTCCTGCCAAAAAGTGGTAACCTGTTACCGGATGATTTTGTTGTAGTATGTGTGGTCATACAGTCAAGGATGGAGCTAGGATGGGACAAGTGATGGCGGCCGCCACCACAAGGTTTTCTGCAATTATTACATAAAAAATAGATTTTTATCCCCAATTTATATAGACTCGCTACCACTAGATTTTTATGTTATTATAGTTTTTTGTAGAGTGGATGAATATTCGTAATATAGCTTGTCTTTTTATTTTTTAAGTACATATTTTCGCCACCACAAAGATAAAATCCTGGTTTTGTCCCTGCACACAGTGTGATAAGTGTTATCATATTAAATGGTATGTAAACCAGTTTGTGCGGAAAGTAAAACAACGAGTGTTTTTTTTTCCAGAAAATTCGAATCATCTCGGTTTTAGCAATTACACCTTATTTTTTGAATGATTTTTATCTAACGACTGTGGTTAACATATCTTTCAATCGAAGGGTCCATGTTTGACGGGAGTCATGCTCCCATATGACTCTAAAGCAAAATTATGTCCAACATTAAAAAACATAACCGTTTGAAAAATCAATGGAAAAATAACCGTTTGACTTTTGCATAAAAAAGCCTTTCCTAATAGGAATTCCTTGGTGGTTGCGACCGAACCATAAAACCGCCAAAAAAGACTCCAACTATAACAAATGCAAGACTTTTAAAGCTAGTTTGGTACATAGCCGGCCATATTGTTCCTACTCGTTTTCATCCAAGAAAAATAATCTACTTGATTTTGACTTCAATCTTTAATTAATACTCCATTTTCAACCATAAACCTCTTTGAAATTATGCGGAAGCGTTTAATTTACTCCTAGAGGGGGGGGGGGGGGGTGAATAGGAGATTTTGATAAAAATTACCAAGTTTTTAAGAAAAATAACCGATTAAAAATTATCAAATAAAAAGCTGGTTAATTTACTTGATTAATTAATTTAACCAAACCAAGAGTAGTGCAATGAAAATAAAATGGAGACAAGATACACACGATTTACGTGGAAAAACTTAAGGTCCTAAATAACCCTAAGCCAAAACCACAGCCTAACACTACTGCTTTATTCTATTAATCAAAAAGAAGTACAGATTGCGAAATAGTAAAACCTTACCCCAAGCCTTTACCTATTCTCGCCAATCTCCGTTGCTCCCAGAGCTTCTTCAAGATTCAATAGATGAACCACAGACTTCACGCCCGTTCTCCGGATTCAACCGGCTCCGAATCAATCTCCAAAAGATTCGGCCACAACAGTATACGGCACCACGAAACACGAACAACAAACGAACAAATGATATGATATGAAGTGTATGTCGAGAGAAATAATGCACAATAAAAATGTAATAGGATATGCACAGCTAGCAGTTCATCTTTTTAGAATCAATCAATGTGGACCATGCTAGCAAAACAAGAAAAAGGTGTTTTCTTCCTTTCGAATTTTTTCCGTCAAAAATAATGTGCATAATTTTCCAAGGACGTGCATCACTATTATATAGGCCCAGTAAATGCCGAATCCCAAAATAGTGTCTCGGAGATGCTTTCCAAAGAAAGATTAATAATAACCTTTTAATGACGCCCATATATATGGAAAGACATATAAGAAAAAAAAACCGACGGTTGATAAATATACCTATTATATGGAAAACAGAATTTTCGGTGATTTTCAAAAGAAAATCTTCTTCTTCATATTAATATGTTTATATGAGTATGGAAAGCGAATTTTCGGTAAGTAACAAGAAAATTGTTTGATTGATATGGAAAGTGAATTTTCGGACAGTTTTATAGTAAAGGCAAACGTGCAAAGATATAATCTTTTATTTAAAAAATATATGCATGATATGTTGTGCAATGCATTTACCTTTCACACAAGTAGATTAATTTCGCAGCGGTCAATTTGGTGCAGAAAATAGGAGGAACATCGAGCGAGCAACTACCCCTTAAAAAAACTACCCCTTACAATTCAAAATAAATATACGAATGATGGTTTTTGTACAACCCCGGAAAGTGCCAAAATATCTAACAATCTCCCCCTTTGGCATTTCCGGGACAAAAACCAACTGCACTAAAACAAATCGAAAATTGCAATTGAAGGAAACAAACACTAGCCTAAACTAGGTCTATCCAATGAAGCTTGAGTTGATTTTCCAATATCTGCAAAGACAGCTCAACAAAAACTATGCGACCAAGTATATGTTACGAAAAATAGAATGTAGAATGAGTCAGCATATATAATAAACTCTTCCCTTATAAATATCTCCCCAAAGAAACAGAAGTACTTGAAAATTCTCCCCCTTTTTGTCACGGAAAAACAAAGGAATTGATGATATCAGGGTGAGACACATGCAACTAGAAAGCATACGAGAGACTTATAGGATATGAAAAAAACAAGAATCACATAGGCAATATGGCTAAAAGAGAAATACATCAAATGAAATTTAAGACCATATCCACAAAATGTGAAACCGTAATGACAGAAGATACCTTTTTTTTTAAAATAAAACAAAGTGGCAAGGCAACGTATAATCCGAAGAACAAGTATTCAAAGATGAGGCTCAGACAATAGGACAAAATTCAAGAGTGCATGAACAAATTTGTATTAAACCAATTCAATGAGAGAATTCAAAGATAGAGTGTAACACACAAGATGAATCTATGACAAAGTGAGTGTGTGACACGTCATAAGAAATTAAGATCACTATCCAAATATTCGTCAATTCTCAGGTACCATTGGACCGTCAAGCACTCTCCCCCTAACGAAGTCAAACTAAGCACCCATCGATACTAAATATGTCCCCTCAAAGAAAAATATAAACTCCCCCTCAACTAAGGAATTTTTTTTATTTTATAGTATTCTATTTTACCCCTCTGCCGTTTGACGCGAACCTCCGGACTGGATAGAGCCGAATGGATCCGGTTACTAGGCAAGTGGTCCAATACAATGTCTTCACAAGATCTATCCACCTTTTTACGCGAACATTTGGACTGGATAGAGCCGAATGATCCGGTTACTCAGTGAATGTCCGGATAGACATTTTATCTCAACCACAACAAATGTATTTTCTTTTTCTTTTCCTCTTTTTTTTAAAATTTTATTTTGCATAGCATGACATAAAACTTTGTATCCAACAATGATGCCAAAATAGTCAATTGCCTAGGGAAAAGACAAGACACACCCAGGTGCATGAGAATCAACTTTCTTCTTTAAATAATCTCTCTAACCCAGACGTGTAAAAGTGGCGATCATAGAGTCATAAAACATGCTACACCAAATGTCCGAATGCATCTCATGAGTGGAGTTAAGAACCGTGCATGCATTCCCAAAGAAGTACATCTGCGTGAGTCTCATGAATGACTACTCATCCCAAAAAAAATATGCATAGCCCCTTTTTTAAATTTATATATGAATGCTTATGTATTTTTATTTGGAGCAAAAATAAAAGCATCAACATGCAAGATCATGAACCTAAGGATCACGTAGACGACAAAGATAAAAGGAAAAACAAAAATAAATTGAAAGGAAGTTTTTTTTTTTTTTAAATAATAAAAAATAAACAACTAGAAAGACATGGTCACTCTAGACAAAAAAAAAAATGTACCATACTAGGATGACATGCAACACCAAACTTAATCAAACGACGTCGACTCTCTTCCAAATTTGTTTTGTTTTAGTGTTCGCACGAGAGAAGTGACCATGTGTGGTTGGTGTCTCTCCATTATTTTTAGCCAAAGTTGATAAATTTTTTATTTCCTCGACGAGGTGAGAAGTTTGATTCGCCAACAGGCTCAATTTCTTTTGAAAATTCTCATTCTTAATGTTTGTGGGAGACTGACGCACAAATTGAGATCTTCCCAAATTGGGTTGACCATACCAAACACTTTTATTAATAGAAGCAACAAACAAATTCCCTTTGATTCTTTGATTTTCTTTTCTAAGAATATTGCAAAAAGGTCGAATGTGACCTTGGACACCACAGTAGTGACAAATGAAAGGAGTTTTCTTATCATGTGCATGATTACTATTGTAGACCTTTTTAATGGTGATGGGAGATTTAGTAGAAGATTCGGGTTTATCACACACCACCTCTTTCTTTCCAGTTTCAGATTTCACAAACTTAATTTCTTTCTCATTAGCCTTAGGTGTCAGTGAAGGTGGATCAACAAACCCTAAGCCGCTTCTATTTCTAAAAGTACATGTCATCTCGGCTATACGGGTTGCACCACACTCATTACGCTTTATGGCCTCAGTGGCCTCCCTAAGGTCATGCTCTAATTCAAGAATCCTATCATTAGACCCTTCAAGGGTTTTTAAGGCATCCACACGCTCTCTCTCTATTTTGGCAAACTTGTCTGCTAGATTAGAGTTATAGATTTTTAATTTTTCAAGTTCAATGTTCTTAGAATCAATCTCACCACTAAGAGTATTCCTCTCACAACTAATTCTCTCGATGACACTCATGAGCTCCTTATTTTTCTTTTCTAGTTTGACAGCCTTTTTAAACAATTGATTATAGGCCTCCTGAATGGAATCTATATCATCATCACTCTTCTCACAGTCCTCATCAGTCGAGACATAATTACTATCATCGCTAAGAGTTGTAGAAAGATCAACTATTTTAGGGGATGTGGGAGAGTTAATGTTGGCAACAAGCACAGAATATCTAGAGGGTTCAAAACCCCCATCACTACCTTCATCACTATCATCATCCCACGAGGCCTTATACCCTTTGGCCTCTTTCGTTTTACGAGTGTTTGCACACTCTGCCTGAACATGCCCAAAACCGTGACACTCATGGCATTGTATACCATGGGGTTTCTTGGATTTATCAATAGAATATTTCTTTTCATTATCTCCAGAATTAAAATTCTTACCCCTACTAGTTGAAGACGGAAAATTTCCAGATTTACGAAATTTGACAAATTTTCTGAATTTTTTAGCAAAGAAAACAAGTTCTTCTTCATCAAAGTCATCGTCACTTTCTTGTGTCATAGAAGATTCTTCTTTAGAAGATTTAAAAGCAGTGCTTTTATTAGGCTTGACTGTAGGTTTCTTCGA
The DNA here is from genome assembly GCA_020921065.1 of Vaccinium darrowii. Lineage (NCBI taxonomy): Eukaryota > Viridiplantae > Streptophyta > Magnoliopsida > Ericales > Ericaceae > Vaccinium > Vaccinium darrowii. The sequence goes on from CM037153.1 coordinate 10,223,661, forward strand.
AAGGTGATTCAATTCAAACGTTTGAAGTTTACCTACAAGTTCCTCAAAAAGAATATCATCAACTTTATCATTTTCTTCGATAGCGACTACCTTAGTCCTAAACCTCTCAGGGAGGGACCTAAGCACTTTTCGGCAAACTTTAAGATTTGGGATTGGTTCTCCTAGAGCATGGAAGGAATTAACGATGTCACTCAATTTAGTGATAAAACTATCAAAATTTTCGTCTTCCTGCATTCTCAAATCCTCAAAACGTGTCGTAAGCATTTGGAGTTTCGAAGTTTTAACAGTTTTAGTGCCCTCGTGGGTGACTTGGAGAATATCCCAAGCCTCTTTCGCAGTGGTGCATGCAGAAATACGACTAAACTCAGTTTTACTTAAAGCACCATAGATGGCTCCTAAGGCTTTGGAGTTTGCCTCGAAACTCTCATTGTCAGCAGAAATCCACTTAGTGTCCTTCTTAGCCCTCATTTGTTTAGTCGTAGCGTCCTCTATGGTTGGGGCCTCATAGCCGTATCTAACAGATCTCCAAACCCTAACTCCTAGGGAACTTAAATGTGTGGTCATACGGGCCTTCCAATACGGATAATCGTTACCGTTGAAAAAGGGTGGCCTCGAGTTTGAGGCTCCCTCTCGTGGTGCATTTTTGTCCATTTATAACTAGGATTAAACTCAGGTGGTTAAACCTAAACAAAGCAACCAAGCTCTGATACCAATTGAAATTATGCGGAAGCGTTTAATTTACTCCTAGAGGGGGGGTGAATAGGAGTTTTCGATAAAAATTACCAAGTTTTTAAGAAGAATAACCGATTAAAAATTATCAAATAAAAAGCTGGTTAATTTACTTGATTAATTAATTTAACCAAACCAAGAGTAGTGCAATGAAAATAAAATGGAGACAAGATACACACGATTTACATGGAAAAACTTAGGGTCCTAAATAACCGTAAGCCAAAACCACGGCCTAACACTACTGCTTTATTCTATTAATCAAAAAGAAGTACAGATTGCGAAATAGTAAAACCTTACCCCAAGCCTTTACCTATTCTTGCCAATCTCCGTTGCTCCCAGAGCTTCTTCAAGATTCAATAGATGAACCACAGACTTCACGCCCGTTCTCCGGATTCAACCGGCTCCGAATCAATCTCCAAAAGATTCGGCCACAGCAGTATACGGCACCACGAAACACGAACAACAAACGAACGAATGATATGATATGAAGTGTATGTCGAGAGAAATAATGCACAATAAAAATGTAATAGGATATGCACAGCTAGCAGTTCATCTTTTTAGAATCAATCAATGTGGACCATGCTAGCAAAACAAGAAAAAGGTGTTTTCTTCCTTTCGAATTTTTTCCGTCAAAAATAATGTGCATAATTTTCCAAGGACGTGCATCACTATTATATAGGCCAGTAAATGCCGAATCCCAAAATAGTGTCTCGGAGATGCTTTCCAAAGAAAGATTAATAATAACCTTTTAATGACACCCATATATATGGAAAGACATATAAGAAAAAAAAACCGACGGTTGATAAATATACCTATTATATGGAAAACAGAATTTTCGGTGATTTTCAAAAGAAAATCTTCTTCTTCATATTAATATGTTTATATGAGTATGGAAAGCGAATTTTCGGTAAGTAACAAGAAAATTGTTTGATTGATATGGAAAGTGAATTTTCGGACAATTTTATAGTAAAGGCAAACGTGCAAAGATATAATCTTTTATTTAAAAAATATATGCATGATATGTTGCGCAATGCATTTACCTTTCACACAAGTAGATTAATTTCGCAGCGGTCAATTTGGTGCAGAAAATAGGAGGAGCATCGAGCGAGCAACTACCCCTTAAAAAAACTACTCCTTACAATTCAAAATAAATATACGAATGATGGTTTTTGTACAACCCCGGAAAGTGCCAAAATATCTAACACTCTTGGTGTGCTTATTATTCAAGTTCTTTCTATGTTCCAGTAACTTGGTGTGATTACTGGCTTTAATTGAAGCCCCCACTAGTAAACGGTGGGATTGGTCTCTCAAGATTAGTTGAGATGCGCGAAAGTTGGCCCAGACACCTGGTTATCAAAAATAAAAAAACTTGGTGTGATTAATGTGCTTGTAAAACACATATTTTACGGTACAAAAATTCAAACCATTGAGGCAAGAGTAGCTGTCAAAGATGGTAATTGTCAAAGATGGAAAAGAACAAAGTGTCTACTTCAAATGGAATCCTGTATTAATACAGGAGACTGAAGTTTCTCATTATGACCCGATCTCTGGACAAGAGGTGAGTAGCGTGCAAGTTCAGCACGCTTCACCAAAATCTCATTATCGTGATTTGAACCATTCAGTTTTGTAGAGTTCGTGAGCATATCATTCACGACAAATGATCGGTAGTCCAAACCTTGATTGTAATATGCAGTCGCTTCTCAACCACCCATTTCAAAAATATGTAGCTTTCTTTTGTTGAAGATTCTTACCAGTAAGAACAGACTCTTACCGGCCATGGTTTTTCAAAACATCTGAACAAGTATACATGGCTTCAGCTAGGGTTGCCCAACTGATCGTCCAATCCATTCAATCCGCCCAAACCGGCCAAACCAATCCATCCGTTTACTCACCCGAGGTACGTTACAGATGGATACGGATCCTAATATTTTTATTTTGACGGATGAGGTTCGGTTTGGTTCGGGTTGGATCCGCTCGATCCGCCCAATCCGCCTAATAATCCTTCTTTGATCCGCCAAATCCGTCTGATCCGCTCAATCCGCAACTGAACCGAACCATCCGTATGTCACCCATAGACGATTGCGGATCTTAAAAACAACAATCCGTCACGAGCGGATCGGATCGAGAACCGATCCGATCCGTGGACACCCCTAGCTTCAGCTTTAAACTCGGACTGCAAAGAAGTTAAATTTTTCTCATTAAAAACATCATTATCCTTATCAGGCTCAGTAAATTTTGGAGACCCAAAAACAGAGACAAATCAACCCCAACATTCACGCACAAGATGTTGAATAATAGACCAAAAGAAGGCTGGACTTAGAGCTTCACCCTTTTCACATTGAAACACCACACGAAGGAGCACCACTTTCTTTCTTTTTTCGAAAACTGATTATCAGATTACCAAATGGACTTCAAGTCTTCCTTTGGCTTCCAAAGGAAGCTAACAAATGACAAGGCCATGTGCAAAACATGTGCCTCCAAAATTTGAAGAACTTTCTACCCAAACACAAGCTCACAAATTAATTCTTTTTAGGCCAAAACAAATTGGGCTAATACAAAAATTATTGGGCTCCACAAAATTAGAATAAGGAGGGGCCCAATACAAATCCAATTCGGAAAAGAGGGATTTACGGGCCGGTACAAAAAAGTGTAATCAATTCCTTCCGGGTCCAGCCAACTTATAAAACTTCCCACCAAGGTTAGTATGGGAGTTTCTACCAAAATTACCCCGCACAGTGAAAACCCAACCCCACGCTAGCTGTATTGCATCATGCCCGTGACATGTGTCACCCTCCCATTCGTCCAAATGCATTTGTTGGGATTGATAAATGTTTCTTCTCCCAATTAATATAGTACGGAGAAAAAGAAAAGAAGAAGACTACTTTCTGACTTTCTCTTCCCATCAAGTGCACTATTCATAAAGTGTGTTTGGTCCTATTTCTCCCCACTCTCTCTTCCCATCAAATCTATCTTCCTTTCTCTCTCTTCCCATCAAATACAGTGTTGATCCAAAAAAAAATTTGCTCTCTTCTCTCTCAAATCCCCAACTCAACCGATCATCACCAAATCAGCTCTCCTCTCCTTTCCGTCTGATCAAAACCACCTGATCAGAAGTGCAAAGGCCACTTTGGTTTTCTCTTCTACATATAAGGTGTGTTTGGATGGTGCAAAATAGGTTTATCTCCAACGAATAGAAATTCGCAAAACCACGAATACATATTCGCAATGTTCAAATCCGTAGGGGCATCGATCGTTTTCAATTTCAAATTGATCATCTGCTGTTTTTCTATTCTCTGCGAATTTTTGGGTGCGAACTTTTAGTTGCCGGCCAAAAGTAGGGATTTATCCTATTTTTTTACAAATTCGCAGTGTTTTTTTACAAATTCGCAATGAAATTTTGTCGGCCGAAATTGAAGTTTAGATCGGGTTTATATGGATTCCTCTTTTTATTTACACATTTGAAGCTTTTTTAAAAAATTCGCAGATTTTTTTAACAAATTCGTAGTTTTTTTTTTTTATTTCCTGATCCACGTTTCTGGTTAAGTTGTTCTATTGAGTTGATTGTTTGGTTCTTATTCCGTGTATTCAAACCCTTTTTTTTTAATAAAAATTTTGCAGTGAAATTACGCCGGCTGGAAAGTCGCCGGCCAAAAGGTCGCCAGCCGGAAATAGTTGTCAGCCGGAAGTGGATGGTGGATGAAGGTGGGGAGTGGGAGGTGAAGTAAAGAGTAAGTTTGGAATACGTTTGTCTGTAAAAGGGCATAATGGTAATCTAAATTAGCAACTAGAGTTGGAGGTAATTAAAATGTTGACCTTGACTTAGAGGGAATTAGAATCGGAAAAACTAGACCTAACAGTAAATATCTGTTCGGAAAATTCCCTTGCCTAGTTGTTGATAGGGCATGTTCAAGTTAAATCTTTATTGAAGCCAAATTCAAATAATAAGGACTAGAAGTGAAATTCCGGTTAACAGTAGAGTACCAAACCTGGAGGTTACATAATGGGCTTACCTTAGAGAAAGCGAAAGCAAGAACAGATATTGAGATTGGAAGTGTAGTGCGAACGATCAAGAGCGAAGCAAAGCATCTTAAAAGATTGTGTGACCTAGTGCTGCAGTCAGGGGACATGGACGGGACAAATTTTTTTTTTTTTTTATTAACCTGAGAAGATAACGTTGTTTTAATTTAATATTTTACAATTTATATATTATTGGTTAATTCCCAAGTAAAATTATATGTTGGAGAGTTGCAAGGAGTTGGTTTCTATGTTGACTTGGTCTCCTATTTTTACTCCAACAAATAAACCACTTTCCTACTTCAATTATAACTGTTGCTATATTATAGGATTGTTGGGTTTGAACGTTACTTTTCTGTTCCTATTTTTCCTCCACGTCATCAGATATTCAGGAACAAACTGATGTATATTTGTTGCTTATAAATTACAGTGGCTGTTTTTTCCTATATACGACAACTTCTATCTCTTTATCTCCTGATACACAACACTTGTTAACATTGCCTTCATATGTTTCCAACTGTTGCTTACAAAACCCGAGAGCCTCAAATTCCATTTGTCTTTCTTTAATGGGCAATTTGTTCAAAAGTCCTAGGCAAAGAATTTATAACCCCTTTAGTCCATCAAACAAGTTTATAACCTATCCAATCCTAACGCTAGCATTTTTTTTTTTTTTTACCAAAAAAAAGTTTGTACCCTATGAAAGTGCCGAAAAAGTTTGTACCCTATGAAAGTGCCTAAAATTCTAGGGGTACGAAAGTGCCTAAAACCCTAGGGTACCCTACAAAAGTGCGTAAAACCCTAGAGTACCCTATGAAAGTGTCTAAACCACTAAAACCCTATAATAGGAAAGTGCACCCTAAAACCTAAACCCTAGGGTACCCTATGAAAGTGCTTAAAATTCTAGGGTACCCTATGAAAGTGCCTAAATCCTAGGGTACCCTATGAAAGTGCCTAAAACACTAAAACCCTATAATAGGAAAGTGCACCCTAAAACCTAAACCCTAGGGCACCCTTTGAAAGTGCCTAAATTCTAAAAAATAAAAAATAAAAAAAATTCATGGACCTTAGACCTTGTAAAACTTTAACATGGACTAAATGCTCAATAAGTCCCCACTTCTGGACCTTAGAACAATTAACCATTCTTTTAATCCATACAAGTGCTGCATATACCTACTTCACTTCTTTATATTGCTGTACATTTAATTACTATTGGTTTTATTCGGATTTCGAGTGTCGGGAAACAACTTGGTTCGTGAGTTTGCTTCACTGCACAGAAGGAGGCTCGTAGGTCGTTGTATCTTGAGGAAGGAGCGTCATTCAACCGCGTGCAGGAGGGGGTGTATCTTTCCTAAGGAGAGCGCTATTCGCGTGCCTCGACCATAACCCCACAGGCTATTCTAATCTTTTCTCTTTTAATATTAATTTGCATTTGGTTATTTATTATTTGTTGACATTTTTATTTTGAACAGTTAATCCTAATCTATAATTTATCCAACAGATAATACGGCAAGTTTAACACAAATATTCATCCCCACCAAACCCCTAATAAAGTTGGTAAAGACGCAAAACACAACACCCAACAAGAAAAGGGAGATGGCAATCATCCATCATGTTTCACGTTGTAAATCCCACGGGGTTTGGCCAAATGGGCATGAGAATGCATGGCCAAAATTTTTTGTGGTGCAAATATAATGTTTTCCTTCCATGAGAATGCATGGCCAAAATTCCAAAGCTGAACAGTTTGCCCGCTTGTTAACTTCAGGGCCTCTAAATTAGTCGAAGTGTGCAGAAGCTGGCTCGGATAACAGTTAACAAAAAAATTAAAATAACTAAAACACATTTTTCACACTGGAACTGCAAAAGTAGACACGGCAATCATAAAGAATCACATAATCAGCCAACAAAGGGACAGTGAATTCTTTTGGACTTCAACCAAAATATCCCAATTAAAGGGTCCACTCCTCAGTCCTCTCTGTAGATTTGTTGAATTTTGTGAAGAATCAAGGCAATAGGAGTCCCGAAACGCAACTATAAAAGAACATCAAAGGGATCAAAGGTAACTAGCGTTGGTAGCTAGCAATATACATACATCATGGATACATGTTTGTATTTTCGCATCTACCTAATCTTGTGTTACTTTAATCTTATCATATTAACTTACTCTTCCTCTTCTACGCAACCATTATGCCACGAAAATGAGAGCAAAGCCTTGCTGCAGTTCAAGCATAATTGTGTCATTGACAAGCTTGGTTCTGTTGGCCCTTCTGCTTATCCAAAACTCGAATCATGGAAGGTACTTGGTGGAAAGAGCGACGGTTGCTGCTCATGGGATGGCGTTGAGTGTGACGACGACACCGGTCTTGTGATCAGTCTCGACCTCAGTAGTAGCTTTCTCCATGGTTCTATCAACTCCAATAGCAGCCTATTCACCCTTGTCCACCTTCGTAGCCTAAACCTTGCCGATAATCATTTTAATTTCTCTGAAATACCGTCCAGAATTGGATATCTTTCAAGGCTGAAAAGCCTCAATCTATCCAACTCTGGATTACCGTCCAGAAATCTCCACTCTTTCCAAATTGATTATTCTCGGTCTGTCTGGGAAAAGTGATTCCTTTTCTGAAAGTCTTTTGAAACTTAAAAAACCCAGTCTCAAAAACCTTGTTCAAAACCTAACCAACCTAAAAGTACTTGACCTCTTTGCGGTGAACATATCTTCTTCTGTGCCAAGTGTTTTGTCAAATATCTCCTCTCTGACAACTCTTCATCTTGAAAGTTGTTCATTGTACGGTGAATTTCCAATGGACATTTTTCGTCTACCAAAACTGCAAAGTCTAAATGCAGCTTGGAATGAAAATCTCACTGGCTCTCTACCTGAATTTGAAAGCAACAATCACCTTAAGGCATTAAATTTCGAGCACGGGGGCTTCCAGGGTAAGCTCCCAAATTCAATTGGTAGACTTGAATCCTTAGGTTCTTTGGATTTGAGTGACACTAGTTTATTTGGGACGCTTCCATCTTCACTTGGCAATCTAACCCAACTCACTGTCTTGGACCTTGGATGGTGCATGTTTAGTGGCCAGATTCCTTGGTCATTGACAAATTTATCACAACTAACTGAGTTTGCAATTGGCCCTAACAACTTTGACGCAGGACCACTTCCTTTACCACCAGGGAAGCTACTCAAACTCACTGACTTGTCAGTAGGCGGAATAAATTTACAAGGTGAGATCCCACTATCGCTTGCAAACCTAACCCAACTTTCCGATTTAGACATTAGCAGAAACAACCTGGTAGGCAAAATCTCATCTTGGTTCATGAACCTTACTCATTTAACAGTGGTAGACCTTTCATATAATCATTTTCATGGCACGATTTCTAGCTCAATCACTCAACTCAAGCGTCTTAAATGGTTAGCTCTTCATGTTAATAGCTTCAGTGGTATTGTGGAGCTAGACATGTTTATGAAACTCCCAAACCTGGTCTCATTGCGTTTAGGGGGAAACAAACTGACAGTGATCAACAAAAATAGTATCAATGGTACTCTCCCAAAGCTTGACAGTCTGGGATTGGTGTCATGCAACTTAGTCGAGTTCCCTAGCATTCTACGATTTCAAGATGAATTACGGATGTTATTTTTGTCCAGAAACCAAATTCGAGGCGTAGTACCAATATGGATGTGGAACTCAAGTAAAAAAACAATGAAAGTTGCCAGATTTGACCAGAACTTTCTGACAGGCTTCGAGAAGCAGCCGGTTGTCGTCCCATGGCGTTTTTTACAATGGTTTGACATCTCATCTAACAAGCTTCAAGGATCGCTTCCCATTCCACCACCAAGCACGGTTATTTATACAGCCCACGATAACACATTGACAGGAGCAATTCCACCGCCAATATGCCACAAGAATTCACTTCGTTTTCTTGATTTGTCCAACAACAATTTAAATGGCACAATACCTCCATGTTTGGCCAGTCATAGCAAGGATCTTCTCATGTTGAATTTATGTGGCAATAGTTTCCACGGAAATATTCCTTCAACATTCACAATGAATAGCCAATTGGTGATGATTGATTTCAGTCGAAATCAACTACAAGGGCCGGTACCAAGATCATTGGAAAATTGCTTAATGCTAGAGTGTCTCGTTCTTCAAAATAATCAGATTGAAGATACTTTCCCCTCTTGGTTGGGAGCTCTTCCTAAGTTGGAGCTTCTTCTTTTGGGATCAAACAAATTCCACGGCCACATTAGGAATCCCAAAAACAATTCTATATTTCTAAAGTTGCGGATAATTGACCTCTCTTGCAACGGCTTTTCAGGTAATTTGCCAACAGAATACATTCGTAACTAGAATGGAATGAAAATGATCAAAAAAGAGAATTTGACATATATGCATGCGTTGCCAAAGTTTCAAATCCCGACCAGTCTCTTTCCAACAATTCATGGGGCACAATTCGTGACATCTATGGTAAGTTGTATGTACTCAATGGAAGTGGTCAACAAAGGGATACAAAGGTTGTATGAGAAGATTCCAAGTGCCTTGGTGCTCGTTGATCTCTCAAACAACACATTTATTGGGGATATCCCAGAATCCTTTGGAAGTCTCATTGGACTTCAAGTGCTAAACATTTCTAACAACAAACTTACTGGCGCTATCCCACCATCTTTGGCAAAAGTGACAGAATTGGAGTCGTTGGATCTATCCCAAAATTTGCTCTCGGGACAGATCCCTCGACAATTGACCCAACTCACTTTTCTTTCAATTTTAAATGTTTCTCATAATCGGCTCACTAGCCCTATACCTCAAGGGAAACAATTTGATACATTTGAAAATAGTTCATATGTTGGGAATTCGAGATTGTGTGGTCTCCCATTGTCGAAGTTATGCGAAAACTCAATGACCTCACCACCACCTCCGTCTATCTTTCAAGGTCACGGTTTGGAGTTTTCGAGAGGTGTTTATTAGATGGTCATAGCTTTGGGATATGGAAGTGGGCTAGTTGTTGGGTCGGTTATTGGGACAACTCTTACCAGAAGGTATCACTGTTGGTTTGTCAAGACGTTTGGGAGAGGGCAGAAACTTCAGAAAAAGCAGAAAAGGAAGGGCCGAAGAACCTAAGTAAGCAAGCAACTCCATTCTCTCACTTTGTTTTACTCATCTTTTTCTGCTAATAGCTTTCGTGAAGTGATTTTCATATATCCACATCATTTGTGAAATTTCTAACTTCATTTTGTTGCGGAAATTGTTTTTGCAGTTGTTGGCAATGAAATTATGTGTTCTCTATCTACAGGTATGGATCCTATAGTGTACAGATTATGCTTTGATGGGCGTGTGGGGCACGCTCTGGGGTCCCACACAACTTATTCGAGCTGTTTCCTAATTTAAAACTAGATTTTTAATTTGCCTCAGAAAAATGAGCTCATTTTCTCATTCAAAATCCTGAATTCTGAAGGAATTTTAAAGAAAATTTAGAGAATTAGCTAATGGATCAGATTGCGCTGATTTTTTACATGGCAACTCCAAAAATTATTTCAAATTTTAAAAACTGTTGTGATTCATGTATTGAAGGTGAATCAAAACACTAATTTGTCATTTGTCTTGTTCAGTTGGTGGGTTGCCTCCGAAGTCCGAATTGCCCCTTGGATAACCCTGGGGCCACCATCCATGAAATAAAAATTCCTCCAAGTGAAATTCTTTTAGAATAAGAGTCTCCTTATCAGGACTTCTGTCAGAGTTCGGAGTTTGGAGATCTGAAGTTTGGCGCTCGCCGGAGGAGTTTCAGATTTTTCTATTCCCTGATTTTCAGATGTTTGAAGTTGATTTCTGTAAAATGAATTCTGTTACGAATCTGTGAGTTTGCATTTTTTTTTTCATTACTATTTTGTTCCAGGTTATTTCCTTTTATGCAGATTTATGTTCCCTGTAAACTTTTCCTATCCTATGTGGTTATTGTATTTCTGTACTCGGTAAATTCCTTCCCAATTCGAATGAATAACCTGAAAGTTGAGGATCGTTCTTCCCAACAAAGTGCTCTGAAATTTGGGTGATTGTAGCTGTTTAGGCATTCAAAAACAAGTAACAAGACTTAAGTCTGGGTTCGATTCTAATATTTGGGAGCTCCTATTTTTTTTCTTTCCCATATTTTGCTAGCAATAGATAAGTAACTTCAATTGATGCCAAGGATTAATGACCAAATAATTTAATCGGTAACTATTAGTACATTGTTGCTTATCCTAACGTGTGGCTGTAAGTTTTAACGTTCTTCGACCAATTTCCCTACAGAAGTGAGTAATCATTTTAATTGAGCCCCCTAACTCGTAGGCGTTAAGATGGATACTCCTCCACAAAAATCCTTAACAAGATGAATCCACATTGATTTGCCCAATCATTTTCCAACTCTGTTTTGTGCAAGGGAATGGCTACAATACACACCCCTTATTTGGGTGTGTATCATACACACCCCTGTAAAAGTTACGAATTTTTTGGAAAAGTTACGAATTTTTTTATAAAAGTTACGAGACACATCAAAATGTTATGAATCATAGAAAATGTTACGAATCATATTGTTGAAAAGTTACGAAAAACTAAAAAATGTTACGATTGTCGATGAGGTGGCACAATCTAGACCATACAATAGGTGCATATGGTACACCCAAATAAGGGGTGTGTATTGTAGCCTTTTCCTTTGTGCAATTATCTTTGGGGACCTTCGTGTTGTTGAAAATCTATATCTTCCTTTCGTACTTCTCCTTTATTACAAAATAGCCTCTCAATTTTTTGCAAACGCCATAAAAAAAAATGAAAATATATGTGAAGTGGTTTTTTAGGATGAAGAAATGTGTTTTATACTGATAAAAGTAATACAAATTAGGGTTAAATATCTACTTGCCCCTTAAACTATCAATTTTTTTTTTACTTCCCCCTGCAACTATCAATTGAACTCGTTTCCCACTTCAACTATCATTTTTTTCTTTAATAAGGACAAATCACATTTTCCATCCATTTGATGGATGGAAAAGTTAGTCCAAAGGCTATATTAGTCTTTTGGGTTAAGTATCTACTTGTCCCTTAAACTATCATTTTTTTTTACTCCTCCCTTCAACTACCCTAAACTAGTAGGGTCGTGAGCATAGATTGTTAGACCAAAACTAAGATTCTTATATGAAAACCATCATTATAAGAGCAAAAAGGAAAGATTATTATATACAAAGTGGATTATTATATATAAGGTAGGTCATTTTTTTACTACAACTTAATTAATACCGAAAATTCCACCGTTATTTAACTCGTACGATGGTGATAAATCTCTTTAATGGCATTTCGTGTTGAATTGACTGAAGCACGTAAGACAGAGAGGAAGCTCAATACCAACTTTCCTTGGGGCCACGGTTATATTGACCACCCTCTAGAAAAGAAGAACTGATGCTGATCTGATCGCCGATCAAATGTAAGAAAAAAAAAATCGAATCCAACTCCCTCAATCCCGAAAAAGAGAGTTTTTGAAAGGAAAAAAAAAAAGGATTGCTCGATACTTACAAGTCGGTTCTTCCGGTGGGAGCCTTTAAGATCCATGCCATCCTTAAAAGTTAAAACCCTAGCTTTGGTGACCAATGGAGCAGAAACCCTTCTCCGATACCTGATACAGGGGAATAAAAAAGAATCCAATTTTCGGATATATCCTTTCATTTCCCTGGGATTGTAGTTCAATTGGTCAGAGCACCGCCCTGTCAAAGCGGAAGCTGCGGGTTCGAGCCCCGTCAGTCCCGACGGATCCAATCAATACATCAATTCAACTCCCTCTTTTCTATGAAAGGTGTGGCATAGTCGGATTTCATTCCTAAGGGAATCTTTTTTTTTTTCTTTCGCATTTCTCATCAAATATATAGATGAAAATTTTTATTACTTCATCTAGAACTCGTACCGATTGATGGGAGAAAGACATACGTGGATTAGTACAATTGTTGGTAGCATTATATTCAGTATTCCAAGAAATATTGGGTCTGCTTTTTCGATTGCTCCCGATTCAGGGAACAGAGTATGGAATAGAATAAGTGAAATAGATAATAAATTAATAAATAAGTGAAATAGATAATAAATTAATAAATAAGTGAAATAGATAAAGGTTGATCTATTTCACTTATTCGACTGGAATGGCAGCGAACCGAAGTAGGTGGAAAACCAAGTCCGAAACAAGAGCCGATAGACTGGCTTAGAGGAATTGGATGAAGAGATTTAGGAAAAGACGGGAGGGGACCCCCGTAACGCAACTAACCGTTTTATCTACGACCTACCGAGCACTGAGCCTTGAGCCGAAGAGATGGGTTTTCTTTGGGATGAGAAAAGGCCTACTTAACTCAGTGGTTAGAGTATTGCTTTCATACGGCGAGAGTCATTGGTTCAAATCCAATAGTAGGTAGAACTTATTAGATACCAGTGACTCTGGTATCTAATAAGTTTTGAAGTTGTTCTCCGAAAAACCCTTTGATCGACAGAATGACAGAATGAAAGAAAACTCTCAGTTGGCTTAATTTGTTGTGGTGTATGAAATGTTCATATTACCCTCTCCTTTTTTATCATTTCAAAAAAAAATTAACGGTTTCTGTCACAAATTTTGGATGGAAAACGTGATTTGTCCTTAGTAAAGAAGAAAATGATAGTTGATGGGGGAAGAGAGTTCAAATGGTAGTTGAAGGGGGAAGTAAAAAAAAATTTGCTAGTTTAAGGGGCAAGTAGATATTTTACTCTACAAATTACACGGCTCATAGGCCTCCACAGTACAAACTCTAAAATGCAACAAAGATGAAACAAACAGATAGACTATAGGCCAAGAAAATAAAAATCCATTTCATGAACATGGCTTTAGGTATTTGACATTATCGCCCAAAAATCCTAACTCTGTCGTTGATTACACACCTAAAAGAGAGAACGAAAGGGACAAATATCTAGCTTCGAAGTACTAACTAGCATTCAGCTCAGGGATGGAGCTTTTGAGAGGGGCGGGGTGGCACGGGCCACCGCCGATCCCTAACCTCTCACCAAAAAAATATTGTTTTGCTTCATAACCACCCACCAACTCTAAGTCATCGATTTACTGATTAAACATTTTTCTTGGGACGGAGAGAGTATATTGTTCTTTTTTGGTGCCACCTCCAAATTTGAATCCTGGCTCCGTCCCTGATCCAACTCAATACCCTCTCTAACAGAATGCACAAACTTAAAAACTGACTTCTTAACTAACTCTGGGCTCTCTCTGATAGCTACAGCTCATCTCAAGCACCTGAGACACCTCGTACATGGTAGGTCTAGAATTTGGATCAGCATGTAAGCACCATATTGCTAAATTCAGAAAGGAATCCAATTCATCTTTTAGCTTTTGACTTGTTGGAAGTGAGAGACGAGGATCCAAGACTTCTGCTAATTGTATGCGTTCGTTGTCAACCGATGAGTAGAGCTTTGAAATGAGTTCCCCCGGATGCAATCCCATCAGAATCTCAAGTGTCAAAACACCAAAGCTGTACACATTGCACTTTTCTGTCACTGCCATTGTGTACGATAATTCTGGTCGTTCCAAGGGAAAAACACAACAACAATGTCATATGTTAGATCTCACTCATACATAGAACTAAGCAACAAAATAAACGATGGTAATTTGCAGCAGTTGCCTTTGAGCTAGAACAAATGACTCTAGCCACACAACATTTGTTTTTTTTTGTTCTCTCATGATTTTTTAACTCCTCTCTCTGCCCCAAGTGAGTAATCATGTTGCACCCGAATTATATTTGTGTTGAGCAAGTTATACGAAGCATTGCTCCGATTTTAACTAGTCCCCCCAACTCGTCGGCATTGAGATGGATATTCCTCCAAATGAGTCGATTTGTTGATCCGAATGCAGAGTTATCAAAATAGATCATGTCCCACACACTAAAGTAATTGTTGCTAGGTTATTTGATACTTAAACAGAAATTAGACCTCATATCATGATCGCAAAAAGTGTTGGAAATACTTTAAAAATTAATGGAACTGTTTACCTCAAAATCTGTAAATGAACAGAAATACCACAAAAATTGGCTGTTGTTTTGGGTTGAGTCGCGGACTAGGTCGCTCTCTTTAAGACGTTTCGCGACTCCGCCCTCTCTGTGCAAGCAGTTGTAGCCAAGCGCGCGAGGTTCGTATGTGCGCGAGGCTCCAATCCAAATTCGGGAATTTGCACCCCCCTGCGCGCGAGGTTCGCAACGCGCACCAGTTAACTGGTTTCCGGATCGGTTTTCACAAATTGGCTCTCTTGGGCCTAGCTCATCAATGGTTCATGGAGCCTCCACACTTATAAAGAACACAAATGTTCTCTAGTTAGCCAATGTGGGACAAGTGTTCTTTGAAGAGTTTTTTTTTTTTGAAAAATACATAATCCCAACAAAAAGTCATAACAAATTGGGTCCACATTAATTTGCCCAATCATTTTCCTACTCTGTTTTGTGTGATGATCTTTGGGGACCTTCGTATTGTTGGAAATCTGTATCTTCTTTCGTACTTCGATTTTGGCAATGCAAGCTTTTTCAAGGAGCTCTGTTTTTGTAATTTTCCAAAGCACTAATTAAAGTTACCTAGAGCAATATATACATATGTGTTGCAACTGCAGTCCAATTTGAAGAATCGGCCTTTAAAAACCTTGTAGTGCTGAAATCCGAGACATGAGCCTCCATTTCCGAGTTCAACAAAACACTCGTGCTTGATATTTCTCGATGAATTACGGGAGGCATGCAATTATGATGCAATTAAGTAAGATAAAGCGTAAGCCACCCCTCTTAACTATATTCACCCTCTTATTCCAATCCAACTCCTTGGCATCCTTCTCTCTCCTCAAAACATTTGCCAAGCTTCCTCTTTCCAAGTACTCGCAAACCAGAAAATTGTGCTTTCCGTGGTAGTAGGAGCCGTAGAGTTTCACTAAGTTCCGATGCCTTATTCCTGTCAGCGTTGCAATCTCATTTGTGAAACTCTTGATCTCGACAATCTCTGAACCTTCATGCCTAATTAGCTTTTTCACTGCTACTACCTGATGAGGATTTCGGATTTTTGATAATAGAACATAAATCACAAATGTTTGGAAATTAATGACAATGAACTACACGCTCAACTCACCAACAAACAAACACTCGGGATCTTGGATGATATGAATCAAAGAAACAAACCAGAGAAAGAGGAAGAGAGAATGAGAGACTTGTATACACCTCCAACCTCCTTATCAATTGAGCTAACAGGTAGCTAATATCCACAAGTTAAATCACCAACACAAACTACCATGAATCGAATTCGAAATCGATACCGATCTTCAAAGAAGAAGCTGGATTATTGAAAACACTGCCTCTCGTCTGAGATTGCAAACTACACTAGGGAAATGCAAGATGGGAGTGTGTAATTCACACATTTTTCCAACAATCATCAATCAATAAATACATTACTATGACTGAGTCATTGGCTACGACGCATGATGAAGTCCTAAAGAATACGTATTGATTTTGGTAATATACACATTTCCCTCTCGCCGCGAAGTCTTCTCTTCATAAACATTGTTCTACCTATTCAACATCATCACCCAAAATCCAACCTGACTCCTTAACCAACTCTGGACTCTCTCTGCTAGCTCCAGCTTTCATCTCAAGCACCTGAGACACCTCGTACATGGTAGGTCTAGAATTTGGATCAGCACGTAAGCACCATATTGCTAGATTCAAAATGGAATCCAATTCTTCTTTTAGCTTTTGTTTTGTTGGAAGTGAAAGACGAGGATCCAAGACTTCTGCTAATTGTACGCGTTCGTTTTCAGCAGATGAGCAGAGGTTCGAAATGAGTTCCCCCGGATGCGATCCCATCAAAATCTCGAGTGTCAAAACACCAAAGCTATACACGTCGCATTTTTCTGTCACTGCCATTGTGTACGATAATTCTGGCCATGTCAAGGAAAAACACAACAACAATGTTAAATGTTAGATCTCACTCATACATAGAACTAAGAAAAACAATAAACGATGATAATTTGCAGCGGTTGCCTTTGAAAATGCTATGAACTTCCAAGTATCTTTAACTGAAAATTTTCCAAAATCTGAGGAATGTAACGCTTAATGTGAAACCTAAAGGTGTTCATTCAATATCGAATTGTTCGGATATACTTGCAATTTGTATGGGCTTCACCGCAAAATAAGTACCATAAAGATGCAAATTAAAGGAACTCTGTTTTTTAAACTAATTAAAGTTACCTGGAGCAATGTATCCGTATGTGCCTGCAACTGCAGTCCAATTTGAAGAATTGGGCTTTAAAAACCTTGCGGTGCCAAAATCCGAGACATGAGCCTCCATTTCCGAGTTCAACAAAACATTCTTGCTCGATATATCTCGATGAATTATAGGAGGCACGCAGTTATGATGCAAGTAAGACAAAGCATAAGCCACCCCTCTAACTACATTCACTCTCTTACTCCAATCCAACTCCTTGGCATCCTTTTCTCTCCTCAAAACATTCGCCAAGCTTCCTCTTTCCATGTACTCGCAAACCAAAAAACTGTGCTTTTCATGGTAACAGAACCCATAGAGCTTCACTATGTTCCGGTGCCTTATTTCTGTCAGCGTTGCGATCTCATTTGTGAAATTCTTGATATCTCGAGTCTCCAAATCTTCATGCCTAAATAGCTTTTTCACTGCTACTACCTGTTGAGGATTTAGACAGTAGCATATGTTCATAATAGAACACAGATCATAAATAGTAAGATAAAACTATAAGAAAAACAGTAAATTTGTTCTATGAGAGTTGTGACAAGCCGTTCTTTTACTCCCTTTGTGTACCGACAAACTTATACCACACCAACATACATCCTAAAATCTCAACAAATGTCCGACACCCTACACGAATGATGAGAGACGGGTGCCAAGCAGGGTGGTTTAAGTTTTTTACCTTAGAGCATCTCCGGCCCTTACTTACTCAGATCTTGTTGTTCCAAATTCAAAATATGAGTAAATACCCCCAAAATTCCGCTCCAGTCTTTGAACCAAACCCATATTAAATAGAGTTTTATCCTCTCCCCTAAATCAAGGGAGAACCAAAACCAAATGTGCAACGGCTAGATTTTTGTTGCCGATGGTGGTGATAGCTGGTGGTGGTGAGCGAAGGTGGTGGTAGCTAGTGGTGATGAAAAAGCTGGTTGACAGTGTCGGCAGTTGGTGGTCGACATAGTGGTAGCTTTTGGGACGATGAAATCTAGTCAACGGTGATGATTACTGGTGGTCATGGCCATTAAAGGCCTATAGAAAAAGCGTCTAGGACAGGATAAGTTAACTTTGTATCGGAAAAACTGAAACTCAAAAAACTTTCGAAAGTACCTGCCCACTTGGTAAGTTCACTTTGTAAACTTTAGCTGATCCTCCCTCTCCAATACAGTATGCATCGTCAAAATCATCGGTAGCCCGGATGATATCTCCATATACTAGTCCCCCGCAAAAATTATGGATCAAAAAGATGTTTTCTCCCCTTTCCACATCTTCTCTTTGGCTTCTCCGGTTACTTCTTTGATGAAATGCAATAACCCCAACAAACAAGAGCAAGAGAAACACCGAGCCTAACAAGGCAGAAACTGCGATAACGATCACCCGCGAGTTCCCTTTACTTCCCTTACCACCGCCGGATACTGAGTCGTTACATGGTGTCAAACCTTGGGCTGGATCACCACATAGGTTCTTGTTATGAGAAAATGCTTCCGGTGGAGAAATATTAAAAGCCCTGGAGTCAGGCAGAGGACCCTCCAATTGATTGAATGACAAATCAATCGCTAACAAGCTCACCATTTGCCCGAATGAATCCGGTATAGAACCGGAGAGAGAGTTGTGGGAGAGGTTTAAAGCTTCCAGGCTAGTCAGCTTCCCGAGTTGAGGCGAAATCTGTCCGGTGAGTGAGTTGTAACTGAGATCAAGCAGAGTTTGTAAAGTTTCAAGATTGCCAATCTGATATGGGATGCTCCCATTCAACTGGTTTTTGCTCAGACTTAGAAATAGTAATCTTGAAACGTCTCCAATTTGATAGGGAATCGGCCCGCTTAGCATGTTCATTGAGAGATCAAGTTGAGCCAAATTGGATAGTCCCCCAATTGCTAATGGTATTTGACCAAAAATGTTGTTGTCACTCAAGTTTAACGACGATAATTTCGACAATTGTCCAACTTGTGCCGGAATTATACCGGAAATATTATTGGAGGAAAGGTCAAGCTCTTCTATCTGGTTCAACTGGGAAATTTCCACTGGGATTTCACCTCCAATAGAATTCCCACCAAAATTCAGAAATGTCAAATTCTTGCATTCTGCCCAGGTGGGTAAAATTTTTCCTTGTAAATTGTTGTGGCTCAAATCAATATAAGTGAGGTTCGGGTACACTCCGAAATCTTGATCAAGATTTCCTGTTAGTTGGTTGTATTCGAACCGGACTCTGTATAGGGATGTGCAGTTTTTGAGGCTTACAGGTATCGGACCGGTGAAGTTATTGTAACCCGCGGTGAAATTCATTAGCCTTCCACCTTGACAAACTTGGGGAGGTAATTTACCACTCAAGTTGTTCCAGATTAAATGGAAAGCTACCAATGATGAATGAATTCCGATTTCTTCTGGTACTGAACCGGATAAGTTGTTAGAAAACAGGCTCAAATCGGTTAACTCGGTCAGAGTACCGAAACTCTTAGGAATTTGGCCAGAAAATTGGTTTTGGTTGAGATGTAGGTAAGTTATTTTACTCAAATTACCCAAGGACTCAGGAATTGGGCCAGAAAAATTGTTATTATCTAAAGCCAAGATAGTCAAGTTTTCCAAATTACCTATCTCTGACGGGAGGGGCCCGCCGAGCAAAGTATCTTGGAAGAGTAGCCTTTGCATGCTAAGCAGGCCGGTTTTAGCCTGACTTGACCTACGGTCCGGGAATAACCGCGGGTCAAGCTGCCCTGTTATGGAGTTTCTCGAAAAATCTAACTCGACAACCTTAGTGAGATTCACAATAGAAAGTGGGATTGTTCCCGAGAAAGAGTTGGTGGAGAGATCAAGATATACGAGGTTCGACAGCAGGCCGATGTTGGCAGGTATGGTACCGTTGAGTTGGTTGTATTTGAGGTCGAGACGGAGGAGGAGAGGGAAATATGAGAAGTTCAAATGGTCAAGAGTACCTTGTAAGCCCGTGTAGGCAAGATTTAGCCCGGTCACATTTCCTGCAGAGTTGCATGAAATCCCACGCCAGTTGCACGGACTCAAAGCTGAAGAGTTACCACTTGTTTGGTTGAGAATCCATGAGCTGACGATTGTCTGGTTGGGTAGGCTTTGTTTCCACCGGAGAAGCGCTTCAACGTCGGGATTTTGTGGCGGTTGAGCGGTGGAGGGAGGTGGGAAAACCACCAAAACGGCTGAGAGAGCCAGAGCAAGATAGATGAATGGGTTGGGCATTTTGAAATGGTCTGTTTCGGTGGGTTGGTTTTCTGGGGGCACTTTTTATTCCACTTTCAAGTGGCAACAAGGAAAGGGTAAGGAAAATGACGAGGGAATATAAAGTCAGACTTTTTGAGTTTTAGTGGTGTAATTGGTAATTGAGTACTTGACTAGCATATCTAAGCTAGTTTGTGGGTTATTCAATTAATCTAGGACAACTTTTAAAATATCTCCGGATACAACTATTTATGGAGCCACTCGATACATGTTAACTCATATGCATCGAATAAATCTTGAAACGGTTATGCTAGTTGGTGTATTGAAATCCTATTCCGAAAATTGCTTTACATATAGTCTATATATGTTTTATATTTATCCAATCGAAAATAACAGGTACACACCTTCCAATCACACCTGACTCACATGTGATTGGGCCCCATCATGTGTTAGTTCGTAATTATATTTGTGGGACCCGCACATGTTTCATATATGAGAGAGCATTACAAATAACTTAGTATCTTAAAATATTTTGATTGCGCATTCTGAAATGGTCTATTTTGGTGGTTTCGTTTTCTTGGTGCACTTTTTATTTCACCATCTTTCAAAGAAAGGGAAATATTAGGAGAAAAGCCAGACTTCTTGATCTTCACGTCTCTAAAGTAGTTGATTTTGAGACTTTCTCTTGCATACCTAAAATGGGAGTTCCGATACGGTACTCTGTCATCTCCGTTAAAGAGTATTGTCATGTCCCATCACCGGGGGGACGCAGGATATCTATGAGTGTGATCAAGAATCTACAAAAGTTGTACGTATTTCATATCTTGAGACAAAATCTAGTGTTTCTAGTATAAGGTCTTGAGACAAAATTATCAAAATATCCAGAAATATATGTACACATTTATAGGAAAAATTAATTTAACAGAGTCAATTGACCCCTTTGCCTCTTCTCGGGTCCGCCCCTGCCCTCACCATTATTTGGGAAATGCGATCGCATCTTAATCCTAAGAACACAAGTATATTTCAAGGTCTAATTTCATATTATATTTATCTGTTTATACTAGGTCTAAGTCCAGAGAATATAAAATAATTTAGCCTTATCGTTAGGTTAATGAGCAAATTGGGGGTACTACTTTTCCTTGTTCAAAGAATTAAAAAAAGTTTATCTAATTTTCGCTTTTGACCAATGAAGCTGTCATAGACCACATGTATTTATGTACCTATATTTTAAAATCTCCTCTACAAACTTGCACCAGCCAAGCACTTGACTTTGGAAGGCAAAAACTTAAATTCATTGAATACCAACTCAACCCGATTCCAACATTTTTTTTATGATTAATGTTTTTTTTTTCCAACCTAATGTGCACCAATTATTGGAATTTTAGCAGAAGCACATCAAAGCCGAGATTTAAAAAGAAAACGATTCACACCGACATGACGATGAGAAAACTCGAAAGAATGACTCATAATAATTTATGTGATTCGGCCAAAAACAACCTACAACTATAGGAGAGAGATTTATTATTTGTTATGTGGTAGTATACAGTACAAGAATTGAGTAAAATCTCATAACCCAAATTACTTAAACACCCACATTAAGTGGGTACAAATATTCCATTTGTGCTCTTTATAGATGCATGCAAGCATCAAGCGGGTACAAAGTTCCAAATGAAATAAATGTTCCAAATCCTACTTAGATAATGCATGTCACAATTATATCTAATATATGGACATATATATCACATTTTGTAATTTTAGAGCTTTAGAAAATTAAGAGATCCTCTTCACGTGTAGACACCAACTTTGACTTTTCCAAAATTGTGCCAAATGCTACACCAATTAGTTATGATGTTTACAAAAACAGCCGATAACATAAATAGTTTGTAATCAATTAGGGTCAACTCCACTTTGCTTATGCTCATCATTACATATAATAAAAATAGACGATAAACATTTTATTTGCTCTCTCTTTTCTCCTTTTTTTTTTTTTTTTTAATCTCCACAACTCTACTTCCAAACAAGGGAGAAGATTGACTTGGAAATGGGAACGCTGCAAGTTTCAAAGTTTGTAAAGCTATCACAATGACTTTTGTGTGATTGTAAGTTTTTCAACGGCTTATTTAACTTTTTGGGCCCCTGAAATAGGAGTATTAGAGAAGTGTCAATTTGGTCTCCAATCCTGACATTTAACCAATTTTGCCCCTAATGTTTGAAATGTGTGTCACAATGGTCCCCTGTCCTAAAGCCGGTACTTGTTTTCATCAAAACGTGGGCATTCTTGATATTTCACCATCCAGCTCCTGTTTATTTCACAAAATTAGGTTTGCTAACCTTTTTGGTCTCCAAAGTATCGATGAACTGCCAATTTTGGTCTCCAGTCTAGACATTTAACCAATTTAGTACCCAACGATTAAAATTTGTGTCAAAATATCTTCTTCCATGAGTAAAAAATTATGATCCAATTCTTTTTTTTCATAAGAATAAAATTAAGCCAAATAATCTGTCATCTTGGCTTTTTTTTTTTTTATCCAAACTCAAATTTTTTTGTGGAGCTTCTATCATAAATGTTTACTTTTCTAACTTCTCTCATCAACATGAACAAATAATTCATAAAAACTTGACGTGAAACTAACAAATGCAGTTTTTTTTTTTTAACAAAGACCAAAAAGACTAGCCAAGTGGCTAGCTAATAATTGAGCACATGTCTACGCTCACAATCAACCTAATACATAAATTTTTATGGCAAAAAAAAAAATCTGATTACAAAAATACTCCATTTGTTTGGTATTGGATCAAGGTCGATTAGAATCTGATGGCAAAATAATATCTATTGGAATCTCAGATACTAAAATAGTATTCTTATGTGCATCCTTAAAAAAAAAAAAAAAAAAAAGTCTATTGTTATGCGCAATTTAGTTCACTAAATTACACGATTCAATTTTTTTACACGTGTTAGTTTTGTTAAATTATTGATTCGTCTCTACTAGAGGAATCTAAAAGGTTAAATATTATATTGAGGACCAAATTGGCAGTTCCCTGATACTTTGTAGACCAAATGGTGAATGAACCTAAATTTTTTGAAATAAACGAGCATTGGATGGTAGAATACCAAGAACGTCCCTCGTTAGGACGGAAACAAGTAATGGACAAACGGCGTTAGGGCCGGGGTCTATTTTGACACACATTTTAATGTTGGGGGCTAAATTAGCTAAATGTTTAGATTGGGGACGAAAAGATAAATAAGCCGTTGTTCAACTAAGTGTGCATTAATAATGATGTTGAAATCTTCTGACTTTGTGGATTGGGTCCAGACTTTTTGTTTGTGGTGAAAGTCAACCACGAAATTTGTGGATGTGCATATTTTTTCTCCCGGTAAATCAATGGGGACAGACCAAAGTGCATAGATTGTGCACAAATGGGTCTCGGGGACTGACGTTTGGGTCCCACACGAAATATCCGAGCCGTTAGATCATCTTAGAATAATTTTCCGAGGGGCCCCGTGTGAAATCACCTCCATCGGACTTGTGTAAGTGATTCATCCAAAAAAACCCCATCCGATGGAGGTGATTTCTCGCGGGGCCCTTCGGAAAATTATTCTAAGATGATCTAACGGCTCAGATCTTTAGTGTGGGACCCAAACATGGGTCCTCGAGACCCATCTGTGCACTATGGTCTGTACCAGTAGAAGGGTTCTTTTTCTCCACAAGCTCAATCACAAATGCAGGTCATTATGAGCTCACAATGATGATCCGTTCATCTTCATAATTTTTTCTCACAACGATATCTGAAAAAAATAATAATAATAAGTGTGCGCAATCGGTCATCGATAAATGCAAAACAAAATTATAGAATAAACAATTAAATGTTCAAAAAAATCAAGAGACTACAACTTCAAATATTCTTTTTAATTGTACTAGCTTTCAAGTTAATTTAGATAAAAAAAATTGAAAAAATGATTTGCTCATGCAAGTCTCTTAGATGAAAAAGTTCTCAGCATAAATAAATATATATGTGTGAAAAGAATTCCATATAAGTCTTAGTTATCAACAATTTTTTGGTCACGTGTGTAAAAAAATGATGCTAGGTATTTATACACAGACTTAGATCTACCAAGAGGCAATTATAAACACGAACTTAATCTTCGTTATTGCTGTAAAAATACAATTGTTAGGGTCCGCACTTTATAAAAACTTACGTACGTCACTATATACCTTAAGAAAACATCTTTTTTATTTTTAATTCATCAGAATACAAACATTTCCCTACCATCTCCTAAAAACTCTATCAACGCCACATTATAAAAGAAGAATTCCTACATCATAAGTGGAAATGATAAATAATGTGAATTTTCATTTATTTTTTATTTTTATTTTTTCGCATTCAATTTCTGTACAATTGGTAAAGTAGTGCAGCAGATAGTATTAAAGATTTTTTTCACACACACACACAAAAAAAAAATCCTTAGATTTCAACGCTATCATAATCGTCCATCTCATTATTATCTGAGTCCAACTTAAAAGAATTCGCGGACTTCATCAGCTCTGTTAGTCTAGTAAGATCTGTAGGGAAAAATACGAACCAATCTGCAGTTTGTGTCCGGACTAAAAGTCCTATAGACCAAACCAAACCAATCTGCGAGTCATGCACAGTCCCGTTCCGATTTTTGTCCACGGTTTACATACAAATTTTACTTCAGCACTCTTTAGCCCATTCCAACGGTCAAGAGAAGTATAAAAAGAAGAATAAACTCATAGTTTATGAAGAAGTTTCTAATAGGTCTATTTTTTAATTTTAATTTTTTGAAGAGTGAGAAATTCACTAATAACAACAATGTTACAACCCACTGTGAGCAGCTATTACAACAAGAAAAAGTAAAGGCCTAATGCACACTGACAACACAGTAATAACAACAGGAAATGTTGCGGAAAAACAAAGGTACACTATGTCAGAGATGCGAACACAATAACCCAGATAAACAGTTGCAAAAGTGGTTCCACTAGTAACGAGCTTTTCCAATGCGTCTAGTTTTTTTGCCTTGCAAAAAAAAAAATGGTACCTTACAAAGCTACAGCTAGTCTAATGGCTAAGTATAAATGCTAATAATTTTTTAGTTTTCCATTTGCTAAAATTAACACTTGATTTAACACTTGATTTTATCAAATGTTAGATTTTAGCAAATGGAATCAACCATGTAGAAATACAACAAATTACTACTACTAATTAAACAGCATTTGAGAGAGATTATTTCGTTGGGCCTAGGTTGTGTGCTATCCATCGGCAAGCTATAATCCATGAATGAAATGGGCCATGAGGAATGAGCATGTAACTCATACGGATTTGGTCCAGTTGGTGGGCCTGTCTTGGCCAAGCTCAAATTACAGGTGAACTTTTTAAAGCCCAGTGAACCCTGGCAGATTAGGACCATCAATTTAAACGCATATTTTGGGCTTTTTTAAGCTTTTGTATTTTCGGCTGGGCTCGTTTAGTTTTGGGCTTTCTCCCGATTTATTAAAACCGCAGTTAGATTTAAATTCTTTCGACATCAGGTGGAATTGGAAACTCAATCGTTACCGCAACCCATTGTAGTTCCATCGTGCACTCATTCCGAAAATTTGAACCTCTCATCTTATAGTGCCCGTCGAGTAGTATATCTACGGAAAAAAGTTAATTTGATCGGACATCGATAGATAATTCAAATTTTAATTTTTACCTATAAAATAGATGGTTATGGACAATTTTATTTTAAAATCAGGCCATCCATTTTATGAATCGAAATTTAATTTTTGATATATCTATCAATTTCCGATCAAATAATTTTTTACATAGATATACTACTCTACGGATCCTACAAGATGAATGATTAAAATTTGTGAAATGAACTCACGGTTTGTCTCACAAATGGCGGCTGTGGAAACTGGTTAATAGGTTTTAAAGTTTATACTATTATTAGTATGAAACATAAAACACAAACAACAAAAGGTAAATATTTTACTGTTTGAAAGGAAAAACCTAAACATAGACATTTCAACGCATCTTAATGCTTGCGGATGTATACAATATTCTTCGGCATTATTTTAAGAGATATAATATTAATAAGTATCATAATTCTTTCATCTCAAAATTTCCTTTCATCAAGAGAAAATTGCAATGTTCGAATAACCAAGGTATATTGCGCATATTTTTTGGATTAATGCGAATAAAGTTTAAAAGTTATGCACAAAAGTAGTTTATATTTGATAGTATAAAAATTACATGTCTTTCGATGGTAGACTAACTTTTGAAATAGAAGAAATATTAAGTGCGTAAAACTCATATTGAGCATGTTATTGAAGTTTCACAACGAACACGTAGTTTTCACTTATCTTGTGATTTAAATTTTTACATTGGTTGGTGAATATAAGTCACAATGAATACGTAGTTTCACTTATCTTATGATTGAAGTTTTTATATTGGTTGGTGAATATAAGTCTCTTATTACTGTTTAACAAATAAACACCAAACATTTTCTTGAGACAATTGTTCTAGATCAGTTTTCTGTTATGCTTTCCGGCTTTGGTTTTTTTTATTCGTATCAGTGGGGCCGCTATTTCAAACTTTTCATTGGTAAAACATTATGAAGCAACCACTTCCTATAAGGAGATTTGGTATTTCTATAATTCACCATATTCCTCTTTTGATCCATTGGAAACTACATTGGTACTAGTATTGCCTTTTCGGTTGAATTGTTATTAGGGTTACAAATTGAACCAAGCTTAAGCAACTCGAGCTTGAGTTTTGAGTTTAAAACTTGTTCAGTAAATGAGCCCTTGAGTTACTTATTGCTCGGGTCAGTCGTCGAAGCACTGCTCATTTGTTTATAAAGGTTCATTCGGTTAACAAATCGAGCTTGAACAGATGAGCATTTGAAAGTCCGATTCGAATATTTTGTAGCCCTAATTATTTGTCATTATATGGGTTAAAAGCCAAGTTGAAAAAGGTGAAAAGGAAACCGAAAAGGAAAAGAAAAAATTACGCAGATCGGATTTGGTTGCCCATGTATGGTAATATTTTCACAGATTTTAACCCCAAAAGATAAACCCCCTTCCTATTCACTGTTTTTCACCTCCATGTCCACACCTCTCTGTTTCTCTCTCCTTCCCATAAGAATGTAAGAGAGAGATGGGGGGTACTAAAAGGGTGCGCCAAACACCTTAGGATGAGCGCACCACTGACCACTCTCTTCTCTCTCTAACACACTCAATAATACAGATCCTAATCTTCGAACATCAGTCTTCTTTTCTCTCTCTCATATGTAACGCGAATCCATCGGACCCCCTCTAGATTTTCAGGTGAATCATTTGTTCTTTTTATTCCTGAATCAGTATTGAATACCCTTTTTTGCTTCGTTTCTGAGATTGCTTTGAAGTAGTTAGAGATGCTTTTCAGTACAAAAAGACATCTGGGTATCTCACGGAATCAAAAATCTGTCGTGGGTTTTTATGTTTTTGTAACGAAAAGATTTTGCATATAGGTGAAATAATAAGTTGTGTTTATCCATTGCTATGATCGTTA
This sequence comes from Vaccinium darrowii, assembly GCA_020921065.1. Classification (NCBI taxonomy): domain Eukaryota; kingdom Viridiplantae; phylum Streptophyta; class Magnoliopsida; order Ericales; family Ericaceae; genus Vaccinium; species Vaccinium darrowii. Next base: position 10,251,395 of record CM037153.1, read on the forward strand.
GCTGTGAGCTTGTGACCTTTTCTTGTTCTCATAATTTTTGCTTATGCTTTAGTTATGTCGGTTGTGGTTCTTATTGGGTTTGTGGGCTTGGGTTTTGGTTTATAATGCTTGCTCTAGAGCTGCTGCTTCTGAATTTATTGTTTAGGGGACATGTTGGTGATTTAGTATTTGATTGGCTTGGAATGGCTTCTTCCTGGTATTTTAGTTGTCTGCTTGGTGGATGTGGTTTTAATTATTTGAGTATGGATTGATTCCTAATTTCTAATTTTGCTTGGTATCTGCCATTGCTCAAAAACAATTAGAAGTTCTGTTCAATACAAGGCAACAGCTGGGTGTCTCCTAGATACACAAATCTGTCATGGGTTCTACTCTTTTTGGAATGATATGTTTGTATGTAAAGGTGAAATAGTCGGTTGCTGTGTTTATCGATTCTTCTGGTTGGTAGCAGGACTCGTGACCGTATGTTTTTTCTGAGGACTTTGTATATTGTTCTAAAATGTGGGTTTGTAGTGCCTCCCGGTTTCTTTGGGGAATGAGTTCTTGGTTTTATAAACATAGTTTTAGTGCCTCTTATTTAAAGTGTTCTACTAGTGGGTATCTAGTGCTTTTTGATCTGTTTGACTGCTTTGCATTCGTTATCTGCCACTGCCACAGCCACTTCAATGTTTGCCTAGTCTTTTTGGTTTTAGTTATTTTTGGGTTTTTTGTGTTGTTGGTGGTGTTTATGGTTTTTCTGATTGGCTAGGAATTAAATGGGGAAAAAGGTTAAGAAGAAGGCCCGTAGTGTTCATAAGGAGAAGCAGACTTCTGCCCTTTCTTCGAAAACTATTGCCCGTCCACAGCAAATCACTCCAAGCTCTGAGGCTGTTGATGCTGTCGTAAAAGAAAGGAAATTATGTTCTCATCTTGATAGGGTTATTGATTTGGTCAAAGTTTCTTCAAGAATAGAATCTGAAGAACCGATTAGGTGTGAAGATTGTAGGGAAGGCGTGGTTGATAGGCGGTCAAGTAAGGGAAAGGGAAAGCATGGGAAGAAGAAAGGGGGAGGTTCCGGCAATACTAAATCCAATTCCAAAGCAATTTGGGTTTGCTTGGAATGTGGCCATCTTTCATGTGGAGGGATTGGACTCCCGACCACCGCTCAAAGCCATGCAGTTCGACATGCAAGGCAAACCCGCCATCCGTGGGCCATTCAATTCGAAAACCCTCAATTACACTGGTGCTTCCAATGCAGTACTCTAATTCCAGTTGAAACTTTGGAGGAAAATGGTGAACAGAAAGATTTGCTGTTAGGTGTCGTGAAACTGATAAAGGGGAAATCATCACAACGGCCCTCTGAAGATGTTGAGGATGGTTGGTCAGGAAGTGGAAGTGTTACAAGTGGGCTAAAATCTGCAAACACCGCTTCTGCTAGTTTTGATGGGAAAAGTGGTTGTGTGGTCAGAGGCTTGGTAAATCTTGGTAATACTTGCTTCTTCAATTCAATCATGCAGAATCTTTTAGCAATGGAGAGATTACGGGACCATTTCTTAGAACTTGATGAGTCTGTGGGGCCACTTACCGTTTCTTTGAAGAAGTTCTTCATAGATGCCAGTCCGGAGTCTGGCTTGAGAAATTCGATAAATCCAAGGTCCTTTTTTGGATGTCTTTGCACCAAGGCTCCCCAATTTCGGGGCTATCAGCAGCATGACAGTCATGAATTACTTCGTTGTTTACTTGATGGGTTGTGTACAGAAGAGTTGAGTGCAAGAAAACGAACTATTTCACAGGAAAATGGGAATTCCAAAATGCTCAGTCCTACTTTTGTTGATGCTGCCTTTGGAGGCCAACTATCTAGTACTGTTTCTTGTTTGGAATGTGGACACTCTTCAACAGTGTTTGAGCCATTTCTTGATCTCTCTCTTCCAGTTCCAACTAAGAAACCCCCTTCTAAAAGGGCGCCGCCTGTTTCTCGAGCTAAGAAGCTAAAACAGCCTCCAAAAAGAAATGGAAGGATTCGCCCGAAAACTAGCAGGGATGCTGATTCTGTTGCAGGAAAAGTGGGAGATGCTTTGGTGGGTTCTAAAATGGTGGAACTCCCTGGCCCAGCTACAGTGGAAGATAAAAAGAGTTTAGTCTCATCGAGTCTCTTAACTGCTGAAGAGTTTGAGAAGCCGTATATGGATAAGGATTCATTAGACAGCTTGTCATGGTTGGATTATCTGGAATCAGTTCCTGTTTCCAATGATCCTGGGTTAGCTTCAAAAGCTAATGATAAGGCAATGATTTACGATTCTGAACGAAAAGATGCTGTTCTAGGTGAAGCCCCCTTGAAGGAAACAGCAGATTCATTCGGCAGCGAGACATGGTTGGATTACCTTGAGCCAGTTACTTTACCAGATGACAATGACATGGGCTCAAATGTTGAAGATGTATCAGTAGTTCAAGATTCTGGAAGCATGGGTGCTCTTCCGGATGTTATCTCTTTGCATAACGAGCTCCCATTACAGGCTCAAGCATCTGAAAACCTGGTGCTTCCTCAGAAAGAAGAAACTTCCATTAGTGGTGAGATTTCGAGAGAAGGCGAGGTCTCCTCATCCTTTGTTGGCTATGAACCAGATGCATGCTTTGATGGGTTTGGAGACTTATTTAACGAGCCAGAAATTGTTGAAGGCCCCAATTTAAAACCCTTGTCAACTGATACTAACATTCAGGGTAATGAAATTGCTGAAACTGGTTTCTTAGTTGCAAATATCAGTGAGTCTGATCCAGATGAAGTTGATAATAGTAACTCCCCAGTGTCCATAGAGAGTTGTTTGGCGTTGTTTACTAAGCCAGAGCTTCTTTCCGATGAGCATGCTTGGCATTGTGAGAATTGTTCGAAAGTCGTGCAAAAGCAAAGGATGCAATTAAGGAAAAGGCAGCAGAATGGGGTGTCAGAGATTCAGATGAGTGGGGTCGACAACAGAATTCAAAGTGCTCCATCAAATTTGACAAATGACCGCCCTTTCCCTAATGACCGAGATATCAGAGAAAATGTACTCACTACATTTGACGAAAGCTTAGTGTCAGAAAATGGCAAAATTAATGATAACCAAAACGACAAGAAGGAGATCAGTGAGGAAGCTGTGCTAATTTTAGCAGTTTCCCAGTTAAAAGAAGGAAGTGGTGACATGAATTATGCATGTGCGGAGATATCACAGTCTTCAAGTTGTTATAAGACTTGTACTCAGGCAAGTATCTGTGGTGAGGCGAGTGATTCTTGCAGTGTTAATGAGCCTAGTAATGATGGATTTGACACTGGTGAAGTTCAGCAAACTAAGTCACAATTGTTGACTAAAGGGTCTGAATCAGAAGGAAGTGACAACGAGGAGATGAATTCCGATAGCGTGAAGGTGAAGAGGGATGCAACTAAAAGAATTCTCATTAATAGGGCACCACCTATTCTGACCATTCATCTAAAGAGATTCAGTCAAGATGCTCGTGGTCGTTTGAGCAAATTGAATGGACATGTGGTTTTCGGAGAGACAATTGATCTCAGACCATACTTGGATCCCAGGTATTCTTCTAACCCTTTCTTGGACATATTGTTGCTAACGAGTTTCACACCTGCATTGGTCGCTTATTTTTATTTCTTTCAGTTTTCATTTTTCCTCCTCTGGTGCCATTTCTAGTTTTCTATTTACTCAGCAAACCGCTTTCTCTCAGCTTTTATGTTCGAAATTTAATGCTTTTTTAACAGAATTTGTTGCTGCCTCTCAATTAGAGAAATTTTGTATTATCATAGTGTCCCCCTTGTTAATGCTTCCCATCGGTTTTAGGTGTATTTGTTCTCTTACCCATTGCAGAGAACTGTTGAACTTGTTTTAGTACGTATTTATTTTCTTCTTTCTTACACAACCTATTGCATGGTTGTACTTGTACATGTTTTTTCTTACCTGCTTGTTCTTTTTCTTGCCACCTCTGCATTTAGACTATTCTGCTAGACTATCAAAGAAACCCACTAAAGACAGAAGCCAAAACAGATGAGGCAACCAACTATCTAGTCATTTTTTTTATTACACAAGGTATCCGGGCCAGCTTGCTTGCAACTCGACTAATCCCTAGGTGACCAACCGACCGTCCTACTAACAACTATCTAGTCATGCACTATATTTGATAATCTAGTGATGAGCCTCATCACCATGAAAATCATTTTCTTCATAATTATTGGCTTTTGTCCTCCTCTTCTCCCTCATCTGACTGATTCTCTCTATTCCTATTCTTTCCATTCCTCTTCTTCATGTACAAGTCAATGTGTAGTCATTGAGCTTCAACTCACTAGCGTCGCGTCGCCTTTTGTACTCGGTGGTGTTGCCTGGAAGAGATGCCCTCAACTGACATGGGTGGAGATACTAATCATAGATGAAGACATGCTTGTGGTGCCTTTATTGAAACACGAAAATTGTGTCTTTGTTGATCAGAATTAGGTATTTTGGCAATAAGCATAATGATATAGCTAATGTGAAAGCTAATTGTGTTTGTAAGTCCTCTTAAATAGACAATCAAGCTTAGATATAATGCCCTCTTACAGGGGAAATAATAGTGCCAACACTTCATACCTTCTGAAGTGTAATATGTGCAATTTCCGTTACCTTCTCTTTGTTTAGTAGCTTAAGCCCCATAACTAGCCAGGCGCGCTGATGTATCGAAATTGCTTTCTGGAAATGGGTCGTTTCAGTCAACTCCAAAACAGACTTTTGGAAATATTTTGAAAACCTGATGAAAACCAAGAAAAGAAATGGAGACATACGGAGACATTTGGAAAAACAAAACTATTATAATCTGTGTGGGTTCTTAGGTTTATAAATACCAAATACATATGTTTCTCTAATTCCATGATTATACTATTGCGCATTTGATTATTTATGACTTCATGGCCTAATGGTTAAGGCGCTAGTTCAGAGAACTAGAGATTTTGGGTTCGATTCCTAGTGAAGTTCTTGGCTGCATGCTTGTTTTTGGCTTGTACGAAGGAAAAATAAAGCGTCAGAGTCCAAACTTTAAGTTGGAAGTTATGTTGCAACTTGCAAGTTTTGCTAGTAGGTAGCAACAAAAACCAAATGATATCTGAACTAAAGTTAAGACTTGAGAGTCTTAACTTGTTAAAGACTTCTCACTTGTTTCTTAACATGACGTTAAGGCGAAATTTCCACTATGGTATTTTCAGCATGTTCGGTATTTTCAGCTATATTTTGGTATTCTCCCACAAGTCATTCTCCTTGCATACAACTGATTTGTCATTTAGCGCAAAAAACACACTTTGTTATAGTGGGAGGACGGTATTTTTAATGGAAACTTAGCCTAAAATAATGTCTGAACTCATGCTAAGAGTTTTAACTTATCAAAGACTTCTCACTTCTTTCTTAATTATCAAAGACTTCTCACTTCTTTCTTAACATGCCATTAGGAACATATCAAGTCGTAATTCAATGACGTCTTTACTTCTGGCAACCCACTGGGGGAGGGAGGGAGGGAGAGAGAGAGAGAGAGAGAGGTGCCAACTAGGATCTACTTTCTGGTAGCACGAGTATATCAACTGGAGAAAAAATAAGAGTAAGGAAAAACAACAGGTTTATGCTTGGTAAGTTGAGGATTTATTGCCCCAAAGACAAAACAATCGAAGGAGATCCAGGGGCTTTCTTCAGGTTACAAACCTAAACGGGCCAACAAAGCACATGCTGAACCAAAAGGAAGGAAGCAGGGTACCACAGTACCAGATGGTCGCTGAACCAAAAAGAAGGAAGCAGGGTACCACAGCACCAGACGGTCTTCTATCTCCGAGACATACCAACACCATAGTCCATGTAACATAGGTCAGGAAATGCCTCCCCTACAACAATGACCTATGTCTACGATGTTGGGATAAAACGCGGAAGCACCGAGATTCAAACAAAACGACAACAAAATCAATGGAAGCACATGAAAAAATAAAATGGAGAGAGACAAGATTTACGTGGTTCAGCAGTAACCTGCCTACTCCATGGAGAGGATCACGCTCTTCCACTATGAGTAAAATTGTACATGTACACTAGAGTATGAATATCCCACACCCAACCCCTTATACCTCACTCATACAAGAACTCACTCTCAGCCCAAGCCAAGCTTGACACTTGCTCACAACTTAAATAACACTAAGTTGCACTCACTGCTTACATACCCCTTTCTGCCGTACCAAAAACATGTATGTATAGCCACCCAATGCAAAGGAAAGTTTTTTTTTTTTTGCTAAGCAATGCAAAGGAAAGTTGACAGCCACATGATGAGTGGTAGTACCAAGGGAGCAATCCAAAAGTCACCAGCTCATCTGCCTTTCCGAGACATCACTTAGTCAAAGGGAATATGGAACAATACGTGAGCAAAAATTTAACCCATTGGAATTGGAACCAATCCCAACATACGATTGGCGAGTATATGGTGTTCGAACATAAACCACGACGACTACTACTCTTATTAGGTGTACCCTCGGTATTTATATATAGTTATATGCCGCAACGTATACATTTCAAATACACAAAAACCTCCTCCTCCTCCTCCTCCTCCTCTCTCTCTCTCTCTCTCTCTGCTAGCTGTGGTTTTTGTCATTTGCACCAGTGGTCCAGTACTTCTATGCTCCTATTTTGATCCACATTGGCAAGTCTCCTCATTAAGCGTCACTTGCAGTTGCTTCCCCCAAGAAGCAGCTATCTGGTAGGTTAGGCGTATGGACCTTTGGCAGGAGTGCATTTCAAGTGTTAACTCTTGGCTCCATTAACAAGAAATAACATTTTTTTAAGCAGGTGCCGGGCCAACTTCCGCGTACCTTGACTAGTCCCGGATCAAAGTTAACGACCACAATCAAAGGGATTTATTTTTAAAAAAAAAATTTCAAAACTACCATTCAAGGGTGAGATTATTTTGTGATACATATTTGTAGGAATTTTGCATCTGTAACTACCCGGTTGTAGAACTACCTTTTATTACGATACACTCTTTCTTATTTATAGGAGCCTTACCCTGGAGAGTGTATGGCCATTATATCTGCCCATGCTCGTATTGGCTCTCTCATTGCTGAATATATTGATAAGCACTTTCCACGTAGGCACATACCTGCATTTACTCCATATGCAGTTTGCATCAGCTGGTTCTTTCTTCTTCATCATCATTATTTTTGACAAACTTATAGCCATTTCAATCTGGGATTGCTAATGCCCTCATCTGTGACTTCCTTTTCCTGAGTACCATTTGAAGCTCGTGCAAACTCTTAATCAGTTCATTGATACGCATACTGTATCGGTTGACTGGATAAAACTTTAAATCCATTTGAGGTAACAAGAGCTGACTACTAACATAACTTGAATCTGAAAGAAGTGAGAAAAACGAGCAGTCAGTACAAATCGTGTTGGAGGCATTTAGAAAGTTTCCTTACAATTTCCTAAAATATGGTAATCACTTTTTGTCTAAATAAACGCAGTTAACTTATTTGATCTCACTTAAAGCGTAAAAATAAAGGTAGGTTGCTTTCCCATGAGGTTTAAGAATTCCTTATTCCCCTACCAGTGCAGGAAGGAAGGTGGGACATTACTTTTGTTCACATTCGGTTTGTTCCTCTTCTACTCATTTTTTTTTATAGTGCCTGTCTGCTTTATACGCCTTGTTCAACTTGTACTAGCAAGCCTTTTGAGATACCTATTTGTAGGAATTTAGTATCTGTAACCAAGCACAAGCACCAAACGTCGCACAGACATTACTGTAAAAGTGGTAATGTGGTATTAATTATGCTCATTGTAATGAATTACAGGTGCTTGGGGACTGATGAGTACAAATTCCGGCTGATTGGAGTGGTGGAGCATCTGGGGACCATGAGGGGTGGCCACTATGTTGCCTATGTGAGAGGATTGAATGCTAACAAGAAGGCAGATAAAGAAAGCGCAGATTCTGTGTGGTATCATGCCAGTGATGCTTACGTGCGTGAGGCTTCATTGGATGAAGTCCTTCGGTGTGAGGCCTACATCTTGTTTTACGAAAAACTTTGAGCAATTCTTTTTACCTTCATTCATTATATAACCTTTTCCAAATTTAATCAAGGGAATTGAATTGAGCACCCTGTATGAGAGAGAGACAGAGAGAGACACAGAGAGAGAGAGAGTACAACATTACGAAAGAATTGACACCATTTTTGCCACCTTTTTTTTCCTTCTTCTGTTGTAGTGGATGTACATCATCAAATGAGGAATATGAGAAATGAGTTCTTGTTCTTTTGTTTTTCCCGGTATCTCAAAGCTTCTTATATTGCATCATCCCGGCTGTTCTTGCGTTGCCTTTGCTGCCATTGTTATATGATGTGTTGAGGGTGTCATCTGTTACTGGGGCTGCATATATTTTCTGGGGCTGGATATATTTCCTTTAGTCGCGAAGATGAGAGAGAACATTCGGCGCGACTTTTACCCTCTAGCTTGTTTGATAAGAGCAGCGTAAAAGGCTGATTCGGGAAGCTAGAGTGATGTCGGACAAGATATGCACCATTATCACTTATGGAAACATTATTTTGGTAACAAAATAATTGGAAGATGATTCATGCCATAGGCTAACATCCTTATTTATCAGCGAAAGAAGTGAGACGAGGTATCTTCTCTCTACAAATCATGTACATCCAAATAAAAATGTTGGCATTTATCATCTACTTTGCGGGCTAGATTACTAGTTGATGGGTCGAGTAAAGGGGAAATCTTCAACGGTTCAACCCAATGTCCTAGCCCAGTCCATATTATTGCGGATGGGCTAGCTCACGCAAATACGGGCTTTGATTTCCGAGCTCAGTTTTGGGCCGTGGATAGGATGATGAGTTGATCTTGATGTCGAAATAATATACTCCCTTCATTCCAAAATAGGTGTTTCATACTCTCTTTTACCATTTTTTAAATTAAAAAATTAAGTACTTTCGTGTATCGTGTTTCAAATTTTTTTGCACCGAATTAAAATACTCAATAAGTACTTTAATTCGGTGTGAAAAAATTTGAAAAACGATACACGGAAGTACTTGATTTTTTTTATTAGAAAAATGGCACGACTTTTTGTAATAGACACTTATTTTGAAACGGATGAAATATTATGAAGCCATTAATACGGGCTTTGATTTCCGAGCTCAGTTTTGGGCCGTGGATAGGATGATGAGTTGATCTTGATGTCGAAATAATATACTCCCTTCATTCCAAAATAGGTGTTTCATACTCTCTTTTACCATTTTTTAAATTAAAAAATTAAGTACTTTCGTGTATCGTGTTTCAAATTTTTTTGCACCGAATTAAAATACTCAATAAGTACTTTAATTCGGTGTGAAAAAATTTGAAAAACGATACACGGAAGTACTTGATTTTTTTTATTAGAAAAATGGCACGATTTTTCGTAATAGACACTTATTTTGAAACGGATGAAATATTATGAAGCCATTAATCTCGTCGTGACCTACTTTTGACCAGACCGGAGAGAATTAATTTCAGTCAAACCAAGAGAAAAAGTAGTCAGAGTAACGGATGTCCAAAATAACCAAAATAGATGTCCTAAAGGGAGGATTTCCCCTTCTAAAATAACCGAAAGGTGCAAGAACAAAAGAATTACTTCATTCAAAAATGGAAAAGAAAAAGCAAAAGCCAAAGAAAAGAAAAAGAACAGAACAGAACCGAATAAGTGTAAACAAATTTGGGTGAGGAGTAAGTACCACGTCACGGTATCCGAGAGTTCATTCTGACCGTCTAAAGTCCAAATTTCTACTAGATCATTTCCCCACTCTCATCTTTTTCTCTTTAAAATCCGGACCGTTTAACACATACTTTTAAACGATCGGAATGCGCGTTGGATACATCCACGTGTCAACCACTCAGCACCCAAAAATTTCTCGAATAAGCGTAGTATAGAGCACTACTCCTTGATTCTCTTTCTACAGCCATCACCGCCCACCAGTTTCTGTAACTTCCGGCCATGGCATCGCGATCTGCGGTGGCAACGACGACACTCCTCCTGCTTCTGATCCTCTCGCTAGCAACAGCGGGGGTGGAAGCAGCAACGTGGTGCGTGGCGAGGAGCGACGCGAGCGAGCCGGCCCTGCAAAAGGCGCTGGACTACGCGTGCGGCGCAGGAGCCGACTGCGCGCCGATCCAACCGTCGGGACAGTGTTACTTACCGAACACGGTCCAGTCTCATGCTTCGTACGCGTTCAATAGCTATTACCAGTGGAAAGCCAATGCTCCCGACAGCTGTGGCTTCAGCGGCACCGCCACCGCTTCGAAGACCGACCCGAGTTTGTCCTCTCTCTCTCTCTCGGAAACGATAAATCTACGAGCACAATAACCAACCACAACACCAACCACAACCTTTCACCTGCGAGGAGTTTACAGCCGTAGAAGTGTGTGGACTCCACGTGTATGTGAGCTGTTTGTGGTTGGTTGTTGTGTATGTAGTAGCTACTCCGGATTCCGGAAATATGGTTTTGTGTCTGTGTCTGTGTCTGTGTCCTTATTACTATTTTTTTGTTGTGTTTTGTTTGTAGGTTATGGGTCTTGTGTTTATCCGTCGTCCCCAAGGTACGCCACTCCTTTCGAGAAGTTTTTTTGATACATCGGTTATTTGTTACGTCCATCATATAACTGTTATTTGTTACGTCCTTCTAACACTTCTAACACGGGCACATTCTCTTATCATGTGAGAAAGTGTTACAATCGTTGTATCCAAAAAATTTCCCACTCTTTCCTGTCATCGATCTTTTTCAATTTTTATTTTCATTGAAGAATATTGGTTACTGGTATGTAGTGACGGAGTTATGATTTAAATTATGACGTTGCGAAACTATGAGCCTGTTTGGGAGCCACGATTGCAATTTTCATAAACTCTTTGCCTCAAAGGTTGGCTACCCTACCTAATTGAAATTGAAGCAGAAAGTAAATTACATCAATTATCCTTGTAGCTTGTCTTCTGTCTCAATTGGCAATGCATGAAAAGCAACAAATAAAATTGGAACCAAAAGAGTGCTCTTTTTTTGGTTCTTAGAACACCACATTAACTTAAGACATGTTATTCTTGTCATGACAACTGCTTAAATGTAATTGATTCTTTCCCAATTCCAGCACGGCTGGAGGCACCGGCACGACGACTACAATCCCGTCTTCAAATGCACCACCTCCGCCAGGAACCACTGCGCAGCTGCCACCCCTCTATGGCAGCGGTGGACTGATGCCGGGACTGACGCCTTTGAGTCCTGTTGGAGCCAACACAAATACTTCTAAAGCTGCTTGTATGGAGTTATCTTTTAGTACAGCAATCTTCGTTTCTTTCTCTTCCTTTCTTGTTCTTTCATGCATGTATCAATAACCCAACTTGGAGAAAGACTCTTGAGTGAAGAGTACAAAGTTAGTACAGTTTTGTTTAGAAATGGAGCCTTCATAATTTTGTCAATGTCACTGTACGTGGCTGTTTGGATTAGCATTTGCTCTTAGTTTACCTTTCTAGCTTGGTGGTAGGCAGACTTAATTAAGATCAGAATGAGTCAAGATCCTCTCATATAATGGAAAATGGAATTTGGCCACGGTCCAACTTAACGATTCAAGTTGTTCATTTTTTGGAGCTTTGGAGGACTCTTGAGTGAAAGAGTAAAAAGTAGTAGTACAGTTCTGGTTAGGAAATGGAGCCTTCTTAATTATGTCAATAGCATTGTCATGTTTGTAATACCATTTGATCATAGTTTTGATTTCTTTCTTGGTGGTGAGAAGGGTAGTAGGCAAACTGATCATAATGTGTCAAGATCCTCTGCGGTGACATAAAATGGTGTCGGCCATAGTCCAACTTAATGATTCAAGCCGTTCATTTTGTAAGTCAGATCTAGATATGTTTTCTCATCTATACAAAAAATCGGGTTGGTCAGATATGGTAAGAGTTTGATCGAATTGTATTGGTTATAAGATTATTGACGCCAGATCATCCATTTCTTTTATGTGTCCTATTGCTCTCATTTTTTGCATGGATGGTGTACCTACAAATTAAGTTTACCAAATGAACAACTTGAATCATCTAGTGAAATCGTGATGAGTCTTATTTTGCGTCACATGACAGAATGTCATATGGAACATTGGGAGGATATTGAGGGAAAGGCTTTTTTGGGATTTGCAAGGCTTTAAGAGCATCTCCATCAGTTCCTAGCCATCTTGGCTAGGAAATATGCCATATACTTGTATAGCTAGCCATCAAATGTAAGAGCAACTCAATAGCCTAGCCATTTTGGTTACCAAATGACAATAATATTTTTTATTTCATTTTGAATTGCAACAGAAACAAACGGTAACCTGCTCACTGGTGGGGAAGAAAAACAGAGCCGTAACTTTCCATCGGCATTCCTTCCAACAGCTATTTTTTTCTTCCTAGTCATGTTGCACTTTTCACTTTTCAAACAGCTATTTTTTCCTTGCATCTATAAAAATGAGAGCATCTCTAATCCTTACATTTCCACATCCACATCAGTTTTCATATTTTTCCAGAAGTTCATTTTTTTGCCCAACTTCTTTCCTTTTTGCACCCTTTGTGTTTCCAATTTATGGCCCGCAATCCTCTACTAAATTTTCTTCTTCTTGACTCAGACTCTGATGACGATTTGGAGGCACTTACCATAGTTGCTATGGAAGAGGAACGACTAAATGCAGAACCACATCGCGGTTCTGTTCAAGGTCGAAATTATATTCATCGTGAAAGAATTTTTCGCAACTATTTTGCAGAACCACCGATATATCCTCCTGAATACTTTCGAAGGAGGTTTCGTATGAGTCGTGCTCTTTTTCTTCGTATTCAAGCTGCGGTCGAAGCACATGATCCCTACTTTGTCCAAAGAAGAAATGCTGCTGGAACACTCGGTTTATCTTCACTTCAAAAGACGACGGCGGCTATTCGAATTCTGGCTTATGGGGTAGCAGCTGATTCTTTAGATGAGATTGTGTGCATAGGGGAAAGCACTGCATTAGAGAGTCTAAAAAGATTTGTCAAAGCGGTGGTTGAGATTTATTCCGAGGAGTACTTAAGGTCGCCCACTAGCAATGACATTGCTAGACTACTAGCCGTTGGTAAACAACGTGGATTTCCTGGGATGTTGGGAAGCATTGATTGTATGCATTGGAAATGGAAAAACTGCCCAACGGCATGGAAAGGAATGTATACTGGCCATAGTCGCAAACCCACAGTTATTCTGGAAGCAGTGGCGTCATATGATCGTTGGATATGGCATGCATTTTTTGGATTACCGGGATCTCATAATGACATCAACGTGCTAGAACAATCATCGGTATTTAGTGAATTGACTGAAGGACGTGCTCCTCCAGCCAATTACTCAATCAACGGTCATGACTACACAATGGGATATTATCTTGCAGATGGTATATATCCTCAATGGTCTACGTTTGTGAAAACAATTCCCTATCCGCAAGGTCCCAAGAAAAAGTATTTTGCAGCAGCCCAAGAGTCGGCAAGGAAGGATGTAGAGTGCACATTTGGAATGCTTCAAGCTCGTTTTGCAGTTATACGTCAACCTGCACGTTTTTGGGGACGTAAAATGCTTAAATTTGTCATGAAAGCATGCATAATACTGCATAACATGATCATTGAAGACGAGCGAGAAGATGAGGCACACAACTTTGAATATGAAAGAGGCGATGGACCTCTCCCTGAACCAGTATCGCGTGAACACACTTCAGAATTTATGGACTTCATTCGACGCCATCACTCTATTCGAAATAGAGAATCTCACTCCCAACTTCAATCAGACCTCGTCGAACATTTATGGGAACGATATAGCCAGTCATAGGAATTTGTAATACTAAATTTCATAGACAATTATGCAATTAATTTATGCAATTATGTAATCCCCTTTTATGTAATCATGTAATTCTCATTTTAATGCAATTTGAAGAACTTATGTTTTTTTCTATGCCTCTGTTAACTTATGTTTTTCCCTATGCCTCTATTAATTTAACTAGTCTAAGAAGAATTTGATGGTAATGGTTTTTGCTTTGTTGGTGTCATGTCCTTGTCCTTGATTGCTTTCTATGTGCTACCAATCTTCATTAAGGAAATGTTCTAGGGAGCATGTTTCATTCCGCATAGTTCAGGAGCTGTTATTGACAAGAGCTAGTGATAGCTACTAGAAATATGACATGAAAATCCAAGGATTACACCTACTACATATAGGGAGTACACCTACGGATTAAGCCTATTTCATTTTTTTGATCCAAATCAGTAGGCTTGAATCGTGTAGCAAATGTGGCAAAAGCCTTTTCTTTTTTTTTTTTTTTTGCAGCAGAAGATAGCTGGGAAGTGTTTTGACCTGTTTATGCTTGCAGTTTTTGGCAGTTTCAGCAGAGGACATTGAAGATATAATCCTTATTTTCTTATCTGGACAATTATGGAAAAGTAAAAGTTGACACAATGACACAAAAGGGGAGACACCAAAATGGTGCTCTCCCTTTATATAGATTAGAATAGATTTGCACTTGGTTGCAAGTAATAACAAAAGCACCCAGATTGATTACAAGGTCAAGCTGTTGCAACAGCAATCTATGTCTAACCTGTTGGCCTAAAGGCCAAAACTATTGTTTACTGTTTACAATAGAACAACATAGAAGTAGCAAGCATAGACATCACTGATGACATAAAAATTTCAAAAAATGAAGTATTTTTTCTAGCGTTGAACCCCTCAAAAAGTCTATATGTCCAAAAAAGTTCAGCTACCAACAAAGTTATATCCTTTTCTCACGCTTTTGAAGGATCTCCATTTGTCGGCTTTGATAGTACTCTTGTTGCATGCGAGGCAAGCCACTTGTATCCACCAGCATTATCCTCTCCTCCTCTTTCAACTGTTCCAAATGAAACCTATCTTGCTTAATAGTGATTTTCTCTTGCTCTTGACGAAGTCTCTCTTTGTCAAATTGTTGTCTCTCTTGCTCTTGAACAACAATTTGTTGGATGACATCCATTTTCTTGTCGCTCGTTTTTTTGTTATCCTCCCTTATGCCAATTAGTATAGGAACAATAGGAGAAGTAGGAATTTCTGATTTTTTCCGTTTTTTCTTTTCGATCTTAATACCTTCAGGTCTGTCCAAGTCCACAAAGGTGGCATCAGCTCCTCCAAGATCTACCAACTCTGGAGAAGAAGGAGAAGGTATTGTCGAAGTTCTGTTCTTCTTTGGGGCTTTCCTCTCAAGGTCCAGCAACCACTTTGGTTGGAACTTCAACTTGTTCCAACAGTGCTCAAATTGAAATAGGCCACCATGGAGTTGGCTGTATAAGTCTCTTGCTTGGTCGAGCTGGAAAAATATAAATAATTGCCTCATATGTAAAATATGTCAAAGCAATATTCCCTGCAATAGTTAAATCGAAGCACAATACCTTGTCTTCCTCATTCATGCCACTTTGATTCTTCGCTTCAACTTGAGCAACGCATCCACAAAACTTGTTAACGCCAAGTTGAACAACTGACCACCTATTCATTAGAGAGTTCTCATTACGCTCAGAAACAAATGACTTGGGCTTGTTCTCCTGGAAGAATTCCCACACCCTTCTCCAGTATGTTTTTTGTTTTTGATCAGTCCCTTGCACGGCATCCAAGCTAACATTCAAATATGCCGATACAATCAGTTTGTCTTCTGCAATGGTGAAGCTGGGACCGCGCTGCCCTTTCTTAGTAGTGGATCCCATTCGAGCTGAGGTTTGAGATGCTTGAGTGAATACTTGAGCATGCTCATTCTCATAAGCAAATCCAATTTCATCTTGAGGTTCCATCAGAAATTGTTCTTGGAGGATCGGATCATCCCGTAAAAGATTCGTGAAATATGCATTTTGTCTCTCATCCATCCCTACACGAGAACAAGAAGGTATGAACGAAAACTTTTCTCACCCAAAGCCTAAAGTACAAAAAAGAAAAAAAAAACAGTATAAGCAGTCATCTTAATGCTTAAACTATGGGGAAGGCCAGCAACAGTAAGCAAGGGGACTGTGATCATCCATGCTTCAACTATAGGAAAGAACAAAAATGAAGTTTTCAACCACATGTTCTGGTATTGTTGGTTGTTTCAAATAAGCCAAATTGGGATCATTTGAGCAGTACTCATATTTTCTACTGGCCAAGAGAAAATTTTACAGGCTCTTTTACAAAGTAATCCCAACAAAGAATAGATTTTTCACGGGTTATTGGAATTAATTAGATGGCATTACTGCAGAATTATTACGGTACATATGGAGGTCAAAAATTTTCACCTTACTACACCGGTAGCACTACCAGCCCGGTTGGGATTTACCCCAATTTCTACCCGTTCTATGCTAACTATTCACAGAATAGCCAGGCTCATGGTTTTGGAGTCAATCAGTATCCCTATATGTTACAATACCCCTATTTGCCTCAGCAATATAGTTCCACAGGCATCCTATCACTTCCTTCTTCAACAACATCTACAGCTACTACCACAGGTTTTATATCGTAGATTTCCAATGAATTCTGATGTTTGCCCACACCATTTCACAAGACTAACAACCAAATTTTGAGGTGGGCAAAAAGACAAACAGAAGGTGGGCGCCTTTTTAGTTCTGCAAATGGGATGGGAGAGCTGGACAATTGTACAAAACTTCATTTTTTATGACAAAAGAGCAAGATAACATACTTGATTCCTAAATTACGTTGCTAAACTCCATCATCGTATATTGAAAAAAACTCAGACAAAGTGAGGGAGAGGGAGAGAGATACCTTGTCTTCTGGATGTTGAGGATGATGAAAAATTCTCAAAAACCCTAGTATCTGCTTGTTGCTTGTTGAGACGTTGATGGACCGGGGAATATAGATGAAAATGCGAGGGAAATCAACAGCCATATGCGCGGGAGATGAGAAGTGACGGGGGAGAGAGAAGAAAACGTTGGGGCTGGCGAGCTACAGTAACTCGTTGGGGCTGGCGAGATACTGTAGCAACCTAGAAAATGGCGACTCTGATGTTGAGTCTGCTGGGTCAGTAGTTTGGAGTCTTGGCTAGCCATTTTGGCTAAATGTTGGGTTTGTTGAGTCAGCTGGAGATGGTCTAAGTGACTATTTTAAGCTGTGTTTGGACAAAACTCAATGATCTCTAACGCAGCAGGATGCTAACTTGGCATTCGCGGAACACTGGCACGTTTATAATCTTAGCATTCGCGGTTTGAACTATTCACTTCGCTTTCGTAGATCATGAAGTACATATTATTATTCATATCTATATCTATAGAATTAGACAACTCAGTTTTTAAATTTAAATTTATACATAAATTCAACTGTTTACAATTGTCTTCATAAATTGTACAGCTGAAATGGATGATTTTCAAATTTATAAATTCAACCGTTTATCAATAAAAAAATCCTACGGCTGAGATTAAGTTTGGGAAAATAATAAAAATATGCTGAATCTTTATTCAGTCTTGTTTCCCCAATTTTGAAGTAGCTGACCTGCTAACTCTTAGCCTAACTATGTGGCTTAAAAGGTTAACCTCAAATAATAGAATAGCTCGACGAGTGTACTTATATATATATATCAATTCATATTTCTATGAATTTTTGATGGGGGACTCTAGCCCAAGGTGGACTCCTACAATCTCCCCCACCTTATGAGCTCTGTAATCAGGCTTGTACCAGACTCTAGAGGTGGCCCCACCATGTAGACCAGAGTTGTGCTCTCATGCCACCTATAATGACCCATGCTAGCTAACTTGCTAATTCTTAGTCTAACTACGTGGCTCGGAAGGTAAGCTCAAGTTATACAGTAGCTTAACGAGTGTCCTTATATATCAATTCATATTTCTATGAATTCCCAATGTGGGACTCTAGCACAAGGTGGGTTCTTACATGCAAGAACATAAATGGCGTGTAAGAGAAAAGTAGAGTCAACTTTTTTCGGGGATAAGTAATGGCAATTTCTATGCTAAGAGAACGAAATTAAGGGGTATGACTTTTCATTTTTTTTAAATTTGTTCATTAATTTTATGTATTTTTACAAGCTAGGCAACCTTTACCCTCTCTTTTTTTTTTTTTTTTACATATTTTCATAAAAATTTATTTTTATTTGTGCTTTTCATACTTTAAAAAGAAAATCTAATGAAGCTAAATTGGATTCATTGTGTAGAATTTGGTAACTGATGTTGATTGCGGCTATATTAAGTTCACCCATAGTTGAGCACGTGCCTTCAAGTATGGGCATTCGTTAATACTATCACGTATTGTGTTAATAGACTTTCCCAAATAGAATATAATTTGTTGTTTTGATAACGTAGGTTTCATTCGGTAATTTATCGGTATAAAGTTTTCACACATATAAACCATTAAATAGAGGAATTTAGAGGCCGGCCCTGTTTTTGTGCTCCGTGTCCAAATCAGTCTCACTCAATTATTTGATTGCATTATTTCAAATATATTTCCTCACGTGCATCTAACTTTAGGAAGTTATCCAATACTCATGAAATATTGTAATATGTAATATGGTGTATCATTAGTGTATGATTGGTTAATGTTAAAGACCTACCTTTTTTTTATTTGACCAACAAATTAATATGTTGCGTATCGTGAATGATTAGAACAATGTTTTACGATATTTCAAGACCTTTGAATAATTTATTCTATTTGTTACATTTTTTCTCTCTCCACTTTCATTTGTTACCCAAATGAAGACACAAATATATATACATCTACATGAATCATGTATATATGTGGATGTAATAATACATTGTTCAAATTTCAAAATATCATATCTTTTGAGATATCCAACTTTTTAAAAAATAAAAAATTCATTTTTGAAACATACTTGGCGAGACCTACCAAGTACCAAACAAGATCCATAATGAATATTAAATTATGTGAAGATAAAAAAAAATTATTTGAAGTGGACAATTAACTTTGTGAATCATTATGAACTATGCATAGTTTACATAGCCCCACCACATACCAAAGTTTACAATTCACGTAACCTTATCATAGAGGATTCACTTAGCATCACCACACACATTTTACATAGTCCAACCACACAATTCACATAACTCCACCACACTAAAATGCGCAGTTCACATAGCCTTATTATATAGAGTTCACATACATAGTTCATACAGCCTTACTATACACTTCACAAGCCTAACCACAAAATTCACATAACCCATCACATACTAAAATACAATTCACATATCCTTGTCATATAAAGTTCACAAAAAGTTATGATGTTCACATAGACAGTTCACATAGCCCCACCATACATTAAAATAGACAATTCACGTAGCCTTATCATAGAGAGTTCACCTAGGGTTATGCAGTTCACATAGCATCACCGCACACACTTCATATAGCCCAACCACATAGTTCACATAGCACCAATACACACTATAATACATAGTTCACATAGCCTCATGATACAGATCTTCACATAGGGTTATGCAGTTCACATAAATAATTCACAGAACTTCATCATATAGAGTTCTTAGAATTCACATAGTTCATAGTTTCGAATTGTATTTACACTAAAAAAATTAAATTTTTATTTATTCATAATTTTATAATGAATATAGATCTCATTTGATAGATTTTGTTTAATAGATTCAAAAAATATAAATTTTATTAAAAATGGACATCTACATTTAAAGTTATGACATTTTAAAGTTCATAAAGTAAACAAACAAGAAAATTGGCAAAATAGTAAAAAATACATGAAAGGGGACTAAAATAAGCATGGAAATTTCTTCGTCAAGGTTGGAATGAGCACGGAACAAAAAAGCGAGGCTGGCCAGGCCTCTAATTAAATATTGGGATAAATAATCAAAATGCGATTATTTCTTGCAATTTTAAACAAGAGGTTGAATCCCGCACCATAACGGCTAGTACATGCCGTTTATTTATCATATCCATTTCCCCTCAAATACTAGTCCGTATCGGTTGTACCAGACAGCATCAATCTATTTTAAATTTTATTTTCATCTTAAATGAATGTGTATTTTAAGTTTAGTTTCTTAATGTAAAAAAATAAAAAATAAATAAAAAATAACGCTAACGGTGATAAATCTGAAACATTACTAGGTATCTAATCAATAAAACAAACAGTGTTCTAGCCAGTATGGTATTTAGAACCACCCAATCGCAAGAGGTAGCTAAAGTGATAACAAAAATAAGCGGTAAAATCAGACATTCTGAGTTAAGTTTGGCAATCTCTTGGGACGAGGCCACGAGAGAAAAATCTTTTGTGAATCTCTTAGTCCCAACGTGAATAACCTGTCTTAATTGGATCGAAGAGACATGCGTAAACTGACTCGAACACCCTATATCGTTGATAAAAGAAAAATAATAACCACCCGGACCAGAAAGAAGCCCGATCCAAAATGATTCGGGTAGGAACAGGGGGGAGCTACATTTCCCACGCGCGAGTCCCCTTGCCAAAATTCTCCTCTCCTGTTTACCGTTACCACCCCGTTTACGCAAGTAAAAATCAAAGGCGAAAATCTGAAGGAAAAAAAAAAGCTCAGATTTACGAGATCAATCAGAGATCTGGGGGAAAATTTCTGGGCAGAATCAGATCTGCTGGGTGCGAGGCCAGTATTTTCTGGTTGATCCAAACAGACGTATTCATTTCCACATAAGTCGAAGAGTAAAATGATGAACATATTCAGATTCGCTGGTGACATGACCCATCTCGCCAGTGTTCTTGTTTTGCTGCTCAAGATCCACACCATTAAATCATGCGCTGGTTCGTTCCTTCTCTTTTTTCCTCCAATTACCGATACTTAGATGTACATTGTCCATGTATCTATGTTAACAACTGTGTTAATTGAGTATATGCGTCTAACCCAGAAAGGAATAAATCGTATGAGGGGGTTTTTAATGTGAATGTACTTGAATCTTTTGACATTAGAAGAATCACCGGTCGTTTTATTTTGTTTTATGTATATTTGTTATTGTTTAGGGGGATTTAGAAACTGGCTTAGGGGTAATCGTTTTGGGATTGCTTAGAAGTTAAGAATAACGTTGTGGGAGTTCTTAGAGGGGCGAGTAGAGGTCCGCAACTTGTGTTTCTAAGGTGGGTTGTAGCCCAGATGAGATTGGTTGTGATGGAACGAAATTTAGGCATGTCCAAGTAGGAGTTGATTAGGTTGGCGAGATTCCTCGGGTGCTGGAGTAAGAGATTACAATGGGGAGGGAGAAATGTTTACAACTCTTGCCCTTATTTATAGGCCTCACAGAGGATGCTAGAATACATTTGGAAAGTTTTCCCACTCGCGGTGTGACAATGTCTTATCTTGGGTTGCCATTGGTTCACTTTTAAAGCCTGAGGCAGTTTAGGATGTGGTTATTGAGAGGTACTAGAGGAGGTGAGGTTGGCTGGGTGGAAGAGGGAGTGCATATTGAAGGAAGACTACCTTTAATAATATAAAAAAAAGGTACTTCAGAGAGCATTCCGCCTTCCTTTATGTCTGTCCACACCATCTCAGGTTCAGTGACTGAGAGATAGCAGAAGTAGCCAAGGGATTTCCTTCGTGGGTATCATTGCAGAATGCAGAGTTAAAGTAAAACCAAGTGGATTGGAATTCGGTTAGTAGCTCAATCCAGAAGGTTGGGTAGTTTATGTAGATTTGGTTGCGAAGGGGATAAATTTGGGAGGCTGTTGGTGGTGTGGTAATAGTTGGGGTGAGATAGGATGGTAGCGGAAGTTTTGTCTTCTCATGAATGAAGGTTGTGAAAGGGCATATGGCGGCAGGTGTGGGAAGATTGCTCCACTTGGACCAAAACTACCATGGGCCATCTTTCCAGTTCACTTGCTGCCCCATGGAAATCTTCTTTGTGGGGCTGTTTGCTTGCCCGAATTTGAGCATCCAAGTGGCTTTCAAATCCAAGGAGACGTCACAATATACATTAGGTTGAAACTTTTGCGGTCAGAATTCACTATCCTCATAGATGATATCCCACAGAACATGAAATATATAAAACCATAGGGGATGTAGTAGTAACCCCATCACTTCTAGTCTGATAAGATAACGTATCCTCACGGTTTGCGTCCCTTCACTATTAGTCCAATCAAGCAAAACGGTCCTATATTCAGAAAAAGTACATCCTGCATAATCACTCTTCAGTTGGCTGGCTGGTGCTCTGTTTTGCTATCTAAAATACGAGAAAATTTGATTTCACGAATATCGACGAGTATTGTTATTGAAATTTGTTGATTGACAAACCTTGTCTTTTTATTGTTATGTACCTGTGCAATATAGTGTCTGATCCTCTAGCTATCTATCATTAGGTTACGGCTCCAATAATCCTCCACCTACATATCTTTGGGCGGGGGTTGGATGGGTGGGGAGGTTGAGGGGAACACACATGCACACAGTGGGAGAGAGAGAGAAGCGAGGTTCAAATATCAAACAAGAAATGTCGGCATCACAAATTTTTTCAAGCTTCATCAAGAAGGCAATGATAATTTAAAAAGTGGCAGACATGAAATATTTAAAAGTAAGACATCTAGGTCACGAAGCTGCTAAAAGACATCATGGTGAGGAAGTGATTGTCTGACGTGGGAAGAAGGCACGCCAACAAGTCGTAGGATTAAAGAATGCAGTACTGAGAAGTTTATGAATGGAGGATATGCATTAGTCGTTTGTTTGTGAAAACTGATTAAACAATGGATGTGCGCTAGCCTTGCCTATGAAGGAAAACAATTATTCCTAATTGACTTGCAAGTATATATGCGGTTGTAAAGGCAATTAAGGATGATGATTTTGGGACTGCAAATTGTAGATGATTGAAGAAGTGGTCTTTGCTTGAGATCTGAATGGGAATAGGACTCATAGAAATGGTTTCATGTGATGATGATAAAGCTATTGACAACTTCATATAACAGTGTGAACCTGAGCTGTAGAGTAAGAGTTTCTACGCTATTTTAATTTATCTGGGTGAAGACTCATACATGCGTTGCTCTATTGTACTATCTTGTGACATCTTTCTTCTTTCTTTCTTTTTTCCCGCTATATATTCTGATCTAAATGTAAGTTGCATCAGCTGACATTAGTGGTTTTGTTGTGTTATGGCTTTAACAAGCTCTTTAAGCTTTGTCAAAATTTCTTAATTTTCTACGTCCTTTGTTGCATGCAGGCATTTCGCTAAAGACTCAAGAACTCTATGCTATTGTCTTTGCAACTCGCTACTTGGATATATTTACGGATTTCATCTCACTTTATAATACTTTGATGAAGCTAATATTCCTGGGAAGCTCTTTCTCAATAGTCTGGTACATAAGGCATCACAAGATTGTCCGCCGATCTTATGATAAAGACCAAGATACCTTCCGTCATCTTTTTCTTATATTGCCTTGCTTTCTGTTGGCCCTTGTTATAAATGAGAAATTCACTTTCAAAGAGGTAAGATACAATTCCATTTAAACCTAGTTATGGAAATTTTTCATGTATTCTGGAAGTTATTGATTCTTCTCCCAAATATAAATTGTGTAGCTTGTAAATCATGATAGACTTCTACTGTTCTATCTACCATATGTTCTACTTTTGAAGTACTTCTACTTGATTTAATTGAGCAGGTGATGTGGACGTTTTCCTTGTATTTGGAAGCCGTTGCCATACTACCTCAGCTGGTCTTGTTGCAAAGGTCAAGAAACATCGACAACTTGACAGGGCAATATGTTGTTCTCCTTGGGTAATCTATCATCCCCTATTATTTTCCTTCTTTTAACTTCTAAAATCACGGAGAATTTTCACATGAGCAGTTCAATGTATCAATATGACACAGATGCCAATTGTTAGTTAATAGGACTGCACAATCGAGATTAACAAATCTAGAAAAGGGCTCTTTCTCCTTGTTGTGTTAAAAGAGAATGGGAACCTAGGTCACAAAGATGAGCCTGTAATGAGAGTGAGTTCTTAGTTGTTAACTTGGTGAAACCGATTTATATGAAGCCCCTTATAGTTGCCCACTAGGGTGAAGTTTTTAATTTATCACTTTTCAGTTTGTTGAAACAGAAACAAAAGTTCAGTTGTCAGTCTTGTCTGGTTGGTGAACTTGGTTGAAAAAGAGAGTGTAATACGGCTTCAGCACGTGGTGATGTTGAAGATGGAACAGAATAGGAAAGTAAAGAACAAAATGATAGATAAAGAGGGAATGGAGTGGTGTATGTATATAGGTCTCTAATTTTTAGATGGGACTTGCCTTATTCTCTACTAATTCAGCAACACGTCTGACCTGGGATGAGCCTTGTATAGCTAGCAGATCCACATTTGTATTACTCACATTGTTGGATATCCTCCTTGGTATAAAAACTCATGTCACATGGACCCCTCTAATAAGTCCTAAACTTGAGTCTTGTGTAGAATATGAGATATGAAACTGACATGTAGCAGATAGTTATCCAACGAAGTTTCTCCAGGACCCATGTATTTGTGTGCTAAACTTTCGTAATAGCTGGTAAACATCTGTTAACATTAAAAACGTAATAGTAATAAAATAGTGAAGGCATATGAGAAATATGAGTACCTATCGTCTCCTTTTGTCCTTGGAATATATTTGGTGAATCTGATGCTCATGCCTCACCCAACACCCGTGTAACTTTTTCTGTGATAAATAATAAATTTTATTGAAAAGGCATCAAGGGGATGCCACCCATGTACCCAATAACCATATTAGACAAACCTAAACACATATATGGATTAATCTGCAATAATAATTCTCGAAATTGCTGGGCGAAGGTGGAATTGCTTGATATAGTGTTATTTGGCAATTGAGCTATTGCAAGACTATGTATTCGGCCTTTGGCTTGTTTATCTTGTGTTTACTAAAAAACTAAAAGTTGCAAATTCTATAATTTTCCAAATACCAAATGAATGGCTGTCAATCTTTGGCCCACCCTCTATACTTTTGTTTCCCTTGGACCAAGTATAGTGAAGATTTCAGGTTCCCATTTCTTCCCTAGTATCTCTCATATGCTTTCTGAAGCTCCTTCAGGTATGTATATGTAGATATCCATTTGGATCCATAGGTCCTCTCAGGTGTACAAGTCTTCCCACCAGCACGATATTGCCACGCCCACTCCTCTAGGTATGTGAGTTCCGCATGTTAGCCTCTTTAGGGGACATGTGTTCCAATAGGACCAATTTTCTAAAACTCGCTAGGCACTAGCCGGGTGGAGAAGGGGCACGTAGGGCCTAGGCGCCAACTAGTCGGCTTCCTAATCTAGGCGCTTGACCACCGCCTAGCGCCTAGGCGGGGACTAGTTGGCCTAGGCGGCCAACTTTTAGAACATTGAAAGGACATTACCATGTGTACCTTCAGGGATCCGTTGGCCATGCTAGCTCTTCCTCAGGTACTCAAGGTACGTGAGGCAAATCTCCAGGGAAATCTGAGCCACACTCTGCTCTCCAACTCTCAAAAGCAAAGTGGGGCCTCGAAACTAAAACTATTGCTCTAGACAAAGGACCACATTGGCAAGCTTGTGAGGAAGCTTTCGATTACAGAATCCATGGACAGTGAGCCCGCCCACTTCCATAGAACCATATCGTGGCAATGCGATTGAGAGTTACCAACATCCTCTAGCACTATTTTTCATGGGTGTGGCTATGCAACTAAAAAATGAACACATGATAATGTGTTAGTAGTGTGATGTTTTCTTTGCAGTATGGTAGTGATGTTTCCAGTAGAACTTAAAGCATGTATGACATAGTATTCAACCTACCTGCTTGTAGCATTTCTGATCTTCAAATTCTCTTACATTTAAGTTACTGTTGAGTGTTGACTATGTAATTTCAGTTAATGGTCATGCCTTAAATAATTGTGATGCTTAATTAACTTATTATTGCGCTTAATTTATTCTTATGTGCTGCAGATTGATATCCTTCATCAAAAGAAAAAATCATTCTTATTTTTCCCTGGCGGTTTATCTAGAATTAAAATTTTTTATGTCCTTTGAATCCGATAATTGAAAGTCAAATGAGTGTCTAATTCGCAAATCAAAATTGGTTTGCAACTGATATGATACCTTCTTGTAGACAACCAATTGAATCTGTTGTTATCTGAGATACTTCACTCTTCTGCTTTCCATACTCATGCAGGGCATACCGAGCCTTGTACATTTTAAACTGGATATACCGCTACTTCACTGAGCCTCACTATGTCCATTGGATAGGTAATACTACTCTCTTTCCCTTTTCTCTCTCAACGAGTGAAACCATGCTAATTTATATTCAAAGCACACATGCGAACACATTTTTTTGTTCGGTTTGTGCATTTTATACAAACATGTTTTGTACTGGATGTTTTTTGTTATTGCAGCTTGGATATCAGGGCTTGTTCAGACATTGCTTTATGCTGATTTCTTCTATTATTACTTCCAAAGGTACATATATTTGATTTTTTTTAATGTAAATGCAACCATATTCGGATCCTTGCATAAAGTTTGAATCGCTCTGTTGTAATATTTGGCAGCTGGAAGAACAATGTGAAGCTCCAGTTACCAGCTTGAACTGAATTCAGCGCGTCTTCTCGTCATTGATTTTGTCGAAATGAACCGGAGACTTAAATCCTAAATACCGAATCATTTGTTGCAGTGAAAGTGTACTACTGTCTTCCAATTGTTTGGCATAAATGTCACCCGTTTTTAAACTTGTTTAGCAAGTATTGGTAGTTTCATTGTTACTTTCTTGTGAATTTATGTTTTGACCCCAATAGATACGGTGATTGAATAGTTTGAGCTGCAGTGTTCAAAGATAAGTGTATGCATTAACCAAAGTTTAAAGTTAGTATCAAACCATGCGTTCTTGGTGATTTCAGAAAACAGTTCTACAGTAACAATTGTGAAATACTTGGCCATGTTGTGGGATTCGCATGGAAGCTCTAGTATATAATTGTAATATTGGATATTCACTGCTGCCGGGGTTATTTATCAGCCGATCAAATCTTATAATCAGCTCTATTTGTTTGCTTTTTCAGAGAGAACTTTTCAAACTCCCTCCCTCCCTTTTTTATAGCCGACTATTCTCATTAATGAAGTATTTACCCATCTATTGAACCGAAAACATCAAAATATGGTTGGAATGCCTTCGAGGTTGGTATTTTGTTTCGTCTTCAATCTCAAAGCCCAAGAGCAAGGACCCTTAGAGGTTGGTACTTTTCCTGTAAAGAAATTTTACAGCATAAAGCTAGATTGAAACTCCATGAATTATGTAAAATTTAGGAGAAAGAAATATGGAGAGAATAATACTTTCTTGTATATTGATTTACAAAGATACATACCCAATATATACCGAGAAGAGAAGCTATACTAGGTAAGAAGCTAAACTAGGAAAGAATAAATTTACATATTCTTATGCTACAATCACGGTCAGTCAACCGAATCGTTCTCAATCACATATCTTCAGTCAATCGATCAATCAAATCTTTTTCTCAAACATATTTCCTTTAACAAATTACTCAAACAAGTACACTTAAACAGCACCTTCACAATTGGTATAAGTTTTAAGTCGTAACTTCTTAGAGGTTGTTTAATAATGACCTAATTCTTGACCGCCAGTTTCTTAAACTAGTATACAAGCAGAATGAAAGGCAAAACACGACTAAAAACACAAGAAGTACAATTAGCTATTTACAAAAGAGAAGCCTACAAACAAGCGTGTGCAGACAGGAGTTGCGCAGGGAACATGTATTATTTGACAATATTGCATCCATTGTTCAGCAATACAATGGAACTTGTGAGCAAAAACAAGCTGATCTCCAAATTGCAAATAGTTTTAAATCGTGGTATTGGTCGAGGTATCGGGAACCAGCAGAAATTTTTAACTTTTTGGGCGTATCGGAGCCTCCAAATTCCGAGACGAACCGGCCGATAGTCAAAACTACGATACCATCTGCAAACCGGCGTCCTTTCGCAATACTTGAATGTACTGATACGAGAACCAAGCTGTAATATATCATCATCAACCTCAAGAGGAAACCAACAGCTGACGAAATGCACTTGTTCTTTGCAGCCTTGCAAAACCTTTATCAGATTTTCCTTGGTTATAAAAGCATAACCTAGATCTAAATACCTTATGTTTGGCAGTAAGGTGACAATGGCCGATGCTTCATCTTTCCCGATAACGTCTCTTTTAACAGTTAATGAATGGAAGTTCTTGCAATGAATGCTAATTTGAGCGATGATTGGAATCCGAAAGCCGAGTTTATCAAGTCCTAAATGCTCCAAATTTTTCCACTTGCTTATAAGATTTGGTATCTTGAGGATAAGATCACAATCCAGCTTCATAGGAAGCACCAAATAACTTAAGCCAGGACACCTGAGTGAGAGGGAAAAAATAGAGAAGTGCAAGGTATTAAACACTAGTACAGTAACTTGGAAATGAAACAGTATTATAATACTCCAAGGTCATTTTAACTTTCTCATCACCTATTTCTGAATTCGTTTAGTTTACTATATATCAAACCTAGACATGATACATGCTATTCCATGTTGGAAATCCGGTCTTCGAGAAATTGTGTTGATGATGGCGTTGTCTCTTCTACTCGCAAAAACAATTCGAGGCGAGTTGAAACAACGCTTTCCCAGAGACAGTATTTGCAAATTTAACTGGGTAGACACCTTTCTAGCTTCCCGTGTCCTCCCAAATCTTCCACTACCGAATCCCGAATGCTCTAACTTGGTAGAAATGTGCACTCTTCAAGTTTTTATATCACCACATTTCCAGTTCAAATATAACACAAAATTCATCTTGAAAGCACTTTGTGCAACTGGGGAGTAAGAAGATAGAGAAATCAAACCGAAACTAGAATGATAAGCACTTCTTATCTCACACTTGGACCTCTTGTACAAGTTTCACAGGCAGCCAAAGGCCCAAAGTGGAGTTTGGATAGTATTATTATTTTTCATCTAAAATAACCCCCGGTAACCATGGGCGGACACATATAGAGGCAAGGGGGTCAACTTAACCGACTAGATTAAAACTCCCTATAGAAATGTATATATATTTTCAGACATTTTGGTAATTTTGCCCCAAGACCATATATACTATTCTCTAGATCTTGCCCCAAATAACAGAAAATATTTACAATTTTGTCCTAATGGTTCATCGAATCTTCCCAGGTCTTTTCCTTTTTTGTGGTCCCACCATTTTTTTAACACACTTTCCCTCTCATGCGAAAAAGCAGGGCACAACCACACAACATAAAAGTTTTGTTTTAGTGCTCCCACTATTTTTTAACTCCTCTTTCTCTCTGCCAGTAAAATGACATACCGCTATTTGCTTGTATATATTGAATAGATCTTTTTTGGTTTAGTATTCTAAAGGAAAATGCTAACGTGTGCCCAACAGGTACACGTTAAGGTTGAAAAAGTGTATTGAAATGTGTGAAAAATGTATAGGAATATGTGAAAAGTATAAAAGGTGTATTGGAGTGTTTTTTTTTTGTTTATTGGTGTGCTTATTGTGTGCCCATTGAGCACACGTTAGCAAGACACTATTCTAAAATACTCCCGTCCTATTTTAATAATTCCTAACAAAAAGACATGCAATTTTCAGATAAACAAGTAAAGTACTTCATTTCAATAATTTTTCAAAATTTTCTCACCAAGTTAAATAAATAATAGAGATTTTTAATTTGGTATAAAGAAACTCAAAAAATCATGTGGGAAAATACTTTAATTTTTTATCCAAAAATTGCAATACTTTCGTAGGTGACTATCAAAATGAGACGAAGGAAGAATATGCTATAGATTCTTGACCCAACTGATGGCAAATTCTGTGGGTAACATAGTTTTGATGACTTACTCTTCGGCAACATACACCAGTGCCTCTTCCGTGCAGAAGCTGGGAAGTGCAACCGTGGTGGCAGATCGTCTGCTGCGGTTGATCGATTACTGACTTCATAAATGAAGTGATACAGAAGAATCCCTTCACTTGATATTCCTTCATTAATCTACGAATGAATAAGTCATAGCATAATGGATCATCTTGTGGCATATTAGGAAAGACCCAACGTTGCCATGATTTGCACACAAAGGGAACGTCCAATAGCAGTGACTCCATTCCCACCCTCCCAAATATATTCGCCAAGCAATCCATGTTCAAATCCTCCCGTTTTGGTTCTTCCATCTACACCCATGGAAAATAATGCATAAACTCAAGGATAAAAAACCCTTTTCGTATGTTGTTATGGTTGGCAAGGACAAATATAGGAAAAAAGACCAGAACCAGAGCATATCTAAGTAAGAGCTCCCTTACCTTTTACGGTGACGGACATTTTGTTCGGGATCGAATTTCGACGATCCGAACAGTTAGATGTGTTTAAAACATGTTTTTAAGGTCCAATGCGAGGATTCATCAAAAAAAAATTACCCGGAAGAGCTTGATCCAAGCAGTTTTCGATAAAAACGTACATATACATTTTTATCGAAAACTGCTCGGATCAAGCCCTTCCAGGTATTTTTTTTCTTTGGACGAATCCTCGCGTTGAACCTTAAAAATAAATTTTAAACACATCTAACGGTTTGGATCGTCGAAATTCGATCCTGAACAAAAAGGCTCCTCACCGTAGAAAGTAAGGGAGCCCTTATTGGATATTTGTTGTGTATAATGGACTAAGCCTTGTGAGTTCTGGTGGGTTACCGAATGAACAATGATACATACACAAACTCTCAGTCACAACCCACCACAACCCCTCTCACATGTGGGATGGGGCCTGCTCAGGGTGGGTCCCCCACATGTGAGAGGGGTTGTGGCTGAGAGTTTGTGTCTGTATCATTTTTGTTACTGAATTGTGTATTAAGGTCTAACTCCTTTTCTGTTTATCCGATATGGCACTCAATCTTTCCCATATGTTCCCAACCACAACTGTAACAGGCCGGAAAAAAAAACAAAAAAACAAAAAAAACAGCCCCTTTGGATTGCAAGAAAGAGTGGGAAAATAAAATGGCAAGAAGACGAAATTACAGTGATTTGTTTGGATAACTAAAAGAGGTGAGAGAATGAGAAATGATGAAAAAAAAATATATGGGTCTTTACTGATCTATTTTTCTTTCTCAAAATCTCCGTTCTTCCTAAATTTTTGTTCTAGTATTTTTTCGGTTTTTGTTTACTTTTTATAATTGTATGTCTAAGATCAATCATTCGTCCCGACAAGAGAAATCGAATAACGAATATATTTGATAATATGATTTTCCATTTACATTTGTTCTCATGATTTTTTTTTTTTGAAAAGATTTTTGTTCTCATGATAACTAAAGTATTTTTACCTAATCTTTTGAAGCGAAACCAATATGGCTGGTAGGCCTTCGGGGATGGTATTTGTTTCGTCTGTCTCAGACCTCATGAGCAAAGGGCCAGCTAGCGTGATCATGCTTTTTAGGATTTGAAGCGGCTCTGCATTACAACCCTATAGTGCGGCATTCAAGTCATTGATCTCGGTGATCAATGATTAGGATTTCATCTCGCAAATGGACGGCTCGGATCATGCAAGTGCCGATATGAAATCAGGACCATTTTTTACACGAGCAACGACTCGGATGCCACACTACAACCCTGTAGTGCGGTTCTGTACTACAGGATCTCCAATTCCGGTGCCCTACGACATGATTGTGAATACTCACCAGCGTGTGGGCCTAATTTCCATTTTTCGCCATTCAACATTAAGTGGAAATAGCTTGGCAACAAATGCCTAAATTCCCTGGTTACAAGAGCTCATAGGTAAGGCTGCAAACGAGTCGAATCGAGTCGAGTTTTTGAATGTTTAGGTTTGTTGGTTAAATCTTTAAGCAAACTCGAGCCGAGCTTGAGCACAATAAAACTTTGACGAGCCAAACTTGCCCAGGTTTGAGTCAAACTCGAACATGTTCAAAAGTCTTAACGAGTCAAAATATTAGATATTTATGCTCTTGTAGAGGTTTAGTGCTTCAAATAAAATTTTTACTTTGTACATAAATAAGTACAGGTAACACTTCTAGTCCGGGATCCGGGATTCCGAACCTCCTAGTTCCCGATATTTTTTTGACGATCCGATCCGTCCAATGTGTTCAGAAGATGTTTTCAAGGGTCCACACGGGAAATCTCCAAAAAAAAAATACCGGGAAGGGCTTGATCCAAGCAGTTTTCGCAAAAAAAATATATTTACATTTTTTGCGAAAACTGCTTGGATCAAGCCGTTCCCGGTATTTTTTTTTTTGGAGATTTCCCGCGTGGACCCTTGAAAACACCTTCTGAACACATTGGACGGATCGGATTTTCCAAAAATAATTTGCAACACAAAAAAAACCATTTTCTTCTTATTTCCGGGAGGTGTGGATAAGAAGATTTCCGAATAAGTACATACATATAAAATTATAAGAACATATTATAATTTAAGTTTATACTCCCTTCGTCATTTTTTAAGTGATCCCCATCAGGATACGTGCAATTTCAAACCCCTAAAATACATATT
Source organism: Vaccinium darrowii (assembly GCA_020921065.1). Classification (NCBI taxonomy): domain Eukaryota; kingdom Viridiplantae; phylum Streptophyta; class Magnoliopsida; order Ericales; family Ericaceae; genus Vaccinium; species Vaccinium darrowii. The sequence continues at coordinate 10,283,853 of CM037153.1, forward strand.
TCGTTATATAATTTTTAATTTTTTTATGCCAAATTAAAGTGCTCATTGAGTACTTACGTACATAGCCCCTTCACACCCGGCATAGGTTTTAAGTCACACCCAGTATAGGTTTTACTCCCTCCGTCCCATATTTCTTGTCCAGTAGCACTATTCACAACACCTCAAAAAATTGGTTATATTTTCAAATGTATAATGTTATATATATTCACTATGGATCTTATTTGATAGCTCTCGATGAGTTCTATTAAACAAAGTTTTCAAAATTGTAAAAAACATTATAGATTGAAAAATATAAACAATTGAAAAATGACATGCATGCCCGTAAATAGACAACAAACTTGGGACAGAGGGAGTAAGTCGTAACTTTTTAGAGATTGTTTTATGACCTATCTCTCGACCGTTGGTTTCTTATAAAAGCATAATGAAGGGCAAAATACAAAAGTAGAAACACAACGGGAAGTACAATAAGCTATTTAAAACAGAGTAGCTACAGCCTACAAACAAGCGTGTGCATACGGGAGTTCGAGTAGGGAACTTGTGCAGGATATTACTTTCACTGTACAGCAACACAACGGAACTTGAGAACTAACCCCAGAAGCCTATCGCATTATATTCTAGAAAATACTTGAACGTACTGATACTGAGAACCAAGCTTTAATATCTCACCCTCACCCTTACAATTAAAACAAGTGCTCACGTCGAAATGCACGAGTTCTTTGCAGCCTCACAAAACCTTTAGTACATTTTCCGGGTCTATGTCGACATAATTTAGATCTAAATACCTTATGTTTGGCAGTAAGGTGACAATGGCCGAAGCTTCATCTTTCCCAATACGGGCTCTTTTACAAGTTAAAGAATAGAAGTTCTTGCAGTGAATGCTAATTTCGGCGATGATTGGAATCATAAAGCTGCCTTGAAGTATTAAATGCTCCAAATTTTTCCACTTGCTTATAAGATTAGGGATCTTGCGCATAAGTTCCATACCCAGATGGTAACGAAGCTCCAAATTCCTCAAGTCAGGACACCTGGTGAGAGGGAAAGAATAGAGAAGTGCATGGTATCAAATACTAGTACAATCACCTTCACATGTAATACTCCAAAATCAATTTAACTTTCTCAAAGCCAATTTCTGCAATTTCATTCGCTTAGAATTGGTAGTTTGCTACATATGTGTACTTACTTACGAACTTTGCTACACACACACCACTTTTTGCACACCACTTGCACACCCCTCTCACATAGGGATGGGTCCCACAGGGTGGACCCCACATGTGGGACCCATCCCTATGTGAGAGGGGTGTGCAAGTGGTGTGCAAAAGTGGTGTGTGTGTATCTTTTTCCCTTACTATATCATCTTAAAAGCACTTTGTGCAACTAGCGAGTAAGAAGATAGAAAAATGATCCGGAACTAGAATGACAAGCACTTCTCATCTCACACTCGGACCAAATTCATGAGCAGCCAAAGTGGTTCGGACCCGCTTTTTAACATAGTTTTGATGACTTACTCTTCAGCAACATATACGAATGCCTCTTCTGTGCAGCAGCTGGGAAGTGCAACCATGGTGGCAGATCGTCTGCTACAGTTGATTACTGACTTCATAAATGAAGTGATAGGGAAGACTCCCACTCCCAATACTTGATATTCCTCCATCAATCTATAAGTGAAGAAGTTCTAATACCATGGACCTTGTGACATTCCAGGAAAGACCAAACGTCGCCAGCATAGAGGACTAAGGGTGGCTTTGGACCATGATTTGCACACAAAAGGAACATCCAACAGCAGTGACTCTATTCCAACTCTCCCAACTATATTCGCCAAGCAATCCATGTTCAGAACGTCCCATTTTCGTTCTTCATCTACACCCATGGAAAATAATGTGTAAATCAAAGGATCAAAATTCCATCCGTTAGTTGTTATGGTTAGCAAGGAGTAGGAAATACTTGGTAAAAAAGGACAGGAACAAGGAATTCAGAAGCATGTACGTCTTCCCTAGCAGCATCCTAGGTGTAGACAGCAAAATCCACATACTCTTGTTCTTTGAATCTTCAATGGGTGTCGCCAACCCCCTATCGTCTAACCCTACTAAAGGTTCAAAGTCTTTTAAGTCTTTTCCTTTCCCTTTCTGCAAAAGAGAAGGTAAATCCTCAAGAAGTTGCTGGACTTCATCCTTCCTCAAAAGAAGCCAGAGTAGAATAAAATCCTTATCGCATTAATCTTTCAATAAAATGTTTCTGTACTAATTGATAGATATGTCAACCTTATCCTCGACCACCACATAAAGATCTCCCGAGCAACCACTATTGGTAAAAATTTGAAAGAATAAACTTTAGGATGGCGGAAAGAACATTTAACGCAGGCAAGACAAGTGATTTCGTGAGCCAATTTTAAAAGAGGACTACAACCATCCTACATCATATTTCATTGCTCCAAAACTGCCTAAACATGCTAAAGACGTAGATCAGAAAAGACCTAATAACTTGGACTCGAGCTTTTATAAGGAGAGTATCAGCATCAATAAAACCAAATAACATTTTTGATAGCTCCATAAACTATTTCCATCCTCAATATATTCTTTCTTCCAGAAACGGTGCAGCCTATCTGCAAAATTGAGTTATGATTATCAGAACAAGAACCTCTGTTACAACAAAAATTGCGAATATTGGATTTCTCCAGATCTTTATTCCATCACAGCTATCATCAACTATGTGAAATGACTCCATCCACTTTGACCAGACAGAGAGAATGAGATCAGAAAGAAAATTGATACAAGACAAAATCAAGACTCATTATTTACCTTTCTTTTAACAGCAAACCTCATTATGTACTAGCATACCTGAGAGAAACTTGTCGTGATTACCCCATGCATAGAAACAAAGAGAGATGATTGCACACATCATAACCTTGTGGGTAAATCAAAATGTTCCTGTTGAAATAGGAAGAAGCTTATATTAGAACAGACATAATGCTGCAGTTTTTCCAACATTAAAAAATCGCTGATACCATAACCATCAGTGTCCCGAGTAATCTTTCGCTAGTTAACTATTTGTGGGCTACAACCCTGCACACTGTTCTTTGCATGCCAACAAGATCAATTGTCATGAGATGTTGGGAGTTGACCTTACCCCTAGGTCAACTGAGTGGGAAACAAAAGGCCTTGTTCGTTTTCGTTTTTAAGACCCGGTTTTCTCAATTATTATACAATCATTACTCCTATTTTCTAATATTATTCTCATTTTTCTCTCTATCTCTCTCTAATCATTAACCCCTATTTTTAATTATTATCCCTATTTCTCCATCCAATCATTAAAAAAACCAAAATCCAAACCAAACACAACCAAAGTTGGCCCCACCCATTCTGTTTCAGCCCTTTTGGATATCAGAAAGGCCAAGGAAAGAAAACAAAGGAGAATTGTTTAACCTCATTGATCAAGAGCAAAACGCACACATGCCATGATAGTTTATGGTTGTCCAGGACTACCTGAATAACTTTCCATGGATGCCCATATACCAAGGACAGGGGCACAGTTCTTTTTTGGTATCGATGACTAATAACAATCTTATCAAAAGGTAGCATTACTACAACTATAATTGGTGTTTGTCCTGCAAGTTTGACGAGGAGACAACTAATTAGCTCCTCATTAATTGAAAGGTGGCTGAGTTGAGCGTTGGTGGTGGTGATGTTTTAGATAAGTGAAAATCTTACCTCATGCCGCACCAGCTGCGACAATGCATGACCCTGTGGATGCCCTCTGCCTCCTTTTTGATAGAGAACAGAACTTGTAACCGCAGCTATGCATCCTAGTTCTAATGGTAACAAACACCATATAAACTGAACTTAACACTAGAAAGGTACCATTTTAAACTCTGGATGTTAACTCCAAAATCTAGCATGGATACCAAAATTCCTAGCTTCAAGAGAAACAAACAACCAAATATCTCATGCAAAAAAATCAACTAAACTGCAAGTGTAATTGATACGTATACCATATGATCTGTCAGGATACGAAATTTTTCATCTTAGAAATCTAAGTTGCATCTACATTTATACGTCTATTTCTGCAATAGCAATACCCAGCATCTTACTATATATGGTTAAAGCATGGAAGAAAAACCTGCAACTATTGAATCCGTGCATTTCTACAAACAAAAGGCACATAGCTCTCCTCGAAGACATAGTAAACTTGCAAAAGATATACTACTATGTATCCTTTCAAAGCCTTTTGTCTTGTTTTGGCTTCATTTCCTTGTTCGTAACAGTTAACACATTCTTAGTTATAAAGCCAGCAGACCGAATTTCAGAGAAGCACCAAAGAATCATATATGTGTGTCATAATCGACTCAAGGAAGTCTAAACATAATTTTGGTCAGGTAGGCCTTCTACAAGAAAAAAGACTTAATTCGTGTGCTTGTGGTAATACAACTCACGAGTTCGAAGATCGCCTTTCAAAGTGGATACAAGCTTCTCTTTCTATAATCTTTTGATCACTAGAAACATTTTAGAATATCTCAGAGGGAAATAACACAATTTCAAATGCGAAATACCACAAAGTTGCAATAGAACATAGAAGCTCCGCTTTCCTTGCATGCCGCACTCTAGGACATGGTTTTTCTATCCCTTGGCACAAGATTCTGGATAATTTCGAGATAATCGCAATCCCCGACTAACACGGCCGTGTTAGATGCATCTACTGAGAAATTCCTGTCAAGCATTTCTTGGAGAAACATCCTAACCTTGGGTTTGTCTCCCCTCTTCAGGAATGCACGAACCACAACATTGTAAGTCAGATCATCTGGTGGGCACCCATCTCGCTCCATTTGCAAGAGTAACTTCTCAGCTTCATCCAGCAGGGCCTCCTCACAAAGCCCACCAATTATTGTGCTGTAAGTCTTCACATCAGGTTTCAAACCTTTAGCTGAAACGGAACCAAAAAATTTCCGAGCTTCTTCAATTTTCCCAGCTTTGCACATGCCATTTATGAGGATATTGTAAACAACAATATTAGGTGCTATACCTTGATCTTGCATTGAATGAAACACTTCTATTGCCTTGACGATTTCCTTGTTCTTAAAAAGGCTGTCTAACAAAATTGAGTAAGTCACAACATCAGGATTTAGACCTCTAGTTATCATCTCATGAAAAAAACTATTTGCAGCATCGCACCTTCCTAATTTGAAGAGTCCATGTAACAAAGTGTTTAAAGTGACGATATTAGGTTTTAACCCTTTACAAGCCATTTCTCGGAAGAGATACATGGCTTCGTCTACATTCCTCCTCTTGCAGTACCCATTGACCAAAATGCTATAGCTATAAATGTCAGGCTCAAGGCCCTTATCCACCAAGGAGTTGAACACTTCTTTTGCTTTGTCCATGTGTCCTTGCAAACAATATCCGTCCATAAGTGAACTGTAAGTGACTATATTAGGTTCCTCACCTCTTCGAAACATGATCGCAAGTACACCCCTTGCTTCATTAGTCTTCCCCTCCTTGCAAAATGCATCCACCAACAAACTATATGTTATAACATTTGCAAATATATTTTGCTCTATCATGTCGCGCAACATTCTTGTCGCATCTAACCATCGACCTATTTTGCATAACCTATCAACCAAAGAGTTATAGGTAAACACATTCGGCATAACATCCCACTCTCTCATCTCCAATAAGAGGCTCAAAGCACCATCTATGTTTCCGTCCTTACAGAGGTTGTCAATGATAGTGCTATAAATCACAACATCAGGCTTAAAGTTCCATTTCTGCATACTCCGGACCAGCTGTAGAGCCATCTTAGTGTTTCCAAGTTTACAAATCCCATTTATGATGGCTCCGTACGTAACCTCATTAGGCACAATGTCTCCGTCTTTCGTCAACCTTAGGAACAGTTTCACAGCATCAGCAGTGCTACCTTGTAAAACATACCCATTTATTAGAGTGGTGAAGGCAGTCACACCCGGTTTGTGACCACATTTGACGAAGATACCAAGGATAGCAAACCCGAAATCAACTCGATTCAGGCGGCAAAAGCAATTGATAAGAATATTTAGCGTGCACTCATCAATTGGAATATCCAGCTCGCGGAATTCCCTAAATAAAGATATTACTGTTGAATATTGCTTCATTTTGGCAATAGCACTTATCAGCTTATTAAAATCGACCACAGAAAGACCCGATCGAATTTGGACCATTCGATGGAACAGACTAAGAGCATGGTCCAGCTTATCAAAACCCAATTTGTGTTTCTGGAACACCAATTTCTGCACTTGAGTTGGACCCATTTGTGCAAGGGAATCAGGAGCAAAAGGGTTTCTTTGAAATTGGGTGTGAAACAAAGCCATATCAGCTACCAATTTGTGAAAGTTGAGGGAAAGTAGGAGAGTGGTACCTTTTCTTCGGAAATTGCAAGCCACTGTAGGTTTGAAGATCAATGCAACAGCAGCCATTCCCAGTTTCCCACCACGTCTTAGGCACGAGTTATGCAGAAATGAGTGTATAGGATCGAGTGGCTGCTGCATTAGGTTAGCAGTTCATACTTCAATAAATTTATGCATCTTTTTTGTTTCGTTCTTCAACTTAATTTTGTTAGATTCTTGTCAATTTTTTGGGGATTAATTGTTTGTGTTTGTCTTGACCAATGGAATCTAAAAAGGAAAAGAAAAAAAAAAGCTTATGCTCAACGGTTACAAAAAGTTCAACAGAACAAAGATTTTGATTATAAAAAAAAACACTGTGTGAAAGTCTAATCGTCTTATATTAATTTTTATATTTTTTTAGTTTCCGTCATTGAGGAGGACAATTTGACATAAAATTTTTGACAAAATGCTAAGAAAAGATTTAATGTAGTCCAAATTCTGAACGGAATATTTTGTGGCCGTAGTACACCATTGAACCCGTTCCAGACATGGATGCGGTGAGACCCTTCTATATAGATGACCATGCAATGCTGCGAGTAATACACCCCGCCACATGGAATTTGCATATCCATTTTACAAAACAAAGAATGAGTTTGATGGGTTTCGCGGCTCTCTCACTTGAACCTTTTCCACTTCTTCTGAAGAATTTCATTTTCACTTGTGAATAAAAAGTGAGGAAAAACTTTTAAAATACTTTGTTCCCTCGTTTGGTTTCTAGATGAAGAGAAGGAAAAAAAAAGTTCAATTTCTCCTTCGATTTCCCTCTTATTTTCTTCTTAATAATTTTCTCTCCACTTTCTTTTCGCAAGTTCCAAAATAGCCACAAAAGAAAATCCTTTAGAAATCATATTCAAAAAATATGTTAATGTCACGTCCACATGTCCAAAAGGTTAATTTTTTTACTTGCAATCTCCATTTTTTATTTTATTTTTACATTTCTATTCATTTGACTAGAGAAATCGACAAAAAATTTAAATTTTAAATAAAAAATTGAAAAAAAAAAGGTTAATGAACCACTAAAAAAAAATTGGAAAAAACTGTATGTCCTGTCTTTTTAGATGATTTTTTTTTTTTTTTGACACTCTATTCGCTTTTAATTTTTGATTTGATTAGTCTCGCCAATACAACCAAGAAAAATGGAAGAGTTCCATCAAAGATGAAAGAATGGACTTAAACACATGTTGGTTTGATGAAATCTAATGTTAAAACTAGATGTAACATTGTGTTTGAAAATAGCCCGAACACGAGTGGAGAAGATGAAATCTAATCTTGAAACCAGATGTAACATCGTGTCTAATCTTGAAACCAAATCTAATCTTATGGGCTAGGCCATGGCCATGGGTGATGATGGATTTATTGTTGTATCTGGTGTGGCTCTCCTTTGAGTCGAGGCCTTTAGGTGTTGGGCTTCGGTCCGTTGGGTGTTTCCTGGGTTGGCTTCTTGCTAACCTTGGTTTTAGGTCTCGGATGGGCATGCGTTGCCTTCCCTCCTTGTCCTTTTTGTCTTTGTCTTCAAAGATTAATAAAATTTTTGCCTTTCAAAAAAAAAACATTGTGTCTAAATATGGCCCGAACACGAGTGGAGAATAGATTTTACAAACATGGAATTTAGATTCATAGAGGCTGGAGCAAATTATATCTTTTGCCATGAGCCCACGTTCTAAAATAATCATAAGAGAAAATAGAAAATAAAAATCTCTTAACATAAAATCTGAAAGTGGGAAATGAATGTCGAATTATATTTCGGTCTCCTGATTGAACACACTTACCGCCACCATTAACACAAGAAACTCACCATTAATTATGGCATTTGAATTCCTTGAAAAATCCTGCAATTCCTCCCTTTCTGCTGCAAAACTATAGTCACCATCTCGATCTTTTCTTTGCTCCCCTATATCGATCACCAGATTCACCACAGCTATTTAATGCTCCAAACTGCCTAAAACTTGGTAAAGACAGATCAGAAAAGACCTCATAACTTGGACTTGAGCTTTTATAAGGAGAGTATCAGCATCAATAAAACCAAATAACATTTTTTATAGCTCCAAAAACTATTTCCATCCCCAATCATGTTCTTTCTTCCGGAAACGGTGCAGCCTATCTGCAAAATTGAGTTACGATTATCAGAACAAGAACCTCTGTTACAACAAAAATTGCAAATATTGGATTTCTCCAGATCTTTATTCCATCACAGCTATCATCAACTATGTGAAATGACTCCATCCACTTTTACCAAACAGAGAGAATGAGATCAGCCAGAACATTGACATAAGATAAAATCAAGACTCATTATTTCCATTTTTTTTAACAGCAAGACTCATTACTCCTATTTACTAGCATACCTGAGAGAAGCTTGTCGTGATTAGCCCATGCTTAGAAACAAACAGAGATGATTGCACACATCATAACCTTGAGGGTAAATCAAAATGTTCCTGTTGAAATAGGAAGAAGCTTATATTAGAACAGACATAATGCTGCAGTTTTTCCCACATTAAAAAATCACTGATACCATAACCACCAGTGTCCCGAGTAATCATTTGATATATGTGGGCTCCAACCCTGCATGCCATTGTTTGCATACCAACAAGATAAATTGTCATGAGATGGTGGGAGCTGACCTTACCCCTTGGTCAACGGAGTGGGAGATAAATTTGGCCCCACCCATTCTGTTTCAGCCCTTCTGGTCCCTGGATATCACAAAGGGCAAGGAAATAAAAACAAAGGCGAATTGTTTAACCTCATTGATCAAGAGCAAAACACACACATGCCATGATAGTTTATGATTGTCCAGGACTACCTGAATAACATTCCATGGATGCCCATATACCAAGGACAGAGGCACAGTTCTTTTTTGGTATCGATGACTAATAACAATCTTATCAAAAGGTAGCATTACTACGACTATAATTGGTGTTTGTCCTGCTAGTTTGACGAGGAGACAACTAATTAGCTCCTCATTAATTGAAAGGTGGCTGAGTTGAGTGTTGGTGGTGGTGGTGTCTTAGATAAGTGAAAATCGTGCCTCACTCCACACCAGCTGCGACAATGCATGACCCCATGGATGCCCTCTGCCTCCTTTTTGATAGAGAACAGAACTTGTAACTGCAGCTATGCATCCTAGTTCTAGTGGTAACAAACACCATATAAACTGAACCTAACACTAGAAAGGTACCATTTTAAACTCTGGATGTTAACTCCAAAATCTAGCATGGATACAAAATTCCATGCTTCAAGACAAACAAACTAACTACCAAATATCTCATGCAAAAAAATCAACTAAACTGCAAGTGTATTGATACATATACCATATGATCTATCGGGATTCGGAGTTTTGCATCTTAGAAATCTAAGCTGCATCTACATTTATATGTCTATTTCTGCAATAGCAATACCTAGCATCTTATTATATATGGATAAATCATGGAAGAAAAACCTGCAACTATTGAATCCGTGCATTTCTACAAACAACAGGCACATAGCTCTCCTCGAAGACATAGTAAACTTGCAAAAGTTATACTCTTACTTATCCTTTCAAAGCCTTTTGTCTTGTTTTGGCTTCTTTTCCTTGTTCGTAACACATTCTTAGTTATAAAGCCAGAAGATCGAATTTCACAACAGCACCAAAGAATCATATATGTGTCATAATTGACTCAAGGAAGTCTAAAAAGAATTTTGGTCAGGTAGTTCTACAAGAAAAAAGACTTAATTCGTGTGCTTGTGGTAATATAACTCACGAGTTCGAAGATCGCCTTTCAAAGTCGATACAAGCTTCTGTTTCTATAATCTTTTGATCACTAGATAACACTTGAGAATATCTCAGTGGGAAATAACACAATTTCAAATGCAGAATACCACAAAGTTGCAATAGAACATAGAAGCTCCGCTTTCCTTGCATGCCGCACTCTAGGACATGGTTTTTCTATCCCTTGGCACAAGATTCTGGATAATTTCGAGATAATCGCAATCCCCGACTAACATGGCCGTGTTAGATGCATCTACTGAGAAATTCCTGTCGAGCATTTCTTGCAGAAACATCCTAACCTTGGGTTTGTCTCCCCTCTTCAGGAATGCACGAACCACAACATTGTAAGTCAGATCATTAGGTGGGCACCCATCTCGCTCCATTAGCAAGAGTAACTCCTCAGCTTCATCCAGCAGGGCCTCCTCACAAAGCCCACCAATTATTGTGCTGTAAGTCTTCACATTGGGTTTCAAACCTTTAGCTGAAACGGAACCAAAAATTTTCCGAGCTTCTTCAATTTTCCCAGCTTTGCACATGCCATTTATGAGGATATTGTAAACAACAATATTAGGTGCTATACCTTGATCTTGCATTGAATGAAACACTTCTACAGCCTTGACAATTTCCTTTTTCTTAAAAAGGTTGTCTAACAAAATTGAGTAAGTCACAACATCAGGATTTAGACCTCTAGTTATCATCTCGTGAAAAAAACTATTTGCAGCATTGTGCCTTCCTAATTTAAAGAGCCCATGTAATAAAGTGTTGAAAGTGACGATATTAGGTTTTAACCCTTTACGAGCCATTTCTCGGAAGAGATACATGGCTTCATCTACATTCCCCCTCTTGCAGTATCCATTGACCAAAATGCTGTAGCTATAAATGTTAGGCTCAAGGTTAGGCTCAAGGCCCTTATCCACCAAGGAGTTGAACACTTCTTTTGCTTTGTCCATGTGTCCTTGCAAACAATATCCGTCCATAAGTGAACTGTAAGTGACTATATTAGGTTCCTCACCTCTTCGAAACATGATCGCAAGTACACCCCTTGCTTCATTAGTCTTCCCCTCCTTGCAAAATGCATCCACCAACAAACTATATGTTATAACATTTGCAAATATATTTTGCTCTATCATGTCGCGCAACATTCTTGTCGCATCTAACCATCGACCTATTTTGCATAACCTATCAACCAAAGAGTTATAGGTAAACACATTCGGCATAACATCCCACTCTCTCATCTCCAACAAGAGGCTCAAAGCACCATCTATGTTTCCGTCCTTACAGAGGTTGTCAATGATAGTGCTATAAATCACAACATCAGGCTTAAAGTTCCATTTCTGCATACTCCGGACCAGCTGTAGAGCCATCTTAGTGTTTCCAAGTTTACAAATCCCATTTATGATGGCTCCGTACGTAACCTCATTAGGCACAATGTCTCCGTCTTTCGTCAACCTTAGGAACAGTTCCACAGCATCAGCAGTGTTATCTTGTAAAATGTAACCATTTATTATAGTGTTGAAGGAAAACACATCCGCTTTATAACCACATTTGAAGCAGATACCAAGGATAGCAAACCCAAAATGTACTTGATTCAGGCGGCAAAAGCAATTGATAAGAATATTTAGCGTGCACTCATCAATTGGAATATCCAGCTCGCGGAATTCCCTAAATAAAGAGATTACTGTTGAATATTGCTTCATTTTGGCAATAGCAGTTATCAGCTTATTAAAATCGACCACAGAAAGACCCGGTCGAATTTGGACCATTCGATGGAACAGACTAAGAGCATGGTCAAGGTTATCAAAACCCAATTTGTGTTTCTCGAACACCAATTTCTGTACTTGAGTTGGACCCATTTGTGCAAGGGAATCAGGAGCAAAAGGGTTTCTTGGAAATTGGGTGTGAAACAAAGCTATATCAGCTACCAATTTGTTGAAGTTGAGAGAAAGGAGAAGAGTGGTACCTTTTCTTCGGAAATTAAAAGCCATTCTAGGTTTGGAGATCAGTGCACCAGTAGCCATTTCTCACGGAATCGGTTCGTTTAACCAGACATCAACTTCCCACCTCGTTAGGCACACGAGTCATGGATGAATGAACGAGAAAAAGGAGAAAGCATTTGGAATTTTGGAGAGAACTGGGTTACCAATTCTATTTTAGCAAAGGAACCGGATCTGTTGAACTGGGTTTCTGTCTAATTTCCTAAATATTTTTCATTCTAAAAATCTTTCCTAATTTATCTAGACCTCTCTATCCTATATTTCAAATCTTTTTCTCTCCTAATCTTTTAATTCTTTCTGTCTTCTAATCTTCTCTCACCCAAAATCTCAAAACAAAAATTGAAATAAGATTGGTAAAAGAAATGAATTCACAGTAATATTATAACAAATACAGAAAACGTGATAAATTAATAAACCACGCATACAAATACAAAAATTAATTTAATCCAAATTCTGAACAAACTCTTTTGTGGCCATAGCACATGATAGAATCTTAATTTTGTTCCCGACATTAATGCAGTGAGATCTTCTACAATGCCAAGTAATACTCCCTGCCGCATGGAGTTTGAATATCCATTTTACAAAACAAAGAACGAGGCCTCTTTCATGTGTTTTCCCTGTCTTCCTTGAAAATTTTCCTCTTTTTTCGGAAGAATTTCATGTTCACTTTTGATTCACCTTTAGGTTCCGTTTGAAACTTATGGACAATAAGTATAAGGGAAATTTTCAAATGAATGTTCAATTTTTCCTTCAATTTCTTTCTTATCTTCTTCTTAAGTATTTTTTTTTTAAAAAAAAATTCACTTTCTTTCTTCAAATTCCAAGCATAGCCACAATAAGAAAATCCTTTAGAAATCATATTCAAAAAAAATTATTAATATCATGTTAGGATGTCCAAAAGGTTAATTTTCTTTACTTGCAATGTTTTTTTGTTTTTTTTTTACTTTTCTATTCATCTGGCAAGAGAAATTGACAAATCTCTAAATTTTACAATAAATTTGAAAAAATGTTCAGGAACCACACAAAAAAAAATTGAAAGAACTTTTTTACGCAGCCTTTTGTTTCAGATGATTTTTCTAACACTCCGTTCGCTATTATTTTTTATTTGATTTCTCTCTCCAAGACAGCCAAGAAAAATGGAAGAGTTTGATCAAAAGCTAAAAGAATAAAAAAAAAAGACTAATAATTTGACCACGTGTTGGTTTGATGGAATCTATTGTTGGAACCAAATGCAACACTGTCCAAGATGAAGTGGGGGCCTATAGTGAGCGTTTTTTCGCTACAGGGTGTAGTGAGTAATGGAGACCGTTGATCTCCACAATCAGTGGCGGAGCCAGGATTTTCAATCGGAGGGGGCCATTAGCCATAGGCTATGAAGCACCGACACTCCTAGAAGACGCTATATTGCCGTATGGGACACGGGGACACGGCGAGGACACTTCTAAATACGTATGGGACATGCCATGTGGCGTGTCCCCCAATTTTTTTGAATTTTTTGACGGGGACATGGCGGGGACACGTGGGGGACACGGCAGGGGGCAAATTGTAATTTTTTTAAAAAAATTGGGGTCAATCTGTAATTTTTTAATTTTTCAAGGGTCAATTTGTAATTTTTTTAAAAAAATTTTGGGGTCAAACTGTAATTATCAATATTTAAATTTTTAAGTTTTTTTTAATTTTTTCTTGATCCCAATCGACAATGCTCTAAATTACAATTTTTTCATTTTTGTACAATGTATTAGATTTTTTTTTGTATACCCATCAATAAAAAGTCCGGGTAACATCTATTCGCCCCCTCTCTATGTTAGCACCATAGTCCGTAAAAAAAACATGCAGTAAAAATGTTAAATTTTGAGAAAAAATTTAATACTCAAAGGTGTCACGTTTCTCTCTATTTAGTTAAAAAAAATTGACAAACCTAGAGAGAGAGAGAGAGAGAGAATGTCATAGTTTGGCAATAAAAAAGTACAGAGCTTTCGCCTAGGAGGAGTCGACCCCAGGCGGAAAGCATAGGGTAGGGGGCCCTTACCACTCAGCCAAAGTCCACTACTGGTTAAAATGTTTCCTCCTTTTATAATTATAATTATTCGTTGCAAATATTATTATTATTTTTTTATTTTAAAAAGTGCGGGGGGGCCATGGCCCATCCCAGCCCCACTTCACATCCGCCCCTGTCCACAATCGATGGTTTAGATTCGTTATACACTTTTACCGGTCAAAGTGTACTATTACCGGTAATAGTGTAAATCACATCTGAGCCATCAATTGTAGATATCAACGGTCTATATTACTCACTACAGGGCCCCCCCATTTTGTCTAAGATAGCCCGAACATGATGAGAGAATAAATCTCAAACATGGAACTTAGATTCATGCAGGTTGGAGCGAATTGTATCTTTACTATTAGGCCAAGAACCATACGAGTCAGAAAATAGAAAAATAAAAATCTCGTAAATGAAATTTTGAGAGTGATAAATAACTGCCGAATTATTTTTTTTGTCCTCCTGAGTAAACAAACTCACTACCACCGTTAACACAAGCGACTCACCACAGCCTTCTAGCACGGCCCAAGCACAAAGGCATTAATCCAATCGCCTTCTGCACCAACTGGTAAAGGCTCAATTTGCAAAACACTGCCCAACGCCACCCCCAACACCCGGTCCCTCACATTTTGCGAAACCCTTTGCTCGTGGAACTTTTCGGTGGCCGTTACAAAGGGCTAGCTCCAGTTTTTGCGTGTAGCGTGGAGGGAACAGGTGGGGCAATTGGTGGTAAGGTTGCATCAGAGAAATGTGAGTTGTTAGCCATACGTCGTAAGAAGTTCATCTACAGCCAAGCCATACAGTGGATCACAATTCTGGATAGGAGAAGGATAGTTCATCAATTTTTGCTTTATTGAAGCAGTATCAAAACACCGTTTGTTTAAAATAGGCCGAGACGAGTGCATTGGTACGAAGAAAAATACATCATTCTCACCTTCCTACGCACACGAAGTTTGTTCGCCGTAAACCTTCTCATAACTGAAGTATTTTTACCCCATCTATAGAAGCGAAACCAGCAAAATATGACCGGTAGGCCTTCGGGGTTGGAATTTGTTTCATCTTCAGTCTCAAACCTCAAGAGCAAAGGCCAGCTAGCATGATTGGGTTTTTCTGGATTTGATGATCTGAATCCCTCCAAAGAATGGGTCTAGTTTCCTTGCAACACCTGAGATCATCATGCCAAGCAACGGAGAAGGCGCAGATGCTGCATTGCAGGTACCGGTCATTGACATTAAACATTTGGACAAGGACGTCCAGTATCACAGCTTGAAGTTTGAGACGGTCAATTTGATTCCGTCCGATACTCCCGGAGGTTAACAGAATGGCCTCGCTTTTCAAAAAAAAAATAAAATAAATTTTGCCTAAATTCGCTAGTTATAAAAGCTCATTGGCTATCCATAAACAGCCGTTAGCTCTATTACCCCTGCAGGGCATCAGTGGAAAATGACCTACTCATTTTCAAAATCCTTCCAAAGTTGAAGCAATATCTTGCAGTCAAAAGAGAAGTGGGGAACATGGAGCTCATCAAGCGTAAGAACGCAGCATGGAATTTTTTCCAAGAAACAGAAAAGATAGGCTATAGATTTACTTATCTCGCAAAGAAATTGCACAACATAAAGCTAGATTGAAACTCCACAAATTACTCAAACAAGTACTTGTTCACAAGCCTTAACAAGTAAAAAATATTGTATGCTCTCATACAGGTTTAGTGCATAAATATGTACATAAATATAAAATTATAAAAACATATTATAATTTAAGTTTATAGAAATTTTAAATGTTTATACATGGGCAACGTATAAAATTTTTATATGTACATATTCAAGGTTATATGTGACACTCTTACAAATATATATATATATATATATATATATATATATATATATATATATATATATATATATGTACTCCAGGTTCACGAGCTTAATCAAGCCAAATATTGTCAGAATCAGATTTAGGTCATTTATTAAACGAGCCTAAAATTAAGGTTCACGTTCTGCTCATTTAGTCATCGAATCAAACTCGAATAAACTTTTACCGAGTCGAGCCTCGAACAATTCACGAAGTCATTTGCAGCCCTACTCATAGGCAATTCATAACACAATGATAATTGTATTACCCTGTTTTTTATATATAAAAAGGAAACTGCTAAGTCTTTTCAAAGTTGGAGCAATAGTTTGCACTCGAAAGAGAAGTATGGACATCCCCTACATCAAGCATAAGAACGCGGCATGGAGTTTTTTTTTTTTTTTTTTTGAAGAAGAAGAAGAAGAAGAAAAGATAGGCAAAAAATGTATTTTCCCGTAAAAACATTGCATACCGTAGAGCTAGATTGAAACTCCACAAATTACTCAAAGTAGTTACGTACATAGCCCCTTAACACCCGGTATAGGTTTTAAGTCGTAACTTTTTAGAGATTGTTTTATGACCTAACTCTTGACCGTCGGTTTCTTATACTCCTATAAAAGCATAATGAGCGGCAAAATACAAAAGTAGAAACACAACTGGAAGTACAATAAGCTATTTAAAAACAGAGTAGCTGTAAGCCTAAAAACAAGCGTGAACATTTAATACTTGTACAGAATATTACTTTCATTGTACAGCAACACAAAGGAACTTGAGAACTAATCCCAGAAGCCTATCGCGTTATGATCTACAAAATACTTGATCGTACTGAAACGAGAACCAAGCTTTTATATCTCATCCTCACCATTACAAGATTTGTGATCTTGCGCATAAGTTCCATACCCAGACGGAAAGGAAGCTCCAAATTCCTCAAGTCAGGACACCTGGTGAGAGGGAAAGAATAGAGAAGTGCATGGTATCAAA
Organism: Vaccinium darrowii; assembly: GCA_020921065.1. NCBI lineage: Eukaryota > Viridiplantae > Streptophyta > Magnoliopsida > Ericales > Ericaceae > Vaccinium > Vaccinium darrowii. The sequence goes on from CM037153.1 coordinate 10,300,868, forward strand.
TACTAGTACAATCACCTTCACATGAAACAGGAAAATAATACTCCAAGATCAATTTAACTTTCTCAAAGCCAAATTCTGCAATTTCATTCGCTTAGAATTGGTAGTTTGGTACATATGTGTACTTATTAGATCAACTTAAAAGCACTTTGTGCAGCTAGCGAGTAAGAAGATAGAAAAATGATCCGGAACTAGAATGACAAGCACTTCTCATCTCACACTCGGACCAAATTCGTAGGCAGCCAAAGTGGTTCGGACCCGCTTTTTAACATAGTTTTGATGACTTACTCTTCAGCAACATATACCAATGCCTCTTCTGTGCAGCAGCTGGGAAGTGCAACCATGGTGGCAGATCGTCGCTACGGTTGATTACTGACTTCATAAATGAAGTGATATATTTGCCAAGCAATCCATGTTCAGAACGTCCCATTTTCGTTCTTGATCTACACCCATGGAAAATAATGTGTAAATCAAAGGATCAAAATTCCATCCGTTAGTTGTTATGGTTAGCAAGGAGTAGGAAATACTTGGTAAAAAAGGACGGGAACAAGGAATTCAGAAGCATGTACGTCTTCCCTAGCAGCATCCTAGGTGTAGACAGCAAAATCCACATACTCTTGTTCTTTGAATCTTCAATGGGTGTCGCCAACCCCCTATAGTCTAACCCTACTAAAGGTTCAAAGTCTTTTAAGTCTTTTCCTTTCCCTTTCTGCAAAAGAGAAGGTAAATACTCAAGAAGTTGCTGGACTTCATCCTTCCTCAAAAGAAGCCAGAGTAGAAGAAAATCCTCATCGCATTAATCTTTCAATAAAATGTTTCTGTACTAATTGATAGATATGTCAACCTTATCCTCGACCACCACATAAAGATCTCCCGAGCAACCACTACTGGTAAAAATTTGAAAGAATAAACTTTAGGATGGCGGAAAGAACATTTAACGCAGGCAAGACAAGTGATTTCGTGAGCCAATTTTAAAAGAGGACTACTACCATCCTTCATCATATTTCATTGCTCCAAAACTGCCTAAACATGCTAAAGACGTAGATCAGAAAAGTCCTAATAACTTGGACTCGAGCTTTTATAAGGAGAGTATCAGCATCAATAAAACCAAATAACATTTTTGATAGCTCCATAAGCTATTTCCATCCTCAATATGTTCTTTCTTCCAGAAACGGTGCAGCCCATCTGCAAAATTGAGTTATGATTATCAGAACAAGAACCTCTGTTACAACCAAAATTGCAAATATTGGATTTCTCCAGATCTTTATTCCATCACAGTTATCATCAACTATGTGAAATGACTCCATCCACTTTGACCAGACAGAGAGAATGAGATCAGAAAGAAAATTGATACAAGACAAAATCAAGACTCATTATTTACCTTTTTTGTAACAGCAAACCTCATTATGTACTAGCATACCTGAGAGAAACTTGTCGTGATTACCCCATGCATAGAAACAAAGAGAGATGATTGAACACATCATAGCCTTGTGGGTAAATCAAAATGTTCCTGTTGAAATAGGAAGACGCTTATATTCGAACAGACATAATGCTGCAGTTTTTCCAACATTAAAAAATCGCTCATACCATAACCGTCAGTGTCCCGAGTAATCATTCGCCATTTAACTATTTGTGGGCTACAACCCTGCACGCTGTTGTTTTCATGCCAACAAGATCAATTGTCATGAGATGTTGGGAGTTGACCTTACCCCTAGGTCAACTGAGTGGGAGACAAAAGGCCTTGTTCGTTTTGGTTTTTAAGACCCGGTTTTCTCAATTATTATACAATCATTACTTCTATTTTCTAATATTATTCTCATTTTTCTCTCTATCTCTCTCTAATCATTAACCCCTATTTTTAATTATTATCCCTATTTCTCCATCCAATCATTACAAAAACCAAAATCCAAACCAAACACAACCACCCATTCTGTTTCAGCCCTTTTGGATATCAGAAAGGCCAAGGAAAGAAAACAAAGGAGAATTGTTTAACCTCATTGATCAAGAGCAAAACGCACACATGCCATGATAGTTTATGGTTGTCCAGGACTACCTGAATAACTTTCCATGGATGCCCATATACCAAGGACAGCGGCACAGTTCTTTTTTGGTATCGATGACTAATAACAATCTTATCAAAAGGTAGCATTACTACAACTATAATTGGTGTTTGTCCTGCAAGTTTGACGAGGAGACAACTAATTAGCTCCTCATTAATTGAAAGGTGGCTGAGTTGAGCGTTGGTGGTGGTAACAAACACCATATAAACTGAACTTAACACTAGAAAGGTACCATTTTAAACTCTGGATGTTAACTCCAAAATCTAGCATGGATACCAAAATTCCAAGCTTCAAGAGAAACAAAATACCAAATATCTCATGCAAAAAAATCAACTAAACTGGAAGTGTAATTGATACGTATACCATATGATCTATCGGGATACGAAATTTTGCATCTTAGAAATCTAAGTTGCATCTACATTTATACGTCTATTTCTGCAATAGCAATACCCAGCATCTTATTATATATGGCAAAAAGCATGGAAGAAAAACCTGCAACTATTGAATCCGTGCATTTCTGCAAACAAAAGGCACATAGCTCTCCTCAAAGACATAGTAAACTTGCAAAAGATATACTACAACGTATCCTTTCAAAGCCTTTTGTCTTGTTTTGGCTTCATTTCCTTGTTCGTAACACATTCTTAGTTACAAAGCCAGCAGACCGAATTTCAGAGCAGCACCAAAGAATCATATATGTGTGTCATAATCAACTCAAGGAAGTCTAAACATAATTTTGGTCATGTAGGCCTTCTACAAGAAAAAAGACTTAATTCGTGTGCTTGTGGTAATATAACTCACGAGTTCGAAGATCGCCTTTCAAAGTGGATACAAGCTTCTCTTTCTATAATCTTTTGATCACTAGAAACATTTTAGAATATCTCAGAGGGAAATAACACAATTTCGAATGCGAAATACCACAAAGTTGCAATAGAACATAGAAGCTCCACTTTCCTTGCATGCCGCACTCTAGGACATGGTTTTTCTATCCCTTGGCACAAGATTCTGGATAATTTCGAGATAATCGCAATCCCCGACTAACATGGCCGTGTTAGATGCATCTACTGAGAAATTCTTGTCGAGCATTTCTTGCAGAAACATCCTAACCTTGGGTTTGTCTCCCCTCTTCAAGAATGCACGAACCACAACATTGTAAGTCAGATCATTAGGTGGGCACCCATCTCTCCCCATTTGCAAGAGTAACTTCTCAGCTTCATCCAGCAGGGCCTCCTCACAAAGCCCACCAATTATTGTGTTGTAAGTCTTCACATTGGGTTTCAAACCTTTAGCTGAAATGGAACTAAAAATTTTCCGAGCTTCTTCAATTTTCCCAGCTTTGCACATGCCATTTATGAGGATATTGTAAACAACAATATTAGGTGCTATTCCTTGATCTTGCATTGAATGAAACACTTCTACTGCCTTGACGATATCCTTGTTCTTAAAAAAGCCGTCTAAAAAAATTGAGTAAGTTACAACATCAGGATTTAGACCTCTAGTTATCATCTCATGAAAAAAACTATTTGCAGCATCGCACCTTCCTAATTTGAAGAGCCCCTGTAACAAAGTGTTTAAAGTGACGATATTAGGTTTTAACCCTTTACAAGCCATTTCTCGGAAGAGATACAAGGCTTCGTCTACATTCCTCCTCTTGCAGTACCCATTGACCAAAATGCTATAGCTATAAATGTCAGGCTCAACGCCTTTATCCACCAATGAGTTGAACACTTCTTTTGCTTTGTCCATGTGTCCTTGCAAACAATATCCGTCCATCAATGAATTGTAAGTGACTACATTGGGTTCCTCACCTCCTCGAAACATGATCGCGAGTACACCCCTTGCTTCATTAGTCTTCCCCTCCTTGCAAAATGCATCCACCAACATACTATATGTCATAACATCTGGCAATATATTTTGCTCTATCATGTCGCGCAAAATTCTTGTGGCATCCATCCATTGACCTGTTTTGCATAACCTATCAACCAAAGAGTTATAGGTAACCACGTCCGGCATAACATCCCACTCTCTCATCTCTGAAAAGAGGCTCAAAGCACCATCTATGTTTCCGTCCTTACAGAGGTTGTCAATGATAGTGCTATAAATCACAACATCAGGCTTAAAGTTCCATTTCTGCATACTCCGGACCAGCTGTAGAGCCATCTTAGTGTTTCCAAGTTTACAAAGCCCGTTTATGATGGCTCCGTACGTAACCTCATCAGGCATAATGTCTCCGTCTTTCGTCAACTTTAGGAACAGTTTCACAGCATCAGCAGTGTTATCTTGTAAAACATACCCATTTATTAGAGTGGTGAAGGCAGTCACACCCGGTTTGTGACCACATTTGAAGAAGATACCAAGGATAGCAAACCCGAAAGCAACTCGATTTATGCGGCAAAAGCAATTGATAAGAATAGTTAGAGTGCACTCATCAATTGGAATATCCAGCTCGCGGAATTCCCTAAATAAAGAGATTACTGTTGAATATTGCTTCATTTTGGCAATAGCACTTATCAGCTTATTAAAATCGACCACAGAAAGACCCGATCGAATTTGGACCATTCGATGGAACAGACTAAGAGCATGGTCCAGCTTATCAAAACCCAATTTGTGTTTCTCGAACACCAATTTCTGCACTTGAGTTGGACCCATTTTTGCAACGGAATCAGGAGCAAAAGGGTTTCTTTGAAATTGGGTGTGAAACAAAGCCTTATCAGCTACCATTTTGTTAAAGTTGAGAGGAAGGAGAAGAGTGGTACCTTTTCTTCGGAAATTGCAAGCCATTCTTCTAGGTTTGGAGATCAATGCAACAGCAGCCATTCCCAGTTTCCCACCACGTCTTAGGCACGAGTTATGGAGAAATAAGTCTATAGGATCGAGTGGCTGGTGCATTACCTAAGCAGTTCATACTTCAATAAATGGGTTTTTGTTTCCTTTAGTAGAAGTCCGGTACAGGTCCCTTGGGCCTAAATTTATTGTTTCGTTTTTTTTTTTTTTACATTTTTTCATTTTTTCCCTTAGATTCTTGTCAATTTTTTTGGGATTAATTGTTTGTCTTGACCAATGGAATCTAGAAAGAAAGAAAGAAATAAAAAAAAAAACTTATGTTCAAAGGTTGCAAAAAGTTCAATAGAGAGGAAAAAAAAATTTTTAAAAAAACAAAACCGTGTGAAAGTGTCGTTTTCTTATATTAATTTTTATATTTTTGTAGTTTCCGTCATTGAGTAGAACAATTTGACATAAAATTTTTGAAAAAATGCTAAGAAAATATTTAATTTAGTCCAAACTTTGAACGGAATATTTTGTAGTCATAGTACACCAAGGATGCGGTGAGACCATTCTATACAGATGACTTTGCAATGCTGTGAGTAATACACTCTGCCACATGGAATTCGCATATCCATTTTACAAAACAAAGAATGAGACCTTCTTTTATGGGTTTTCGCGGCTCTCTCACTTGAACCTTTTCCTCTTCTTCTGAACAATTTCATTTTCACTTGTGGATAAAAAGTGAGGAAAAACCTCTAAAATATTTTGTTCCCTCGTTTGGTTTCTAAATGAAGAGAAGGGAAAAGTTCAATTTCTCCTTCGATTTCCCTCTTATTTTCTTCTTATAATAATTTTCTCTTCACTTTCTTTTCGCAAGTTCCAAAATAGCCACAAAAGAAAATCCTTTCGAAATCATATTCAAAAAATATGTTAATGTCATGACCAGATGTCCAAGAGCCATAGACATGTTGGAAACAGTCGTCACGACACCCTTCAAAACTGCTAGAGCTCATTGTGGGATCCATGTCGTTTGACATCCAAATATCCATAGGGAAAGAGAACTGCCGATTCAGATGGTGAGGATTGCTGAAACTTTGGTGGAAGCTTGTGTTTGCCTTAGTTGGCTTGGGAATTCCGTTCGCATCGTCAAGGAGGTCGTTGATAATGTCAAGGTGAGGGAAGTCATCGGTCATTGCACTGCGATTCTGACACCTTGACGTAGAAGCTGGAAAATCGGAAGCAAAGTGATCTTGAGATCTGCTGCTCACAGGGTTGTAGAAATCAAGGTTAGGAGCGTCCCACTGAGAGCACTCCCCCCACTGGGGGCCATTCTGCAGAACTTGGCGATTCACCATTCCAAACGGAAGGGGAGGTTTTAGTAAGTTTGGTTCTGTCCATTCTGAGCTCTTTGGTAGAAACAGCAGCAGGTTGTGGATACGACTGCAGTGGGTTTACTAGTCTGGTGCTCGGATAATGGTGTAGTTGGTTTCGGTCCTTGAACAAATTGAGCACTCAAGGGCCTTGATGCGGAAGACATTTACTGTACAAAGAGCTTTTGTGTTGGAATTTGAGGACCAGTTTTGCGCGCATCAGCTGAAATAATAGGTTTGTGGTTGTCTGATCAGGCTTAGTTTTCCGTTTGATTTTAGCAACTCAGTTGCTAAAATCAACCATGATTTTAGCAAACGAGTTTAACAGGTGCTAAAATCATGATTTTGAAATAAAAAATGAAGTGGTTCCGTGTATCGTTTTTCGATTTTTTTCGCACCAAATTAAAGTACTCCTCGTGTACTTTAATTCGGTGTGAAAAAAATCGAAAAACGATAAACGGAACCACTTAATTTTGTGATTTGAAATAGCTATGATTTTAGCACCTGAACTCATTTGCTAAAATCATGGTTGATTTTAGCAATTGAGTTGCTAAAATCAAATGGAAAACTAAGCCTGAAGATGGTTTTTAAACAGTAACAGGATCAGTTCAACCAGCAGTCTTTGATTGTGATTTCATCTCAACAGCGGATGGCGGGCTTTTGGGAGTGCTGATAGGAAAAGCAAGGAATTCTTGTTCATTTCTGTTTGGGAGGTCCATCTGTATCAGCTTGATCTTTGATGCTTAGTAGTCAGTTCTCTTTAAAGATTGGAAAAATCTACAATACACACCCCCTTTTAGGGTGTACGATATGCACCCATTGTGTGGTCCATATTGCGCCACCTCATAAAAAATGACCTGGAGTACCGGTCATTTGTAACATTTTCGTTTGTTTCGTAACTTTTATACTAAGAATTCGTAACATTTTCTTTCATTTCATAACTTTTCGTGTGTTTCGTAACTTTTCGTGGGTTTCGTAACTTTGAGATAAAAAATTATAATTTTTCTCAAATATGATTCGTAACATTTTTGTATGTTTTGTAACTTTTATACTAAGCATTCGTAACTTTTGGACAATATGATTCGTAACATTTTCTTTTGTTTCGTAACTTTTTTTTTTGTTTCGTAACTTTTTGTGTGTTTCATAACTTTTCGTAGAACTCGTAACTTTGAGATAAAAAATTATAACTTTTCTCAAATATGATTCGTAACATTTTTGTACATTTTGTAACTTTTCACAAATATGATTTGTAACTTTTCACAGATATGATTCGTAACAATTTTGTTGGTTTTGTAACTTTAATAAAAAATCATAACTGTTCAACCATGTATAATCGATTGTGTAATCGATTAAAGTGGTCTTCAAAATTGAGTTATAAAAAAATAGTTGGGAATAATCAAATACGTAATCAATTATGTAATCAATTCCATAATCGATTACACAACACAATACAATCAATTGGGTAATCGATCAAAGTGGTCTTCAAAATTGAGTTATAAAAAATAGTTGGGAACAATCGAATACGTAATCAATTATGAAATCAATTCCACCATCAATTACACAACACAACACAATAAATTGGGTAATCGATCAAAGTGGTCTTCAAAATTGAGTTATAAAAAATGGTTGGGAACAATTGAATACATAATCAATTATGTAATCAATTTCATAATCGATTACTCAACACAACACAATCAATTGGGTAATCGATCAAAGTGGTCTTCAAATTTGAGTTATCAATTCGTAACTTTCTATAATTGATTCGTAACTTTTAGCGATCCAAAGGTGGATAGCAAGGGTGCATATGATACACAACGTAAGAGGGGTGTGTATTGTAGCCTCTTCCTTAAAGATTTATGACTTCCTATTACACACAATATCGAAGCAGGTCAGCTAACGTCAAAAGGCAAACTAAGATGCCCCCTAGAGGATAAAAAGAAATTGACGCAGAAATAACTGGAATAAAGCCAATAGACATCGCATGCCCATAATCAAGGATAATAATTTTGTTTTGGTCTGTTGTTTCAGTTAGATAGGAAAGGTAACATTTTCCCCATTATTTTTTTATCTAAAACCCGCTTTTAACATAGTTTTGATGACTTACTCTTCAGCAACATATACCAATGCTTCTTCTGTGCAGCAGCTGGGAAGTGCAACCATGGTGGCAGATCGTCTGTTACGGTTGATCACTAACTTCACAAATGAAGTGAAAGGGAAGACTCTCCCACTCCAAATACTTGATATTCCCCATCAACCTATAAGTGAAGAAGTTACAATACCAAGGACATCGTGACATTCCAGGGAAGACCAAACGTTGCCAGCATAGAGGACTGAGGGTGGCTTTGGACCATGATTTGCACACAAAGGGAACGTCCAATATCAATGACTCCATTCCCCCCCCCCCCCCCCCCCAAAATATATTCGCCAAGCAATCCATGTTCAAATCCCTCCCATTTTGGTTCTTCCATCTACACCCATGGAAAATAATGCATAATTAGAAGGATCAAAAATCCTCTTCGTATGTCATTTTGGTTCTTCCATCTACACCCATGGACAATGAAATATTTACGAAAAAAGACCAGAACAATAGACTAAGCCTTGTGAGTTACCCAATATTAAGGTCTAACTATTTAGTTTTTCGTTTATCCGATTTGGCACTCAATCTTTCTCATATGTTCCCAACAACAACTATAATAGCCCCCTTGGAGGGGGGGGGGGGGGGGGAATAAAATGGCAAGAAGATGTAATTACTGTGATTTGTTTGGATAGCTAAAAGAGGTGAGAGAATAAGAATTGATGAAAAGAATAAAGATGGGTTTTTACTGATCTATTTTTGTTTCTCAAAATCCCTGTTCTTCCTAAATTTTTGTTCTAGTATTTTTTCGGTTTTTTTTTACTTTTCATAATTGTGTGTTTAGGATTAATCATTCGTCCCGATAAGACAAATCGAAAAAAAATATTAAAATGGAGACGGAAGTTGGAAAACGTTCATCTAATGAAAAGCTAAAATAAAATTACTAGAACAAAACCTCTCTTTCTCCCTCTCTCTGTCTTTTCCTCTCCAAATCCCAACACCCCCCCCCCCCCCCCCCCCCCCCAAAACAACTCATGATTTCACCAAGTTAGCAATGATCCGCCACTCAGACGCGTGTGTGTGTAGAGAGAGAGTGTGTTACCGAGAGCCTTGGAGTTTGAATGTTGCGGTCAACGCCCAGGGGAGAAGATGAAGAGAAGCAGCATGAAAGAGCTTAACACAATTTTAGTACTTTGGAATGTTTTCAACGGACGCTTTTACCCCGACGCGCAACTTGCTTCTGCTCCTGCTTCTGCTTTTCCATCATAAGACTAACTTACAGGTAGAATTGTAAAGAGAAAGAGAGAGAGAGAGGGCAGGGTGGTCGAGCACAATTTTATTAAGATATGAGTACGTATATGTGTATTGTTTATATATCACAGAGAGACAGAGAGAGAGAGAGAGAGAGAGAGAGAGGGCAGGGTGGTGGAAAGTGTCGAGCACAATTTTATTAAGATATGAGTACGTATATGTGTATTGTTTATATATCACCGTATGTGTTATAAAACACTTGGGCTTGTTTCATAGGAGGTTTGAATTTGAGGAATTCGGAATGAGATGGGATTGAGATTGGAATTGGTAAATGCAACGGGATAATGAATATCATTGATAATATGATTTTCCATTTATATTTGTTCTCATAATAAATAAAGTATTTTTACCCCATCTTTTGAAGCCAAACCAATATGGTCGAACTCGAACTTGTTCACGAGCCTTAACGGTCAAAAATATTAGATATTTATGTTCTTATGCATGTTTAGTGCTCCAAATAAATTTTTTACTTTGTACATAAATAAATACATACAAATAAAAGTATAAAAACACAGTAATTTGAGTTTGTTGTAATTTTAAATGCTTATACATGGACAACGTATAGAATTTTCATTATGTACATTTATAATTGATACATATTCAAGGTTATAAGTGACATTCATACGAAATATACATATATACTACAGGTTCGTGAGCCTAATCGAGCCAACTACTATCAAAATCAGGTTCAGCTCATTTAATAAATGAGCCCAAAATTAAGGTTCAGGTTCAACTCATTTAGTCGTCGAATCAAACTCGAATTAACTTTTACCGAGTTGAGCCTCATTTGCAACCCTACTCATAGGCAATTCATAACACAACGGTAACTGTATTACCACTGTTGTATGTGAGAGAGAGATAGAAATATGGACATCAAGAGCATCAAGCATAAGAACGAGGCATGGAGGCTTTTTTTAAGAAAAAGAAAAGATAGGCAAAAAAATATATTTATCCCCTAAAAAGATTGCATACCGTAAAGCTAGATTGAAACTCCACAAAATACTCAAAGTACTTACGTACATAGCCCCTTCACACCCGGTATAAGTTTTAAGTCTCACCCAGTATAGATTTTAAGTCGTAACCTTTTGGAGATTGTTTTATGACCCAACTCTTGACCGTCGGTTTCTTATACTCCTATAAAAGCATAACGAACGGCAAAATACAAAAGTAGAAACACAACGGGAAGTACAATAAGCTATTTAAAACAGAGTAGCTATAAGCCTACAAACAAGCGTGAGCATTTAATACTTGTACAGAATATTACTTTCACTGTACAGAAACAAAAAGGAACTTGAGAACTAATCCTAGAAGCCTATCGCATTATGATCTACCATAAAATACTTGAATGTACTGATACGAGAACCAAGCTTTGATATCTCATCCTCACCCTTAGAATTAAAACAACTGCTCACGTCGAAATACACGAGTTCTTTGCAGCCTCGCAAAACCTTTAGCACATTTTCTGTGTAAGGTGACAATGGCCGAAGCTTCATCTTTCCCAATACGGGCTCTTTTACAAGTCAAAGAATTGAAGTTCTTGCAGTGAATGCTAATTTCGGCGATGACTGGAATCATAAAGCTGCCTTCAAGTGTTAAATGCTCCAAATTTTTCCACTTGCTTATAAGATTTTGGATCTTGAACTTACGATGAAGATTTTAAGGAAGCTCCAAATACCTCAAGTCAGGACACATGGTGAGAGGGGAAAAAAATAGAGAAGCACACGGGTATCAAATACTAGTATAATCACATGAAACAGGAAAATAATACTCCAAGATCAATTTAACTTTCTCAATGCCTATTTCGGCAATTTCATTCATTAAGATTTGGTAGTTTGGTACATGTGTACTTATTATATAAGCTTGAAAGCACTTTGTGCAACTAGCGAGTAAGAAGATAGAAAAATGATCTGGAACGAGAATGACAAGCACTTCGCATCTCACACTCGGACCAATTTCATAGGCAGCAAAAGTGGTTCGGAGCCGCTTTTGACATAGTTTTGATGACTTACTCTTCAGCAACATATACCAATGCCTCTTCTGTGCTGCAGCTGGGAAGTGCAACCATGGTGGCAGATCGTCTGCTACGTTTGATTACCGACTTCATAAATGAAGTGATAGGGAAGACTTCCACTCCCAATACTTGCTATTCCTCCATCAATCTATAAGTGAAGAAGTTATAGTACCATGGACCTTGTGACATTCCAGGAAAGACCAAACGTCACCAGCATAGAGGACTAAGGGTGGCTTTGGACCGTGATGATTTGCACACAAAGGGAACATCCAACAGCAGTGACTCTATTCCCACTCTCCCAAATATATTCGCCAAGCAATCCATGTCCAGAACGTCCCATTTTCGTTCTTCATCTACACCCATGGAAAATAATGTGTAAATCGAAGGATCAAAATTCCATCCGTTAGTTGTTACGGTTAGCAAGGAGTAGGAAATATTTAGTAAAAAAGGACAGGAACAAGGAATTCAGAAGCATCTACGTCTTCCCTAGCAGCATCCTAGATGTAGACAGCAAATTCCGCATACTCTCGATCTTTGAATCTTCAATGGGTGTCGCCAACCCCCTATTGTCTAACCCTTCTATAGGTTCAAAGTCTTTTGTCTTTTCATTCTCCTTTCCCTTGCTGCAAAAGAGAAGGTAAATCCTCAATAAGTTGCTGGACTTCAACCTTTCTCAAAAGAAGCCAGAGTAGAAGAAAATCCTTCTCGCATTAATCTTTCAATAAAATGTTTGTGTATTAATTGATAGATATGTCAACCTTATCCTCTACAACCACATAGAGATCTCCCGAGCAACCACTATTGGTAAAACTTTGAAAGAAGAAACTTCAAGATGGCGGAAAGAACATTTAACGCAGGCAAGACAAGTGATTTCGCGAGCCAATTTTAAAAGAGGATTACTACCATCCGACATCATATTTCATTGCTCCAAAACTGCCTAAACATGCGAAAGACGCAGATCAGAAAAGACCTAATAACTTGGACTTGAGCTTTTGTAAGGAGAGTATCAGCATCAATAAAACCAAATAACATTTTAGATAGCTCCATAAACTATTTCCATCCCCAATATATTCTTTCTTCCAGACATGACACCAATTGACTATCTATAATTTTCCAAAATGCAAAATCTGGTTCAGAAACTGTAACATCTGTGGTTCTAACAGCATCAGACGCAGGTTGCACAATTGTGCCATTCACATATCCAAAGAAATCATTGGCTTTCAATGCATGCTCTATTTGTGTTCTCCAAATGACGTAATTGTTTGAATCAAGTTTGATAGGAACAAACGAGTGCATATTTGCAATAAGAAATACCAGAGACGGAGGAAGATTCAATCTGACCGTAGTGGAATCTGTTGAAACTGTTGAGGAAGACGATGTTGTAGACATCGTTTGTATGGCGAAATCGAAACCCTAACTCAGAGAAACTGTCTTATATCGCAGAATCAAAACCCTAACTCAGAAAATCAAGAACAGATGAAGTGATCTGTATGAAACATCGAAGAGAGAGAGAGAGAGAAATGGAAAATTGTATTTCTGTTTTTCTTAACCCAAAGCATTACGGGAATAAATCCCTTTATGCAACTGTCATTTAACCTACTACTGTGGTTACCAAACCAAACTAACCTAACCACAGTTAAACAGAAAATTACAGTTACAACTGAATGAAAAAACAAACTAAACTAAAGACTAAGCTAATGAGCTTGTCTAATAGAACATACAATATAATACGAACACGGCCATAAAATAAAACTTAAAAATTAAGATATCAATACGTCGGGATAAGGCTACATGAACTATATATTTATAATAATATGTCTTCTACTAGGCAAAAAAAAAAAAAAAAATGAAGCCAAATGAAATAAAAGAGTAGTTGAATTGTCACACTAAAAAGAGTGTCAATGTCTATATTTTTAAAAGAGGCATATTCGCATATGCGTTTTGTTTATACATTTATTGGGATTCATAATGAGATGGGATAGAGATTGGAATTGGCAAATGCAGCAGGATAATGAATATCATTGAAATAATTTATAAACAAAGGAATTTCATCGAAAAATATCGTTTTCTTGTATATCTGTTCTCTTTCAACTTTTATTGCTCTTTCTTTGATTTGCATGTGCACAACAGTACATCATTTCATCATGTGAGCTTTTATCCAATTTCATGCACTCTGTTCCATTATCTTCGGAGCTAAAACAACATATTAGTATGCGTGTAGACAGCATCTGCCTTCGCAGGTTTCTGTTTTTCTGTCTAAATACAGAGTAAGGAAGCTTATAGAAGCCACTAGGCAATATTTGATGCGTGCAGACAATATCGCCCGAGCAACCACTATTGGCAAAACTTTGAAAGAAGAGACTTTAGGATGGGCGAAAGAACATTTAACGCATGCGAGACAAGTGACTTCGAGGACTACTACCCTCCGATATCGTATTTAATGCTCCAAACTGTCTAAAACAAGGTAAAGACGTAGATCAGAAAAGACCTCATAACTTGGACTTGAGCTTTTGTAAGGAGAGTATCAGCATCAATAAAACCAAATAACATTTTTGATAGCTCCATAAACTATTTCCATCCCCAATCATTTTCTTTCTTCCAGAAACGGTGCAACCTATCTGCAAAATTGAGTTATGATTATTAGAACAAGAACCACTGTTACAACAAAAATTGCAAATATTGGATTTCTCCAGATCTTTATTCCATCACAGCTATCATCAACTATGTGAAATGACTCCATCCACTTTGACCAAACAGAGAGAGATCAGCCAGAACATTGATATAAGACAAAATCAAGACTCATTATTTCCCTTTTTTTTTAACAGCAAGACTCATTAGACTCATTATGAGAGAAGCTTGAGGGTACATCAAAATGTTCCTGTTGAAATAGCAAGAAGCTTATATTAGAACAGACATAATGCTGCAGTTTTTCCCACATTAAAAAATCACTGATACCATAACTATCAGTGTCCCGAGTAATAATTTGATATATGTGGGCTCCAACCCAGCATGCTATTGTTTTTACATAGCAAAAGGATAAATTGTCATGAGATGGTGGGAGCTGACCTCACCCCTAGGTCAACTGAGTGGGAGATAAAGTTGGCCCCACCTATTCTGTTTCAGCCCTTCTGGATATCAGAAAGGCCAAGGAAAGAAAACAAAGGAGAATTGTTTAACCTCATTGATCAAGAGCAAAACGCACACATGCCATGATAGTTTATTAATTTATGGTTGTCCAGGACTACCAAGGACAGGGGCACAGTTCTTTTTTAGAATCGATGACTAATAACAATCTTATCAAAAGGTAGCATTACTACGGCTATAATTGGTGTTTGTCCTGCAAGTTTGACGAGGAGACAACTAATTAGTTCCTCATTAATTGAAAGGTGGCTGAGTTGAGCATTGGTGGTGGTGGTGGTGTCTTAGATAAGTGAAAATCGTACATCATTCCGCACCAGCTGCAACAATGCATGACCCTATGGATGCCCTCTGCCTCCTTTTTCATAGAGAACAGAACTTGTAACCGCAGCTATGCACCGTAGTTCTAGTGGTAACAAACACCATATAAACTGAACCTAACACTTGAAAGGTACCATTTTAAACTCTGGATGTTAACTCCAAAATCTAGCATGGATACCAAAATTCCATGCTTCAAGACAAACAAACTACCAAATATCTCATGCAAAAAAAATCAACTAAACTGCAAGTGTATTGATACGTATACCATATGATCTATCGGGATACGGAGTTTTGCATCTTAGAAATCTAAGCTGCATCTACATTTATACGTCTATTTCTGCAATAGCAATACCTAGCATCTTATTATATATGGTTAAAGCATGGAAGAAAAACCTGCAACTATTGAATCCGTGCATTTAGACAAACAAAAGGCACATAGCTCTCCTCGAAGACATAGTAAACTTGCAAAAGATATACTACTACGTATCCTTTCAAAGCCTTTTGTCTTATTTTGGCTTCTTTTCCTTGTTCGTAACACATTCTTAGTTATAGAGCCAGCATCGAATTTCACAGCAGCGCCAAAGAATCATATATGTGTGTCATAATTGACTCAAGGAAGTCTAAAAATAATTTTGGCCAGGTAGGCCTTCTACAAGAAAAAAAAAAATTAATTTGTGTGCTTGTGGTAATATAACTCACGAGTTCGAAGATCGCCTTTCAAAGTCAATAAAAGCTTCTCTTTCTATAATCTTTTGATCACTAGATAACACTTTAGAATATCTCAAAAGGAAATAACACAATTTCGAATGTGAAATACCACAAAGTTGCATGCACTCTAGGACATGGTTTTTTTATCCCTTGGCACAAGATTCTGGATAATTTCGAGATAATCGCAATCCCCGACTAACATGGCCGTGGTAGATGCATCTGCTGAGAAATTCCTGTCGAGCATTTCTTGCAGAAGCATCCTAACCTTGGGTTTGTCTCCCCTCTTCAGGAATGCGCGAACCACAACATTGTAAGTCAGATCATCTGGTGGGCACCCATCTCCCTCCATTTGCAAGAGTAACTCCTCAGCTTCATCCAGCAGGGCCTCCTCACAAAGCCCACCAATTATTGTGCTGTAAGTCTTCACATCAGGTTTCAAACCTTTAGCTGAAATGGAACTAAAAATTTTCCGAGCTTCTTCAATTTTCCCAGCTTTGCACATGCCATTTATGAGGATAGTGTAAACAACAATATTAGGTGCTATACCTTCATCTTGCATTAAATGAAACACTTCTACTGCCTTGACGATTTCCTTGTTCTTAAAAAAGCCGTCTAACAAAATTGAGTAAGTTACAACATTAGGATTTAGACCTCTAGTTATCATCTCGTGAAAAAAACTATTTGCAGCATCGCACCTTCCTCCCCTGTAACAAAGTGTTTAAAGTGACGATATTAGGTTTTAACCCTTTACAAGCCATTTCTCGGAAGAGATACATGGCTTCATCTACATTCCTCCTCTTGCAATATCCATTGACCAAAATGCTATAGCTATAAATGTCAGGCTCAAGGCCCTTATCAACCAAGGAGTTGAACACTTCTTTTGCTTTGTCCATGTGTCCTTGCAAACAATATCCGTCCATAAGTGAATTGTAAGTGACTACATCGGGTTCCTCACCTCCTCGAAACATGATCGCGAGCACACCCCTTGCTTCATTAGTCTTTCCCTCTTTGCAAAATGCATCCACCAACATATTATATGTTATAACATCTGGCAATATATTTTGCTCTATCATGTCGCGCAAAATTCTTGTGGCATCCATCCATCGACCTGTTTTGCATAACCTATCAACCAAAGAGTTATAGGTAACCACGTCCGGCATAACATGCCACTCTCTCATCTCCAATAAGAGGCTCAAAGCATCATCTATGTTTCCATCCTTACAGAGGTTGTCGATGATGGTGTTATAGGTGACAACATTAGGCTTAAAGTTCCATTTTTGCATACTCCGGACCAGCTGTAGAGCCATCTTAGTGTTTCCAAGTTTACAAAGCCCATTTATGATGACTCCGTACGTAACCTCATCAGGCATAATGTCACCGTCTTTCGTCAGCCTTAGGAACAGTTCCACAACATCAGCAGTGTTATCTTGTAAAATGTAACCATTTATTATAGTGTTGAAGGAAAACACATCCGCTTTATAACCACATTTGAAGAAGATACCAAGGATAGCAAACCCGAAATGTACTCGATTGACGCGGCAAAAGCAATTGATAAGAATATTTAGCGTGCACTCATCAATTGGAATTTCCAGCTCGCGGAATTCCCTAAATAAAGAGATTACTGCTGAATATTGCTTCATTTTGGCAATAGCACTTATCAGCAGAGTAAAATCGATCATAGAAAGACACGATCGAATTTGGACCATTCGATGGAACAAACTAAGAGCATGGTCCAGGCTATCAAAACCCAATTTGTGTTTCTCGAACACCAATTTCTGTACTTGAGTTGGACCCATTTTTGCAACGGAATCAGGAACAAAAGGGTTTCTTGGAAATTGGGTGTGAAACAAAGCCATATCAGCTACCAATTTGTTAAAGTTGAGGGAAAGGAGAAGAGTGGTACCTTTTCTTCGGAAATTGCAAGCCATTCTAGGTATGGAGAGATCAATGCGCCTGCGGCTTGTCCTCACTCAATTAAAGAGGAACGAGTCTAAAGGATCAATTGGTTGGTGCATTACCTAAGCTGTTCATACGTCAATTAAAGAGGAACGAGTAATGCACCCTGCCACATGGAGTTTTCATATCCATTTCACAAAACAAAGAATGAGGCCTTCTTTGATAGGTTTCTCCGCTCTCTCACTTGAACCTTCCCACTTTATCTGAAGATTTCATTTTCAATTTTGATTGGTTTGTTTGAAACTTGTCGATAAAAAGTAACAAAAAACCTTTAATTCTTCCCTCGTTTGGTTTCTAAATGAAGAGAAGGGAAAAGTTCAATTTTTGCTTCGATTTCCCTCTTATTTTCTTCTTGATACTGTAATTTTTTCTCTTCACTTTCTTTTCTCAAGTTCTAAAATAGCCAAAAAAAAATCCTTTAGAAATCATATTCAAAATATATGTTATGTCATGTCAGGATGTCGAAAAGGTTTGTTTTTTTTACTTGCAATCTCCTTTTTTTTTTTCACATTTCTATTCGTCTAACAAGAGAAATCAACAAATTTTTAAATTTCAAATAAAAAATTGAAAAAAAAGTTAATGAGCCACTAAAAAAGATTGGAAAAAACTGTTTGTCCTGTCTTTTGTTTTAGATGGTTTTTTTTTTTTTTGACACTTCGTTTACTTTTTATTTTTTATTTGATTACTCTCTCCAACACAACCAAGAAAAATGGAAGAGTTCCATCCAAAGCTGAAAGAATGGACCTAAAACACATGTTGGTTTGATGAAATCTAATGTTGAAACCAGATGTAACATTGTGTCAAAAGATAGCCCGAACACGAGTGGAGAAGATGAAATCTCATTTTGAAACCAAACGTAACGTTGTGTCTTAAGATAGCCCGAACACGAGTAGAGAACAGATTTTACAGACATGGAATTTAGATCCATAGAGGCTGGAGGAAATTATATCTTTTATTATGAGCCCAAGTTCTAAAATAATCATATGAGAACATAGAAAATAAAAATCTCTAACTTGAAACCTGAAAGTGGGAAATGATTCAATAGGCCCATACCCGTCTGCATTGCCCATTCACAAAAGGCCGTGGATTTGCTGGGGAAAGTGATTCTCCAAGAGAGTCAAGTGGCCGACAAAAGAGCCATAGACATGTTGGAAACAGTCGTCACGACACCCTTCAAAACTGCTAGAGCTCATTGTGGGATCCATGTCGTTTGACATCCCAATATCCATAGGGAAAGAGAACTGCCCATTCAGATGGTGAGGATTGCTGAAACTTTGGTGGAAGCTTGTGTTTGCCCTAGTTGCCTTGGAAATTCCGTTCGCATCGTCAAGGAGGTCATTGATAATGTCAAGGTGAGGGAAGTCATCAGTCATTGCACTGCGATTCTGACACCCTGACGTAGAAGCTGGAAAATCGGAAGCAAAGCGATCTCGAGATCTGTTGCTCACAGGGTTGTAGAAATCAAGGTTAGGAGTGTCCAACTCCAACTGAGAGCACTCCCCCACTAGGGGGCCATTCTGCAGAACTTGGCGATTCACCATTCCAAACGGAAGGGGAGGTTTTAAGAAGTTTGGTTCCGTCCATTCTGAGCTCTTTGGTACAAACAGCAGCGGTTGTGGATACAACTACAGTGGGTTTACTACTCTGGTGCTCGGATAATGAGGTTGAGTGAAGCCAGGGGGAGTTGCAGTAGAAATAAAAGTAGAAGTGCTCGGATAATGGTGTAGTTGGTTTCGGTCCTTGAACAAATTGAGCACTCAAGGGCCTTGATGTGGAAGACATTTACTGTACAAATGGCTTTTGTGTTGGAATTTGAGGACCAGTTTTGTGCGCATCAGCTGAAATAATAGGTTTGTGGTTGTCTGAAGATGGTTTTTAAACCGAAACAGGATCGGTGCAACCAGCAGTCTTTGATTGTGATTTCATCTCAACAGCGGATGGCGGGCTTTTGGGAGTGCTGTTAGGGGAAGCAAGGAATTCCTGTTCATTTCTGTTTGGGAGGTCTATCTGTAGTAGCTTGATCTTTGATGCTCAGTTCTCTTTGCAGATTTACGACTTCCTATTACACACAATATCGAAGCAGGTTAGCTAACGTCAAAAGGCAAACCAAGATGCCCCCTAGAGGATGAAAAGAAATTGACGCAGAAAAAAAATGAGGGGAAACTGGAAGCAATTATATTAGAATAAAGCCAATATACATTGCAGGCCCATAATGAAGGATCGTAATTTTGTTTTGGTCTGTTGTTTCAGTTAGATAGGAAAGGTAAAATTTTCCCCATTGGAGTATTATTTATCTAAAACCCGCTTTTAACATAGTTTTGATGACTTACACTTCAGCAATATATACCAATGCTTCTTCTGTGCAACAGCTGTGAAGTGCAACCATGGTGGCAGATCGTCTGTTACGGTTGATCACTGACTTCACAAATGAAGTGAAAGGGAAGACTCCCACTCCAAATACTTGATATTCCCCATCAATCTATGAGTGAAGAAGTTACAATACCAAGGACATCGTGACATTCCAGGGAAGACCAAACGTTGCCAGCATAGAGGAATGAGGGTGGCTTTGGACCATGATTTGCACACAAAGGGAACGTCCAATATCAATGACTCCATTCCCCCCCTCCCAAATATATTGGCCAAGCAATCCATGTTCAAATCCTCCTCATTTTGGTTCTTCCATCTACACCCATGGAAAATAATGCATAATTAGAAGGATCAAAAATCCTTTTCGTATGTCGTTATGGTTGGCAAGGACAATGAAATATTTACGAAAAAAGACCGGAACAATAGACTAAGCCTTGTGAGTTACCCAATATTAAGGTCTAACTATTTAGTTTTCCGTTTATCCGATTTGGCACTCAATTTTTCTCATATGTTCCCAACAACAACTATAATAGAATGGCAAGAAGATGAAATTACTGTGATTTGTTTGGTTAGCTAAAAGAGGTGAGAGAATAAGAATTGATGAAAAGAATAAAGATGGGTTTTTACTGATCTATTTTTGTTTCTCAAAATCCCTGTTCTTCCTAAATTTTTGTTCTAGTATTTTTTCGGTTTTTTTTTTACTTTTCATAATTGTATGTTTAGGATTAATCATTCGTCCCGATAAGAGAAATCGAAAAAAAAATATTAAAATGGATACGGAAGTTGGAAAAACGTTCATCTAATGAAAAGCTAAAATAAAATTAGTAGAACAAAACCTCTCTTTCTCCCTCTCTCTGTCTTTTCCTCTCCAAAACACCCCCCCCCCCCCCCCCCCCCCGCGAAAAAAAAACAACTCATGATTTCACCAAGTTAGCAATGATCAAACGCGTGTGTGTAGAGAGAGTGTGTTACCGAGAGACTTGGAGGTTGAATGTCGCGGTCAACGCCCAGGGGAGAAGATGGAGAGAAGCAGCATGAAAGAGCTTTACACAATTTTAGTACTTTGGAATGTTTTCAACGGACACTTTTACTGCGATGCGCAACTTGCTTCTGCTCCTGCTTCTGCTTTTCCATCATAAGACTAACTTATAGGTAGAATTGTAGAGAGATAGAGAGAGAGAGGGACGGCAGGGTGGTGGAAAGTGTCACCGTGTGTGTTATAAAACACTTGGGCTTGTTTATATATGAGTACGTATATGTGTATTGTTTATATATCACCGTGTGTGTTATAAAACACTTGGGCTTGTTTCATAGGAGGTTTGAATTTGAGGAATTCGGAATGAGATGGGATTGAGATTGGAATTGGTAAATGCAACGGGATAATGAATATCATTGATAATATGATTTTCCATTTATATTTGTTCTCATAATAACTAAAGTATTTTTACCCCATCTTTTGAAGCCAACCAATATGGTCGAACTCGAACTTGTTCACGAGCCTTAACAGTAAAAAATATTAGATATTTATGTTCTTATGCATGTTTAGTGCTCCAAATAAAATTTTTACTTTGTACATAAATAAATACATACAAATAAAAGTATAAAAACACAGTAATTTAAGTTTGTTGTAATTTTAAATGCTTATACATGGACAACGTATAGAATTTTCATTATGTACATTTATAATTGATACATATTCAAGGTTATAAGTGACATTCATACGAAATATACATATATACTACAGGTTCGTGAGCCTAATCGAGCCAACTACTGTCAAAATCAGGTTCAGCTCATTTAATAAATGAGCCTAAAATTAAGGTTCAGGTTCGACTCATTTAGTCGTCGAATCAAACTCGAATTAACTTTTACCGAGTTGAGCCTCATTTGCAACCCTACTCGTAGGCAATTCATAACACAACGGTAACTGTATTACCACTGTTGTATGTGAGAGAGAGAGAGAAATATGGACATCAAGAGCATCAAGCATAAGAACGAGGCATGGAGGCTTTTTTAAGAAAAAGAAAAGAAAGGCAAAAAAATATATTTATCCCCTAAAAAGATTGCATACCGTAAAGCTAGATTGAAACTCCACAAAATACTCAAAGTACTTACGTACATAGCCCCTTCACACCCGGTATAAGTTTTAAGTCTCACCCAGTATAGATTTTAAGTCGTAACCTTTTGGAGATTGTTTTATGACCTAACTCTTGACCGTCGGTTTCTTATACTCCTATAAAAGCATAATGAACGGCAAAATACAAAAGTAGAAACACAACTGGAAGTACATTAAGCTATTTAAAAACAGAGTAGCTGTAAGCCTACAAACAAGCGTGAACATTTAATACTTGTACAGAATATTACTTTCATTGTACAGCAACACAAAGGAACTTGAGAACTAATCCCAGAAGCCTATCGCGTTATGATCTAGAAAATACTTGAACGTACTGAAACGAGAACCAAGCTTTTATATCTCATCCTCACCATTACAAGATTTGTGATCTTGCGCATAAGTTCCATACCCAGATGGTAACGAAGCTCCAAATTCCTCAAGTCAGGACACCTGGTGAGAGGGAAAGAATAGAGAAGTGCATGGTATCAAATACTAGTACAATCACCTTCACATGAAACAGGAAAATAATACTCCAAAATCAATTTAACTTTCTCAAAGCCAATTTCTGCAATTTCATTCGCTTAGAATTGGTAGTTTGCTACATATGTGTACTTATTAGATCAACTTAAAAGGACTTTGTGCAGCTAGCGAGTAAGAAGATAGAAAAATGATCCGGAACTAGAATGACAAGCACTTCTCATCTCACACTCGGACCAAATTCGTAGGCAGCCAAAGTGGTTCGGACCCGCTTTTTAACATAGTTTTGATGACTTACTCTTCAGCAACATAAACCAATGCCTCTTCTGTGCAGCAGCTGGGAAGTGCAACCATGGTGGCAGATCGTCGCTACGGTTGATTACTGACTTCATAAATGAAGTGATAGGGAAGACTCCCACTCCCAATACTTGATATTCCTCCATCAATCTATAAGTGAAGAAGTTATAATACCATGGACCTTGTGACATTCCAGGAAAGACCAAACGTCGCCAGCATAGAGGCCTAAGAGTGGCTTTGGACCATGATTTGCACACGAAGGGAACATCCAACAGCATTGACTCTATTCCCACTCTCCCAAATATATTTGCCAAGCAATCCATGTTCAGAACGTCCCATTTTCGTTCTTGATCTACACCCATGGAAAATAATGTGTAAATCAAAGGATCAAAATTCCATCCGTTAGTTGTTACGGTTAGCAAGGAGTAGGAAATATTTAAAAAAAGGACAGGAACAAGGAATTCAGAAGCATCTACGTCTTCCCTAGCAGCATCCTAGGTGTAGACAGCAAAATCCACATACTCTTGTTCTTTCAATCTTCAATGGGTGTCGCCAACCCCCTATCGTCTAACCCTTCTACAGGTTCAAAGTCTTTTAAGTCTTTTCCTTTCCCTTTCTGCAAAAGAGAAGGTAAATCCTCAATAAGTTGCTGGACTTCATCCTTCCTCAAAAGAAGCCAGAGTAGAACAAAATCCTTATCGCTTTAATCTTTCAATAAAATGTTTCTGTAGTAATTGATAGATATGTCAACCTTATCCTCGACCACCACATAAAGATCTCCCGAGCAACCACTATTGGTAAAAATTTGAAAGAATAAACTTTAGGATGGCGGAAAGAACATTTAACGCAGGCAAGACAAGTGATTTCGTGAGCCAATTTTAAAAGAGGACTACTACCATCCTTCATCATATTTCATTGCTCCAAAACTGCCTAAACATGCTAAAGACGTAGATCAGAAAAGTCCTAATAACTTGGACTCGAGCTTTTATAAGGAGAGTATCAGCATCAATAAAACCAAATAACATTTTTGATAGCTCCATAAACTATTTCCATCCTCAATATGTTCTTTCTTCCAGAAACGGTGCAGCCTATCTGCAAAATTGAGTTATGCTTATCAGAACAAGAACCTCTGTTACAACAAAAATTGCGAATATTGGATTTCTCCAGATCTTTATTCCATCACAGTTATCATCAACTATGTGAAATGACTCCATCCACATTGACCAGACAGAGAGAATGAGATCAGAAAGAAAATTGATACAAGACAAAATCAAGACTCATTATTTACCTTTTTTGTAACAGCAAACCTCATTATGTACTAGCATACCTGAGAGAAACTTGTCGTGATTACCCCATGCATAGAAACAAAGAGAGATGATTGAACACATCATAACCTTGTGGGTAAATCAAAATGTTCCTGTTGAAATAGGAAGAAGCTTATATTCGAACAGACATAATGCTGCAGTTTTTCCAACATTAAAAAATCGCTGATACCATAACCATCAGTGTCCCGAGTAATCATTCGCCATTTAACTATTTGTGGGCTACAACCCTGCACGCTGTTGTTTTCATGCCAACAAGATCAATTGTCATGAGATGTTGGGAGTTGACCTTACCCCTAGGTCAACTGAGTGGGAGACAAAAGGCCTTGTTCGTTTTGGTTTTTAAGACCCGGTTTTCTCAATTATTATACAATCATTACTTCTATTTTCTAATATTATTCTCATTTTTCTCTCTATCTCTCTCTAATCATTAACCCCTATTTTTAATTATTATCCCTATTTCTCCATCCAATCATTACAAAAACCAAAATCCAAACCAAACACAACCACCCATTCTGTTTCAGCCCTTTTGGATATCAGAAAGGCCAAGGAAAGAAAACAAAGGAGAATTGTTTAACCTCATTGATCAAGAGCAAAACGCACACATGCCATGATAGTTTATGGTTGTCCAGGACTACCTGAATAACTTTCCATGGATGCCCATATACCAAGGACAGCGGCACAGTTCTTTTTTGGTATCGATGACTAATAACAATCTTATCAAAAGGTAGCATTACTACAACTATAATTGGTGTTTGTCCTGCAAGTTTGACGAGGAGACAACAAATTAGCTCATCATTAATTGAAAGGTGGCTGAGTTGAGCGTTGGTGGTGGTAACAAACACCATATAAACTGAACTTAACACTAGAAAGGTACCATTTTAAACTCTGGATGTTAACTCCAAAATCTAGCATGGATACCAAAATTCCAAGCTTCAAGAGAAACAAACTACCAAATATCTCATGCAAAAAAATCAACTAAACTGCAAGTGTAATTGATACGTATACCATATGATCTATCGGGATACGGAATTTTGCATCGTAGAAATCTAAGTTGCATCTACATTTATACGTCTATTTCTGCAATAGCAATACCCAGCATCTTATTATATATGGTAAAAGCATGGAAGAAAAACCTGCAACTATTGAATCCGTGCATTTCTACAAACAAAAGGCACATAGCTCTCCTCGAAGACGTAGTAAACTTGCAAAAGATATACTACAACGTATCCTTTCAAAGCCTTTTGTCTTGTTTTGGCTTCATTTCCTTGTTCGTAACACATTATTAGTTACAAAGCCAGCAGACCGAATTTCAGAGCAGCACCAAAGAATCATATATGTGTGTCATAATCAACTCAAGGAAGTCTAAACATAATTTTGGTCATGTAGGCCTTCTACAAGAAAAAAGACTTAATTCTTGTGCTTGTGGTAACATAACTCACGAGTTCGAAGATCGCCTTTCAAAGTGGATACAAGCTTCTCTTTCTATAATCTTTTGATCACTAGAAACATTTTAGAATATCTCAGAGGGAAATAACACAATTTCGAATGCGAAATACCACAAAGTTGCAATAGAACATAGAAGCTCCACTTTCCATGCATGCTGCACTCTAGGACATGGTTTTTCTATCCCTTGGCACAAGATTCTGGATAATTTCGAGATAATCGCAATCCCCGACTAACATGGCCGTGTTAGATGCATCTACTGAGAAATTCTTGTCGAGCATTTCTTGCAGAAACATCCTAACCTTGGGTTTGTCTCCCCTCTTCAAGAATGCACGAACCACAACATTGTAAGTCAGATCATTAGGTGGGCACCCATCTCGCTCCATTTGCAAGAGTAACTCCTCAGCTTCATCCAGCAGGGCCTCCTCACAAAGCCCACCAATTATTGTGCTGTAAGTCTTCACATTGGGTTTCAAACCTTTAGCTGAAACGGAACCAAAAATTTTCCGAGCTTCTTCAATTTTCCCAGCTTTGCACATGCCATTTATGAGGATATTGTAAACAACAATATTAGGTGCTATACCTTGATCTTGCATTGAATGAAACACTTCTACTGCCTTGACAATTTCCTTTTTCTTAAAAAGGTTGTCTAACAAAATTGAGTAAGTCACAACATCAGGATTTAGACCTCTAGTTATCATCTCGTGAAAAAAACTATTTGCAGCATTGTGCCTTCCTAATTTAAAGAGCCCATGTAATAAAGTGTTGAAAGTGACGATATTAGGTTTTAACCCTTTACGAGCCATTTCTCGGAAGAGATACATGGCTTCATCTACATTCCCCCTCTTGCAGTATCCATTGACCAAAATGCTGTAGCTATAAATGTTAGGCTCAAGGCCCTTATCCACCAAGGAGGTGAACACTTCTTTTGCTTTGTCCATGTGTCCTTGCAAACAATATCCGTCCATAAGTGAACTGTAAGTGACTACATTGGGTTCCTCACCTCCTCGAAACATGATCGCGAGCACAGCCCTTGCTTCATTAGTCTTTCCCTCTTTGCAAAATGCATCCACCAACATACTATATGTTATAACATCTGGCAATATATTTTGCTCTATCATGTCGCTTAACATTCTTGTGGCATCCATCCATCGACCTATTTTGCATAACCTATCAACCAAAGAGTTATAGGTAACCACATCCGGCATAACATCCCACTCTCTCATCTCCAATAAGAGGCTCAAAGCACCATCTATGTTTCCATCCTTACAGAGGTTGTCAATGATAGTGCTATAAATCACAACATCAGGCTTAAAGTTCCATTTCTGCATACTCCGGACCAGCTGTAGAGCCATCTTAGTGTTTCCAAGTTTACAAAGCCCATTTATGATGGCTCCGTACGTAACCTCATTAGGCACAATGTCTCCGTCTTTCGTCAACCTTAGGAACAGTTTCACAGCATCAGCAGTGTTATCTTGTAAAACATACCCATTTATTAGAGTGGTGAAGGCAGTCACACCCGGTTTGTGACCACATTTGAAGAAGATACCAAGGATAGCAAACCCGAAAGCAACTCGATTTATGCGGCAAAAGCAATTGATAAGAATAGTTAGAGTGCACTCATCAATTGGAATATCCAGCTCGCGGAATTCCCTAAATAAAGAGATTACTGTTGAATATTGCTTCATTTTGGCAATAGCACTTATCAGCTTATTAAAATCGACCACAGAAAGACCCGATCGAATTTGGACCATTCGATGGAACAGACTAAGAGCATGGTCCAGCTTATCAAAACCCAATTTGTGTTTCTCGAACACCAATTTCTGCACTTGAGTTGGACCCATTTTTGCAACGGAATCAGGAGCAAAAGGGTTTCTTTGAAATTGGGTGTGAAACAAAGCCTCATCAGCTACCATTTTGTTAAAGTTGAGAGGAAGGAGAAGAGTGGTACCTTTTCTTCGGGAATTGCAAGCCATTCTTCTAGGTTTGGAGATCAATGCAACAGCAGCCATTCCCAGTTTCCCACCACGTCTTAGGCACGAGTTATGGAGAAATGAGTCTATAGGATCGAGTGGCTGGTGCATTACCTAAGCAGTTCATACTTCAATAAATGGGTTTTTGTTTCCTTAGAGCATCGCACAGGAGCATCAAAATTTTCATCAAATTTAACTTCAAAACCACCTTTTATAAATTAGCAAATCACTTTATCAAAAACTCACAAAATCAGACTCTCTATTTTAACTTTACTATATTAAACTATTCCCCTCAAATCTATAAAAAAAAAAAAAAAAAAAAAAACTCTCCCTCAGCCATTTATAACATTTTGGTACAAAAAGAGGAGAAGTGGCCCACGTGTCTATTGCCCCCGCCCACTCCTTCAGCCGAAGACTTCTTCCCCCAGCCAGGCTTCGCCACGTGCCCCCCCCCCCCCCCCCCCCCCCCCCCCCCACTTCTATCTGACGCAGCAACACTACCCGGAAAAGAAAACAATAAAAAACTAATTGGTGTGTGAACAGTACCGCACCAATTGGTGCGGTACTGTAGCAAAAACAGATTAGTGAGGAAAAATGGAGAGCCTGATTTTGAAGGGTTTTTGGTGATTTGGCTACTCAATTTAACTTTTAAGTTAAATTGAGTAGTGAGATGAGGATGCTCTTAGAGCATCTGAACAAGGAGTACCAAATTTTACATCAAATTTAATTTTAAAAATACCTTTTATAAATTTAGCAAATCACTATTCAAAAATTTTCAAAATCAAATTCTCTATGCAAACTTTACTATTCCCCTCAAGTCTAATAAAAAAAAATGTTTTCTTAAAATATTATTCTCCCCGGATGGGGAGCCGTGCAAGTCACTATGCTTTACTGTAGCAAATCTCACACCCCAAAATGGGAAATGACCGGCCGTGAACCACAAGGCCAACACGTGGACACGAAGCCTAAAATAAATAAGCCGCAGACCAGTAAACGATCATTTTATATTATTAACAAATCAAACAAGTATGTCTCAACATAAGTATGGGGAACACCATCCCATGAACCAATCAACAAAAATTATTAACCGGTGATAACAAAAATGCGATGTATTCAAAAAAAAGTTTAATAAATGCGGAAGCTAATAAATAAAATAATAAATCTGAATGCAACATCTATGGAGGTCGACATAATAATCTCCAAGATGCCACCAGAGTCCTTATCTACCGGCTCGGTTTTCCTGAAAATGATGGTGGATAAAATCCGTCAGCTCACAAGCTCAGTGAATGGCAAAACATGTGTAATAAATACAGTTTCTAAAGCAGGGATAAAAATATTTTAACGAGTAAATATAATTTGGCATACGAGGTGTACCACAAACATCAATTTATACCAATAAATCTTTTTTTACCAATAACAAGTTCTTTTGGTGGTCACAATACGATGTTCTTTTTGTGGTCACAATACGATGTTCAACAACAATGGAGAACCACAACCAATACCAATTGGTACCGGATGACTTGTAAACCTTTGGGCATTCATCTATAGTGCAGTTAGACAAACTGGTTTTATCTTGGTTTTATTAGAGTAGTAGTTACTTGGTTACTCTAGGTTACCATTTGAAAATTTTTATTCTATTTGTTGACTTTGATTGAGGAATATGAGAGTCGTAGTTTTGCATGTGAGTTGGAATAGTCTTATTGGCAATTTGGTAAGTGTTACATTGGGTAGGAGGGTATTCTATGGATCGAAATGTAGTTTTAGTGAATACAAAAGTAATGGTCAGTTGTCCCATTTAAACGTTTCATCAATGTTTTATGATTTGCTTTGATTGCCTACCAGGAAGGAAGAATACTCAGATGAGCTATTGAGATTTTAGAATTTCGAAAGATGTGATACCCTTGGTTACAATGATACTTTTGCTTGGAATATTATATTGATGTTGGTCTATGCATTGGTGGTCCACGTGGAACTAGATTAGAAACATATAGATGTACTCATATTGGACGTACCCATGTAGTAATTGGTGAAGTCATGACTATTGAATGGTTAGACAATTCTTGGGGTTCTTGGATAGTTGAGATAGTCAATATAATGGAGACAAAAGTCCATGGATAATTCTAGACAGCGGTATACCTATGTTAGATATCAATGTGAGTATTTACCTAAAAAAAAAAAATTTTTTTTTTTTATCAATGTGAGTGTTATAGGAGTTTCAGAGATTACTAATGTCATAGTACTGGCAAGTTTGGGGTGATAGTTGACTGGCGCATTAATTTAAAGCATTTTGATTCTATTATGGTGACATACCCTTTGGATCGTTTGGAGCAATTATATGTAAATGTGTTTGTCGAATTTCATAGAGCAATTCTATCGTCAGACTGTGATTTTTGTATTATATCTAGGTGCATACCAGGTGGTGATGGGTACTCGCCTACTTTTTAGCTCAGCATATAAGCTGCAAACTGATGATCATACTGAGAGGACTATTCAAACTTTGGAGGATTTATTGAGAACATGTACCTTAGAGTGGAAAGAAATCGGAGTGATCGATTGCGATTAATGGAATTTGCTTGCATTAATACTTACCATTCGAGTTTGAGAGTTGCAATAACAAGCTTTGTATCGGTGAGGGTGTAGATCTTCTACAACTAGGTAGGAGGTTGAAGAAAGACAAATTCGATTTGGTATACGAAGCGACCCAAGAGATTAGAACTAGACGACGGTGAGTGTAGTAGCTTAGAGTAGACGAGAAAGCTATGCTTGCTTGATAATTGGAGGCAGAAATTGGAGCTTACAATACGAGATATATGTGTCTTAGGGTGTTCCCATGGATAGGTATTATTTGATTTGACAGAAAGAAAAAGTTGAGTCTAGCTGTATTGGGCCTTTGGAGTGTATTGGATAGGGTGGTGAGGTGGCATATTGTTTTTTTTTTTTTTTTTGGTTACAGATCATAATTTCTTCCTTGTATCGATGTTCAGGAAGTATGTGTGTAGTCTGTTCAATGTGATTCGTTAGGAGCCACTTCATGTTTGTGATGACTAAACCTACGATGAGGAACCCATTGAGATTTTGGATAGAAGGGAAACACGCTTTGGAACAAAAAGATTCGGTAGCTTAAAGTGTTATGGCATAATCACGCAGTTGAAGAAGCCATTTGGGAGCGTGAAGAGGAGATGCACGAGAAATATTAACATTTGTATGCAAGAGGTTAGTGTGCTATTTCGAGGACGAAATTTATTTTAAGGAGGGAAGGATGTTACGCCCTAGCATTTATTTATTTATTTATTTTATTTAGAAATTTTATTGTCGTTTTTGATTGGGTGTTATGGCCGAATCCTAACCAATTATTTTGTGCACACTATGGGCATTATTGACAGGATAGTAACTTTCGAAGTATAGGACTAATTTTTGGTCACTAAGTTATATAAGGTTAATAATATAGCTTTGTATTAGAAAATATTTCTTTATTAGTTATCAATTTTCAAATTGTGTACGTGGCCTTAAACCCATTTAGCTATTTTAGTGGGGTGAAACATAGTAGTGGGTAGTTAATAGAATTCCACTCTATTAGTAGCACATATAGATATTTTGTTTAGGGTTATCATTAAGTGTATTTTTTTTTTTGGGAGAGTCGCAGCAGTTCGAGGTTTCCGTGGGTGGTCTCCTTCGTCTTTTCCGAGGTAACGATTCTTCATGGGTTTCTTTTCTTCCACTTCGATCTTAAAGTTAACAGAGTAATGGAGATCAACTTCTAGCAAGTATGTTGCGTTGGTTTTATTTATATATTATATTTACACACACACACACACACATATATATATATAGGGAAAACTTCTAGTCCACACCTCCCGAAAATAAGAAAAAAATAATTTTTTTTGTGTTGCAAATTATTTTTGGAAAATCCGATCCGTCCAATGTGTTCAGCAGGAATATATTTTTTGCGAAAACTGCTTGGATCAAGCCCTTCCCGGTATTTTTTATTTGAAGATTTCTCGCGTGGACCCTTGAAAACACCTGCTGAACACATTGGACGGATCGGATCGTCAAAAAAATGTTTGGATCATGAGGTCCGGAAACGGGAATCCCGTTTTAGAAGCTTTCCCTATATATATATATATATATATATAGAGAGAGAGAGAGAGAGAGAGAGAGAGAGAGAGAGAACAGGAAGTAAATGGGTAAATATGTGAATTGACGTTTTGTGTACGTGAATGTGGGGCCGAGAATCAGATTTGTGCATGTGTGTGAGATTGGACCGAGTGAAGGAAATAATTTTCTAGTTCTCGCCTTTGTTAATTACATAAGTTAATTGAATCATTGTTTTGGAGACTTGAAGGGTAGTCTTTTGGCTGGACATGATTTGGAACAAATGTTTTTCTTTTAAGGATAGTTTATTAAATGAAAATAGAGTTCTCGAAAGGGTAATAGGTGGACTACTGATGGTTAGTCCTACTTAGGATTTTGGCTAGATTTTGGTTAGTATTTTAACTTGTATAGTTTATATTTAAATTAGATAGTCATTTCGGTTGTTTTATTTATCCATACAGGTTAGGTTCTTTTTGACGTGTTCAAGTTGCATTGTTTTTGGACCCAGGTAAGTGGTTAATCGTGTTATGTGTTTTTGAACTCGCCGTGTTCCTCAAATTATTCTTTTGGAAAAATTATCATTTGGTTATTGAAACCGTGAATTGTTTATATTGATCTTATAATTGGTATGCGATAAAAAAAAAATCATTTGGTTTTTGACGTGTTCAAGTTGCATTGTTTTCTTTTGTTTTAGATGATTTTTTTTTGTTTTTTTTTTACAATCTGTTCGCTTTTTATTTTTTATTTGATTACCCTCACCAACACAACCAAGAAAAATGGAAGAGTTCCATCAAAGTGGAAAGAATGGACTTAAACATATGTTGGTTTGATAAAATTTAATGTTAAAACTAGATGTAACATTGTGTCTAAAAATAGCCCGAACACAAGTGGAGAAGATGAAATCTAATCTTAAAACCTGTTGTAACATTGTGTCTAAAGATGGCCCAAACACGAGTGGAGAATAGATTTTACAAACATGGGATTTAGATTCATAGAGGCTGGAGCAAATTATATCTTTTGCCATGAGCCCAAGTTCTAAAATAATCATAAGAGAAAATAGAAAACAAAAATCTCTAACATGAAATCTGAAAGTGGGAAATGAATGTCGAATTATATTTCGGTCTCCTGATTGAACACACTTACCGCCACCATTAACACAAGAAACTCACCATTAATTATGGCATTTGAATTCCTTGAAAAATCCTGCAATTCCTCCCTTTCTGCTGCAAAACTATAGTCACCATCTCGACCTTTTCTTTACTCCCCTGTATCGATCACCATATTCACCACAGGTCCACAAACTCAACAAGAACAATCCCAACACCACACCCACAACCCAATCTCTCACATTCTGTGGAACACTTGCCCTCCTGAAATTTCCAGTCGCAGTTTCAAAGAGTTAGCTCTAGTTTTTACATTTCGGTTGGAGTGGA
Source organism: Vaccinium darrowii (assembly GCA_020921065.1). Taxonomy (NCBI): domain Eukaryota; kingdom Viridiplantae; phylum Streptophyta; class Magnoliopsida; order Ericales; family Ericaceae; genus Vaccinium; species Vaccinium darrowii. The sequence goes on from CM037153.1 coordinate 10,334,094, forward strand.
TTAAGTGCCGGCTGCAAATTGTTGCACTTGAACAAGCCAGATAATCTTAATGCTCTTATTTCCCCCATTTGCAATCTGGACTGGGAGTTTTGAGCCATAGACTGATAGACATGTTGGAAACAGTCATCGTGACGCCCTTCAAAACTGCTAGAGCTCGTGGGATCCGTGACGTTCGACATCCAAATATCCATAGGGAAAGGGAACTGCCGATTCAGATGGTGAGGATTGCTGAAACTTTGGTGGAAGCTTGTGTTTGCCTTAGTTGGCTTGGGAATTCCGTTCGCATCGTCAAGGAGGTCGTTGATAATGTCAAGGTGAGGGAAGTCATCGGTCATTGCACTGCGATTCTGACACCTTGACGTAGAAGCTGGAAAATCGGAAGCAAAGTGATCTTGAGATCTGCTGCTCACAGGGTTGTAGAAATCAAGGTTAGAAGCGTCCCACTGAGAGCACTCCCCCCACTGGGGGCCATTCTGCAGAACTTGGCGATTCACCATTCCAAACGGAAGGGGAGGTTTTAGTAAGTTTGGTTCCGTCCATTCTGAGCTCTTTGGTACAAACAGCAGCGGTTGTGGATACAACTACAGTGGGTTTACTACTCTGGTGCTCGGATAATGAGGTTGAGTGAAGCCAGGGGGAGTTGCAGTAGAAATAAAAGTAGAAGTGCTCGGATAATGGTGTAGTTGGTTTCGGTCCTTGAACAAATTGAGCACTCAAGGGCCTTGATGTGGAAGACATTTACTGTACAAATGGCTTTTGTGTTGGAATTTGAGGACCAGTTTTGTGCGCATCAGCTGAAATAATAGGTTTGTGGTTGTCTGAAGATGGTTTTTAAACCAAAACAGGATCAGTTCAACCAGCAGTCTTTGATTGTGATTTCATCTCAACAGCGGATGGCGGGCTATTGGGAGTGCTGATAGGAGAAGCAAGGAATTCCTGTTCATTTCGGTTTGGGAGTTCTATCTATATCAGCTTGATCTTTGATGCTCAGTTCTCTTTGCAGATTTACGACTTCCTATTACACACAATATCGAAGCAGGTTAGCTAATGTCAAAAGGCAAACCAAGATGCCCCCTAGAGGATGAAATGAAATTGACACAGAAATAACTTGAAAAAAAAATGAGGGGAAACTGGAAGCAATTATTAGAATAAAGCCAATATAAATCGCATGCCCATAATCAAGGATAATAATTTTGTTTTGGTCTGTTGTTTCAGTTAGATAGGAAAGGTAAAATTTTCCCCATTATTATTTATCTAAAACCCACTTTTAACATACTTTTGATGACTTACTCTTCAGCAACATATACCAATGCTTCTTCTGTGCAGCAGCTGGGAAGTGCAACCATGGTGGCAGATCGTCTGTTACGGTTGATCACTGACTTCACAAATGAAGTGAAAGGGAAGACTCCCACTCCAAATACTTGATATTCCCCATCAATCTATGAGTGAAGAAGTTACAATACCAAGGACATCGTGACATTCCAGGGAAGACCAAATGTTGCCAGCATAGAGGACTGAGGGTGGCTTTGGACCATGATTTGCACACAAAGGGAACGTCCAATATCAATGACTCCATTCCCCCCCTCCCAAATATATTCGCCAAGCAATCCATGTTCAAATCCTCCCATTTTGGTTCTTCCATCTACACCCATGGAAAATAATGCATAATTAGAAGGATCAAAAATCCTTTTCGTATGTCGTTATGGTTGGCAAGGACAATGAAATATTTACGAAAAAAGACCGGAACAATAGACTAAGCCTTGTGAGTTACCCAATATTAAGGTCTAACTATTTAGTTTTCCGTTTATCCGATTTGGCACTCAATTTTTCTCATATGTTCCCAACAGCAACTATAATAGAATGGCAAGAAGATGAAATTACTGTGATTTGTTTGGTTAGCTAAAAGAGGTGAGAGAATAAGAATTGATGAAAAGAATAAAGATGGGTTTTTACTGATCTATTTTTGTTTCTCAAAATCCCTGTTCTTCCTAAATTTTTGTTCTAGTATTTTTTCGGTTTTTTTTTTACTTTTCATAATTGTATGTTTAGGATTAATCATTCGTCCCGATAAGAGAAATCGAAAAAAAAATATTAAAATGGATACGGAAGTTGGAAAACGTTCATCTAATGAAAAGCTAAAATAAAATTACTAGAACAAAACCTCTCTTTCTCCCTCTCTCTGTCTTTTCCTCTCCAAACACCCCCCCCCCCCCCCCCCCCCCCCCCACGCGAAAAAAAAACAACTCATGATTTCACCAAGTTAGCAATGATCCGCCACTCAAACGCGTGTGTGTTACCGAGAGACTTGGAGGTTGAATGTCGTGGTCAACGCCCAGGGGAGAAGATGAAGAGAAGCAGCATGAAAGAGCTTTACACAATTTTAGTACTTTGGAATGTTTTCAACGGACACTTTTACCGCGATGCGCAACTTGCTTCTGCTCCTGCTTCTGCTTTTCCATCATAAGACTAACTTATAGGTAGAATTGTAGAGAGATAGAGAGAGAGAGAGAGAGAGAGAGGGAGGGCAGGGTGGTGGAAAGTGTCGAGCACAATTTTATTAAGATATGAGTACGTATATGTGTATTGTTTATATATCACCGTGTGTGTTATAAAACACTTGGGCTTGTTTCATAGGAGGTTTGAATTTGAGGAATTCGGAATGAGGTGGGATTGAGATTGGAATTGGTAAATGCAACGGGATAATGAATATCATTGATAATATGATTTTCCATTTATATTTGTTCTCATAATAACTAAAGTATTTTTACCCCATCTTTTGAAGCCAACCAATATGGTCGAACTCGAACTTGTTCACGAGCCTTAACAGTAAAAAATATTAGATATTTATGTTCTTATGCATGTTTAGTGCTCCAAATACAATTTTTACTTTGTACATAAATAAATACATACAAATAAAAGTATAAAAACACAGTAATTTAAGTTTGTTGTAATTTTAAATGCTTATACATGGACAACGTATAGAATTTTCATTATGTACATTTATAATTGATACATATTCAAGGTTATAAGTGACATTCATACGAAATATACATATATACTACAGGTTCGTGAGCCTAATCGAGCCAACTACTGTCAAAATCAGGTTCAGCTCATTTAATAAATGAGCCTAAAATTAAGGTTCAGGTTCGACTCATTTAGTCGTCGAATCAAACTCGAATTAACTTTTACCGAGTTGAGCCTCATTTGCAACCCTACTCGTAGGCAATTCATAACACAACGGTAACTGTATTACCACTGTTGTATGTGAGAGAGAGATAGAAATATGGACATCAAGAGCATCAAGCATAAGAACGAGGCATGGAGGCTTTTTTTAAGAAAAAGAAAAGAAAGGCAAAAAAATATATTTATCCCCTAAAAAGATTGCATACCGTAAAGCTAGATTGAAACTCCACAAAATACTCCAAGTACTTACGTATAAAAGCATAACGAACGGCAAAATAGAAAAGTAGAAACGCAACGGGAAGTACAATAAGCTATTGAAAACAGAGTAGCTGTAAGCCTACAAACAAGCGTGAGCATTTAATACTTGTACAGAATATTACTTTCACTGTACAGAAACACAAAGGAACTTGAGAACTAGTCCTAGAAGCCTATCGCATTATGATCTACCATAAAATACTTGAATGTACTGATACGAGAACCAAGCTTTGATATCTCATCCTCACCCTTAGAATTAAAACAACTGCTCACGTCGAAATACACGAGTTCTTTGCAGCCTCGCAAAACCTTTAGCACATTTTCTGTGTAAGGTGACAATGGCCGAAGCTTCATCTTTCCCAATACGGGCTCTTTTACAAGTCAAAGAATTGAAGTTCTTGCAGTGAATGCTAATTTCGGCGATGACTGGAATCATAAAGCTGCCTTCAAGTGTTAAATGCTCCAAATTTTTCCACTTGCTTATAAGATTTTGGATCTTGAACTTACGATGAAGATTTTAAGGAAGCTCCAAATACCTCAAGTCAGGACACCTGGTGAGAGGGGGAAAAAATAGAGAAGTGCACGGTATCAAATACTAGTATAATCACCTTCACATGAAACAGGAAAATAATACTCCAAGATCAATTTAACTTTCTCAATACCTATTTCTGCAATTTCATTCATTAAGATTTGGTAGTTTGGTACATATGTGTACTTATTATATAAACTTGAAAGCACTTTGTGCAACTAGCGAGTAAGAAGATAGAAAAATGATCCGGAACTAGAATGGCAAGGACTTCTCATCTCACACTCGGACCAATTTCATAGGCAGCAAAAGTGGTTCGGACCCGCTTTTAACATAGTTTTGATGACTTACTCTTCAGCAACATATACCAATGCCTCTTTTGTGCAGCAGCTGGGAAGTGCAACCATGGTGGCAGATCGTCTGCTACGTTTGATTACCGACTTCATAAATGAAGTGATAGGGAAGACTCCCACTCCCAATACTTGCTATTCCTCCATCAATCTATAAGTGAAGAAGTTATAGTACCATGAACCTTGTGACATTCCAGGAAACACCAAACGTCGCCAGCATAGAGGACTAAGGGTGGCTTTGGACCATGATTTGCGCACAAAGGGAACATCCAATAGCAGTGACTCTATTCCCACTCTCCCAACAGCAGTGACTCTATTCCCAAATATATTCGCCAAGCAGTCCACGTTCAGGCAATATAGATAAACTGACAACCCGCTCTCTCTCTTCCCTTGCTAAACCCTAGCCGCCGCCGCCGCCGCTACCTGGGGGGGGGGGGGGGGGGATCAGCTCCTCCACTCCTCCCCCCGGGCCCCCTCCTCTCCTTTGATCTCTCCTCCTCTCTCTCCTTCTCTGCTTTCTCTCCATCTCTCTTTTACCCTCTCCGCTGCTGCTTCTCTCTCTCTCTCTCTCTCTCTCTCTCTCTCTCTCTCTCTCTCTCTCTCTATGTGCAGGTGTGGTGGTGGATGTCCGATCGGTGGCCTGGTGGTTCGGTGGTGGTGGTCGATGGTGGTGGGGTGGTTCGGTGGTGGGGTTTCGGTGGTGGTTCGATGGCGGGAGTTCGGTGGTTCTGTGGTGGGCGGTGGTTTGGTGGTTTCGGTGGTGGTGGTCGATGGTGGTTCGGTGGTGGGGTGGTCCGGTGGTCTTTCGATGGTGGGAGTTCGGGGGTTCTGTGGTGGTCATCGATCGGTGGTTTGGCGGTTCGTTTGCAGGCGATCTTTTGGTGGTTCGGTGGCTGGCGTTGTGGATGGTTTGGGCGTCTCTCGTTTGTCGTGCTTTGGTTGGGGAGAGGCTACGGTCTTCTCTCCCGGCCGGACTACACTACGGCGTTCAGCCGCTTCACGGCTACGAGGGCCGCTTGCTTCTGTCCGCTGTTAGCTGTTCGATTCTGCCTCTCCTTGTTCGGCCTCGCCACCTTCCTTAGTTCTGGCTGCCGCCGGCCAAATGCTTTGTGCTCCCGCTGATCTCACTCTTGGGTGATTTTGGTTTTGCCTAACGGCGTTGTGGTGTTCATGCGGTCGGTGGTGGTGCCTCCAGACGGGTTCATCTACGGGATCAATCTGGTTTTCTTAACGGCGATTTGGTGGTGTGTTTCCTGGGGAGGTGGCGGTGGCTACAGGAGTTTGCTGATTTGTTGTAGGGTTGTGCTTGTTGTAATATCTGGGTTTTGACCCTTTTGGCTGTTTTTCTTTGTGCTTATTGCTGTATCTGGGTTATGACCCACGGGTGTTGGGACTTGTATTGGTAACTGTGCTTGTTACCTCTCCTGGCCCCATTTAGTCTTGTTCTCTTTTCAAGATTAATAAAATTGTTTACCTTTCAAAAAAAAAAAAGCAGTCCACGTTCAGAACGTCCCATTTTCGTTCTTCATCTACACCCACGGAAAATAATGTGTAAATCAAAGGATCAAAATTCCATCCGTTAGTTGTTACGGTTAGCAAGGAGTAGGAAATATTGAGTAAAAAAAAACAGGAACAAGGAACTCAGAAGCATCTACGTCTTCCCTAGCAGCATCCTAGGTGTAGACAGCAAAATCCACATACTCTTGTTCTTTCAATCTTCAATGGGTGTTGCCAACCCCCTATCGTCTAACCCTTCTACAGGTTCAAAGTCTTTTAAGCTTTTTCCTTTCCCTTTCTGCAAAAGAGAAGGTAAATCCTCAATAAGTTGCTGGACTTCATCCTTCCTCAAGAGAAGCCAGAGCAGAAGAAAATCCTTATTGCATTAATCTTTCAATAAAATGTTTCTGTAGTAATTGATAGATATGTCAACCTTATCCTCGAACACCACATAAAGATCCCCCGAGCAACCACTATTGGTAAAAATTTGAAAGAAGAAACGTTAGGATGGCAGAAAGAACATTTAGCGCAGGCAAGACAAGTGATTTTGCGAGCCAATTTTAAAAGAGGACTACTACCATCCGACATCATATTTCATTGCTCCAAAACTGCCGAAACACGCTAAAGACGTAGATCAGAAAAGACCTAATAACTTGGACTAGAGCTTTTGTAAGGAGAGTATCAGCATCAATAAAACCAAATAACATTTTTGATAGCTCCATAAACTATTTCCATCCCAAATATGTTCTTTCTTCCAGAATCGGTGCAACCTACATCTTCAAAATTGAGTTATGATTATCATACCAAGAACCTCTATTGCAACAAAAATTGCCACTATTGGATTTCTCCAGATCTTTATTTCATCACTGCTATCATCAACTATGTGAAATGATTCCATCCACTTTGACCAAACATAGAAAATGAGATCAGCAAGAAAATTGATACAAGACAAAATCAAGACTCATTATTTACCTTTTTTTTTAACAGCAAGACTCATTATGTACTAGCATACCTGAGAGAAACTTGTCCTGACTAGCCCATGCATAGAAACAAAGAGAGATGATTGCACACATCATAAACTTGTGGGTAAATCAAAATGTTCCTGTTGAAATAGGAAGAAGCTTATATTAGAACAGACATAATGCTGCAGTTTGTCCCATATTAAAAAATCACTGATACCATAACTATCAGTGTCCCGAGTAATCATTCGATATTTGTGGTCTCCAACCCTGCACGCTATTGTTTGCATGCCAACAAGATAAATTGTCATAAGATGGTGGGAGCTGACCTTACCCCTAGGTCAACTGAGTGGGAGATGAAGTTGGCCCCACCCATTCTGTTTCAGCCCTTTTGGATATCAGAAAGGCCAAGGAAAGAAAACAAAGGAGAATTGTTTAACCTCATTGATCAAGAGCAAAACGCACACATGCCATGATAGTTTATGATTATCCAGGACTACCTGAATAACTTTCCATGGATGCCCTCATGCCCATATACCAAGGACAGGGGCACAGTTATTTTTTGGTATCGATGACTAATAACAATCTTATCAAAAGGTAGAATTACTAGGACTATAATTGGTGTTTGTCCTGCAAGTTTGACGACGAGACAACTAACTAGCTCCTCATTAATTGAAAGGTCGCTGAGTTGAGCGTTGGTGGTGGTGGTGGTGGTGCTGCTTTAGATAAGTGAAAATCATACCTCATTCCGCACCAGCTGCGACAATGCATGACCCTATGGATGCCCTCTGCCTCCTTTTTGATAGAGAACAGAACTTGTAACTGCAGCCATGCATCCTAGTCCTAGTGATAACAAACACCAAACTGAACCTAACACTAGAAAGGTACCATTCTAGACTCTGGATGTTAACTCCAAAATCTAGCATGGATACTAGGGGTGTAAATGAACCGAGCCGTTCGCGAGCTCGGCTCGGTTCGGCTCGCTAAAAGCTCGTTCAAGCTTGGTTCATCAATTAAACGAACGAACTCGAGCCTATATTTTCAACTCGAATCATAAACGAGCCAAGCCCGAGCTTATTAATGCTCTGCTCGAGTTGGCTCACGAGCCTGTACAACTGCATATACATATGCATATACCGTTGTATGTATACACAATATATATATAGCAACTTGTGGGAGCCAAATACTCCACGTGGTAGCACCTGTTTGCTGTCCAGCACATGCCTTTTATAAAGAAGATTGAATGCCTCCCAAGGATAAATGTCCGATGTGGGACAAGTGTGAAGGGAAGGCACAAAGGAGGAAATTGAACGCTACTTGCAAAAACCAATCCCATATCGCCTAAACTTGAAAACCTCAAAGCCAAGGACTGCTCAGTTCCGAAACTTTTCCAGCTTGGCAAACCGAGCTATGCAAGCCGAGCTCCAGCTTCAACTTTTGCTAGTGAGCCAAGCTCGAGCTGTGATTTCTTGGCTCGTCTCGAGCTTGAGCCGAGGTCAAGCCAAGTAGATTTGGTGCGAGCCGAGCTCGAGCATGGAAAAACTCGACTCGGCAACACCCCTAATGGATACCAAAATTCCATGCTTCAAGAGAAACAAACTACCAAAATCTCATGCAAAAAAATCACCAAAACTGCACAAGTGTAACCATATGATCTATCGGGAAACGAGGCAAGTTTCGTATCTTAGAAATCAAAGCTGCATCTACATTTATACGTGATGCAGTAGCCATGGAGGAAGAATATTTTCGGCATTTTAAGCCTCGGGTGGCAAAATCGTAATTATGCCACTGTGGAATTTTGCGTTGGGCCCACTTGGGTCGGACCCGAAACGGCCCAACGATCAAGACCCATGGCCTATGGCCATGGCGTGCGTCGTTTTTCAGGCTTTCGTCGCTATTTAGGGCTCCGAATGTCCAAATTTGCCGTTTAAGGAAAGATTTGACTTGTCAATTACTTGGGCAAAGAAAATCCGAATTAAACTGCGCTTTTGGGAAACATTCTAGAATTTTCTCTAGTTTTTTATTTTGCTATTATTTTCAAATTTTCCATTTTTGGTAATTTTGCGTTTTTAATTGATTTGGCTTCCTTTTCGGAGCAAATCAAATAGGGTTTCCGGTTTCCTATATAATAAGTTGTAAGCCTTAAGGGCGAGACAGTTTTGAGTATTATTGAATGATATAAGAGTCTAGAGAGCGTTTTCTCTAAACTTTCTTGTTTGTGTTCGATTGTTGCACGTCTTTTCTGTAGTTCATAAGGCGCCCTGCATCAATACGTCTATTTCTGGAATAGCAATACCTAGCATCTGACTATATATGGTTAAAGCATGGAAGAAAAACCTGCGACTATTGAATCCGTACATTTCTACAAACAAAAGGCACATAGCTCTCCTCGAAGACATATTAAACTTGCAAAAGATATACTACTACGTATCCTTTCAAAGTCATTTGTCTTGTTTTGGCTTCTTTTCCTTGTTCTTCCACCAGCACGTAAACTCTTTGATATAGTATTTTGACAAATAGAAACACCTAACCCTTTTCGTCACACATTCTTAGTTATAAAGCCAGCAGATTGAATTTCACAGCAGCACCAAAGAATCATATATGTGTGTCAGAATTGACTAAAGGAAGTCTAAAGAGAATTTTGTGACGTAGGCCTTCTACAAGAAAAAAGACTTAATTCGTGTGCTTGTGGTAATATAACTCAGGAGTTCGAAGATCACCTTTCAAAGTGGATACAAGCTTCTCTTTCTATAATCTTTTGATCACTAGATAACACTTTAGAATATCTCAGAGGGGAAATAACACAATTTCGAATGCGAAGTACCACAAAGTTGCAATAGAACATAGAAGCTCCACTTTCCTTGCATGCCACACTCTAGGACATGGTTTTTCTATCCCTTGGCACAAGATTCTGGATAATTTCAAGATAATCGCAATCCCCGACTAACATGGCCGTGGTAGATGCATCTGCTAAGAAATTCCTGTTGAGCATTTCTTGCAAAAGCATCCTAACCTTGGGTTTGTCTCCCCGCTTTAGGAATGCACGAACCACAACATTGTAAGTCAGATCATTAGGTGGGCACCCATCTCGCTCCATTTGAAAGAGTAACTCCTCAGCTTCATCTAGCAAGGCCTCCTCACAAAGCCCACCAATTATTGTGTTGTAAGTCTTCACATCGGGTTTCAAACCTTTAGCTGAAACAGAACCAAAAATTTTCCGAGCTTCTTCAATTTTCCCAGCTTTGCACATGCCATTTATGAGGATATTGTAAACAACAATATTTGGTGCTATTCCTTGATCTTGCATTGAATGAAACACTTCTACTGCCTTGACAATTTCCTTGTTCTTAAAAAAGCTGTCTAACAAAATTGAGTAAGTTACAACATCAGGATTTAGACCTCTAGTTGTCATCTCGTGAAAAAAACTATTTGCAGCATCACACCTTCCTAATTTGAAGAGCCCCTGTATCAAAGCGTTTAAAGTGACGATATTAGGTTTTAACCCTTTACAAGCCATTTCTCGGAAGAGATACAAGGCTTCGTCTACATTCCTCTTCTTGCAGTATCCATTGACCAAAATGTTATAGCTACAAATGTCAGGCTCAAGGCCCTTATCCACCAAGGAGTTGAACACTTCTTTTGCTTTGTTCATGTATCCTTGCAGACAATATCCGTCCATAAGTGAATTGTAAGTGACTACATCGGGTTCCTCACCTCTTCGAAACATGATCGCGAGTACACACCTTGCTTCATTAGTCTTTCCCTCCTTGCAAAATGCATCCACCAACATACTATACGTTCTAACATCTGGAAATATATTTTGCTCTATCATGTCGCGCAACATTCTTGTGGCATCCATCCATCGACCTGTTTTGCAGAACCTATCAACCAAAGAGTTATAGGTAACCACGTCCGGCATAACATCCCACTCTCTCATCTCTGAAAAGAGGCTCAAAGCATCATCTATATTTCCGTCCTTACAGAGGTTGTCAATGATAGTGCTATAAATCACAACACTAGGCTTAAAGTTCCATTTCTGCATACTCCGGACCATCTCTAAAGCCATCGTAGTGTTTCCAAGTTTACAAAGCCCGTTTATGATGGCTCCGTACATGATGGCTCCGTACGTAACCTCATCAGGCATAATGTCTCCATCTTTCGTCAACTTTAGGAACAGTTCCACAGCATCAGCAGTGTTATCTTGTAAAATGTAACCATTTATTAGTGTGTTGAAGGCAGTCACACCCGGTTTGTGACCACATTTGAAGAAGATACCAAGTATAGCAAACCCGAAATCAACTCGATTCACGCGGCAAAAGCAATTGATAAGAATATTTAGCGTGCACTCATTAATTGGAATTTCCAGCTCGCGGAATTCCCTAAATAAAGAGATTACTGTTGAATATTGCTTCATTTTGGTAATAGAACTTATCAGCTTATTAAAATCGACCACAGAAAGACCCGATCGAATTTGGACCATTCGATGGAACAGACTAAGAGCATGGTCCAGCTTATCAAAACCCAATTTGTGTTTCTCGAACACCAATTTCTGTACTTGAGTTGGACCCATTTGTGCAAGGGAATCAGGAGCAAAAGGGTTTCTTGGAAATTGGGTGTGAAACAAAGCTATATCAGCTACCAATTTGTTGAAGTTGAGAGAAAGGAGAAGAGTGGTACCTTTTCTTCGGAAATTAAAAGCCATTCTAGGTTTGGAGATCAGTGCACCAGTAGCCATTTCTCACGGAATCGGTTCGTTTAACCAGACATCAACTTCCCACCTCGTTAGGCACACGAGTCATGGATGAATGAACGAGAAAAAGGTGAAAGCATTTGGAATTTTGGAGAGAACTGGGTTACCAATTCTATTTTAGCAAAGGAACCGGGTTTGTTGAACTGGGTTCTGTCTAATTTCCTAAATATTTTTCATTCTAAAAGGGTGTTCCACTAACAAAAGATTATTTTTTTCAAAAAATCACCTTAGTGGAACACCCCCTAAATCTTTCCTAATTTATCTAGACCTCTCTATCCTATATTTCAAATCTTTTTCTTTCCTAATCTTTTAATTCTTTCTGTCTCCTAATCTTCTCCCACCCAAAATCTCAAAACAAAAATTGAATTAAGATTGGTAAAAGAAATGAATTCACAGTAATATTATAACAAATACAGAAAACGTGATAAATTAATAAACCACGCATACAAATAAAAAAATTAATTTTATCCAAATTCTGAACAAACTCTTTTGTGGCCATAGCACATGATAGAATCTTAATTTTGTTCCAGACATTAATGCAGTGAGATCTTTTACAAAAGGCCATGCAGTGCCAAGTAATACTTCGTGCCGCATGGAGTTTGAGTATCCATTTTACAAAACAAAGAATGAGGCCTCTTTCATGTGTTTTCCCTATCTTCCTTGAAAATTTTCCTCTTTTTTAGGAAGACTTTTGATTCATCTTTAGGTTCGTTTGAAACTTATGGACAATAAGTACTCCCTTCGTCCCAATTTTATAGTCCCAGATGACACTTTTTGTTAACCCAAAAAAATTGTCCCACTTCAAAACTAAATGGGTAATTGTTAAGGAATTTCCTCTTATACCCTTATATTCTGAAATTAAAAATAATAAAAAAGTATGAAAGTGTAATGATTGAAGGGTAAAATAAGAAAAAAATGTTTTCAAAAGTACAATGATTATGTCCCCTTATTAAGTTGGAATCCCCAAAAGAGACTATAAAATTGGGATGGAGGGAGTATAAGGGACATTTTCAAATGAATGTTCAATTTTTCCTTCAATTTCTTTCTTATCTTCTTCTTAAGTATTTTTTTTTTTTTAAAAAGTTCACTTTCTTTCTTCAAATTCCAAGCATAGGCACAATAAGAAAATCAATTAGAAATCATATTCAAAAAATTTATTAATATCATGTTAGGATGTCCAAAAGGTTAATTTTCTTTACTTGCAGTGTTTTTTTTTTTACTTTTCTATTCATCTGGCAAGAGAAATTGACAAATCTCTAAATTTTACAATAAATTTGAAAAAATGTTCAGGAACCACAAAAAAAAAATTGAAAGAACTTTTTTACGCAGTCTTTTGTTTGAGATGATTTTTCTAACACTCTGTTCACTATTATTTTTTATTTGATTTCTCTCTCCAAGACAACCAAGAAAAATGGAAGAGTTTGATCAAAAGCTAAAAGAATAAAAAAACTAATAATTTCACCACGTGTTGGTTTGATGGAATCTACTTTTGGAACCAAATGCAACACTGTGTCCAAGATGAAGTGGGGGGCCCGGTAGTAAGCGTTTCTCACTACAGGGTGTAGTGAGTAATGGAGACCGTTGATCTCCACAATCGATGGTTCAGATTCGCTATACATTCTTACTGGTCAAAGTGTACTATTACTGGTAATAGTGTAAATCATATCTGAGCCATTAATTGTAGATATCAACGGTCCATATTACTCACTACAGGGCCGCCCATTCCGTTTAAGATAGCCCCCGTTCCGTGTAAGATAACCCGAACATGAGGAGAGAATAAATCTCAAACATGGAACTTAGACTCATGCAGGTTGGAGCGAATTGTATCTCTACTATTAGGCCAAGAATCATGAGTCAGAAAAATAGAAAATAAAAATCTCATAAATGAAATTTTGAGAGTGATTGCCGAATCAATTTTTTTGTCCTCCTGATTAAACAAACTCACCACCACCGTTAACACAAACGACTCACCACAGCCTTCTAGCACGGCCCAAGCACAAAGCCATTAATCCAATCGCCTTCTGCACCAACTGGTAAAGGCTCAATTTGCAAAACACTGCCCAACGCCACCCCCACAACCCGGTCCCTCACATTTTGCGAAACCCTTGCCTCGTGGAACTTTTCAGTGGCCGTTACAAAGGGCTAGCTCCAGTTTTTGCGCGTAGCGTGGAGGGAACAGGTGGGGCAATTGGTGGTAAGGTTGCATCAGAGAAATGTGAGTTGTTAGCCATACCTCGTAAGAAGTTCATCTACAGCCAAGCCATACAGTGGATCACAATTCTTGATAGGAGAAGGATAGTTCATCAAAACACCGTTTGTTTAAAATAGGCCGAGACGAGTGCATTGGTGTGAAGAAAATACATCATGATGAGCAACATCATTCTCACCTTCCTATGCACACGAGGTTTGTTCGCCGTAAACCTTCTCATAACTTAAGTATTTTTACCCCATCTATTGAAGCGAAACCAGCAAAATATGCCCGGTAGGCCTTCGGGGTTGGTATTTGTTTCATCTTCAGTCTCAAACCTCAAGAGCAAAGGCCAGCTAGCATGATTGGGCTTTTCTGGATTTGAAGATCTGAATCCCTGCTTACTTCAGAGAGGTGCCTATTCCCGACGACATGATATTGAATGACACACCAAAGAATGAGTCTAGTTTCCTTGTAACATGAAACTCGTTTTCAAAATCCTTCCAAAGTTGAAGCAATATCTTGCAGTCAAAAGAGAAGTGGGGAACATGGAGCACATCAAGCGTAAGAACGCAGCATGGAATTTTTCCAAGAAACAGAAAAGATTGGCTACAGATTTACTTATCTCGCAAAGAAATTGCACAACGTCAAGCTAGATTGAAACTCCACAAATTACTCAAAGCACTTAGAGAACACCTTCACACCGGGTATAAGTTTTAACTTTTAAGTCGTAACTTTTAGAGATGATTCCATGACCTAACTCTTGACCGTCGGTTTCTTATACTCCTATACAAGCATAATGAAAGCAAAATACAAAAGTAAACACAACAGGAAGAACAATAAACTATTCACAACAGAGAAGTTAAAAAAAAAAAGCGTCCGGGCTTTCAAGTAGCGAACATGACTTATTAGTACACAATATTACATCCATTGTACAGCAACACAAAGGAACATGCGAACTAACGCAAGAAGATTATCCAATTACAATCTATAAACTACTTGGAAATAAGCTCCTCTCCATTCCTCATAACCCTCCATACTCTCATTTTGTGAGCCCATACCTGGCCTACAATCATGATCCAAACCATTCATTTTGCACCACATGCAACAATGAACATGTTTGAGAAAAATCACTTTGATCAGATATCGAGAGATACATGAATAAGATACATTTTGTTATGTAAATTTTAAGGTTTAGCAATAGATACATGAATAATATACATTTTGCCATTCATTATCCATTATTAAATGCAACTTCTTACATATTTTTAGCAGCATTTGATTGAACCAGTTTTTCGCAAACATGTTCTTTGTGAGATCTACCAGATTGACAGTTCAGGTCATGATTTTCAGCCTGGAATAAGCACTTAAAATAGAAGTCTCGAGCAGTTTGGAGAGATTGGGTATGGACCAAAATATTTGAATGTACTGTTACTAGAAGCAAGCTTTACTATCTCATCGTCAACCTTTAAAGCAAAACATTTGCTAACGTCCAAATGCACGAGTTCTTTGCAGCCTTGCAAAACCTTTAGCAGAATTTCCTTCTCTACGTAACCATCACTTAGATCTAAATACCTTATCTTTGGCAGTAAGGTGACAATGGCCGATGCTTCAACTTTCCCCATACGGGCTCTTTTAACAGTTAATGAATGGAAGTTCTTGCAGTGAATGCTAATTTCGGCGATAATTGGAATCTCAAAGTCACATTCGAGTATAAGATGCTCCAAATTTTCCCACTTGCTTATAAGATTTGGGATCTTGAGCTTAAGGTTCCGATGCAGATTGTAAGGAAGCTCCAAAGTTCTTAAGTCAGGACATCTGATGCATGAGAGGGAAGAAAAAGAGAAGTGCACAGTATCAAATACAGGACTCGTACAGTAACCTCGAATGAAACAGGAAAATAACACTCCAAGATCAATTAACTTTCTCAATGCCTGTTTCTGTAATTTCATTCGTTTTGCTCATATATCAAACATACAGATGATGCTATTCCAAGATTTTGTTCATGAGTAGTTGAAACCTAAGTCGCATAATTTGCTAAAGTGTGCGTGAGCGGGTGCGCAAACGCGAATGTAAAAGCATCTTTGAAACACATCCTAACCTACTAAAATGTGCAAGCAAAAGAATCAAGTGCCCAAGCGCAGTGCAAGGATTAGGCGCAGGTGCGCTTTATATATTGAAGGATTATGTGACTAAGATTGAAACCACTAAGTGTTAATTACCCAAAAGAACCACTAAGTGTCCCAAACATCTTCATATGATACATAGGAAGACTGGATAGAGTATTCCGGAGAAAATGCGTATTCATCAAGTTTTAATGTCACCACATTTCTTGTTGACAGTACTTTGTGCAACTAGCGAGTAAGCAGATAGAGAAATAAACCGAAACTAAAATGATAAGCACTTCTTATCTCACACTTAGAACTCTTATACAAGTTTCACAGGCAGCCAAAGTGGAGTTTGGATAGCATTATTTTTCATCTAAAACAACCCCTGGTAAAATAGTTTGATGACTTACACTTCAGCAACATATACCAGTGCCTCTTCCGTGCAGCAGCTGGGAAGCGCAACCGTAGTGGCAGATCGTCTGCTACGGTTGATTACTGACTTCATAAATGAAGTGATAGAGAAGACTCCCTTCACTTGATATTCCACCATTAATCTACAAGTGAAGAAGTCATAACGTGATGGATCTAGTGACATGTTCGGAAAGATCAAACGTTGCCAGCATAGAGGACTGAGGGTGGCTTTGGACCATGATTTGCACACAAAGGGAACGTCCAATAGCAGTGACTCAATTCCCAATCTCCCAAATATATTCACCAAGCAATCCATGTTCAAATCCTCCCATTTTTGTTCTCCAATCTACACCCATGGAAAATATGTAAGTAGAAGGATCAAAATTCCTTTTGTATGTTGTTAGTTAGCAAGGACAAGGAAATATCTAGGAAAAAAGGACTGGAACGAGGAACTCAGAAGCATCTACTACTCCCCTAGGGCACCTTCCAAAAGATTGCAAATCCACGTCCTCTTGTTCTTTGAATCTTCCTTAGGTGCCAGTTCCCTACCGTCTAATACTTCTATGGGTCCAAAGTCCTCCAAGGCGTTTCATTTCCCTTACCACAAAAGAGAAGGAAAATCCTGAATAAGTAGCTGGACTTCATCCAGCCTCATTAGAAGCCAGAGCAGAAGAAAATCCTTCTTAGAATCTTCTTCCATTGTTTAGAAAAATATAATCTTCCAAGAAAAAAGGCTTTTTGTGGTGATCGATAGATATTCCAACCTATCGTTTTTTGTTACAAAAAGTAGGCATTACATCAACATGAGGGATGGGACTTTTCGAGGCCTGTCACATGCCTTATTCACCGGATATAGTGACCATTTCAATAATAGAGCTTTCCAACGCCATAGTTGTATGGTTGACAGGGGTACCTCTTCAAACTTAGCCACAATGGATAGGACATGTAAAATCACGGCAAGATTATTAAGCGACAATGTGAGGATAAATAGAAAGTCCCTTCGGTTTAAAAAAACTAAGGACACTTGAGAGCAAGCAGAATTCTTTTCCTCGATGTCTCAATATGTTGCACAGAAATTTGACATGTTTCTGTATGCGTCTAGTAGGTGCCGGTAAACATTTAAATTTGGGAATTCCCCCAATGTTTCTTCTCAATCTCCTAGAAAGCAGAAAACTTTGGGAAATTTGTGGAATGAAACAAAATGAAATTGTTTGTCATGTAATCAATTTATTTATATAGCATGGAGTTGGTGTTTGATGGATTTGAGGGACCTTTGAATCACTGTCCATAGTCCTTAATCCGTATCTGATAGAGAAGTCCGTACGTGACTTGTAAAATCAAGTCTGTTGCAATCCCAGAGATGAATGAATCGGGCAAGTCAACAAAAGAAGTGAGTAAATCATCACTTGCCCCTTCAAATCAACTATACAGCTCTAAGAACCCATATCAAAGGGCATGTAAGTCTATACCTAAAACCCCAACAACTAGGTTATGAATTTCACCAAGTTATCAATGATCAGCCACATTGACGTGTGTAAACAGATTACAGAGAGAGGGAGAGAGAGAGAGAGAGAGAGAGTTACCGAGACACTTGTAGCTTGGAATCGGCGTTTACCCCAACGCACCATCTCCCGCTCCCGCTCTTCCATGAGGTGAAGTGTCGACTATTTACAGGGGTGGGTTGTGTATATGTATTCTTTTCGACTATTTTACAGGGTGGGCTCTCCGAAACAAAGATACGACCCAATACGGGCGATACGGTAAAACCTAGAAAACAAGACACGGATACGTCTAGATACGGGTACGTAAATTATGCATTTTAGTCTTCTACTTCCTCCATCCCAAAATGGATGTTCATTTTTGAAACCCGTGTCATTTTCAATTACTTATATCTTTCAATTTATAATGTTTTTCGGAATGATAAACACTTCGCATTATAGAACTCATCGAGAACTATCAAACAAGATCCATATTGAATATTTTTGGAAATTCCTATTGAAAAATATAAATGATTGAAAATGGCACACGATTCAAAAATGGGCATCCAATTTGGGATGGAGGGAGTACTAGACATAGAAATGAAGCCAAATGAAATAAAAGAGCAGTTGAATTATGCATTTTATACTAATAATTAGTCTTCTACCAGACATATGACTTGTTTATATATTAGTGTATTTGTTATAAAATACCTATTGTGTAAATAAACAATGCAAACCAGTAAAAGAAATTGAGAGAGAGAGAGTATCTATCACTAGAAGAATATCGGAATGACGATATGGGAATCGCAATATAGGTTTTGTAAATTGTAACTATCAATTTTTTTTACGTCGCCCCTGAATTAAACTATGAAAACAACAAATTTATCCCTCAATTATTTGATTGTAACTAATTTGGTCAATCGTTAAGGACATCCACTTTTTTGGACGGAAAATTATTTACATACACAGATCTGTGTGCACATATTGCAACTTGGGGCCCAAAAGTGGGGTCCTACATGAAAAATGCATTCTGTTCAATACTTCTAAAATGTGTTTTTGAGTGACTTCGTAAAAAGTCTGCTCAATCGGGTAACTCTAAATGTTTGATCTTACTTTACATTTTTTTTATTAAGTGTTTAAGGTTATCAGAAATTAGAAGATTTTTTTTTTTAAACTCCAGAAAATATCAAAAATTAGAAGATTGGATCAAGCACTTAGAGACATTCGATTGATCAGTTGATTCTTTTTTTCTTACAAATGCCACTTGAAAACATATTTTTGAAGTAATGAGCGTCTTAGATTGTGTGTGGGACCCCGAAGTGGATTCCATAGAACGACCTGTGTGCACAACTATAGGTGGGTAAACGGTTTTCTGTCCAAAAAAATGAATGGCGTTAATTATTGGACAATGGGTTGCAATCAAATAGTTTAATTAGGGGATAAATTTGCAGTTTTTCATAGTTTAGGAATCATAGTTTAGGAACAAAGTAGAAAAAAATGTACATAGTTTAGGGGATAAAAGCATAAAAAAAAAAAATTTTAAAAATTGTATATTTAACACTATATTCATAATTTGTACTTGATTCTTTGAAAATTTTCATTTTAACCCCTTGTATCCCTCAACTTTTCCTTACCTATCCGTCGCGTATCCGAAATTAAAAGTATTTGAATTTATACATGACACTTATTTTTCCTCTCCAATACCCACAGTCAACTAATTTTGAAGTTTCCGTGCTTCATAGGTTGGGGTTCCCTCTGGGACCGGACAGTCCAATATGTTGTAGGCCTATTCTGAGCTCATTTTCATTTCATGCACTCTAGAACAGAGCAAAATGATCCGGAGCAAGATTTACTGGAGAATTAAAATCCCAAGATTTACTACGGTCTTCCAATTGTTTGGCATAAATTTTACTAAACCCATCTTTTGCACTTGTTCATCGTTACTAGCTTTTAAATTTATGTTTAGACCCCAATAGATTTGGTGATTGAATAGTTCGAGCCACAAAGTTAGAGATGGCAAATGGGTGGATTGGGTTGAATTTAGACAAGTTGATATGAGTTATGGGTTGAATATGGGTGGGTTAAATATGGGTCAATAGTGTATGGGTTGAATATGGGTTGGGTTGAAATAGGTCAAGTCAAACTCAACCCAACCCGTTTACCCATACTTTTTCTTTTTTAACTGAACCCAACTCATACCTAAGAAACGGAGGTGCACTGTTATAGAGAGGGGATTTCTCACGAGCGAGCGAGAGAGAGAGAGAGAGAGAGAATCAACAATGGGAATTTCTCATTATTGCATGCATCATTGCATAAAAAACGAGAAATTTTCAGTTCAATTTTGTAATTGAACTGTAAATCTATCCATTTTGTGTTTAGAATAGGAAGATTGATGCTCGTGGGCATAATCAAGTGGGATTAAAATGTTTTTTTTTTTTTTCCATATTTGCAATTAAAGAGGGAGAGAGTTTATTTTCTTTCAATGAAACTATGAAGATTTTTTTCTTGCAATAAGCTGAGAAATGGTCTCATATTTGAACGAATGTGCAAATTGCAATGAACCAGAAAAATTGAACTAAATTAAACTTTGATTGTTGTATTTCCTCTCTAATCTCTCTCTCTCTCTCTCTCTCTCTCTCTCTCTCTCTCTCTCTCTCTCTAGGTTCTCGATTCTCTGTGTTCAAATGCTGAAATTTGGAAATCCGAATTGAAATCGGACTCTCAAATAGGGGAAGAATTTCAATGCCGAGCAGGTGCCATATGGTGCCTGCTCGCTTACATCTGGCCGTCCATAAATGTAATGGATACCCCGGATTGAAAGTACCGGATGTATTTAAAAAAAGAAAAAAGAAAAATATATTTTAATCCGGGCTGTCCATTGCATTTTTAGATGACTAAATGTGTGGGAGAGGATATCACGTTGTTCATACCCGCTCGGCATCAAAAAATTCCTCCTCAAATATTAACAAAACGAGTGAAGAGAGATAGGGAAGATGCACGCCCTGGGTAAAAGCTTCTTTGTAGGAGGCAACTCTGTCTCCAAAAATTCCAAGACATCTTCGAACTATTGGAAAAGAAGACGAATTAAGAATATTAAGGTATCTCTCTTCAAAATGGTGAAACCCATTTTGAACCCATGTAAACCCATCTATATATGGGTTAATTTGGGTTCACCCATTATAACCCATATTAAAATATAGGTGGGTTGGGTTGGGTTTTGAGCGGGTGAGTTCATGGGTTGGGTTGAAAATTGCCACATCTACACAGAGTTTAAAGATAAAAGTGTATGTGTTTACCAAAGTTTAAACTTTGTATCAAAATCAAGCGTTTTCAGAAAACAGTTTCATTGTCTTTACAATCGTGAAATATTTCGGCATGTTGTGGGATGGAAGTGGGGGGCCTGCCGTGGACCCAAGGATGGAGCAGGGGGGGCTAGTAGGAGCAGTCGCCCCCCCTACGTCTTAAAAAATTCGTACTATTACATTAAAAAAAATAAATTTATTATAAAACTATATAGTCTCGTCCCCCCTCCGTTTTTTCGTTAAAAAAAAGAATAGCAACAACTTTAATATTTATCAAGCTATGAAACAACTTGGTCCTAAAATTGGTTTTAATGAGGTTTAATTACAATTCTTTTAAACAAAACAATGCCCAAAATTTATAACCCAACTCACTTAAGGGACTCAAGGCCCGTTCACTTTTAAAAACTAAGGCTCACTGAAATTTCATAAGCCCAAAACTCTTGAACGTGGTCTGTGGGCATTAGATTGAAGGAAAAAGAAAAGAGCAAAAGAAATTGGGGGCTCCCAAAACAGCCGATTCTCAATTTCAAGAATTGAACATTCGGTTTAAGGAAGATACAATGAAGTTGCTAATTCTCAGCACATCTCTAGATCCTCGCGATGGCTTCAAATCATTCAACATTGAAGATACTTGCAAGCTTGCAGAGAAGCATTATCCAATGGATATCACTGAGCAAGAAAAGTACCACTTGAGATGTCAATTGCAAAATTATAAGCTTGATGTGTCTAGGCATCCTGAGTTTCAAAATTTATCAACGATTTCAAAGTTGAGTGAAGTGTTGGTGAAGACAAGAAAGTACACAATATATCATCTTTTCGATAGGTTGATTCGACTTATATTAACTTGACATGTTTCAACAGCTACAATCGAACTTGTATTTTCTGCTATGAAATGTGTGAAGACAAGACTTCGCAACAAGATGGAGGATGATTATTAAACAAATTTCTTGATCACTTATATTGAGAAAGAAATTGCTCGAGGGTTGGACACAGACTTATCGTTGATGCTTTTAATAAAAAGAAAGAGCGTCGAGCATAGTTCAAGATGCCTGATTTCAGTAGACACTAGATATGATTAGTAAACGTTAATACCTTTTGCAATCAAAGTTGATATTAGAAACATGTTTAGTTTCATATGTATTGGTATTATTTTGTACATATATATTTGTTTGAGTTACTAAAAATTCATATTGTTGTCTTAATTTTAATTTTTTTATTGTATATATCCGTCCCCCCTACGCCAAAATTCTGGCTCCGTCCCTGCGTGGACCTAATGTCCTGAACCTAGAAGCGCAGTATCCCAGTCGTCCAAAAGTGTTTTCAATAGTCCGGTTTCGCATAAACTTTCTTACCGGTCGAAATTAAATCCTAACCATTGATTTCCGAAATGGACAGCTGTGATGTGCACTGCACGGTGTAGCGCATATGGTGCATAGCAGCGTCCCGGCTTCCGTTGTGGGGTTCGCATGAAAGCACTAGCATATAACAGTATATGCTCTACTGCCGGGGTGATTATCAGCGGATCAAACATAGTAATCAGTCCTGTTTATTTGATTTTTCACAGACATATTGTTATAGCAGTTTCAGGGAAAGTCATTTGATTGACGGATTTTCAAAACGTGGTATGAATAGTTGGAAAAAAAGAAAAAAAAAACCCTCAAAAGCAACTACTTAGTGGTTCTAAACAGCATCAAAACCTTGTTGTTCAGAATAGGCCGAGACGAATGCATTGGTAAGAAGAAAATACATAATGATAAGCAACATCATTCTCAAACTTCTTATGCCCCACGAGGTTTGTTCTCTGTAAACCTTCTCATGACTGAAGTATTTTTACCCCATCTTTTGAAGCAAAACAAGCAAAATATCGTTGCTAGGCCTTCGGGGTTGGTATTTGTCTCGACTTCAGCCTCAAACCTCACGAGCAAGGGCCAGCTAGCGCGATCATGCTTTTCTGGATTTGAAGATCTGAATCCCTTCTTACATCAGAGATGCCTATTCCCCATGACATGATGGTGAATGACTGACCAGAGAAAGGCTCTAGTTTCCTTTTTCTCCATTCAACAGCAAGTGGAAATTGCTTGGAAACAATTGCCTAAATTCCCAGGTTATAAGAGCTCAAAGGCAATCCATGACAACAGTGTCGGTAACCGTACTACGCCTGCAGGGGCAGCAGTGGAAAATGACCTAATCACTTACAAAGTCCTTCCAAAGTTGGAGCAATAGCTTGCAGTCAAAATAGAAGTAGGAACATGGAGCGCATCAAGCATAAGAACGCGGCGTGGAGTTTTTTGAAGAAATAGAAAAGATAGGCTACAACGTAAAGTGAAAAGAAAACAATATATTGGAAAGACTTTCTTCTATTGATAATGTGTACATATACAAAAGAGAAACATGACATTTATACTAATCACTAGCTAACCCATTCTAGGTAAGGTATTTACAGAAAATCAATCATAAATCAATCACAATCACTGAATGGCTCAACACAATCACTAATTCCTTGACCCTATAATCAAGCAAATCTTCAATCTTTTCCATTAATACTCCCCCTCAAGTTGGAGCGTGTATGTCAAGAACGCCAAACTTGCTAAGGAGGGAACGGAAAGTCGGTTGACCAAGTGGCTTGGTGAACATATCAGCAAGTTGACAAGCTGAGGAAACATGAGCAGTCACAATAGCACCTGATTGGATTCGTTCTCGAACAACATGACAATCAATTTCTATGTGCTTGGTTCGTTCATGGTAAACTGGGTTGGCTGCAATGTGAAGTGCGGCTTGGCTGTCACAGAACAAGTTGGCTGGTTGAGGGTGCTCAATTCGTAAGTCACGCAACAAGTACTTGAGCCAAGTAAGTTCACATGTGATGGAGGCCATAGCTCGATATTCAGATTCGGCTGAGGATCTTGACACTGTCGTTTGTTTCTTAGTTCTCCATGAGATAAGGGCTCCTCCAAGAAACACGCAATAACCAGTTACAAATCGCCTCGTGATGGATCATCGAGCCCAATCTGCGTCACAAAAACCCGTTAATAGTAAATGTCCTTTGGCCGGAAAATATAGACCTTGTCCTGGCGCTCCTTTTAGATATCGCAAAAGGTGATGAACAGCATCTAGATGAGGTTTTCTCGGTTCTTGCATAAATTGACTTAGGATGTGAACCGAATATGTGATTTCTGGCCGCGTGATAGTGAGATAAATGAGTCGCCCAACCAGTCTTCTATAGGTGGATGGATTTTTCAATAAGTCTCCTTCGGTGGGAAAAAGTTTAATGTTTTCTTCCATAGGTGTTGGTGATGGTTTGGCCCCAAGTAAGCCTGCCTCATCCAAAATTTCAAGGGTGTATTTTCGTTGAGATACCGAAATCCCATCAGTAGAACGAGCAACTTCGACACCTAGGAAGTATCGCAACTGGCCAAGATCTTTGATGCGAAATTTGGTGCGAAGAGAGCTTTTAAGGGCTGAAATGGCATTGTTGTCATTGCCGGTAATGATCATGTCATCTACATAAATGAGCACGGCTGTGAAAGAATTGCCAGAAACCTTAGTAAACAAGGAATAGTCAGCTCGGGATTGATGAAAACCAATTTGTTGAATGGCAGTAGAAAATTTGTGAAACCAACTGCGAGAGGCTTGTTTAAGTCCATACAACAACTTGTTCAGTCGACAAACCATAGGTTTCTCCTCCTGTCGATGAAAACCAGGGGGCAGCTGCATATACACCTCCTCATGTAAATCACCATGAAGAAAGGCATTCTGAACATCCATTTGGTGAAGGGACCAATCGCGAACAGCGGCCACTGCAAGCAAGCAACGGAGTAGTCAATTTTGCAACAGGAGCAAACGTTTCTGTATAATCAATCCCTTCGCGTTGAGAAAAACCCTTCGCCACCAACCGAGCTTTGTACCGTTCAACTGTGCCATCCGAGTTGTATTTAATCTTGTATAGCCATTTGCACCCGATAGGATGATGCCCGGTGGGGAGAGATGTAATTGTCCAGGTCTGATTTTGTTCAAGTGCACTTAGTTCTGTAGCCATGGCCTTTCGCCAATTAGGGTCCAAAACAGCCTGTTCATATGTTACGGGCTCCACAAGAGTAGTGATATTACATATAAAACTTCGATAGTTGGGTGAAAGTTGTGCATAAGAAAGGTACCGAGGTAACGGATGACGCGTACCTGACAGAGAAGGTGACTGACCGGGAACAACCATGGCCATGTTGTAGAGGTGGAAGTCACGTAGCATGGTATTTGGTTGTTTGACACGCTCGCTACGACAAAGGCAAGGAATAGGAGAAGGTGGTTGAACAGGAGGGCTGTCAAGAGTTGTAGGTTCAGTTGGGTTAGGTATGGAGGATAGAGATGAAGAAGATGTGTTGTTGTGTGGGTTGTCTGTACCGCAGCAAACGGGTTCAACTGGTTTTGGGGTGATTGGATCGAGAAAAGGTTGTATTTCTGAGTCATGAGGTAAGGGAAGAACAATACCATCTTGGTCAAGCTCTTGAGGATGAGTATGAAAAGGAAAGATTTGCTCATAAAAGACAACATCACGGGAGGAAAAGATTTTGTGTGTACTGAGATCATAAACCCAATAGCCCTTTTGACCAAGAGGATACCCAACAAAAATGCAACGATGAGCTCGTTGATCAAATTTATGCGTGGGTTTGAGGTTAGTGGCATAGCAAAGGCACCCAAAAGTACGAAGATGAGTGTATGTGGGTTGCATTTTGTGGAGTTTTTGGTATGGTGATTGGTAGGAAAGAAGAGGTGTAGGTAGACGATTGATCAAATAGCAAGCTGTTTGGACACTTTCCCCCCAAAATTTCAGTGGTAAGTTTGCTTGAAAACGGAGAGCCCTGCCGACATTCAAAAGATGACGATGTTTTCTTTCAACTACCCCATTTTGTTGTGGGGTGGAGGTACATGAATGATGAAAAACAATTCCCTTGACGTCGAGGAAATTTTTCATTGATAAAAATTCAGATCCATTATCAGATCGAAGAGTTTTGACATGGCGATTAAATTGTGTTTCCACCCAAGAAATAAAAGATTGCAATATTCCTTGTGTTTCTGATTTAAAACTCATGAGATGTGTCCAAGTGTATCGAGTAAAATCATCAACAATTGTTAAGAAATAACGAGCCCCAGAATGAGATTTTATTCGATGTGGTCCCCAAATATCAGAATGTATCAAATCAAAGGGTCCTTGTGAAGAAATCAAACTAGATGGGAAAGCTAAACGAGTCTGTTTGGCTAGAGGACAGATCTCACAAACATGTTTGGAATCAAAATAAATTTCTGAATTTATCTTGGTAAGAACTTGGAGAGGACCGGAGGATGGATGTCCGAGGCGTTGATGCCATAGATTGGAGTGTTTGCGGATGTTGTAGGTCAAAGTTGGGTTTTGGTCTTGTGCTAGGTAGTAGAGGCCATTATGTTGCTTGCCCAGGCCAATCATCTTCCTCGTAGTAGCGTCCTACACAACACAAAAATCGGCAAATAAAATCACTATACAGTTTAATGCCCTTGTCAATTTGCTGACTGATAGTAAATTAACTTGAAATTGTGGAACTTTGAGCACTTCATCAAGTTTAATATGTGGCGTAACATGTAATGAACCAACTGACTCGATGTTGGTTTGACCACCATTCGGCAACTGAATGTTGGCCGACTTGGGCATACACTTCGGGTCTGTTAATTTAATTGAGGAAGTCACATGATCTGTGGCTCCACTATCAATAATCCAACACAAATTCGAGTGCGAGGCAACTGGGTTTACTTCAGATGATGGTGTTATAATACCTGTGGCATTTGCAAAATGCGGCGAGTTACCATCATTGTTTTTCCGAATCATGGCCATCACTTGGTTGTATTCCTCTGTTGTGAGTCTTGGTCCATCACTGGAAGATGAAGGCTGTGCCCCAGGCCCCCAGTGTCCGTCACTTTAATTGATTTTGTGTGATTTGCATTTGAACGACGCTGATTTGGAGGCTTCACGTTCTTTCCATGAAGCTTGTGTCCAACCGGGAAACCATGTAGGAAATAGCATCGTTCGACGCTGTGGTAATCTTGATCACAATAAGAACAATGCAGCGTATTCATTGGCTTCTAAACTTGATGAGCCTGAATTATCTTGCTGTTCTGATCTACAAAGGAATTTGCTGGGGCCTGTGACTTATGATCTGCTAGCATGGCATGGTGGTTCATGTTGCCGCGATTGAGAGAGACTTCAACCTGCTTCTCATGTTGGAGGACGAGTGAATATACTCAACGTGTGTCGGGTAGAGGTTGCATTAACAGGATTTGACCACGAACCGGGGCATAATTCTCATTCAATCCCATGAGAAATTGCATGACTTTCTCCTTCTCATCCCTTTTGTTGAGCATGACTTTCTCCTTCTCATCCCTTTTGTTGAGGTTTTCTAATCCACCGCACGTGCAAGTCAGCTCCTCATTATAGGATGAGAGTTCATCCCAAAAAGCTTTTAGTTTGGTATAATAAACGGAGATGGATTGCTGCCCTTGTCTATGTTCCCCAATTTCTTGCTTGATCTGATAAATTCTCGAGTCTTTTCCTTGAGAAAAACGCTCTTTTAGATCTGCCCAGACCTCTGCTGATGTTTCAGCATAAATCACGCTGTTTGCTATGTCAGGGAGAATAGAGTTCAAGAGCCATGACAGGACCATATCGTTACAGCGCTGCCATAAAGGAAAAGTGGCGTCTGTCGAAGAAGGTGGCTTGATCGAACCAGTGACGAACCCGATCTTGTTCTTAGCACTGAGGCCGATTCGCATGGCACGGCTCCATGTGCTGTAGTTGTCTCCTTCAAGTAATTTGGAGACAAGTATCATACCCGGATGATCCGAGTGGTGTAGAGAGTAGGGATCCGAGACATCAAGGGTGGCATCACGCTTTAGACTTTCAGACCCGCTGGCGTTCTTTTCTGTCATGGCTGAAGGTTTGCGGAAGCGTTGTAGGGTTTCAGAATCACCAGGTTTGGTGCTCTGATACCATGAAAAGAAAACAATATATTGGAAAGACTTTCTTCTATTGATAATATGTGTACATATACAAAAGAGAAACATGACATTTATACTAATCACTAGCTAACCTATTCTAGGTAAGGTATTTACAGAAAATCAATCATAAATCAATCACAATCACTGAATGGCTCAACACAATCACTAATTCCTTGACCCTATAATCAAGCAAATCTTCAATCTTTTCCATTAATATAAAGCTAGATTGAAAATCCACAAATGAATCAAACAAGTACTTAGAGAACACCTTCACACCGGGTATAAGTTTTAAGTCTTAACTTTTCAGATATTATTCCATGACCTAACTCTTGACCGTCGGTTTCTTATACTCCTACACAAGCATAATGAAAGCAAAATACAAAAATAAACACAACAGGAAGAACAATAAACTATTGACAACAGAGAAGCTAAAAAAGAGCGTATGGGAGTCCAAGCGGCGAACATGACTTGGTACACTATTACATCCATTGTACAGCAACACGAAGGAACATGTGAACTAACGTAAGGAGATTATGAAATTACAATCTACAAAATACTTGGAAATAAGCTCCTCTCCATTCTCAATAACCATCCATATTCTCATTTTGTGAGCCCATACCTGGCCTACAATCATGATCCAAACCATTCACGTTGCAGCACATGCAAAGATGAACGTGTCTAAGAAAAATCAGTTTGATCGGATATCAATAGATAAAAAATAAGATACATTCTGTTATGTAATTGTAAGGTTTAGGAATAGATACATGAATAATATACATTTTGACATTCATTATCCATTATTAATGCAACTTGTTTCATATTTATCAGTATGAACTGGTTTTTTGCAAACATGTTCTTTGTGAGCTATACCAGATGGACGGTTTGGATCATGATTTTGAGCCCGGAATAAGCATTTAAAATAGAAGTCTCGAGCAGTATGGAGAGCTTGGGTATGGGCCAAAATATTTGAATGTACTGATACTAGAACCAAGCTTTAATATCTCATCATTAACCATTTAAGCAAAACAATTTGCTGACGTCCAAATGCACGAGTTCTTTGCAACCTTGCAAAACCCTTAGTAGATTTTCATTGAGTACGCAACCATCACTTAGTTCTAAATACCTTATGTTTGGCAGTAAGGTGACAATGGCCGATGCTTCATCAGACCCGATACGGGCTCTTCTAACGGTTAATGAATAGAAGTTCTTGCAGTGGATGCTAATTTCGGCAATGATTGGAATCTCAAAGCTGTAATTAAGTGTTAAATGCTCCAAATTTTTCCACTTGCTTATAAGATTTGGGATCTTGAGCATAAGATCACTATCCAGATTGCGAGGAAGCTCCAAATTCCTTAAGTCAGGACACCTGATGAAAGGGGAAAAAAAAATAAGTGAACGGTATCAAACATACAGCTGATACATGCTATTCCAAAATTTTGTTCATGAGGAGTACTTGAAAACTAAGTCACATAATTCGCGAAAGTGTGTGTGAGCGAGCGGGCGTGCAAGTGAGCGTATTTGAAACGCATCCTAACCTACTAAAATCCACAAGTACGAGGATCGAGTGCCCAAGCGTAGGGCGAGGATTGAGAGCAGGAGCGCTTAATATATGGAAAGATTATACAAGTATGGTTGAAACCACTTAGTGTCGCAAACATCGACATATGATAAATAGGGAGATTGTTTAGAGTGCTCTGGAGAAGAATAAGTTTAACCAGGTAGACGCCTTTTCTAGCTTCCCGCTCCTCCCAAATCTTTCCACCACCCAATCCGCAATGCCTTTGGATCAAGAATTGGTAGAAATGGGTACTCATGAAGTTTTTATGTCACCACATTTCCAGTTGAAAGCACTTCATGCAACAAGCGAGTAAGAACATAGAGAAATCATCCGAAACCAGAATGATAAGCACTTTTTTTTTGGTAAATTAAACCTTTATTGAAGCAAACAAATCAGAATCATCTGAAACTCGAATGATAAGCACTTCTTATCTCACTCAGACGTCTTATACAAGTTTCATAGGCAGCCAAGATGGCGTTCAGATAGCATTATTTTTCATCCAAAAACCTCCATTCAAAATAGTTTTGATGACTTACTCTTCAGCAACATATACCAATGCCTCTTGTGTGCAGTAGCTGGGAAGTGCAACCACGGTGGCAGATCGCCTGCTACGGTTGATTACTGACTTCATAAATGAAATGATAGAGAAGACTCCCTGTACTTGATATTCCTCCATTACTCTTGCGGTGAAGGATTCATAACACCATGGATTAGGAAATACCAAACGTTGCCAGCATAGAGGACTGAGGGAGGCTTTGGACCATGATTTGCACACAAAGGGAACGTCCAATAGCAGTGATTCTATTCCCACTCTCCCAAATATATTCGCCAAGCAATCCATGTTCAAATCCTCCCATTTTCGTTCTAGCTCCCATCTACACCCATGGACAATAATGCATAAATAGAAGGATCAAAATTCCTTTCGTATGTTGTTATGGTTAGCAAGGACAAGGAAATATTTAGGGAAAACGGACCAGAACAAGAAACTCAGAAGCATCTACGTCTCCCCTAGGGCATCCTTCCAGAGGATTGCGATTCCACATCCTCTTGTTCTTTGAATCTTCCTTAGGTGCCATTTCCTTATCGTCTAATACCTCTATGGGTTCAAAGTCTTCTGAGGCTTTTCCTTTGCCTTACCGCAAAGGAGAAAGGAAAATCTTGAATAAGTTGTTGGACTTCATTCTTCCTCATTAGCAGCAAGAGCAGAAGAAAATCCTTCTCGGAATCTTTTTTTTTTGTTAAGAAAAAAGATTCTTCCAATAAAATGCTCTTTGTAGTAATTGATAGATATGTCAACCTATCGTGTTTTTGTTACAAAAATAGACGTTTCATTAACGCGAGGATGGGACTTTTAGAAACCAGTCAATGCCTCATTCACCTGATGTAGTGACCGTTTGAATAATAGAGCTTCCGAGCACCATAGTTGTATGGTTGACCAGACACCTCGTCAAACTCAACCGGAATGTATAGGACATGTCATATCAGGGTAAGATTATTAAGTGACAATGTGCAGGTAAATATCAGTTCCAAAAAATGTGCAGGTAAATAGAAATGGACTTCGGTGTGAAAAAACTAAGGAAACTTGAGAGCAAGTAGAATTCTTTTCTTTTTCTAAATAGTGGGGTTCAAAAATGGCAATGCCGTATATTCTTTTCTTTTTCTCAATAGCGCGTCTGGTATGTGCCGGTGAAAACATTGGAATTTGGGGATTCCCTCAATTTTTCGTCTCAATCTCCTAGAAAGCAGGAATCGTATAATCAATTTATATATCTTGGAGTTGGTGTTTGATGGATTTGAGGGACCTTTGAATCACTGTCCATAGTCCTTAATCCGTATCTAATAGAAAAGTCCATATGTGATTTGTAAAATCAAGTCTGTTGTAAAATCAAGTCTGATGAAAGAATTGTGCAAGTCAACAAAAGAAGTGAGTCAACTATCACTTGTTCCCTTAAATCAACTAGACAACTCTTGTTGGAAAATTAGTTTCAAACCAAAATATTGAATGAGAAATTCTCCTATAGATGTATTGGTTTGAAGAATGGTATGAAGCTTACTCCCACATTTTGTTGGGTGGGGTTGGGCAAGAAATCCTCTTGCATCTTGTTATAATTATTCCTTGTTCAAGAGAGAGTTGTTGCTATAGTTGGTTTGCTAGGCACCGGAGATTATAATGCTACTTCTGCGTGAGCGAGATCGTTGTATCCTGGGAGACAATCCTCCAAGAACTCTAAGCACGTTGGGAGGGACGAATATTGTCTCAAGGAAAGCATGGTTCAGGTGCCTCGGTCTAAACTTCTGTAATCTGTTACAATTTGGTTTTCTGCATACTGTATTACATGAGTGGGATTGCAATCTGGTTCAATTCATCAAATTCCGTGAGTTTCGAACTCCATCAATTGTTCACTGTTTGTTAGTAACCTTATTTGGAATTAACTTCAATTTTGGGTTCTGTGTTTACGTAGCTGATAACAACTCTAACAACCCCTTTGGATTGCAAGAAATGGTGGGAAAAACAAAAAGAAAGAAGAGGAAATTACTATGATTTGTGTGGAATAAAAGAGGTGAGAAAGCATGCGAAATGGTGATAAAAAAAAAAAGATGGGTTTCTATTGGTCTATTTTTGGTTCTCAACAATTCACCAAATCTCACCATTTTGGTAACAAATTGTTTCTCTTCCATTCTCACTATCAAAGGATAAGCCAGCAAACGAAGAGCAGCTTGAAAAAGCTCGGCCCGTCAAGGACTGTGCTTGTTTGAACCCACATCAAAAAATTTAATTCAAATTAACAAAATCCCAAACTTGAGGCTCCGATCCAAACCCCCAACAAGTAGGTCATGAATTTCATCAAGTTAGCAGTGATCAGCCACATTCATGGGTATATAGGGGGGAGAAAGAGAGGGAGAGAGAGAGAGAGAGTTACAGAGACATTTATAGCTTGAAATTGGGGTTTAACAGCAGAAGATGAAGAGGAGTAGGGTGAACGAGCTTCAAACAATTTTAGGTCTTGTTCTCCAATAGATTTTAGGTAGATTTTATGAAAATCTCATAAAATGAACATTTTATGAAAGGGTGATAAAATGAAGTTGTTATCCCAACTGATAAAATGTAGTAGTTTTCCTATAGTTTTCCTAAGTAGCTTACCCCAACGCACCATCTCCCTCTCCCGCTCTTCCATCATGTGAACCGCGTAGCGTTGAAGTGTAAACACTGGGGTGCGTTATGTTTATGGAATTTTTATTTTTTCGACTATTTTCCTTAGAGTGCACTCAAGAAAAGACACGAGCGACACGATAAAATCTAAAAAATAAGATATGAATATGTGGGGATACGGCTATATAATTATATATTTGATAATTACTATGCATATAAAATGAGAATTGATATTTGCACTCCCTTTTTTGTCTCTATTAGATGAAGTTCCTAAACTAGCTTTGTATTTTATAATTACGTTTATCCATTGCTATCAAAATGACTGAAATAACACTTCTTTTCTGATGTTAGCTTTTGTATTATACAATGTCCTTGCTATTGCTTTCCAATTGGGTTTACTCTGCCGCAATGAAGAAAGAATTTGTCGAGGTGGTATACCGGCCAAAGACATTTGTCTTATGCTTAATACCTCTTCCAATGAAAAACGACGACAATAGGGACGTCCGGACATTTCACTTGACGGTTCATGATTATGAGATGCATTTTTAATCTCCACTTTCCAACACTCGCAAACTTTCTTTTTCCCCTTCATCTCAAAGGGCAATTTATAAGCCGAGATGCCGATATTCTTTTCCTTTCATCCAATGGAACACTAGCGTGACTGTAT
The DNA here is from genome assembly GCA_020921065.1 of Vaccinium darrowii. Classification (NCBI taxonomy): domain Eukaryota; kingdom Viridiplantae; phylum Streptophyta; class Magnoliopsida; order Ericales; family Ericaceae; genus Vaccinium; species Vaccinium darrowii. The sequence continues at coordinate 10,367,494 of CM037153.1, forward strand.
TTTCCACCTCTATCACAACCAATAACAACATAACGATCCGCTTTCGATCTTCTAATTGTTGTGACATAGCCTTCCATTGATGCCACATTGTGAACCCTAGCAATGAGCTCTTCTCGAGTTGAAAAATTCTCGATTAACAATGATTTTAAGTACTCAACATTGTCCACTTTGGGCATTTCCTTTTCTATGTTACCACCTATTAATTATAAATCCACAAAGCAACTAGTATTAAATATTACAATTCTAATCCTATCACGTAAATCACTAGCAAGTACAATTATAATATGAATGTGGGGTTCTAATAGGTGGGGACCAAACTAGTTCTAATTCTACCAGTTTAGTCGAAAACCAAATCAGTTGGTGAGAACTAAATTAATCCAATAAGGTGCAACAATGGTTAAACAAATATTGTATTTGTTTCCACAAACAAGAAGAAACCAGAATAATTGCCGGTGTGAAACCGACTTGGAAAAAAACCCTAGATCTAAAATCTCAAGCATAAATGAGGAAAAATTACCGTAATCATTTGTAGAGTCGAATGATTTGTAACACTTTGATATTTCTTCAACATTTCTCGTGGCTGTGAGATTTATGATATCATTAAGCTCAGAGATATCTTCCTGTGTAAACTTCATTGTTGGCTGGAACTCATAGATGCCTTCACCATCATCATCCATTGTTGAACTTGTAAATAAAAGAGTGATTTGGAAAGAGAATAGATGAATCGAAGGGGATAAAGAAGGAAACTTGTGACTGGTCGCAGATGAATCGAAAGGCCAGTAGAGACGAAGAAGCTCGCTCTCTCTCTCTCTCTCTCTCTCTCTGCCAAGGCAAAAGAACAGACGTCCTGGAATGAAGTTTTCTTTTCTTTTTTTCCTTCTTTCTCCGTTGCATAAATAAAAGGGTTAATCTGGTCATTTTGATAGCAAAGGATAAATGCAATTATAAAGTGCAAGGATAGTTTAGAAACTTCACCTAAAATGGAGTGTCAATATCAAAATGGGGAGTGTCAATATCAATTTCACATAAAATACCTATTGTGTAAATATACAAGGTAAACCAGTAAAAGTAGAATGTTTAAATAGATAAGGTAAACCAGTAAAAGTAGAATGTTAGAGAGAGAGAGAGAGAGTACCAATCACAAGAAGAATCTCGGAATGACGATATGGGAATAGCAATATCGATTGGGTATAGTATACGATATGATGATGCAGGACAACCTCCTTTCACGAAATTATTTGTAAGAAATAAAGACGAATAATATTTTACCCAGAGGAAGCATATTTTACCCAGAGGTACTCTCTCTTTGAACAAACGATAATGAGATAAACCTCATTAAAGATTACAATGATATTTATAGCGTCAAAGCAACCCTAGACCAACTAAGAAACAAATAATAAAAAGAATTGACTTGCTAATCAAGCCGAAATCAAAGAAATTACGAAACTTTCCAAAAGTGAATCCGTCCTTACAAGACTTTCCGGATTGGAAGATCTGAACCCCTCCGTACCTCAGACAAATGCCTATTCACCATGACATTTTCCTTTTTCCCCATTCAACCCTTTGAAACAATTGCCTAAAATCCATGACGACGGTATTGCCCTGCTTGTCATTGTACAAAGCATAAACACTGAGGGCATTGACCATAAGCATAAGAACACGGCGTGAAGTTAGAAAAAGAAAAGATAGGCTAAAAAAGTGAAAATGCTTCAAAAAGAGTGTAATGTCTTTTCCATCGAGCCGCCACTGCTTGAAACGGCAATCCATAAAAAAATACCAATACGAGTTCGGCTAGAATAAGACGATAACTAAAAGGAAGTAAAGAATACAACAATAACAGAACTCATCTAGTCTCCAATTATTGGGGGTATGAGCGAGAGATGATTAGAAATAAACCTAATCTTTGGTAATATGCACAAAGTGACTGCTCTCAAAATACCACTGAAAAAATGGCCCCCCTAAACCTCCAAGAACCAAGAAGCTACGGAGACGTTTTGCTGCAAAATGCTTCTAAACCAAAGCCGAAATGCATTAGGAAGAGCAGTCCTAGAGACACGAATTAAAAGGAATTACTGAATAATTTAATAAAATAGATATAACTGCTATGGATGACCCGATCCTGAATAAACAAGTATCTTCTCTATATGGAAGAAGATTCTCTTTGAAAATTAATTTTGTCCCATCTTCTAGAGCTTGAAGAATTCCCAAAGAGCCAGTGTATTCATAGCCAATACGTTGTTGTATCCATGCGGATATTTCTCTTTCTAACCAAACAGAGAATCATAGGATTCGGTTTCAATTACCTGTTTACAAAAGAGAACCTACAAACCATTTGCGCATACGGGATATCAGGCAGGGAGCATGTATGAGTATACAATATTACATCCATTGTAACATTACACAGTACAAAGATGGTCTCCAAATTATGATTTGAAACATCGTTCTTTAGCCATACTTGAATCTACTGATACGAGAACCAAGCTTTAGTAGCTCATCATCAACCTTAAAAGTAATACACTTGCTGACATCGAAATAAACGAGTTCTTTGCAGCCTTCCAAAACCTTTAGCAGATTTTCCTTTTCTATGTTCGCGTAACTTATGTCAAGATACCTTATGTTTGGCAGTAAGGAGACAATGGCCGATGCTTTATCTCTCCCGATATCTGCTCCGATAACAGTTAATGAATGGAAGTTCTTGCAGTGTCTGCTAATTTGGGCAATTATTGGAATCTCAAAGCTGCAGTCAAGTCTCAAATGCTCCAAATTTTTCCACTTGCTTATAAGATTCGGGATCTTGCGCATTAGATCCCCTCCCAGATGGTAAGGAAGCTCCAAATTCTTCAAGTCAGGACACCTGGTGAGAGCCAAAAAAATAACAGAAGAGCAGGGTATCAAATACTAGTAGTCTAGCTAGAAATATGTACTCGTCAAGTTTTTATATCACCAGATTTTCTCCCAAATCTTTCCACTACTGAATTCCAAATGCCTTTGGATCGAGAATTGGTAGAAATATGTACTCTTCAAGTTTTTATATCACCAGATTTTCTGTTCAAATATAACATAAAATTCAACTTGAAAGCGTTGAAAGTCGAACGTTGATTTTTTTGTTTGAGTTGTACATGTTGTGCCGAAACACCCAAACGAAATATGAGAATATAAACACACTAACAAGGAAAAACGAAACACAAGAATTTACGTGGTTCCCCCTCAAAGCACGAAACTCTAGAGGTCGTCCACGGGGAAAGAGAAAGAGGATTCACTGTCAATGGGGAGAAGTACACAGAACAGGCCATACCCATAACTCTAACTTGAAGCATCCAATAGTTATCTAGGAATAAATCTCTGAGGTGCGACCTCAGAGTGTTAATATCTCACATACACAAAAGAGACGACTCCTAACCCTAGATATCTCAAATCCTAACTCAAGACTAACCAATGGAACAATTGAGAAACCCTAACACACCACGAGAACCCCATGGGGGCTCTCTCAGAGGGATTCACTCTGGAAGTCCAAACCCTAATAGCTCCCAAGGTTGCTATTTATAAGAAAGTACAAAAAAAAAGGGTCAAAACTCTCTTAAAAACGCGCAACCGCGCGAATTCAGCACTCGTGGATCCGATGGTCTGGACCACGGACACTATGGTCCGGACCATGGATGTTGCGACCGTCTTTTCGCACTCAATTTTGCACCTCTCTTTGAACGTCTTGAATTCAAGACATATCTCCAACATGGTGTGTGGCAGTCAAGGAAGGGAGCCAACCACGGTGGGCTAAGCTATTGTATAAATATATATTGTAGGTGTGTATTACATACTGTGGGAAGGAATTTAAAGAAACAGAGAGTAAAAAGAACTCAATTGTTAGGGTTTGTGAGTGTGAGTGAGATATTGTAATTCGCTTTTGTGTGACCAATGATATATATGTTTGTGTGTGAAATTGATACCTCTTCCACCAACAAAAAGCATTTTCTGTAACTAGCAAGTAAGAAGATAGAGAAATAGAATGATAAACACTTCTCATCTCACACTCAGAGACCTCTTGTACAAGTATCATAGGCAGGCAAAGTGGAGTTTGGATAGCATTATTTCTCATTTAAAAAACCCCATGTTTAGGATTTAAATATCGGCCGATACGCGACGTATCTACGTATCGGTTTTTCAATGGACCAATACCGATATTGACTGATATACGGTCTGATACAGGCCGATATTAGCAGATATTTGACCGCATCACCGATACCGTTACGTATCCCGATACTGCTATTTAAAACCTTATGGCGTGTAACATAGTTTTGATAACTTACTCTTCAGCAACATAAAACAGTGTCTCTTCTGTGCAGGAACTGGGAAGTGCAATCATGGTGGCAGATCGTCTGCTGCGGTTGATTGCCGACTTCATAAAAGAAGGGTTCGATAAGACTCCATGTAGTTGATATTTCTTCAGTAATCTAGAATTGAAGGATCCATAACACCGTGGATACGGTGAGGGTTTAGGAAAGACCAAACGTTGCCAACATAAAGGGCTGAGGGTGGCTTTGTACCATGATTTGCACACAAATGGAACGTCCAACAGCAGCGACTCTATTCCCACTCTCCCAAATATATTCGCCAAGCAATCCATGCTCAGATCCTCCCATTTTCGTTCTTCCATCTACACCCATGGAAAATAATGCATAAATACAAGGATCAAAATTCCTTTTTGTTCTTCCATCTAGCTTTACGTTTTCATTTTTGTCTTTTTGGTTTTTCTCTTGTTAGCCCCAGTGTCAGCTCATTAGTTTTAAAGGCTTGAAACGGACTTATTAGATGAGGTCCTCCATGTATTATACATAATACATTTTTTTCAACACATACCTTCATAAAAAACCATTAATTACAAAATATTTATCATTGCACGAATTTAAATATATAGCCATCCAAATAAACAACCATTCCAATATATAGAAGGTATACATCTTTGAGGGGCCCTATTTTTTACATTTTGGGGATCCCGAAGCAATGACTTTATTGGTTTATACCATGAGCCGGCCCTGATTAAACCATCTTCTTATGTTGTCCAAAGGCTCTATTTACAGAACCCAATTACCATGGTTGTACGTAGCTCTTTCTTGAGGCCCCTTTTTTTTTTTTTTTGTCTTTATTAAAAAATATATATTTGTTAATTTTTTTGTCATATATTATTGCTTATAAGTTAATCTCAACGAGAGAAATCCAATAAGTAAAAAAAAATATGAACCCATCTAATTTTTCTTGAATAATGACAAAAAATCTTTCTATTTTGAAATGTTTTATTTTTCGTATTTTTTAAAAATTCTGATCATAATTTTTTTAATTTTGTAAATTTCTCTCGGCGAGACGAAACTCTTATCCATAAACAATTGACGGACGCAAAAGTAACCAATGCCTAATAGGTTATTTATGCCAAGACATCCCTCAATGTTCTTTGCTTCCGCCATCTTTTTGATTTACTAGTTAGACAATTATCATTAGCAGCTGAGCATTTAACCAAAAAATAATATATAGAGCACTACATATCATTCATACAACCAATTCCAACATCAATTCATGACGTAAACTGAGAGTTAAAAAGAGGCCCAGTTGAAACTTTTAACCATGGTTAACACCGAGAGGAAGATAGTTGTTCTCCTTTTGCCCCACCTGGAGGAGGGCCATTTTGAATGACGTGTGACTGGTTGACCGCGATATCTATTTAACCTAGATGTTCTCCTTTTGCCCCACCTGGAGGAGGGCCATTTTAAATGACGTGTGACTGGTTGACTGCGATATCTATTCAACCTAGTTGTTCTCTTTTTGCCCCACCTGGGGGAGGGCCATTTTAAATGACGTGTGACTGGTTGAATGGGATATTTATTTATTCAACGTTAGCCGGAATGTATAGGACATGTCAAATCAAGGTAAGATTATTAAGTAACAATGTGCAAATCAATAGAAAGGGCCTTCAATGAGAAAAACTAAGGACACATGAGAGCAACTAGAATTCTCCTTTTCTTTTTTTCTTTTTTTTTTATAATTGGATGTCCAGGTCAGTTTTCGCTTACCGGACAATAGTAGGGCATAAAAATGCCTCGTTATTTCATAGAAAACGAAAAACTCTAGGCAATTTCAGTAGAAACTACATGAAAGTTTTTCCTTAGGTAATCTTTTAATCATTTAATAGAGCATATGTGAATTGTAAAATCCAGTCTATTGGGACATTGATGGAAGGAGTGGCAATCCTATAGGGTATGAATTGAGCAATCCAACAAAAAAAAGTGAGTCAATTATCACATAGATCCAATTATCAATTAGATAACTCTAACAGCCCCTTTGGATTGCAAGAAAGGGTGGGAAAGTAAAAAAGAAAGAAGATGAAATTACTATGACTTGTTTGGATTGCTAAAATAGGTGAGAAAGAATGAGAAATGGTGAAAAAGAAGAAGAAGAAGAAGAAGGGTTTCTACTGGTCCTTTTTTGTTTCTCAAAATCCCCATTCTCCCTAAACTTTTGGTCATAGTAATTTTTCGTTACATTTATTTTTCGTAATTTTTTGTTTAGGATTAATCAATCATCTCGATGAGAGGAATCGGCAAAATATAAAAAAGGAGACCGAAGTTAAAAATTATTCATTTAAGGGGACACTAAAGACAAAAATATTATTGTAGCTTTTTGGTATTTTGTTCATCCTTGGTGTTTTTTTTTTTTTTGGGTCATATTTTTTTACTTTTTAGACTCATCTCATCAACACGAATGATCATTTTAATCTAAAAAAATAGGGTAAATTACACTGACCTCCCCTGAGGTTTCTGACTTGTACACTGACCACCCCTACTTTATCTGAAATAGCACTGACCTCCCCTGAGGTTTATATTTTCGTATCAAAAACACCCTTCTACCCGTCGGACGGGTACTGACGGCGCCGGGGACCCCTTTGTGGGTCCCCAACAGTCGATCCGAGCCGTCCATTCATTCCAGAATCGAATTCCGAGTGGGTCTACGCGGGAATCACCTCAATCGGACGGTCCTAAGTGCTCGATCCAAAATCACCCCATTTAGTTCAAAAAATTTTGGATCGAGCACTTAGGACCGTCCGATTGAGGTGATTCCCGCGTAGACCCACTCGGAATTCGATTCTGGAATGAATGGACGGCTCGGATCGACTGTTGGGGACCCACAAAGGGGTCCCCGGCGCCGTCGGTACCCGTCCGACGGGTAGAAGGGTGTTTTTGATACGAAAATATAAACCTCAGGGGAGGTCAGTGCTATTTCAGATAAAGTAGGGGTGGTCAGTGTACAAGTCAGAAACCTCAGGGGAGGTCAGTGTAATTTACCCAAAAAAATATAATGTTATAATCTACCATAACTCAGAAGAAATAAAAAAATAAAAAAAAAAGTGTCCTCCCGCGCGTTCTTCTATATATCTCTCACCATTTTGGTAACAAATCAACAACTCTTTGCAAGTCTTCATCATCAAAAATCTTAATTCAAACAAAATCCAAAACAAGAAGGTCATGAATTTCACCAAGTTAGTGAGGGGAGAGAGAGAGAGAGAGAGAGAGAGAAAGAGAGTTACCGAGAGATTTGTAAGTTGAAAGACACGGTCAACGCCCTGGGGAGAAGATGAAGAGGCGTAGGATGAAAGAGCTTCATACATTTTTAGTATGTCACGTCTTCGACGGATGCCTTTGCTCCAACGCTCCCGCTCCCCGTAGTCCATCATTTTTAGTATGTGTGCGCGAAGTACTCGCGATGCAACGGGGGTTTTGAATTTTGAAGCGTCTAATACATGGGTGGGCTATGTTTATGTAGTTATCTTTACTAGGAGTATTTTCTATTTTCTATAGAGAGGGCTCCGTGGAGCACAGATACGGGCGATACGATAAAACTTTAAAAATAAGTTAAGGATAAATTGGGATACGGCTACGTAGATTATACATTTTATAATTATACCAAAAGAAATAAAAGAGTAGTTGAATTGTCATTCTAAAAAAAGTGTCGATCTGTATATGTTAGTTGTAAAAAAATGGATATATCCGTAGATGAGTACTGTTTATATATTTACTTATTGAGTAAATAAGTAATGCAATCCAGGGGGCCTGTAGTAACAGGAGTCACAACATGCGTGTAGTGAGCTCCCTCCATCCGATCGGCAATCAACGTTTGAAGTGGTTCACTCGAAGCTATCTAAATCATCTTTTCCGGTTCAAAAAAAAGAAAACGCTTTCTAAATCCAAAGGAAATCACGTTTTTAATCACAACAAAGTGATTGGAAAATACAAATATTGATCTATAGATTGAAGAAAACTTACAATGCATTCATAACGATATTAGTAAGGTTCAAATACCGTTTTGGTCCTCGATGAATGGCACCGATTTCAAAATTGTCCTTATTAGAATTTAGGTTTCAATTTCGTCCTTCTAGGAAACTAACGATTTCAATGTTACCCTTGCCATCTAGTTTGAGACGGAAAACGATGACGTGGACTAACGGAGTCCATGTCATAACTCCACATCCCCCAAATAAATAAACCCAGATCTTTCCCCTTAGTCTCATTTCCTTCGATCCCCTTCTAAACCCTAACAATGTGCAGCCCCAAAACCCTTTCATACGGTTAGGGTTTTCTGTCTCCCTCTCTCTCACCTTTTCCACGCATAAAAATGTCTCCTCCATGATGAAATGAAGGGCTTTGTTGAAGTGCAGTGAAGATCGATTTAGGGTACCAGGAGAAAACAAAGACGATCGATTTGTGGTGGTCCCATTCGCTTTTCCCGTAAAGGTATGTGTTTCTTTGCCTTTATATAGTGTATGTTAATGCTTAGTTGGCGAAAGTCCTACTCGAATCCCAAAAATTGTCAATTTTAAGCAAAGACAGACAGTAAAGTAAAGGTTGCATTTTAATATTGTTGTGGTCCCATTCATTATCATTATGCTAATACATGCACTGTACTCAATGATTCCCAGATGGATACTACATTCACCGTAGAGGTCCACCATGGTGGATACTTTGTCTGTAACCCTACTAGGCATGTCAACGGCTTAGTAAACCACTTGGATGATTGTGATTCAGATAGGTGGTCCAAATTTGAGGCTGAAGATATAGTTCAGAGGCTTGGTTATCGTAGGCACAAGTTGTTGTGGTTTAGGGTTCCTAATCTTAGTATGGATGAAGGTCTGAGGCTTATCACACCTGAGGTTCCACATTTTCATTACTACACTACCATTCCAACCTAAAATTCTTAACTACAATTCCAAACTACAAATCAAATCTACCAGGCAACCCCAACAGTAAACTTCCTCCACCTCTACCACCTGTAACAGCAAACTTAAAAACCCAAAATATGCATATACACAAAGCTATAGCTACCAAGAATTTCCAGCGTTTTTTTTTCCCTTGCCTCGTAACCCTTCAACTTTGCCACCATTATGTTGTAGTCTTTGAGCTTCTTCTCCATTTCCTCATAGTCTGCAATCTTCTTCTCCGTTATCTCGTACTCTGCAATCTTCTTCTCGTACTCTTGGATTCTTGCATGCAACACAAGATTTTCATTCCTCAATGGGAGAAGTACCATCTTCCCTCGTGCACAAATTTTGTCATCCAACCATTCAAAGAAGTCACAAGACTCACCAATGTAGTACTTTCGGCATCCAAAGAACCTCCGAGATGGGGGTTTTTTTGGTGTCCAGGAGGTGAACACGAAGGCCTGTACTCCACAATAGCAATTTGGTCTCCCACTCGCATTTTGGCTTTAACTGGAAGAGCCTGAAGACATAGTGATTTGGAGTGGAGGACAATCTGGGTTTGGGATTGGGAAGTGTGGGTTAGGTTTGGTTTGGGGCTGCCCAATTTAGGGTTTTGAGGGGATCGAAGGAAATGAGACTAAGGGAGAAGAGCTGGGTTTATTTATTTGGGGGATGTGGAGTTATGACATGGATTCCGTTAGTCCATGTCATCGTTTTCCGTCTCCAACTAGACGGCAAAGGTAACATTGAAATCGTTAGTTTCTTAGAAGGACGAAATTAAAACCTAAATTCTAAGGACGTTTCTTTCTTTCCTCCGTCGCTTTTTTGATGCTCATTATCATATATACTTCATTCATGGTCCAGAGCATCTCGCAAATGAGCAATGTGTACTGATTATATATAACTGTAAAATCCTTATTGCGTAAATAAACAAGGTAAGCTATTAAAAGTAGGGTGAGAGAGGGGGAGAGAATAACTATCACTAGAAAAGTCTCTGAATGATGATATGGGAATCGCCAGAGACGAAATGAGGAGAATAAAACTTCACGCTCTGGGTTTATTTCGGCTCGAATAAAGGAATAACAACCTATGTAATGTTATGTATTGTTCATAAAAAATTGGATTTCCGGAACAAGAGTAACAATTTGAGACGGAGAGAGTACATTAACACTACTATTACAGTGTTCCCCTTATAGTTTTTTTACTTGATTTTTTTTATAAAAAAAAAAAATTCATTTTGACCCCGTCGCATCCCTCAACGTATCCTTCCATATCCATAAAGCGTAACCGTATTTAAAAGCATTTAATAAGAGAGCAAATATGGGTATCTTTTGTTGAGTGTTAAAATTTAATTTAAAAAGTCAAGTTTGAATGAGGGAAATCCTCTCAGGTCCTTAAAAAGGATTGGATGATCCTTTTGGAATAATCATTGACACATTCCAAGCCCACTTTGATGACCGAACAATTCATTTGAATTACAAGAATTACTCCCAGTATACAACATCAATCATGCCAAAAATCATATCAATTGCGAGTCTCGATTACTCTGATTTCAAAAATACATTTATCTTGGAAAAATAAATTGACACACGGAATCAGAGCCCAGATAAAGATTTCGCAATCATCTATTTCTTACAGTGTTCTAAAAGTCCTCCATGTCACTAGTCGGAGGTCCCCCGACTTTATCGAAATCCGACTAGTCGGGCAGAAATCAGCGATTAGTTGGCCAAGTCGACGATTAGTCAGCCAAAAGTCGCTAGTCGGCAGCCGACCGACCTGGGACCGAGTAGCGTCTTTTAGAACCTTGATTTCTTAATATCCGATCAACATAATGTTTGGTATGATTGATGTTGTTAACGAGTTCTAAAAAATTAAAAATTTCGATCATGCAAGCGTGTCCAAAAAAAGCCCACGAACATTCTTGACAGCACGTTCTAATCTCTTTAAGAGACTGGAGACAATCCTCAAAATCAACATACTACTATCTTGTTGCATTCTGTCTCTTCCTGAAAAATGCTGATAACTTACCATTCTTTCTTCTTTGGCAACGACCGGCATCGAGACGATAGTGCAAAGAATTTTATCCTCCCCAGATGGAACATGTTGACAGATAAATCTTTCAACGATAGCGGCAGAACTGAAAATTTAACGTCAACAGACCAAACAAGCCAAGTTTAAATGCAACTTGCTACCCTCATACAAACGCGCTGAGCATATATTTTAGGTTCATTGAACTTCATATTTTAGGTTATAAGTTGGAAGGAACCCATTGAAGCTATGGGGCTCATTATCCCATCCCAGCAGGTTGTGCCAGGAAGTACGCACTTTTCATTTCTTCCTTTTCTTTCCTCTTTTGTCCTTCCTGGGATATGCCCCTTGTAGACTGTATAGTATAAGTTGATATAACATTGTTGAAGCATATTTGTCACAAGAAAAATTAAACGGGACTCTGGCCATCTATTTATCTTCTGATTGTTCAGCCCAGAATATTTATCTATGCGCGCTGATGAGGGCTGGGGAAGAGGTGGTTGCGAGGACAATAACATTTCAAATCTCTAATTTCAACAATCTCACCATCCATATTCCAGTCGCGCTTCATGCTTCCCGCTAACTTATCAAGTAAAGCATAACTTCCAACCACGCCCTCTAGAGCAGCGCACAATGTTCCCGAACAAGATTTCTAAGCACATTTTGCATTGCCATAAAGTAATAAAATCACAAGGGTATATGCAGGGTGCTTCACTAAAATTTTGCACCTCTGTAAGAATACAAATAACCCATTTACAGCAATACTTACAATCAGGACTGGAAGTCAGGTCACGTATCTCTGTATTCTGGAGAAAGGATCGTCCTTAGTAGCTCTTTCAAATTGGCAAGTACATGGCGTGGGCCTAAACTGTTAACGCCAATGAAATTCAATAGCTGCTCTATGTCCTACATCAGGGGCGACAAATGGGCAGTAAGGGAAAGACAAAAACATATGGGAGTATTATGATCACACAAAAAAACATGGACAAAAATATAAAACCGAAGTTGCCATATGCCAGGCAACGTTAATTAAAAATCTGATTTATTCATCAAATCAATACATAAATCCAAAGGGACGCGCTAAGTTTCATTATTGATGTAATTTATTTCATTCTGCCCTAGCTGTATGTAGACACCCTAATTTGGCTTTGCCAACATTTAAGCCCTCGCCTTGGGGAAATCCCGCTGATGAAACGATTTCCTTGTATGCTTGGGTTCTCAACATAGGGCCCCTTGTTTAGACTCCATGACACACAGACTAGTTGAATACCAAACCCTTAGAAGTATGTGGAATGAACATTAGAAAACAAGCCCCAGCTAGGAGTGGCAGCCGCCACGCCACACATTCACTGTTGACCGCTACTCACACTGTCGGCTGCTATACACTGTATCAGCCGCTACTCAGTCTCTACTCAATCACGCCCAAAATCACGGCATAAACCCTAGTTTCGTTGCTCCACCTTCAAGTAGCAAAAAACCCCTCAAAAACCTCTAGTTTCACAGCCAATACTCTGCGTATTCATCTGGTTTCTGTCTCAAAGTTCATAACAAGGGTTCTGTGCTTTTAATCCATTCAAAGCAGCAAGAAATCATACTCTTAGTGCAAATACAAAGCACTGAGGGATCATGGTGGGATGATCAAATAGCCCCAATGGGCTAGCCCTTTTATTTTTCTGATCGATTTTCGTGAACTTTCATTTGCTTCTGTTCCTCTGTTATTTTTTCTACTGGTATAAATAAGAGTAGCGGCAGCTGCCAGATTGTTGTATACGCATGTAGCAGCCAATAGGCCTTAAGCGGCAGCCGCTAGTTAGTGAGTGTCGGCCGACAGAAGTACTGTCAACCGGTACGGTTCTGTAATAGAGATGGTATCAGTGATGTTATCGCCGACTATGATTATCTAACAGTTATAGTACCGTTGATATAGTTGAAGCGCAATCAAAATATGGTTTTTCGGGATGGAATTTGTGGCGTCAACCTATAGGGTTTATCATTTTTCTAATTTCTTCCTTAGCCAAGCGTGAGAGATTACCTTTTGCATTCTTCAGAGTGATAAGAGGACTAGTGGGATAGGGTTTCAAGCGGACCATCTGCTCATTCGCCTGAAGGAGAAAGAAAAACTGCTCCGTTCTACGCTATGAAACCAGTTCGTTCTGTACTAGAAGCTTCTGTTTTCTTTATTGTTCATAGTTTATTCATTGCATGCTCCCTTCCCCAATCCCCTTTAACTGTTTCCTATCACACTGTTTAATGGCTAAAAATCAATGGAATAAAACTGAAAGGTTTTATGTCAAACAATTAGAGGCCAACCACTTGGTTGGGTGAAGAGGGGTGCCAAACACCTTCCCCATTTCGCACCCTTGGCTCCCGGACACGAATTCTCGATACGGTTTCTTGGTTTCCTAAAACCAAGTGGAGACTCTCAATACATAAGGTGTGCTGCAACGGACACCTCGAAACTATCATACTAATGCCATTGGCCATCCCGTGTGCAAACTCGCACCGCAACAGGCGAGTATCCATACCATCCCCGTATATATGACAAAGTTTCTTAGGGAGAAGTACAACAATTATTCATGAAGTCATAAACCTAATTCATATCACTATCAATGATCAAATAATCCGCAAGATGTGATCTAGTTGTTTTTATCCGTTAACCATAAAATAGCGCTTGGAAGAGAGCATACCTTGTTGAGCAAAAATACAGCGTAAGCTGCTCGTGTAGCCTCTTGACCATCTAAAAAGAGAGGAAAGTCTGTACCCTTCAAATCTGAGGAAAGTTGAGAATTGGATACTGAATCAGATGATGTAGGCTCTGATGAAGGTGCGTAGTCATGAATATATGATCGAGAACCACCCAAACGTATAGGGTAACGCAGAGGTACTTGTAAGCAAGAAGCAATAAGGGAAACAGCCTGGAAGATGACAAGCAAACTAAATTAAGTTTGAAGTCACTCTGTAGCTGGCTAATCAAGCCAGTAAAAAGACGATAATGCATAAACTGCTCCAGAAAAAGATTACAGAATGAAAGAACTAAAGTCTTTAATGAACAAATAAAATTACTAATAACTGTAATTGAGTGCTCATAGACATGTCATCCATAAATCAGTATTCTTGATTACAACTCTTCCTGAAGCAAATGGTTTTAGGGAAAAAAAAGTCGAGAGCAGATTTTTAAATGCAATATGACAACTAAAATGAATAGTATAGATCCATCATTAACAAGAATATGCTACTTAGTAATTTCGTGCCATGCAGAGAGAAGGAACTCACATGAGCAACATATCCCAGTGCGGTAGCAGATCTCTGAATCTCCTTCTTATCGGCGAACAAACTCATCTTCTTGAAAGGGAGTACAGTGAGATCCAGACCTAAAATAGTCAATGAACGTTGATCGACCGGTTTTGATCCAGCAGAATTTCCTGGAGGACGAGAGAGGGAGAGAGAAGTTACATGACAGCACAATTATATGAACTGCTGTCAAGTCAAGAAACAAAATAAAAGCAAGTCAAACCATCACCTTGTATATTAGTGTGTGCATATCCCATCAAGCATAAACAGGTATCTTATCAAGGTCACGAATCCATACAAAGAGAAACAGGGCACTCAGGGATTCACAGTGGGTTGGGCCAAAAGCTTCACAGATTGAAGATGGAAAAAGAACGAGAAAGAAAAAGAGAGCTCGGATCCTCATTCGAAATGTAGATCCGCAAAATAATCACCCACCACAACTAACATGACGGCAACAATTTTATCTCAGTCACTTACATGACAGCAACATAGCAATGATCCATACAATTCAGGGGTCAATATCATAAAAAAAAATTATCATCAGCCACTTGCATCTCAATGAAAATTGATAGTATATACTGCCTGATAACAAGGGCTCAATTATCTGTTCACATAGGTCTTCCACTCTAATCATCGCATACATTTATAATATCTCAAACAGGGCCAGACCATATTCTCAATCTATTTGAGTGACAAATTACCCCATACAGATTACTTTACCTCGTATTCACTGACTAAGATTTTTTGGCCGCTGCTACATATTTATACGTGCACGACTAAAATCTCCTTATCTACCACTTTCAATAAATCATAATGGATTCCAAGCAAAATTTATCTTACCTAATCTAAAACTGCTTGTAAAAGATTCAAGTTCTTGCTCAAGCGCATGCCCAATCACAACCTTCACAGGATAGAGCAATGAAACTTGTGATATCATATATTGTTGCCTCACTCTCAGCAACTTCTGCATGTTTCTGAGACGCACATAACCCCTTTCTCCAGAAAGTAACCTATTCGCTTCCTGCATTGTATTCATACTCAGTTTATCTCCAGCAAAAAAAATGGGTAAAAGCAGAAGTTTGTTCCCCAATACCTGAAGAAGAAGAATGACATATAGAGGTAACAAAATTCTTATAGGTACAATAACATCCAAAAGATTGCTATGCCATTTATCTTTCTTCAGAGGCATCGCAGAAGCAATTCATTGATTACAAAAGCAAACGCACAAGATGTACACTGAAATATAGGAGGAGGATGCAATTGATCGGGCAGAGTATATCTGAAGACAAAGTGAGGCTTCACAAGATCCTCTACAGTCATGTAACGCCCTGACTCTAAGTGACCAGGAAATACTCGTTCATATAATCCATAAGCTAATGGAATGCAAGGAATACTGCCCCTAATCATCAACCATGGCCAGTCAGCCTTTGTAAAAGCTACAACCATATCAGAAAATATTCTTCTCAAGCGGGAGCTAGTTAGAAACTACATAGAGACGTGAGGCCTCCCAAGTGGGCTATCAAATATGATCTTATGAAAGCATATGACTCCGTGTCATGGGAATTCTTGTCCGAGAAATGGATGCTATGCACTTTCCAGTCCAATTCACCAAATGGATAATGTATTCTCATTCTAATGCTAGGTGCTAGGTTCTTAGTGGCTATCAAGGGGACCTTGAGGGTTTTTCCAAGGGGAAGAGGGTCTTAAGAAAAGGGGATCCAGTTTCAACTTACCCATTTCTGATAGTGATGGAAGGATTGTACACCATACTGCATAACAGAGCCACAGTGAACCAATTTACCTTTACATCAAATGTAAAGCTTTGCAGATCCACCATATAGCTTTTGCTGATGACCTCTTTGTTTTATGTGGGGCAAACCAGGTGACTTGCACTACACTACTACTGTTAAGACTGCTCTGGATGATTAGTATTCCTTTTCTGGTCTTAGACAGTTAGACCTAACCTCCAGAAGAGTGCAGTGTTCTACTCTGGAGCGGGCAGTGATCTCAAAGAGGAGTTGGAGACTATCCTTCCCCTTCACCAAGCTAGTCTACGAACATCATTACCAGCACTGTCATGGGTAAAAAAATGTCACACATACCACCTCAACAGTTCGCCTCTCCACTAATGAGAGAAATAGAGTATTCTTTCGAACTTCATCATGCTACATAAGCCTCCAAATAGTTAATACTATCATTTACTAGCAACTAGACTTTTATGGGGGGAAATTACAGTAGCATTTCCTAGGAGTTGGCTAAGATCTTATTTCAGCTGGAGTTAATAATTGAAGAGAAAAAAATGATCATTCCACAATAAAGAAAAGACTATGTTGCTGAACAAGTCCACAATTGCAATCCCTCAACTTCGTATGAGCCAACATCTGTACCGTTGAGTGCAACATAACCAACAAGAACGAGTTAGGTGTTTTTTGTGGACTACCAAACATCCAACATTCTGAGGCTGTGACACATAGATATGTAAGGTTACCTGCAGACGCTTACTAGCTCCAGAAAGAGCTGTCCCAGCAACCAAAAGCGATCTGATTTCATTGCTAAGTCGCTCCTCTTCCCTTTTAACGTTCCCTTCTATGGCATTTACATGCATTGACGTGTTTCCCATTATCAATTTTCGAGACTCCAATTTCTCACGCATCTCATCCAGCTGATTTGACCGACTTAATGACTCTGCTTCAACCTGCCCACCATGTAGCCGCCCGCTATTAAGCGGGCTATAAATTTAAAAAACCCATGAATGCAAACAGCGGAAAACGAGTAAACAAAAACATTTAGCCAATGAAATAGAGAACTTCTTCATATTCATTCATCTATTAATTCTTCCTTAAATCTGAGGAGCAGTAGGAAAATCTAGTAAAAACGAAGAGCAAGGCTTGTGTTTTAAGCAGTTTAAGTACATCAAAACAAAACAGAGAAGGAGAAAGAGAGAAACCAATCAGAAAGCACATCAACTTGAAACTGACCTAAGAGGCTCCGATAGATGTAAATTTGAAATGGAGGGTTTAACATTACTATTCAATGAGAATTAGACCACATATGCTTACACAACTCACCTAAAAGGCTCCATTTGGATAGATGTGATTTCAAATGGAGGGGTTTGAACCGTTTGACATCACCAATCAATGAGACTTTAAAAAAAATGCTTTCACCCTAGTTTCACATGCCCCTATAACTAAATCACCCACATTTTTCTTAAAGCTATACATTTTTTTATTCTTTTTCGCATCAACAGTAACTTCATAGCAAGTCCGGCTTAAAATCCTGTGAATTGAAACCCACATCTAATCAAGTGGAGCTCAAATCTATATTGATAGAAATCAATGAAATGGAAAAAAAATTCAACCAATAAACCCTACCACTAATCTATCTTCCAATCTAGTGTATATTGGCGTTAAAAATTCGCATTTTTTCCTAATTCAGCATTAACGAGAACTTCATAGTCTCAAAATTACGCATCCAAACCCTTTACTGAAACCCACATCTATTCAAATGAAGCTTAAACTTATATCTACAGAAATCAATGAAATGACAAACTTTCCACTACCTGAATGAAATTATCGAGTTTCTGTTGGATCAACAGCTTCTTCTCTTTGGCTTCGTTAAGAGCAGACGAGAGACTAACGAGACGCGCAAGCTCTTGTTCGAAATCTTCCCACTGAACCACCTTCTCAATCTGTTCCCCTTTCTGGGAATTCTTCTCTACGGCTACAGCAATGGACTTGTCCTTGTTCGTTGTCGTTAACGGTTTCGGTTCCATTTAGGATCGAATTAGGGTTCAAGAAGAGGGATAGGGAAATATCATCGGCTCGACACCTCACCACCATCGTCCCAATTGGGGCAAATTAGGGTTTCGGCATCACGGCTGCGAAAGTCAGAAGTGCTCGAGACTTGGATTTCAACGGTTGTTTGGGAGGAGAGAGATGGAGACGGTTCTTGCTTGTTTTTTTTTTTTTGAAAGGAGGTTCTTGCTTGTTTATACTTTATATGGTTACTTTCTCTATTTTTACGAGCTCACCGGTTTTTTATTGTAGTTAGTGGGAAGAGGGGCATGTAGCGAGTTTGGCACAGCCGTCCGACCCGTCATTCACGGTCCGGATCATCTGACACTTTGAATAAATATTTTACATATAATTGACCTTAGTACGTAAAATGACCAACCTCCAAACAGATCTCCATATTGTCGATCCGTTCAGATCGAGAATTGGATCGGATTCGTACGGGTTGGAGTAAATGACCAACCCTACTCACTACAAGCCCCGCTTCCTTTTTTGTGTATTTTGTTTAAAATTGACCTTGGTACGTAAAATCATAAAGAGAATAATTTGGGTGCCAACTGTAGGGCAGGCAGTGGTGACGTGGTGTCGGGCGTGCATTTTGTCGTTCTAAAAGTGTTTTGGACCGCACACATTTTAAAGAGAAAAATAGGAGAGAGGGGGGTGGGGGAAGGGTTGAGAGAAATTTGGACCGTCTAAAATACTTTTGAATTGCCGAAATACGCGCTCGGCACCACAACCTATACCCGCTCGGCACCTAATTTAATAATTATATATAATGAATATGATTGTTGTTTTTTAAAAGTGAGTTGTCCATGTGAGCTTACGCACTCTCATTGGACCATTTTGGTTTAGTGGAATTTAATCTTTCTTTTAAGAAAATAACTTTTAGAGTTCATAGTTGAAATCATTTATACAAAAATTAAGATATCAGGTAGACCATATTAAATAAATTATCTGTTAAGAATTCATTGTCTATCTTGTGCTTGTGTGTGTGGTATACATGTTCCAATCATACGAGTACCACTATCTAGTCGATCTTAATTTTTTCATGGTAAAGACATATTCCTAAATATATGAACGACACAATGAATATACTCGATTATTTTAACCTTAGAACTGTCATAATTGTTCAACGACAAATTATTCATTTGGTTCCGCAGTCGATTCTTCACAATGGTCATCGCAAAAAATACTCTTTCAACAGTAGTAGTAGCAACTGGTAAAATCAATGCCAAAGTCCAGAGCAAGTAAACTAAAGAATATAGTTTATCTCTCCCGGCCTCTACCATTTTCTTAGAAAGACCACTAAGTCTATTCAAGCTCAAAAAAGCATCATTCAATTGCAAGTCAAAAATATATGAATCAAATTGATCAGAAAGCACCATGAGCTCTACCTGAGAAAACTTTTTTGGACAAAACTCGGCAAGACAAATCAATTTCTCATTTGCAAAACAAGAGAATGAGTTGAATGGGTTTAAATATGGCACACAAAGTAATAACTCACTATTTGTCTCAATGAAACAAGCATTTATTTCTTGAAATTGCATATTTATAACTCTAGATTTTTTAACTAAAACAAAAAAACAAAAAAAAATCTGGAATTTCAGGGGGGGTCACGTGAAATAAATGCTCGTTTATTTCGTTCAAAAAAAAAAAAAACAAACAATGTTTGGATACCTTTTTTTTCATTTCCCATTTTTACCTTTTCTACTTTTGGCTGTCTGGAAGGAGTCACCCAGGATTGAGCTTATCTGCGACTCAAATCCCACAATATGCCAATAACTTAAATTAACTTCTGATACATATATGACCATACTTAATTTTTTTCAAATAACATCCATTAACATTGTTCACCTCTTTAATTTTAAATTAATTATGATTCGAACAGAAATTCACCTTAAATATGCTAAGAACTTGGTTGATTGGCAAATTGCATCGACGTTTGAATGCCTCGGTGGAGGACGGAGGGGTTACAAATGAACAACAAATAATTTTCACATAACATTTCATAGACCTATAACATGCAAAGAACTTGTTTGATAGACATGGCGGGATTGGTCGCGCAGGCGCAGGTGCACGTAAATTGACCCGGACATCTGGTTATTAAGAAGAAAAAAAATTGTTTGACGGATAGATTAGATCGTGGTTTGGAATTTGACCAGTGGATAGATGGAAGGATTAAGGAACCGTTGGACAACTAATTAACAAAACATTTAATGCATGATTCTTAGGAATATAATATTGATAATCTACCCGTTATTAATCTGCAAGAATTACTTATTCTAGGACTAGGAGTATGAGATTTTGATAACCGTTGGAGACGAGGGAGGGACAAGGATGCTATACGTACAATGGGTTTGTACAACAGAAATGTACAGCCCGGATCTCAACCATTTATTTCAACTAGCTACGATCCGGATTTTAAATACTATTGGGAAGACGAGAGATGCGTTTATACATCTATGTTGTACAACGGCGTTGTACTTGTAGCATTTTGAGGGAGATTCGCGTTGTACATTTGTAGCATTTTGAGGGAGATTCGTGTTGTACATTTTGTTGTACGACCCCATAGTACCTGTAGCATCCTTGAAATACTGCACAAATAAATGGGACTCCTAGTATTAACAAATCGAGAAACAAAAGTGCAGAGAGCATTGTGAGTTTGAGTGGAAAGCGAAAATGAGCAACCGTGTGAGTTCTAGTAAAGAAGTTAACCGACTGAAATAAAGGAGGAGCAAATGGGACATTATTTGGAGATTTGGAGATCTATTTGAGGATTGGAAAGAACGTAGAGATTTTTTACGAAATTTTTCAAGGATCGGGTGAAGCAGGGACAAACATATCCCCGCCCCATCCCCGTTACTTGGGGTTCTATTCATGACTTACGAAACTATGGTCTCAATATATTGCTACTTGGGGTTCTCATTGTAACTGTGTTAGGTTAACTAATCTAATCTCAGTATCATTTGTTCATCTCTCACTGCAGATTTGTTCATTTTTCACTGTAGAGTTTGCTGGCTTGTTTTGAAATATGGTGGTGTTGAAAATATTCGGTGGCCCTTCTGTACGAAGAATTCTCATGACAGTGTTTATTGCAAAATTATGCTAGTGTTTTCACCATTATTTGCCTTGTGCAAGTGTAAATATGCATTTAACACTGGTACTTCGATGTTTATGCTTGTAACAAACTGTTTTTTTAAATGTTTGGATCCCTGAATTCCCGCGGGAATTCCCATTTCCTATTTGGAGCGGGGATGGAGGATAAAAACAAAGCCCTGTAGGAGATCGGGGATGGGAATCGGAGACGGAGATATTATCCACCTCGATGCAACTTACCCATTCCCATTCCTGGTACTGGAACGAATCCGTGTTCGAGGCAACATAGCATTGGAATTTGTGGATGAAGGAGTAGACATGGGTTTTTTCATTATGTGGGCTTAAAGGCATATCTTGTCTCATTGATTCCCCAAAAAGGGGTAGCGAGGATGTCCGAGACGAAGGAATTAGGCCCATCAGTTTGCTCAGAGGGGTTATAAGTTGCTTTTTAAGGTTCAGGTAAAGCACCAAGATGCCCAGTCCCTGTGCTGCAAAAATAATTGTGAAGAGAGAACATAATAGCACAAAGCAGAAACCTGCCCAAATCAACCAACAAATAGCATGAAAAAGGACAAACAATAGCAAAATCCTCGATAAATAGAAATTGTCTTTTTAACTCCTCGCAAAAAAGAAAAGAAAAAAATTCAAAACTTAGAATTCCAAGCATAAACTTCATTGTCGCCACCGCCGGTCCAGCACCCAATTACGGGAGCAACAACCAGGAAGCAACGACAAAAAACTGTCACGAAAAAAGAAACAAACTAGATCAACTAAATAACTTAGAATAGAAACAGCAAAAACCAGGTCTTTTCTGTGATAGCAATTGATCGAACTCCAACCAGACTCCATGCTTCACTTCTTCTTGGCAGCAGACTTTGTGACCTTAGCACCCGATGGATCCTTCTTCTCCACACTCTTGATAACACCAACAGCAACTGTCTGGCGCATGTCCCTAACAGCAAACCTTCCCAAAGGTGGGTACTCAGAGAATGTCTCGACAACCATAGGCTTGGTCGGAATCATCTTCACCATACCGGCATCTCCATTCTTCAAGAACTTGGGTTCCTTCTCAATCTCCTTGCCAGATCGTCGGTCAATCTTGGTCAAGATCTCAGAAAACTTGACAGCGATGTGGGAAGTGTGGCAGTCAAGAACTGGGGCATACCCATTTCCAATTTGACCTGGATGATTCATGATAATAACCTGAAACAAGAAATTAGACATATCTTAGAAATTGTATTTGACTACTATCACAATATGTTTCTACTTGTGCCAGCCATTCCAGTATTTTTATGCCATTTGTTGGCAACAAACATTTAGACATTAACAGTAAAAGGGAGACATCAATGGCATGTATATCTCCTTCAACACAACATGAAGATGAAAACTACAATACTCCTATGTCCACTCATAGATAAACAGTAGTAAATTCCTTCATCAAGCAGAGTTTTTCCAAATTCTAAGTCACCACTCATTCTAAACTATGTCCACTCATAGACAATACATGTTTCTTAGCATTGCAACCATATGCAGGTCATCATTTTCTAGAGCTTAATCTTTATTAGGCATTAGCTTAGACAGTAGAAAAGCACTACTTCCTATTCAGCCCAAGATGAACCAGGATAATTACCTGAGACGTGAAATTTGCTGCCTCTCTTGCTGGATCATCCTTAGAGTTTGATGCAACGAACCCACGCTTGAGATCCTTCACAGCAACATTCTTCACATTGAACCCTACATTGTCACCAGGTAAGGCCTCCTGCAAAGCTTCGTGGTGCATTTCGACAGACTTGACTTCAGTGGTCAACCCTGTGGGCCCAAAGGTGACAACCATTCCAGGCTTGACAACACCAGTCTCAACCCGCCCAACCGGGACAGTTCCAATGCCACCAATCTTGTAGACGTCCTGAAGGGGAAGGCGGAGGGGCTTGTCCGATGGCCTCTTGGGCTCTGAGATCAAGTCGAGGGCCTCAAGGAGGGTGGGGCCCTTGTACCAGTCGAGGTTGGTTGACCTCTCAATCATGTTGTCACCCTCAAACCCAGAGATTGGGACAAAGGGGATTTTTTCAGGGTTGTAACCCACCTTCTTCAGGTATGAAGACACTTCCTTCACGATTTCATCATACCTTGCTTTTGAGTACTTGGGAGTGGTGGCATCCATCTGTGAAAGAAACCACAATTCACATCAATTGACAGTAAAATGAAAGACTGTTGCAAGCAAATATGCAGGAATATGGCACCAAAGAAAATGTAACCAACTTTTATTGCATTCATCGGGACTGGCGGGGCTTGAACCCGCAGCTTCCACCTTTAAAAGGTGGTGCTCTAACCAATTGAACTACAATCCCGATAGATAAATTTCAACCAGGAATCTCTTTGCGAGGGTCACCCCTCTCAATCTACCTTACACTATCTCAGAATATTCCCTTGAAAACAAGGGCCTGCAATTGCAATGGCAAGATTGAGAGGTTCCCCATCAAAGAGGAGGTTGCGACAATTGTAATACCATTAGTAATTGTTAGCATCACAGACCAAATAAACTGAAAGCCGAATATATGTTAATAACGCTGACCTTGTTACAGCAGCAAATCATTTGCTTCACACCAAGGGTGAAAGCAAGAAGAGCATGCTCACGGGTCTGGCCATCCTTAGAGATACCAGCTTCAAAACCACCAGTGGTGGAATCAATGATGAGAACAGCACAGTCAGCCTGTGACGTTCCAGTAATCATGTTCTTGATAAAGTCACGATGACCAGGAGCATCAATGACCGTGCAGTAGTACTTGGTGGTCTCAAATTTCCACAGAGCAATATCAATGGTGATACCACGTTCACGCTCAGCCTTGAGCTTGTCCAACACCCATGCGTACTTGAATGACCTCTTGTTCATTTCAGCAGCTTCCTTCTCGAACCTCTCAATCACACGCTTGTCAATACCTCCAAGCTTGTAAATGAGATGCCCAGTTGTGGTCGACTTGCCAGAGTCGACATGGCCAATGACAACAATGTTAATATGAAACTTTTCCTTACCCATTTTCAACCACAAAAGTCAAGCTGCAAGAGCAAGATAGAAAGGGTAAGAGATTCATATTACAATTACGTAAACAACATCTGTTCCACCTACCCACTTAAAACAATTGAGGCATAAAATGAAATGTCTAAAGAGACCAGTAACAAATTCAGAATATACATGGATAACTGAGAGATTGGACTAAGGGGCAGAGAAGATGGTAATCTTTCGGTAGACAAATCAAATACAAGATCACTGCAACAATTCTTTTCAACTACAGAGCAAACACCAAAACAAATATCTAGAGACGCCCACCAAGAAATAAAATATTGATTATTTTAAACTGGCACAGAGGGAAAACAACTAAACATGAGAATTAGACAACTTGAAAGGGAAAAAACACTAATAGGAAAAGTTATTTTTTATTTCAATAGTAAGCTCGTATGATTGGTACATTGACCTGGCATATATTTCTAACTTCAAGAAAACTTGTAGCCTGCCACACAGTATCAATCCCAATAACAGGATGGGAGAAGCAATCACACAGCAAAAATCAATTGGAAAACAAATAAACCTATGCAACAAACATAGTACTCATTTCTGCTATGGTTGAAATACAATACGATGGACTGATAATTTATAATTGAAGATCTATGCAGAAAATATGGATAAAACACCTTCACCGCAACAGATACAATTTATAGTAGAGGCTACGCAGAAAATATGGATAAAAAACCTTCACCGCAGCAGATACAATTCAAGAGCTATAGATTGATTCGATAGCAAAGAGTATACACTAATACACCAGATAATTAACTATTTTGAAAAACAAATTACAAAAGGTGTAATCCGGGAAGTAAATAATAATCTAAAACGGGATTTCAATTTCCTTGTTTATCTTCCGAATTTCCAAAGGTTTTATCTATTTCAAAAGTTTAACAATGAAACTATATATAGATCTCCTTTGCGGCTAACTACAAATATGTCAAAGCTCTATTTCCCTAGTATCCAACCAGTACATATGAGATACAAAGATGAGATCTGAAGCATCTCTAAAACAACAAAATCAAACCAACTACACATGCTCACAGCATCAAATTTCATCTCAACCCATCTGTATACTGTTATCCCAATTCAAGTCCTATCATCAAAAGGAGAAAAGGAAAACAGATCTACCAATCTCAGAAACAGATCAGATCGAAAACAAAAACCAAAACTAATCGTCACCATTAAAGCATCGCACAATTCAACACAGACAACAGCTCGTTCGCATAAATATACGACTGGTAATTAAAGAAGACTTGAGGAATCGATATACCTCGCAGGAAGACACTTCGTGAAGGAGGCGGAGAGAACCTTAGCTGCTCAGAGAGACGCTAGAGTGAAGCGGAGAGAGAGAGGAACGGAAGAGAGAGAGTGAGCAAGTAGGGTTTGCGAGGGTGAGACGCATTTTATAGCCAACGTGACTTGTAGAAATTCTAGGGTTTCGTATGGTATGCCGTGGTGTTAATTTACTGGAACATCCCTGTGTTAAGTTCGCAATCACAATTTGGTCCTGCCAAAGCCTGAACTGGGCCCCACCGGCCAAGGACTTTCCAAAGAACAACGCCGACCGGTCTGAGGGTTACAGTGCCCGATTGGCATTTTTTAAATGGGATCAGTTATGAAATTTACAAATCAAAAAATATTTTTTAAAAAGTACTAAGGTATTTAGTTTTTAAAAAAAAATAAGGCAAGTATTCGACACCATAATAACCAAAAAAAAATGTATACTTATTCTATTTATTTAAAATTTACTACTTAAAAATATCACTTTTCTCGCATTTTTTGCAGAAAAAAATAATCATTTATCTTACAGTAAGATTCATTCCAGATATCATAGCTTATTTATTTAGGCTTTATTGCGATGTAATTGATAAACCAGATATTATGGCTTATTTATTTAGGCTTTATTGCGATATAATTGATCAAAGATAAGTTTTCATCAATAGTTTACGCATTCATTCACCCGTGACTTTCTTGTTTCTTCCAATAAAACATCATTCACAAAAAGCCTGGATTTTGATTCTTTATACAAATTATGACAAATATACTATTGCTTAGTATAAAATTTAACTCACAAACTCTGCCCATTTGGTAAAATGAGTTTTTCCATAAAAGTTGAGTTTAACTTGTTTACTAAAGCCTAGGAGTAGTTGCTAGAAGCCAAATTTCACTCACATACTCCTTTTGCTTTTAAGTGCTAAAGCTTTTGGCAAATGGGAAACTACATCATTGTTTCCCATTTGATAAAATGAGTATTTCCATAAATATTGAGTTTAACTTGCTTGCTAAAATCGTTTTTGTTTCTCATTAGCTAAAAACTAGTTGGTAAAAGTTAATTTTCTCTCACATACTCTTTTTGCTTTTACCAAATGAAAGTTGGGAGTGCTCGGATTTTAGCGTGCTATATATTGATATGCTTAGTGTTTTTTGAACTCCAGCTCCATAAAAATTTGACAAGCCGAGTTATCTTAGAA
The DNA here is from genome assembly GCA_020921065.1 of Vaccinium darrowii. Taxonomy (NCBI): domain Eukaryota; kingdom Viridiplantae; phylum Streptophyta; class Magnoliopsida; order Ericales; family Ericaceae; genus Vaccinium; species Vaccinium darrowii. The sequence goes on from CM037153.1 coordinate 10,394,467, forward strand.
TTGGATCTAGCTTGCTCACCAACCAAAGACAAGTAACCAAATATCATACAATTAGTTCAAGGTAAGTTGAAGGCCGCGAAAAGAAAAAAAAAAAAAAATATATATATATATATATATATATATATATATATATATATATATATATATATATATATATATTATGAAGAGAATGATTAGACAATGAGACAGCAATTGAGACAGTGAGACTCGATTCTGCACAAAATTTAGACAATTTTCTCTTAAACATATAAAAAAAAGTACAAAATAAATAATAATTTATGCATACACGTATAAATTTGATAACGGATCTAATGAAAAATATTACCTACAATAATTTTCTGTCCCAGACTCACGAGTTTAATCAAGCAGAATATTCATAGTCCACTTATTAAACGAACGCAAAAGTAAGGCTTGCATATATGTTTTTAAGAATCTACTTGCATTTGGCTTGACTTTTGACAAATCAAACCCTAACTAGGTTGAGTATCAAATAAGCCTATATAATCCAAAGGATTTCTTTGGGTCTTTATACAAGTTATTTTGTTTTTTGTTAGCTTTAAATCAAATTTTCCGTGAATTATTGGCATGTCTCGACAAGAGAAATCTAAAAGTAAGACATACGATTGAACTTCTAAAAAGTACTCTCAGCACAACAATAATAAAAAAAATAGGCAGAATTTCTAAATTATCTTTGTCTTTAGATTTTTTTTACTCGGTTCATTATGAGTAAAAATTTATTTGATTCCTCAAGAAACAATAATTCAACAAAAATTGGCGCAAAGGTACAAATTCGATTTTTTTTTAAATTAAAAATAATGATTTAGATTTATTTTTTTAACTGAAATAATGATTTAGATTAGTAAACGGATTTTTCCACCTTATCTTTCACCGAAGAAATTACATATAAAAAGTTACACTGGAAAAAGCTTAAGAAAAAACAGTGCATTTATTTGGGGGAAAAAAAAGAGAGATAGTGTATAGAAATCATTACACTTTTAGGCAAACAAAAAAGGCGTGCGGAATCATTACGTTAGAGCATCAGCAACAGGTTGGGGAAAATAAGCCATTTTAGCCAACCAAAACATGAAAAAATTGGCTGCAGCAGATTGGTTAAACTCTAAGCCATTTCCCATTTGTGAACGATGCTAGGCTAAAAATACCGAAGCACTATTCACCAGCCATCAAATTTTAATTATTTCCTCTCTCTCTCTCTCTCTCTCTCTCTCTCTCTACGGCCACAGCCGAGATGAACGACAGCGATGGAGGTTCCAATCAACGATGAGGGACGGCGGCAGCGATGAATGTTTCAATCGACGGTGAGGGACGACGATGAACGACGGCGAGGGACGGCGACGAGACTTTAGATCGACGAAGACAGATCGATGGAGACACAGATTGACGAAGAGCTGTTGATGACGGCGACACAGATAGGTATGGAGGCGATGAATGACGATGAGGGACGACGATAATGAAGATCGCGGCGAGGTAAGGATGAGCAGTGTAAAGGGCGACGACGAAGGTAGATGACGATGAACAATGTCGTCGTGTGTGTGTATATATATATAGAAAAATATATATATTAATAAAAATATAGGTAAAGTGGATAGATTGTTGGAGTGTTGAGAGTGACAGGTTAACTATATGCACTTTACACCATTTTTTTTGCCAAAATTTTACCCTACCTGTTGTATTTGATCTTATTAGGCAAAAACACCCCTAAAATTCAGTCAGAACCGTACAAGTTAACCTTTTTTTTTTTTTTTTCATTAACTTGCTACTTAACTTTTTTGACAATCTACTTTCTGACTAATGCACTCTAAAATTTGTCTTTCAGAGTGAAAAAATACACACAACACAAGTACTAAAAGGTAAATTTGAAAATGTAATTATTTAGAATTATTATTAATTAAGTAAATAAATTATAAACGTACTATTTTTTTGAATAAAGTCAAGGATTTCATTATAAACGCCATCCGGCAACGATTACATTCAAATACAGGAGTGAAACCAAAACCACTAACAGTTAACACGAGCACGGCCTTCGCTCGGCTTACAAAGCCACTAGCTCTTAGACACACCTGCCGAAGCAGACCCAACACCTACGGGATGGAATGATGAATCCTATCAAAATGTTAGCAGTAGAGAACCAACGGGTACCCGGCTCAAACCCTAAAACGATACAGCGCAAATGTAATCAAAAGCGTGCTTACGATCCAGGGACTATGGAATCCACAAAATGCTTCACGCCGTCAAGCAACTGGCAGTGGAGATTTCCACCAAACAGCTATCCCCATGCCACCGTTGATGGACATAAATGCAAGAGAGCCTCCGCTGTCACGCGAGGTTTTGGACGCGGGTATGCCTCATTGGGCATAGGTGGCCCCGCACGTCCACGGCAGCCATGGGTTCCATCCCCAGATCAAGCAACAGAACCCACAAACACCCAACAAAATAAAACTAAGCAAACTTAGAAACAAACTAACAAAAAACAAACTGGTCCAAGCTAGAAAACAAGTAACCCGAGTTACCCATTGCTGAGTCGCACCGAGTCGCCTGAGATAAACCAAGCCAGGACGAATCACACCTCCGGGAGAACCACTCAGTAGACGCCAAAACCGCCGCCTGCGGATTTGGATCTTTATTCACCGGAGGGGCCCGGGCCACTTTAGTTCACCAAGCCGTTAGACAGAAACCCAGCCGGAGCAAGGAAAGGGAACAGGCGTGAAGGTTAGAGGGTAAAGAAGGCTGAGAGGCGAGGTGGAGGAGGTCGGGAGGGAGTGGATCTGGGTAGTGGATGGGTTTCAAGGGCGGGGAGGTGAAGGAGAGTGGCGGGGAGCCGGGGATGGGGGGAGGTGGGGCCGTGAGGCGGCTGCCCCACCTCCCCAGGTGTTTACATATAAAATTAACAAATCCAATAATCGATTGACACGTAATTGAAAATGCCAAACGTTGGCAATTACCTGTTGATAAAGACACACTGGATTAAAGGAATATAAATGGTTCAATACGATGTCGTATTATGGTCAAAGATGAAAAGCAGTTATTGGCAGTTGCAAGCCATTACTGACGTGAAGGGTGGTTTCGAAGCCATGATATTAACTTCTAAACATATAAACTCCACGTGTGAACTTGGGAAACAAAGCAAATTGGCAGTTATAACACATGGAGTACTTATCAAGAGGCAGTTATTCACCTTAACGTACAAATCATTCGAGTTTGTTTAAATAAACTGCACAGATTCAAAATCAGAGCTTCTGGAGGAAGAATTAGAAGGATTCAAATTCAGACGTGGAGAAGGACACAACTGCCAACATGAAAAGTGGAAGTTGGAATTCGAAGCAAGCCAATGTTCAAATTCATTGAGCGGGAAGTTCAAATTGCAAGCAGCGTCTATAAATAGAAGAAATTGAAGAGTGAAAAAGCCCCCGGACAAATCTTCAACAAACAGCTATCAAAAAACTGATGCTTGGTTTGTTCATTGGCAAAGTAGTTTAGGAATTCGAACGCAGTTCGAAGTAGTTTTAGGATCTCGAACTCAGTTCGAAGTGGTTTAGGAAGTAGGTTAGGAAGTAGTTTAGGATTAATCTCGATTGTTCCCGTAACAATCACCAGTTTGAAGTTCTTGTATCTGAAGTTGGAGACAATTTCGAAGTAAGTTTACCTTTGATTCATTGATCGAAGTATCTTGTTTCTTTTTGTTCTTCGATTTCCTAAGTTTGTTGGTTTCATTTCTTCACTTGTTGAAAAAATCCTCTTAATTGAGGTAATTGAACCAATAAAACACAATCGCCTGATTAGATTTGGTTTTTTCAAAGTTAATCTGAGGGAGGAGATAGAAACTCTCTCTGGCACGCTCGCACATAATCATTTTCCATTGCAAAGAAGTAAAAGAACCAAACACCAGGGGATCGGTCAGAGAGGTGAGAGGGGAAGGTGAATTAAAGAAGTGAAAGAGGGGGATGATGGTGGTTGAGGGAGGGAGGATGGGTGGCGGCTGTGGAGGCTAGTAAAAGTAGGGATAAACCCTAAGTGGCTCTCACTTTAGAGAGAGAAACTCCCACTAGAGGAAAAATGAACGCACCCCTATAAACGTACTATACTAGTATGATTTATAGTACTATTTTACTTTCTTGTTCTTGGTACTTCGTAAATTCATGGAATTGGGGTGTCTGTACTAACCAAATTCACTATACATGTGTAGTAAGCAGTCACGCTCGTCGGTTGAGCAATCATTGATCCGGATTAAATAAGATTATCTTATACGTAAATTATTCCAAATTAAGCTAATTCAAACCGTTGATTGTCAAATTGATGATCGTGATTGACGAGCAGAATTGCTCACTATACACACGGTTGTGAGTTTGCTCACTACAGGTTATTTTACTTCCACCGTACATAATTAAGAGTCCTTCCCCAACTTGTGCTTGTCTCATCGACAAGGCAAGGAATCCCTCAATACAGATTACTATAAAACACCATCGAACAGACTTCTCACCTCTGGTTGGACTCTCTGCAATTCAATCTAGAGAGAGAGAGAGAGAAGATCCATCGATCGATCGATCGATCAATGGCGGGGGTATCACTCAAGTGCGGTGACTGTGGGACCCTCCTGAGATCGGTGGAGGAAGCTCAAGAGCACGCCGAGCTCACCAAACACTCCAACTTCTCCGAATCCACCGAGGCCGTCCTCAACCTCATCTGCACCTCCTGCGGCAAGCCCTGCCGCTCCAAAACCGTAACTCCAACGCCCTGTTTTCATATATACATATATGCCTGTGCAAATCATGTTATCCAAAAGATGGAAAGAGTAGAATTTTGAATTGAGATTGATCTGTATTGAATTTTGTGATATGAGAGTCAAAAAAGAGGGGAGAAGAAAATTTTTGTGGTAGTATTTATTTATTTTTGAGGTAGTTGAAGGGATCGGAACTAATGATCCAGTTTCAAAATTGACTGTCGCACAGAAAAAGGTGTTCCGTTTATTGTACTAATACAGTAGGAATAGATATTTATATGTGAAGTTACACTTAGGTAGTTTTGATTTCAGGATTTTCATGAACATGAATGGTAAAGTTGCCTCTTTTCTTTAATAGTTTTCAGTTTTTAGGTGAATTTGGTGGTTATCGACTAAATACAGTACCGTAGCAGGTAATAAATTATTGTTCGAATCTCACCGTCTAATGGATAATCAAGATGGTCATCTCAATGGGCAGTGGTTTAGATAAGTAATGCTGAAAATTTAGAACTTCAATGCGTGTTTTGTATATTTCTATGTACTTCCCCACCCACTACACACATACCCATAAGTTTATGTAATTGTGATTCGGGATTTTCATGAAGGCATGAATATAAAGTTTCTAATTGGTTAAGATTTTAGATGCATTGGTGGTTAAGAATGTTATTTTGTTGTTCTGTGTCTTGGGTTGTTTAGGAGAGTGAATTGCACACAAAGAGAACTGGGCACACTGAGTTTACAGACAGGACTTTGGAGGCGGTGAAGCCGATAAGCTTGGAGGTTCAGAAGGGGGATGTGGAGATGGAGGAGGCTGATGGTGCAAGTAGTAGTAGTCAACCTGAAGGTATTTTCGTGTGTGTCAATGTGCCTTGTGTTTTGTAGTTGGCAATGTGATCACCTGTATTATAGGATTAATTTTGTTTTCTAAGGCTATGTTTGAGTTGTCTACAAATGCTAAATTTTTTTCTGGGTCTTTTGTTTTTCGCTAATTTTCCCCAATCTTTTGGTTTTATATTTTTAATTTGTCTGAGTGCTCTCGTGGAGACAAGCAGAGAAGTAAAATAATGTGACCTGAAAAACGTTCTATAAAAGTATGAAAGCCAATTCAGTAGGAAATTTTGTTCCTCAGTAAAGCATTTTCAAACTCAGTTCATTTTTTTCTTTTACTTTTCCAATTGCCCTTGTCAAAACATAGCATGTAATACTGCTTTGTGTGTATTGTGTCTAGAAGAAGCCTCAAGTTTTATTCAAATTTGTTTTGATCCCTTGTTTAGAAATTTAGGCATGTTAAAACTATTGAGATTGAATTTGTAATGTTGCAGCCATAACCATTTGTGTCAGAATCAGTCAAAGGATGTTTACGAAGGTTTGCAGGCCCAAGTTTGGATTATTTCAGTGCCCTACTTATGGGTATTTTCACCAAATAATACACCAATCAACGAAGAAGCAGAGTGGAAAGTGGAAAAAATATAGTCACATACAAAGAAGTTATGAATGTTCATCTAAAGTAGAGTTGACGCCAAATATGAAATTCTGCTAAAGAATTGGTTACCATAAATTGATGGGAGTCATTCCACTAGATAGCAAATACCTTTTCGTAGTTGAAAAGAAGAAAACCATCAAGTAGTTTCCAAAGAAACTCCTTATCAATGGCCAATCACAATATCTGGATTAATGAATTGTGAGTGTTGGGGTAGACAGCATTCTAAGTCATAGCGTTTACTTTGTTGGAGTCTCCAGTTTATAAAGTGTACTATTGTGTGTTATCTATTTACTTCTTGGGGTAAGAAACCATGGTATTGTTTAGGTCAAAGAATGAGTGCAATGTACAAAAACGGAAAATTGAATTTTTTCCGAAGCATAAGGCTACCAAGACATATAAAGAATCTATTCAATTGTTAGTTTCGAATACATTTTTGAATTTATTTCATATTAGCTTAAGCTTATGAAAAATTGGTCGACATTGTATTAGAGGTGATCTGTTCTATGAGGTCCTATCTTCAAGTCTAGCCACCCTGATATCTCTATGCTCTAGCACTCTATTTTTTCTATGTTCTCTCACCTTGTTCAGTTCATTCTATTTGTCGCACGTCAGGGTGAATGTTACCTTGGTAAATAGTTTTGGGCCTAGTCCCTACTAACTAATGGTAAAAATCAATCCAGTCCAATATCTTCCGTACCCTTTAATAGATGCTCAAGGAGGTGTAGAAGTATCCCCTTAATGGGAGGGTAAAACTGATGGCTTGTGGTTACTATTTGTTGTGAAGCATTATTCTGGATTTGTTGGATTCGGTGGAAGGTGCACACAGTTAGCTAACTATATTCCACTTGTTCTATATTTAGAGATGGTTGTTCCTGAAGTTGACCAGAAGCTGCTTGAGGAACTTGAAGGAATGGGATTTCCAAAAGCAAAGGCGACCAGGGCACTTCATTTCTCGGGTGAGGGCATTGGAAATATATGTTTAAATTGTGCATCATACTCCCTTAATGCAGATCATGTTATATTAACTTACGTGCCACGAATAATCCATCTTGTATACACTTCATGCTTCTGGGACCATAGGCAGCGGAAGTCACAATTCCTTTCACGATCTTCTTTGATGGGCAACCCTAATTATTTTCCTTACTGTAGCTGCTATTTCTTTTTCAGTTTCTTTCCCACTGTTACCAGTTGAGTTCTACCACACTTGATCTCTTTCGGGAGAGTATTTGTTTGTGGAAAAGTTTTATACATGTCAAATAACATGACTGAAGGATGAATAATATTTATGCAGTTACATAAAAGTAAATGCGAATACAAGAAGAATGATTAAAGCTAACAACCATGTTATACTACCTACTCAGTCATAAGAAAGATGAAAGACAAACTAGTCGAAATTATAGTTCGTGGTATTTTTATAGTGCAGTATATCATACCATATTAGTGGAACTGCTAATGGTGTTTTGTATGTGTAAATTTTCTTGTGATAACTTGTTTCTACACCAGACATTTTCTACAATGTAGGTTTGCGAGGTCATGAGGATGGTAAATGGTTTGCCTATTTGGTTCTCTTGTGAATGTAGATTGTGGAGTGGCATGATATGTGGTTACCGTTTGGAAGATTGCCAGGATCTTTTGCCTGATTTGTTCTCTGTGTTTTATTGTATGTTTGCAAATTTAACAGGTAACGTTAGTCTTGAGGCTGCTGTGAATTGGGCTGTTGAACATGACGATGATGCAGATGTAGAGGAGATGCCAAAGGTATGGGATTCTTTAATGAATTTTTTTTTTGGCTTGACTGTTCGAAATAAGATCACAAAAGATGTCTAAGCATTTTGCTCTCTGGCATTTTGACCTACATTGACCTGAAATTTGTTCATATTTATATCATATGACTTCCCTAGATAAAATATTAATCCATGACGATGAGTTATGGAGTTGAAAAATAGCATTGATGGGAGACCTATAGAATGACTGTAAAGCGGTGGAACTCAAAGAACTGGCAGTTTTCACAAGGGGTAAAAAACCTTTGAGTCTTTTGATCCTATGTTGATTAATTCTTGTTGGGATTTTTTACCCGATTGAGGGGTAGGCTTGTAGAAGAAAGAAGCAAAAGATAAGGTCAGGGGAAGAAAGAAAGGAAAAGAGAAAATCGAGAAGTAGAATAACCATTGTTGGCACACCGCAATGGCAGTGTCACAAAGTAGTTGTGGAACTTGCTCTTGTTTTTTACCCTGAATAACAGGGGTTGTTGGTTGTTGCTCTCTTGCTAGAACGTTTTTTTGCTTTGTTCCTCTAATTTCGTGTAATTGTTTTTAGATTTTGTGGTTAAAGTGCATTGTTCTGACATTTTCTCAGTTTCCTTTGATCTTGCCCAATTTCTCACTTGAATGATATGCGAGAACCGTTTTAAGTGCATATATGGTAGTTCTGACACATTGGAAACAATACTTGCTTGTTGGGTAGTATGCTGCTAGTTACCCTTCAAGCAAGTCTCTCCACTTCTTTGATCCCAGGCCTCTTAGATTTTTGCTTGTTGCTGACACAAAGTAAAATTACTTCTTGAAGATTTGACTATCTCGCTTGCTTGATTTTGCCCAGGTACCTGTCAACAGAAAACCTGAGGCTCCTTCTCTTACTCCTGAAGAAGTGAAGATCAAAGCCCAAGAACTAAGGTAACACTTATTTCGTCCTTACAAGTATAGTTGTTAATGTCATTTCTACGCAGTCTGCTATCACTGTGATCGTCTTCCGATGCAAAGTTTTTGTATGTTCTGTCCCCTTATGCCTTAGTTTCTATCATTCTTTTTATGAACTACTTATTTTCCATTATTCTTTCTTGGAATGAAGGTACTTCTCTGGCTTCTTCTTCTTAAAGATGCTTTTTCTTCTTTTTGTGAGTTAGAAGCTCTTTTTTGTATTGATTGTTAAATTTCAAAATTTAGTAACCCAAAACTGTCAAAATATTGGATCCAAATGCATGTGGAGGTTTGGAAACTAACCATTCTTAAATGCTATCGAATTGCCATTTATTTTCTTTCAAAAGCTCTAGAAGTGTACTATAGATATTGCAACCTTTTCGGTTTTGGAAATTCTATTATTGGGTGGAAGAGAATGTGCTGGGTGCTGTTGGATGATATCAAGCTATAGAAACTGGTGTTCCCGTATGTGTTTTATATAGAAGTTCACACTCAAAATGCCAGAACCTATGAAGTACACAGCCGGCATGTTCAAATCTCTTATGAGCTGCACAAAAGATGAAATAGAAAAAAGGATAGAGCCTTCTAATTTTAAACTCAAATTGTGGTGTATCCCTCCTCTACATGTGTTGTTTTTGTGTGTGCATGCTCGCCCATGCTTACATTACATGAACTTGATTCGGCCGTAACTCCGGCAAAGGTGTCTGTTTGGCATATAAAAATATTTAGGTAATGGTATCGGAGACTTGGGGTTGATACTGCCGTAGGGATGGTTGGTGGTTATAAGAAGGGACTGGGTGGTTGTCCAATTCTGGACTCATACGCATATGCTTTGTGTTTCTATCATTTGCATAGTTAGTCAACATGTGCATGTTTTTCCAGTAATTCTGATTTTATCTATTTCCTTAGGTGATCGTATTATTCGGTACAAAAAATCATGTGGCTTTTCGTTTTGCGATTGTTGTACTAAACAAAATTCATGAATCACTTCCAGCGCTTTTCACTATTAAGTCTGCCTCCATTGTATTCTATTTACAGTTATAGTTTTGTTTGAATTGTTCTTGCTCACTTTGTAATGATGTTATTTAATTTATTGATCCTTTAGGGAGAGGGCACGGAAGAAGAAAGAAGAGGAAGAGAAGCGAATGGAAAGAGAGAGAGAGAAGGTGCATCTTAGTTTATACTTTGACTTTCCATATTGTCAACTTGACTTTGCATTTAGTAGCACTCTTTTCCAACAATGGTGCTTCATGTCATTAGTATTGCTAAAGTTACAATGAAATCCCTGTGGCACTTTATGAGAAATACAGGACGGCCACTTTTTAAAAAATGGAATTGAAACCACTTAGGATTGTTGGTTGACGATGTGCACAACTGTGAATCATTCCAAAGAATTTCTTGATTGTTCGAGTTTATTTATGGCGCGAAATAACTCTCTGATTCAAATGCCAATGGATGTAGAAAGTTTGTAACTTCTGCAAATGTGGTTGTGTTAAAATTAAGTAAAGGTAGCTGTTGCTACAGAAAATGTTTTCTATCTCATTGAAAATTTTTGAATTGATAGATAGTTCTTTTTTAGCTGCTTCTGAATCCTTTTCTCATCTTACAATATACCTTCCACGGGATTTACATTTTCTGATTTTTTGAGCCACTCTATGATTTTCCACTGAGGACACATGCTCTTAATTTTTGCGCAAATCTCAAAGACCTGTGGCGAAATGATATATCTTTTGTCTTAATTGCCTGTAGAGCATGATCGTTCTGCAGTGGAAAGGTTTTGTGTTGGGATCTTCTAATGTGAGGCTTTTAATAGACATCTCCTTACAACTTGAGTTCTAGATAGCTTGCGTGTCCAAAAAACTGATTACCATAATTTATATCCAACCTAAATAATTTCCGTTTCTAGCTTTTAACCTTCTTTTAATGTGTCTGGACCCTAAACAACCCCACACTGACCGTAAAAGGATGGTGGTAAGACTGTGTAGCTGTTTAGTTCAAATTTCAATCATTCACAGGAAATGCACGATACCCTGTGTAACAGGAAATTTGGCTATGAAGTGTTGAAAAGCTACTTATAGATGTTTTCTTTATCTGTCCTACATGCCAATGCCTGTGCAGGAAATGTGACGCATGATTCTGCATTACTGATCTTATCTGACCAATTTAATTCCACTTGCAATGTGTTCCAATGTCATGGTTTATTTATCTGCTTCAGGAGAGGATTCGGGTGAGTAAGGAACTTCTTGAAGCCAAGCGAATTGAGGAAGAAAATGAAAGAAAACGGTGCACCTTTATCCGTGTCATTTGTTTATCTTCTTTTATGGTTTCACATGCAATTGTTGTATTCTCGTGTCAGAAAACATTGTTTTCTACTCTCACAGAATGGTGGCCTTCCGGAAAGCTGAAAAAGAGGAGGAAAGAAGAGCGAGAGAAAAAATTCGACAAAAACTGGAAGAAGATAAGGTCCTGATGATTTTCTAGCTTTCTTTTGAATTCACCTTTTCTGATAATTATTGCTCACAGTTGGTATTGCTGCATTTCTTGAGCTATTCGTGGCGCAATAAGAATTGTTGCATGATTGACAATAATGAGCCCTCAATGTTGACCAATTTAGCATAGTATACCAGTGTATGGACTTAGTTTTTCAGACTTCAAAGTTTCAAGAACCATTTTTGTAGTGACACTTTAATTTTCACATAATGAGCATTAACAAGAAGTTATAATCAACTACTAGTAACTTGGAAATGAGCTGTAAAAGGAAACAGTGCAGGCCGACCAAATTGTGGATATGGTTGAAAAGAGAGTTTTTACTATGTGACGTATATGTAGGAACTGGACTAAGGAGAAGTCCCAAATATTTGATAAGCAAGAGGGTGAACGTAGGAACATGCGGACAATGATCATAAATGTGAGAGAAATGGTTTTGTATGGGACCTATGGGTTAGTGGACATAGAAGGGAGAAGAAGGAGGTGATTCTAAATTTTCTAGAAGATTCCTTGCATCCTACCACCTTCCCTTTTCGAGAGGTTCGCAAATGGTTGTATGAGGACATTTGTGCAAATGGTTGTATGAGGACATTTGTGGCAATGTGCTGGTGTATGTGAAAGTGGATTGCATTCAGTCTTTGAAAACAAGAGAGGAAAATGAAACTGGAGCATTAGGGTCAAGCTGTACTGGTTGCTTAGTCAATCTTACTGTCAAGATGGCAAACATTTACCAGAAAGTTTCATGGTCATGTTGGACACATGAATGTGCCATGCATTCAAACATCCCTTGTTTTTCTGTAATTCCTTGTAGAATCAGATATTCTTGGGAACCTGGGGAGGCACGCTTCCATCATTTATATACATTCAAGAAAATAACTGAGGATTCAACAACTAAATAAATGTGGTTGTATAGTTGTTAATTCCTCTTCCCTTAAACTTATGGAGCTTTCCAAAATGGATTATAGGATTTTTGTGCACACTTCTCCCCTATGTATAGAGCTCAAACACTTCTTTCTGGCCACTTTTGAACGGACACAATATCCTTAAAGGCGTCCTTCCCCATCCACACCATACTCTCTTCTTGCTTCCTAATTTTTCCTGCCACCTCCGTCAGCCACCTCTGCCACCGCCAAAACGCTCTTCCCATTCCACTTGCCACCACTAAACCACTCCTCTCCATGCCAACATGCTGCCACACCAATCCCCCGCCCCCTCTGCTATCGCCACAGCTCACTGCCCTCAACCCGTTATGTTGTTCTAACTCACCAATCCCAGCCAAATTGCGCAGACAAAACCATTCCCCACCTCCCTCCTTTTGTTCCTTGAAGTTAATAAAATGACTCCAAATTCCAAGTAAGTGATGGGCAGACCTGGCGCAGCGTTAAAGCTGCCCCATTGTGGCCTGTAGGTCATGGGTTTGATTCTCAGAAACAGCCGCTCTGCTTGTAGGGTTAAGACTGCGTACATCAACCTTTCCCAAACTTCGCATAAATGGGAGCTTCGTGCACTGTGTACGCCCTAGTGAAAAGTTTTAGTTAAGAAGGCCTGAAATATCCAATCCTTTCTTAAAGCTGCTTCATAACCAATAATTAGTTATTTACCATTTTTTCTCAAACAAGATAGACATATTTTGCAGGCGGAACGAAGGCGAAAGCTTGGATTGCCACCAGAAGACCCTGATTCTTCAAAACCTCCCCCACCTGTTGTGGAGGAAAAGAAGGTTTGAATTCATCTGATTGAGTTTGTCAATATGGTTGGCTAGTAAACAGTAGAGATAGAAAGATTGTGTTTTTATGAGCGTGCCTTCTTGCAGAGCTCATTGCCAGTGAGACCTGCTACAAAGGCAGACCAAATGAGAGACTGTCTAAGATCTCTCAAGCAGAACCATAAGGTAATTATTGACAACTCCATGTACTCGCATAATTTGTTCGTTTTCTAAAGATAAGGATATGTTGAAAATTGAGTGATTTTGTTGCTTCTGTGTTAATTTCACATCGCCTTGCTCTGACCATATTCAAAAAGAAAATTATTTCATGAATTACAGAAGCCTAAATGAAGGAAAAAAGAATGACTTACCAAAAGATAAGGAAAATCAACTGTTAAAAATCAGCTGTAAGATGTGTCTGTACTCTTTTGGAAGGTGAGAAACAGATGTTAAATCAGCTGTAGCCTGTAAGATATACATGGCTTGCAAGAAAGTTTTATAGTTTTGAAAGAGTCTTCAGCATTCCTTCTTGCTAATGGGCCTATCAGTGGCCCATCCTTGAATACCTTTAATTATGATTTAATGTGGTTTAGGGGGAAAAAAAAAACGTTTTGCATCCTTTACCAAGTTCAGAATGCTAATACAGTTGTAGGATGCCAATTCCTTTGTCACTTGAACTGGAACTGCTTTAATTTGGAAGATTTCATATTTTCAATATGCGTTACCTAACTTTTCATTGGTTTGCTGTGGTTCTTAGGATGACGAGGCTAAAGTGAAGACGGCATTTAATACTCTCCTAACTTATTTGAAGAATGCTGCAACGAATCCCAATGAAGAGAAATTCCGAAAAATTAGACTTACTAATGCCACATTTCAGGTAAGTACTTCCATTGAAGCCTGTAAAGAAATATTGTCCCACATTGCTTGGGGAAGGAATGGGTGATCACTTAATATAATGTTGGGCCTCTCCACTCATTGCCAATTGGTTTTGAGATGGATATAAAATTTCCACATGGTATCAGAATGGGCCCCATTCCACCCCACATTTAAAAATTTCTCAATCCGCTCCCCATGATGACAGATCCAGCAAAAGAAGGTTGCACAATGATAGGACCCAAAAAGTGGTCACACGTGACAGACCTTAAATGCGGCTGCACGTGAGGTGGATGTTAAGAAATATTGTCCCACATTGCTTGGGGAAGGAATGAGTGATCACTTAATATAATGTTGGGCATCACTTAATATAATGTTGGGCCTCTCCACTCAATGCCAATTGGTTTTGAGATAGATATAAAGTTTCCACAAAGCCATTTGTTAGTTAGAGCACAGGAGTCCATATTGGAATTCGCAAACCATATATGGTTAACTTCTTTCATGAGAGCTGCGTCTATGTCAGGGATGGAGCTATATTATGGCCAAGCGTGACCATCGCCCCATGGACAGTTTTGGGATTTATATTTTGGGGGTGCAAAGCCTTCTGATTTTTTGATTTTGTTAATAAAATATGAAGGGTTTTGGGGCTGTGATTGATTACTTCATTGGCCAACGCCTCCCATGGTTTTAGAAATTCTTCTTCTATAGAATGGCCCCCCTAAGTAATAGAGAGATTATTCTACTTGGCCTTTGTTTTCACCAATCTAAAAGGGAGAGCCCAAACTAATTCCCGTACTATTGCAGACTAGTGTCAATTTTCAATCATAACACTTAGTAACGTGAAAGTTACTTTGCATATCCAATGAAATGTCATACAGGACGGGCTAATCATATGTACAATAAATTCCAATAATATAGCTGAAAAGGTGTACAAAACTATGGAAAAAGTAGTTCGAAATGAATATCACGTGTTTATTGGTTTTCCTGCGTTAAACCTTTTTTCCATAGTGCTTTTGTGGTCAATTATGTTCCTCTAGTGGTGTATCACCCAGTCCCTGGGGTATGTTATCGGGACTAACCACTCAGGTAGGTCAACGTAAGTTCTCGCCATGATCGCTTTTCTTGGTAGATAGAATTCCTCCGCGAATTTTCATAACTACCATACCATGCATATGCCATCGCCAAAATTGACGCACTGTTGTTGTTTTGGCTGTCTTTGTGTGTCATTTTGGTCTTCTTGTGCTTTGACAGGCTAGAGTTGGTGCACTAAAAGGCGGAATCGAGTTTCTCGAGCTGTGTGGGTTTGAGAAAATTGAAGGAGGTGAGTTCTTGTTTCTACCCCGAGACAAAGTCGATATGGCAATTCTGAGCTCAGCTGGCACCGAGTTGAATAACGCGATAAATAATCCTTTCTTCGGGGTTCTTTAAACCCTTTTTTAAGTGTAAGATTGATGAACTGTAAAGGAGACGTCCGTTCTCTTGCTTTTCACATTTGTTCGTTCTAAATAGACTGGAAAGAATTGCTGGCTTCGTTGGGATTACAAGGGCTGGGGGTTTATGTATCATTTTCATACATGGAGGGAAATGGAAGTGTCTCTCTTTAACTTATTAATAGGTGTGAGAATTTGGGTTTTCCTCAGTTCCATTTGTTCCCCTTCACGCATTCCTTTTCTCCGAGATTTCTCATCTGTTCGGAAGCGGGGATAGCGCATTGCAGCAAATGCGCACCTGCAGATCTAGACCGTCTGAAAGTGTTTTCCGGACCGTTGAAAATACCTTTAGACGGTTGAAACACTGCACTACACGGTGCAACGCATTTGCTGCACTGCAGGGTCCCAGGTTCTGTTCGTTCTTGAATTACTATGAGATGTTACCACTAAAAATGTTTTTTTTTTTGATGGTTGGTATACTCTTTTTGATTGCTTGCATTTTTCGGTACTTAATCAATTGATGTTGTGATCTTCTTCTTCTTTTTTTCCAATGGTCAAAGTGTCTGGGCCAGTTTACGCGCATCTCGACTAATCTCCTGCCGGTCCGGATAGAGACAGACCATTCACGCCAGAAATAGGGGATTCAAAAGAAATTATTTTTGTGGTCTGACTCTAAGAATCGAATCTGGTCAATTGTGTGGGAGTGTATTCAGCAACCAACCGGATTAATCCTTCGGACAGTTGGTGGCATTCTCCCTCCTCTCTCCCTCTCTCCCCCGATACATAACTAGTAGTACCAAAAAGAGAAGGTAACAAGAGAATGAAAACAAGAAGTCCGCCAAAAGAAGTTAGGGTGGACCATTGTGTTCCTCTTTGTAGAAGTCTGGCTTTCAGATTATGTACATAATTGGCTTTCTTTTTGACATATCATTGGCCCCATTATACCAACCTAACCCCATTAAGCAAAAAAGATCAAATAAAGAGGACAATAGCAATGGGTTAGAAAGACCTAGAAATTTTGAGCCACATTATTATCACCATCTAACTCTTTTGTACACATGACTTGTCTAACGAAATAAGTTACTCGAGTTGGATTTATATTTGGCTCGAATTTTGAACAGGGAAAATGCAACTTATATTGATAAGAAATCAAGTACAAGTTACACGGCTCATAGGCTACAACTAAATATTTCCATCACTTTATTTTTTACATTTTTTAAAACACCGCGAGAGATAGAGATTGTTTTTTTTAAGTAGAAAGAGTCTTTGCTAATAGTTTCACATGAGTGGTTAAACGCGATTGTTAATTTAGAGGGTATGATTGTCCATAACTTGGCTATTTAAAATTTAAATTCAAGGAAAAGTCTATTTACACTCTAATTTCTATGACCGCACTTATTATACCACATTATCATATAGACTCCATCATTTTGATTATCGGAAATGTTAAATTTACAGGCCATGTTGAAAATATTAATCACCCCGAAATTCATATTTATTTGATATACTCCCTTTGTCCCATTTTAATTGCTCCCTACGAATATATGTGCCACTTTCAAACGTTTATATCATTTTATTTGTAGTGTTTTTAAAGTTTTTGAAAATTGTGTTTTATAGAACTAATTGAGATCTATCAAATAAGATCGATATTGCATATAAAATGCATTATATATTAAAAATTATAAGAGTTTTAAAAAGGCACACATAACTGTAGGGATTAATTAAATTGGGACGGAGGGAGTAGATAAATATATATGTTCGGAACACATTCATCTTATGTGAGTTTTTTTCTCAACATAAATGTGTTATGATCATACATTTATCAATTGAACATACTATTTTTGACGTCATGGAGGCGAAAGTTTTCCGAATTTGGGTTTCCCGTAGTGAGCCAAGTCACCACATTCTCGTAATGATCTCAATTATGGACCCTCGGAAATCTTCATTTGGGATTGGAAACGTTCTTTTTTTCAAAAATGTTGTGCGCATTATGGGTGTAAAAAAATTTAATCATCGGAGATTGGTAGATACACAATTGAGATAAATTTATTTTATAGTGTATTCTCCAAATGATATTGACCATCCATATAAATCGTATCCGAACATATGACTACCAATATCCAATTAATTTATTTTTTTTATATGAATGACGTACGCAATACTTCTGAAAAATTGTACGACTCCGATGCTAAATACTCCCTCCGTCCCAAATTTATAGTCCCTTTTGGGGATTCCTTCTTAATAAAGGGACATAATCATTGTACTTTTAATAATCATTGTACATGTTTTTTCTTATTTTACCCTTCAATCATTTCAATTTCTTACTTTTTTGTTACTTTTAACTTCAAAATCTAAGGGTAAAAGAGGAAATTCATTAACAATTACAAATTTAGTTTTGAAGTGGGACAATATTTTTGGGACGACAAAAAGTGTCAATTGGGGATTATAAAATTGGGACGGAGGGAGTACAAATTATAGAAGGTCTACGATTGAGGCCTTACGGGATGCAGTGGCTATGGTCACTACGGGAAATTTGGTTTTTAATAACGTGGCATACAGGGATATGTTCCACCAAATTCCAATTTGTACCCCACCCTGTCACCCGATCATCTCTCTTGTCCACCTCTCTCTCTCTCTCTCTCTCTCTCTCCACGCTCATCGCCTATGATGGTTCCACGAGTGCGATGAAGAAGACGAACAACACTCCGCCTTCCTCATCCAGCTCTGGAAACCCTAGCCCTAGTAAATCTGAGACCTAAATCCGAGATCGAGATGGTCAAACAACGCGTCCCCGATTGGCTCAACAGCTCTCTCTGGTCCACCGCTCCTCTTCCCCCTTCCCCGCCTCCTCCCAACGGCGACGACGGCCACCGTGTTGGAAAATCTAGCTCCGCCGATTCCGCCTCTTCTTCTTCTTCTTCCTCCAAATCTGCTGGTAATAATACGACGACGATTCGGCCGGTGCCGCCTGCTGTGAGGCCGGAGCCTACGGAAGTGGAAATTAGGGATCCGTTGAGTAGTAGTAATAATACTGATAATGGAATTGGAAGCAGTGTTGAAATTAGAGATCCTACCGGTGACGACGTTTCTGTCCAAGCTCAGCTTTTACAAGAGGTTAGTGCGCGTCTACATAACTCAATTATGCATAGTAGGGCTGCAAACGAGCCCAAGGAGAATTTGACGAGCCGAGCTAGTTCAAGAGCCTGTAAATAAAATTATTATTCAAATAAGTTTCTTTTTAGAAGAATACATAAAATGAGTTTATACTTGTACATTTAATAAGATATAAAGTGTAATGAAGAATAAAATTCGCGCATTTACGAGTTCTAAAATTGTTATTACGTACTTGTAGAAATTTAAGCATATACAAGTTTTAAATTTTTCATTACGTACATGTTTAATTATGCATATGTGATGCAGTCGTGCTTAACATCTGTTTAATCTTTGTAACAGTCACCCAAAGATTAATAAAGTCCTTTTAGAGCTACAAGTTATATATGTTTATACATGTACAAGTTATACAAGTTTAAACACATCCCATGTTGTTATGCCGTTGCGCTGAGGATCCGTTTAATCTTTGTAACCGTCACCCAAAGATCAATAAATTCCTCTTTTTCTGATCGAACATAAGTTATACATATTCAAGTTTATACATTAAACTTGAATATTTCACTTTTGCGTGCCTAATCGAGCCGGATATGGCCAGGCTCGGGTTGAACTCCTTTATTAAACGAGCCTAAAATTGAGTTGTTCAGTTTGTTTACTAGATGAATCGAACTCAAACGAGCCTTTACTAAGTTGAGCCTCGATGAGTTTGTGAACTACCTGGTTCTTTTGCAGCCATAATTATATGTATCTATGTATGAAGTCTCTCAATCTGTTATCCTGTTTTTCAGTCAATTTAGTTGATTTATTTCATTTCATGTTCAACTTAGTTCATTAGTGCTTGTATTCTTCAAAGGGTCTCCCTGGATAGTTTATAGACATGCAGACACATAGACAGTGGTGGGAGTTAGGAATTTAACTCTTGGGGGTGAATGGATATGCAACCAAATTGTACGTACGAATGTGTGAAGCAGAGTATCAATTCATGCCGATGAAAAAAATGGAAAATGTCTTCTAAGAACTAGAACTCTATTACATTTCAAGGACAAGATCAGGCCTAGATCTAGGTAGGGCTCAAAGACCTCCTTATCTATCCACTTTGGATGCTTGTTTTACATTTTGTACCAAAAGGTGAATAAGAATGTCGTGAAAAAAGACTTGGTTATTTCGCTTTTGCGTACTATTTGGTTATTTTATATTCTCTTCCACTGTATCCAGCTCGGCTAGATCAAACATACCTAGCAGAAAGTGTTACCAAAAAATGCAATTACATAAATAAAAAACTTGATTAATCTTGGTCTTTTCATAAATATTAAGGAGACGATTTTAATTTTAACGTAAATCTTGGAGTGAGTGACCTATGTAATTGGCAACTGTGCATGATGAATAATACTACATTAAGGGGTTTTCCGAAAGTCTGAGGTGGCGGTTATCCATGCCCTCCCTTTGTTGGTTGGTCCATCCCTGCACATTAGCCCATGTGCTTTGTCCCTTTATCCAGATATAAATATTATGAATGTATGCTTATATCTATCAATGCAGTTGATTTTCTTTTATATTAGGTATTTTGCTACTCCATTGCGGTTTGTTTTCTTCTGTCTATAATAATTTGGGCATGTGTTTCAGTATTTGCTCTTTATTGAGTTTTCTATTGTGCTGATTTCAGCTTTCAAGGAAGGTTATAAACATTGGTGAATTACGGAGACTAGCGTCACAGGGTATTCCAGATGGTGCTGGCATTCGATGTACAGTGTGGAAGGTAGCAGCAGTTATTCAATTTTCTCTGAATTCTGTTGACCATTGAGTAGAAAATTGTGTATATTTTGAAATTTCTCTAGAGTTCTTCTGGTTGGATAACTATCGAATATGTAATCTGCATTGAGGGGGAAAAAAAAAATTTTAATCTGAGGTAGAATTTTCACTTCCAGTGTTTTCTATGTGACTGAGCAGCTTTTATTGGGGTATTTGCCAACTGATCGAGGGTTCTGGTCATCAGAATTAGCTAAGAAGAGGTCTCAGTACAAGCATTTTAAAGAAGAGCTTTTGATGAATCCTGTAAGCCGTGTTTTTTTTTTTTTAATTTTTCCTTCCCTAGGTTTATCTAGTTATGCTTATTGTGATATTGGAAGAGAAATATAGAAGAAACGGTTGTAATCACTTTGAACTGACAGGTTTACTAATTGGTAGTGCATAGTGGATTACTTTAAATATCTGTAACATACTGCATTAACTTCCTTTCGGCACTATGGCGCCTTAAACTTCTGAAGGGGCTAAAAATTTTTAGATGTAATCGGGCTTATGAGTACTTCTTATTAGTACTTTGTATGGACAAGTTTTCTTCTTCTTTTTTTTTTCCTACTACACTTTATCCGGATTTTAATATATATATAACATGAGTATCACCTATATATAAAAAAAAATAATCAGTATAACTTAATAATCTATAAGTATAGGTAAAATTAGTGGAGTTTCCCAAATGATGAAATGATAAATTTGCTAAAATCAATAAACATGGATATATATATATATATATATATATATATATATATATATATATATATATATATATATATATATATATATATATATATATAGAGAGGAACTCTCTAGTCCGGGACCCTTGGGTCCGGATCTCATAGTTCCGGATCAAATTTTGATGATCCGAACCGTCCAATGTGTTCAAAAGGTGTTTTCCAAGGCCCACGCGAGAAATCTTCAAAAAAAAATACCGGGAAGGGCTTGATCCACGCAATTTTGTAAATATGCAGTTTTTGCGAAAAATTGCGTGGATCAAGCCCTTCTCGGTATTTTTTTTTGAAGATTTCCCGCGTGGGCCTTGGAAAACACCTTTTGAACACATTGGACGGCTCGGATCGTCAAAAAAATATCGGGAAGGGCTTCAAAATGCTTCAATCCGGGAAATCCGGGATCCTTGACAGGATCTCCCGTATATATATATATATATATATATATATATATATATATATATATATATATATATATATATATATATATATATATAGGGAGAGGATCCAGTCAGGACTCCCGCATTTTAATAAAATGCGGACCTCCCCTCTCCCGGCCAAATGGTCGGGATCCGAACCGTTGGATGTGTTTAAAATGTGTTTTCAAGGGCCTCCGCGAAGATTCGGCAAAAAAAATGACAAGGAAGGGCTTCATCCGAGTAGTTTTCATGAAATATTTATCCTACGGTTTGTCATGAAAACTGCTCGGATGAAGCCCTTCCCGGTCATTTTTTTTGCCGAATCTTCGCGTAGACCCTTGAAAACACATTTTAAACACATCCAACGGTTCGGATCCCAACCATTTGGCCGGGAAATGGCCGGGAGAGGGGAGGTCCGCATTTTATTAAAATGCGGGAGTCCTGACTGGATCCTCTCCCTATATATATATATATATATATATATATATATGAGGAACTCTCTAGTCCGGGACCCTTGGGTCCGGATCTCATAGTTCCGGATCAAATTTTCATGATCCGAACCGTCCAATGTGTTCAAAAGGTGTTTTCCAAGGTCCACGCGGGAAATCTTCAAAAAAAAATACCAGGAAGGGCTTGATCCACGCAATTTTGTAAATATGCAGTTTTTGCGAAAAACTGCGTGGATCAAGCCCTTCCCGGTATTTTTTTTTGAAGATTTCCCGCGTAGACCTTGGAAAACACCTTTTGAACACATTGGACGGCTCGGATCGTCAAAAAAATATCGGGAAGGGCTTCAAAACGCTTCAATCCGGGATTTCCGGGATCCTTGACAGGATCCTCCCCGATATATATATATATATATCAAAAGGGGTGATGATTGGAGTACTGATAATGTACAGATGGTGGAGTGTGTGACCCAATTTCGGGTCTTACACAAAGAATTCAAACTGTTCGTTTATTTTATAATACATCTTTCGACTGTCTTGGGTTTATGCCTCAGTAAATAAAAATGAGCCTCTTGTTTAGGAGTGAAGTTTTTGTTTCTTTCATAATATTGTTTGACTAGCATTTTAAAGATCAGGAAGTCTCATGAACAATGCAACTTTGATTTGTTGTTTTTCTAAGCAACCGTGATGTTCATCTAAAAAAAAGCAACCGTAGTGTAAAGTTTGCTTAGTTTCAATCCCCTTGGACCTTTTGGTTCACCATCTTAGTAATTGAAACTACAAAGCTAAGCAATTTTTTCTGCTTACCACACGAGGAAGTTGCCCGGATATATTGATTTTTTTTTTCTCGAATTAAACCATTCGGGATAGAATCCTTTTTATAAGCATGATACTCAATCTGGATGACCGGAAACAAGGACTAGGCAAAGTCCCAAATTCGTTCATCACCTTTTAACACAAAATTAATTTGTTCTTTTTTTTTTTTTGTTTCTCAATCTGATAATTTTTTTAGTACTCATTCTCTCTCCAGTTTCTTTTGTGACAACATAGCCTCCCCTGTTCATGTTTCCTGTGAATAGTGATTGGTAAATTAAGACAAATACGGAAAGGGCTGACACTCGATGCATTTGGAAACTAAGTTGTGTGTTGCATCTATTTGTGTTTTAGTTGTAAAAGAATTGGAATTCTGAATGTTTCTTTGCTAGGCAGTCAGAAATCACGAGGAGGTTGGAGAAGTCCACATGTCTAGAAAATGAGGAATCGTTACCTGAAACCGGTGTTGTACTCCCAAGATCAGAGATAACTCATGGAGAGCACCCTTTGAGTCTTGGGAAGAGCAGCGTATGGAATCAGTTCTTTCAGGTATGAAATGTAGTGCCATTTTTGTAATGCTAAGAAGTGAATTATGAGTCATCTTCTCTGCTATCCTTTTAGAATTCAGTGATTCTAATCAATTCGTTGCTCCCCTTTATCCTATTTAGTTTCTCCGGACCCTCGCAATTCAATTCTAAGGTGGAGAGAGAAAATATGGGTTCTTTAGTTTTGGAAACTTTTTCCTAGCTAGATGTTTTAGTGGCCAAAGGTTTCATCTTTTCAATATTCTAGGCATGATTCATCAACTATTTGTTGCGTGCCATTCTTGCACACTACGGATGAGCTTGTATGGACATCATCACGGAGGGCATATCAGATGGTTAAGGCGCGTTCTATTGTTAAATCTGGACTTCTTCACTTGTATGTAATGGGAATTGGCAAACAAGAGCCAGTTCTCTATTACCAGGTGCATACTGCATTTCTGGGAATTGTGCATCGTTTGACTCTACGATTTTCAATTTTTTAGGACACAGAGATCATAGAGCAGATTGACCGAGATGTAAAGCGTACTCATCCGGGCATGCACTTTTTCTCAGGGGACTCACAGAGTGCAACAAGCAATCAGGTCAGCTCATCTTACATGACATTGAGATTTGATGTAAGCATGAGCCTTTTGGCTGATGTAAATATGTCTTCTACTTTCAGGATGCTCTGAAGAACATCTTAATTGTATTTGCCAAGTTGAATCCGGGGATAAGATATGTGCAAGGGATGAATGAAATATTGGCACCTTTATTCTATGTGTTCAAAAATGACCCTATAGAGGAAAATGCGGTAAGAAATTGCGCATCTTGTATGCTATCCTTCAATTTGAACTACTATATATAGGGTTTGGTTCATATCTGGACAAAAATAGAGGTCAGGTTTTAAGAATCCTTTGGAAATAAGACAATTTCTGGATTAAAGTTGCTTGCAAGCTGCATAATATAACATGACTGTGATGAAAAAGTTTAAAGATTATGAAGGAGAACATGGGTGGAGAGACAATGGAAAACCTGAAGAGAGTTTTTTTTTTTTTTTTTTTATAAAAAATTTCCCCGCGGCATTGCAGACAGTAAACCCCATGTCAAAGCTGAATGTACTATTAGGTTTTGACATAGACAGCATGGATCATCGTGTAAAAAAGTTGGTCATTGTTATTGTGTACGCGTAATTTTCAGAACCATATATATGTTCAGTTCTTTTGTTTATGGTTCACTTTTATCGAGTTTTGCAGGCCTTTGCAGAAGCAGACACGTTCTTCTGTTTTGTTGAGTTATTAAGTGGATTCCGGGATCACTTCTGTCAGCAACTTGATAATAGTGTTGTTGGAATCCGTGCCACAATTGCAAGGTTGTCAAGGCTTTTAAAGGAACACGATGAAGAGCTCTGGCGTCATCTCGAGGTCACAACCAAAGTAAGATTCTTTTGCTCTTTGGCTGGTAAAAAAGAACTGTTTTCCCTTTGAGTTTGCTGCCTTTTATGTATTTAATCTTTTTATAAGTATGAGGTACTACTTGATACTAGAAAAACTATGGGTACACTATTTGGTGTACACCGGATCCCATAGGGTCCCATACAAATTATCCAAGTTGTTCAATTTGTTTAAAACATGGTTCAAGGGTCCTTGTGAAAAATGAGCTCATTCGCATAATGGTAAGGGCGTTAACGATTTATGGTGTTGTGTTTGGATTTTCTCATTTGCTTATTATGTACTATAGCCTACACGGATGCCTGGTTCTCTATTACTAAAGTTATCAATTTCAAACTCATGATGCCTTCCGGGGGGGATTCTTTCTTTGTATGCCATTGAAGTGGGCTCCATCTTATATCTTTATGTGATGTTTATTCAAACAACTAGAATTTCTCAGGAAATCGTTGTTGGTATCTCAGAAAAGCATTGTTGGTATCTTTCTTGTTCTTTGTTTATCTGGTACAAGGTTTAAATTGACAATGTCATGCCATTGTTTTCTGTTTGTAAATAACAGGTCAATCCTCAGTTTTATGCATTCAGATGGATAACTCTTCTCTTGACTCAAGAATTCAATTTCGCTGACAGCCTTCTTATTTGGGATACTCTTTTAAGTGACCCTGAAGGTCCTCAAGTAAGTTTGTGTTTCTTACTTCGATTTTATTTTTATTTGTTTCAGTAATTACTCAAATCAGTTCACATATCTTCTTTTAGACCTCACTTGCCCTTTTTATTACTCTGTATTGTTTTAGTAAAACCGTGATTTTGTAGTATCACAAGTATTACCATTGGATAAAGCATAAACTTTAAGCTGAGAAATGGCGGTGAGAGGCATATCATATATGTAGAATGTTGCTGGTAATGAAGTACTGTGCTCCGAAACATGAGTTTGTGCATTGTGGTCATTTTCTTCACATAGTTACACCAAAAGAGAAGTCATTTAAAGATGTTCACTTGCATTATTCCAATAGTCACGACAATATTACATTTTCCTTTCCTTTATCTCGGTCTAAATTTACTTCCATTTGTGGGAAGTATGACAGAAAATATAATGCTTAATTTTGAATTAATAATCCAATCTTGGAGTAATGCAAAAATCAAGCATGTAAATATAATGCTTAATCTTGAAGGTAATAATCCAATCTTGGAGTAATGCAAAAATCAAGCATGTTGCTAACCAGGGATGTCATCTTTTATGATTCACAGGAAACTTTGCTTCGGATATGCTGTGCAATGCTGATTCTCATCCGCAGGCGTTTACTTGCTGGGGATTTCACTTCTAATCTCAAGTTACTCCAACATTATCCCTCCACAAACATCAGCCACCTCCTATATGTCGCTAACAAGCTGCGCACACAGCCAGCTCGGTAGATCTTTTGCTGCTGCTTCTTTTTTTGTTGATTTGCATCTTTTTTTTTTCCTCTTCCCTTTTAGCCGAATTAACCTCATTATTTATTTTTATTTCCTCTGCTATTTCTCCCTTGTTCTTGGGTCTATTGTTCCTTGTAAAATGTACGGAATGTAAATGACAGCTAAAGTGACAACTAGCGAGGGGGATTTTCTTTCCTTTTCTAGTTTTCTTTTACTTTCCCCTTCAGTTTTGCAATTTTAATGTATATGGAGCTGTGCTTCTTTAACACTAGAAAATGGCTATTGTGAAGGTTATTTATTTCTGTCAAGTATAAGATGAAAGAGCCAATTTATGCGAAATTGAGTATGTGCACGCGCGCGTGAGAGAGAGAGGTGGTTCGGGTGTGGGTGGTGCTTCGGTGGAAATGGAGAAAGGAAGGGAAGGTGGCCGTCGGGAGAGGCCAAGAGCCAGACGGGGTTCAAGAGCGATATACCATAATTTACAAGTAGATCAAATGTAAATCGGTTTTGTCTGGTCTTCCTATCTATCTATGCTCTCTACCTACAAGCTTCCTCTTCAGATTTGCGACAAGCTAAAAAAAAATTTTGTTGCTTTTTCTGCGGTTTTCTTGTGGAAAATGGGTGATAGGAAGCCCTTGCATTGGTTATCCTCGGAGAAAAAATTTTGCTTATAAATCAGAAGGGGGCTTGAAAATCCGTGACTTTCGGCTTCTTAACAAGGCTCTCCTGACCAAGGTTCTAAATACCGTATCGGCTCGAGTACCGGTTTTTCTATTGGTACGGTACGGTACCGGTACCGGTCAATACCGGTTACCGTATCGGATTTGCCGCAATTATATATATATATTGAGAGAGAGGGTTCAAGAGACACAAAATTTGTCACAGAATATGACATTTCAATCCCATTTTCTTAAAAACCAAGGTACTCCCCTTAAACCCACTTAATCTATGTATATTTAGTACATACTTGTTGTATTTGATGTTTGGTAGTGATAGAAGTTGAACCCATGCATCACAAACCCTTTTTAAAAAACATACCTTGTTTTTTTATAATCTCCCCGTTCAGAAATCATAGTTTTTGGGTCACACCGATACCAAATTAGAAAAAGTGTGTAACTACAATCTTGTAGATCTTGAAATTCTCTTAAATTTTGATATATAACTTGCCTTGATCGGAGTTCGGAGTAAAAAGATATGGCCGGAATACGGTGGCAGTTCTGTTCTGTCCGATATTTGCCCAGTATTTTCCGGTACCGGCCGGTATTCCCGATATTTGCCGGTACGGCCGGTACCACCCGGTATTGGACACGGTACAGTATTGAGGGTCCTTGGTACCGTTTTTATACAAAACCGGTACATACCGGCCGGTACGGCACGGTATTCATAACCTTGCTCCTGACAAATCAATGTTGATGTATCCTCAACAACTCTTCTCTTCTAATCTCAAAAGCCCTTTCTCCCTAAATATTGCTCAAGATAAGCAGTAAACACATCACATATGGAGGGTTGGGAATGTGGAACCCATCCATGTTTTCCATTACAATTGGATTCCTTACAGTGATAAGCTTCTTACTAGAGATGGCCTAAGGGTCCAGACTCTGACAGTCTCCCATCTCTTGTGCCAATCTCCTTCGGGCCCTCTGTGGGACTTGGACAAGATTTTGGACATACTACGCTTATCCCAAAAGTTTTGGCTGTTCAACTTTCAGACTATCCCTGCCCAGACCAGTATATTTGGCCACATACGAATTCGGGATGATACAATGCTGAATCTAGGTAGAGATACGACCAACACAGAAGCAACTCCTCTGCATCATCATCATCATGTATTCACAAGGGTCACAAACGCTTGGAATCTCATATGGACTTTGGACCTTCCCGAACGTATTAAGTCTTTTTATGGAAATGCTTAAAGGGAATTATTCTCTTGTAAACTGTTTTATTAATCAATCGACGTTCTTGCTCTTTCTCAAGGAAAAAAAGAAAAAAAAGAAAAAAAAAAGAGTAAATGGTAGAATGTCAATAATGCCACATTCTGATGGCATAAAATGGTGAAAACTAGAATCGTGCGAAGAACCCAAAGACTCAGGTAACCACGTAGGGCTAAGCCTTGCAAGTTTGTTCCATTTACGTTTAGTACGACTAATCAATCATTTCCAATGTCACTTCCACAGAAATTTCACAGACAAATGTTGATACAAAAAAAAAAAAAAAATTCATTTGGAGCCTGTCTGCTTCAGGGAAGAATACATTTTGCATCATCTCTGTTCACAAGAGTCACCCTATTCCACAGCCCAGATAAGATGAATCTAGTCATCCAAAAGAAAATCGTGTCAGTACGATTATGCCGCCACAAGAACTGAAAAACCAACAAACTTATAATCAGAAAATGGTAAAACTTAAGAAATTTACACAAACAAAAAGGAAATGGTCACAAAAATTAGTTTTTCTTGGGTCATGAGTTCCTATGAGGATTGAGATCAAGAAAAAATGGGGCTTGATGCTCTTAAGGGCCATCGAAACGAGCGGAATTTATTGTGGGACTCTAGTAAGAATCAATCCAAAGAAAGGTCTGAGAGGCCATTTGTTGTGAACTAGATCAAGTGGTCAACTGAAATTTGGGCATAGGCATGGAAAAAAGAAAACACAAAACTATAAGAATCTGAAAGAAAAAAATCTAGAAAACAATGAAGAATGGCAGACTGCAGCGAATGTAGAAAGTTGGAGCCAACAAACAAGATAAACTTTGGCAGGAAATTTGTTAATCATAATCGGAAATAATGACCAAATGAATGCTGACTGCTGAGTGTTCTTTCAGGTATGAAATGTAGTGCCATTTTTTTTTAAATGCTAAGAAGCTTGATTTATGAGACATATTCTGTGCTATCATTTTGGAAGTCGTGGATTCTAATCAATTTGTTAGCCCCGTTTATCCTATTTACTTTCTCTGAACCCTCGCCGTTCAATTCCAAGATGGAGAGAAAATATGGGTTCTTTAGCTTTGAAACTTTTTCCTGGCTAGATGTTTTAGTGGCCAAGCCACCAAAGGTTTATCTTGCCAATATTCTAGGCATGATTCATCAACTATTTGTTGCCTGCCATTGTTGCCCACTACGGATGAGCGCCTTATTGTATGGACATCATCACTGAGGGTTTATCAGATGGTTAGGGCGTACTCTATTGTCAAATCTGGACGACGTCGCTTGTATGTAATGGGAACTGGCAGACAAGAGCCAGTTCTCTCACCTTATGCATTCCTGGTGAGTGTTATTACCAGGTGCATACTGCATTTCTAGGAATTGTGCATCGTTTGATTCTACCATTGTGATGGTAGAGATCATAAAGAAGATTGACCAAGATGTAAGAAATGGCGCATCTTGTATGTTATTCTTCAATTTGAACAATCATACATAAAGACCAGTGTGAGTGTAACTTTTCCAACAGAGAACTGATGGGACATAAACCAAGAATGATAGCAGAACAATACCTTGACACCCTATCCAAGGCCTCTCACGTACTGGTCAAGCGTCGAATCAAAAAGTTCACATCTGCACCAGCAAATACAAGCTTGCTTAAATAAAATAATGAGTCCATTTAAATATTCACAGTTGGTTGTATTCGCCCATAAACGATTTTGCGATGAAAAAATCCAAAGTGGCAAGGAGCCATAAGTTCATTATATAGAGCATCTCAACAGGGAAAAACTATTTACTCACTTGATTGGAGTTCCTGGAGTATATAGTGGATTCTTGACAACATATTCAACGTAGAGATTATAAATGTACTTCAACGATTCCCTTAGATCACCAGTTCTCGGATGAGTGACAAGGATGATCTGCAGAAAATTTAAACAAAATTACAGGGTGAAACCTGTGTGGTGACATAAATAATAAATCTTCTGTCCTGTATTTAGAGACATTAGAATCTTGTTTGGTTTGGGTTTGGTTTTGGTTTTTGGGTAATGATTGGAGAGATAAATGAGGGTAATAATTAGAAATATGGGGTAATGATTGGAGAGAGATAGGGAGAGAAATGAGAATAATTATTAAAAATAACGATAATGATTGGAGAGAAATGTGAGTAATGATTGGGGAATAATGGAGAAAACTGGTCTTGAAACCCAAAACGAACAAAGTCTATTGATCGAATCACACAAAGGAGATGATATTACCAATAAAAGTATGCCATTAAACTATTCACGATCATCCGTATTATAGTTGAAAATAGATATACTCGGGATCCAAAACATTGGCTTAACTACATCAGAATTCAAACATATCGCTTTTTACCAAAAAACTCATATAAACATAGGTAGGTCCGATATACAACTATTGGGTCATCCTAGAAAGTGCCATAAGGGCAAACAGAGCTGATCTTCTTCTACTTGATAGGCTGTCATCAATATATTCACTCTTCCTTAGTTTGGGGAAATTCCTTCCAGTAAAGCCTTAAATAAGTTTGATAAAAGCTGAAAGGGGAGAGATTGGATTAATGAATTTAGTAAAACCATGCCATTGTGAGCCTTGATTTCTCTTCTTAGGCATTGTTACTCATCCATACTGTTCTCTCTTGTCTCTTCTCTCCTTTATGCTCCAGGAAGGATCTCTTTTGTTAGTCTTTAGTCATTATCTATTTTACTAGCTGGTCTCTTATGCAGAAAACTGAAGTTCGTTTGGGACACTAACATTTTCATTATATATGCAGTTCATTCGTTAATCTTAGGTCCTTAAGTCAATCAGTATAGTTCAGTAGTTCCTCGTCTTCCGAAAAAACCATAATTTGAAATCAGCTTTACTAGATTTATAAAATAATTTTAGTCACTAGAACCTTAGTATGTGCGCATAAATCAAATGCCAATGCTCTGGATGCTGAATGAAAGAAGCATGGTAATGTGCACATAAATCAAAATGATTCTTGGGTCTGCCCTCTCTGATGCCTTTTGGCTTTGATTTGAGGGCGTGATTCCGCAACAAACGCGACGGTATAGGGGGACCACTGTTTCAGTGGTATTCTGTGAGTAGCCACTTTGTGCATTTATTGCCAAAGGTTAGGTCTGTCTCCAATCCATCTGTTTTAGTGGTATTCTGGGAGCAGCCACTTTGTGCATTTATTGCCCAAGGTTAGGTCTGTCTCCTATCCATCCCCTGCCCATACCCCCAATTATTGGGGACTAAATGGGTTATGTTATTGTTGTTGTTGTTGTACTAGAACCTTAGCAATCTTGAATCCAGATATAGCACCAACAACAAATACTACTGTATCACCATTTCATATACACCAGACTAAAAATCGCTCTCATTATTTAGTATCTGATGCCTAGCAGCCTAGGGAAGAAAGAAATAAAGCCAAACAAGTGAAAATTTAAAAGAAACCACATCATATATGTTATGAAAGCCCGAAGTAACATGGATCATGCAGCATAGTGCTCTTTAAAACTATCGGAATTCTGAATTCTCTAATGCTAATGAAAACTTCTCCATTCAAAGTATAGTGCACTCTTAAAATTCAAGACAGGAACACTACTGCACAGGCACTAAGTTTTCATGTTCAACCAGGATATCTGAATGAGCTTAAGCCTTTATGGCTTTATCCCATTAAACCACTGTCTGAGGTATTCAGGGTGCCAGGCTCCCATTGCACCGAGTACATCAGGGAAGGATTCGTGGGAGCAAAATTTCAGAGACTTCAATTATATAAATGCTTCATGTGATAGTCAAATCCATATTAGACTGAAACATTAAATACTCCAAAACGGAAATCTCTTGATAATGAGCACATTACAGTTAGACTTTAATTTCAGATTTTACCTTTCCATGTTTGCTGTAGCAAGATAATACATCATAATCAACATGAAACTCACTGACCTTTATCCCAGATGGACTCTCCATAAAACTAAGTTTGTAAGTATTGGTACGAAAACTGTGAAATGAACACCCTTGTCCAGGTAACTGAGGCACCCCAAGATTTCCTTTGTCCACACTGCCCAAAAGAATAAACATTGTTCATCTAACAATGAACTTGAACAGCAAACGACCCAAGACCATTAACAACGACAGGCACAACATTGTGGCATCAATTGAAAAAAGGCTCCAGATCCCAACAAGTTACGAAAACAACTGAAGTAAGAGACTTCACTCCTAATCTAACAACTAAACCAATGTCACGAAATGTTCCCCATTTGTGTAGTTGAGTATAGCTACAACTCATACCAGTTTTCACTAGGTAACGAATGAAGAGAGTACAAGTAACATCGGCGAAGTGTATAGTGTATTGCAAATCTAGGGTTTACATCACCAATTACCGTAACAACTTTATCTAGGCCAATCTGGATTGTCAACGAAGCGCGACCCAAATCAAATCATCAGTCGGAGTCAAACTAGAGTTGTGCACCCTTCTAATCACTTGAGCAAACCCAGATCCCGATATTAGGTTTGTGTGACATTACAACAACTCAAGTTGCAGTAACAAAACATAATTTCTCTGAATACAAAAACTGAGGACAAGAAAAGCAAACCTGGTGGGATCCATTTTTGCAGTCAAGGATTTAAGAGAGAAAAGCAGACCAAACATGAGCTTGTGATCCTGCTGGGCATTCAGCGTGTGGAGTGGGCGATTCCATTCCCTGTAAAGCAGACATATTCCATTCCTATTGAAAACGTACATCATGTGGCCATTGTTTCCCGACGCCGTCGGCAACGGCGGTGACGGACTGATCTCTGACCCTCCGAAGAATTGCATTTCTAGCCTGGTTTTCGTCGAAACGATACAGATCAATTAGAAGAATCAGGTTACGGCAGCGGAAACATAAAGCCTGGGTTTGGCTGAATAGAGAGGGTGGGAGATCCGACAGGTACGGTTTCTGGAATCTGTATTTTAGTAGTTTTTTCCCCAGAGAGCGTGTTTAGGAGACACGTTTTCTCAAGACGCTTCTAAACCGGATTGCGATTAACTTAATTTTTTCGGTTAATCCGTCCTGACCCAATATGGAAGTGTGGAAACACGCTTTCAAGAAAACGTGGTTGCTAACCACGACTTTACGTAGTCAGGAAATAATGTTAAAAAACACGCATTTTATTTAATATAGTTTTAAAAAAAACACAAATCGGTTAATCAGCTCATTTCATTGTTTTAGATAGACAACCTTAGGCTCTGTTTGGAAGTTTGGAAAAGAAAGAGAAAATAAAAAGGGAGAAATGGGAAAGAAATTAAAAGAAATAATCTTTGTTTCTTTTATTTGATTATATGAAAAGGAAAGGAAAATATGCATTCATGAGATATAGAAGAAGAGAAAACTAAACAAAGCGCTGGTTTTAGTGTAAGAAACTAGTTAACAAGAAATCACAAGTTTTTTTGCTCAATTTGACATTGTTAGAGTCACTTTTTCTTACTCACTTTACAGCGTGTTTGGATGGAGTTATGGAGCCGGAGATGCCAATCGCCCTGATTTGGAATCCAATCCCTCCTCAAATTAGGTCTTTGGTTGGTATTTTCTCTCCCTGGATTTGATTATTGTTGGGACTACGATTTGTGAAACACTCCCTCAACCCACCGCTTGGCAAATCCGGCCCGTTTTGGGTCGAAACTACCCTTCCAAATCCACCTCTTCTCTCTCTCTCTCTCTCTCTCTCTCTCTCATGTTACCCTATTCAACAGTTTTGGAGGTTCTGTGTTTGTGTTCAACGAAGAGAGAGGACAACGAGGAAGTCGCAAAGAAGAAATATGTGGTGACTCCATTGTTGTGCATCTCGATCTCATTATCGTTTATTTCAGGTATTGTTGGGGTCTTTTCAAACTAGCTATGGCCTAATCTGGTATTTTCGAACTACCTAACAAATTCCACGCAACACTCTCATATAGGAGTGGGTCCCATGGGCCCCACTTATATGTAAGAGTGTTGTTTAGGTGTTGTGTGGATTTACTATTACTGACCAGTACACGCGATCTAACACACTTTCTTGATACTAAAATCTGGGACGACCAGACGAGTATTATTTCCAAATTTAGCACCATGTTCATGGTTGGGTCATGGTGAATTGGTTAGGTAGATTGTGTTAATTACCAAATACTCCTTATTGGTGTGTTTTACTTTTCATTAATTGAGTTAACTAATTATTTTTAAAAATCACTAACTCGGCATTCAAAACCTTAGGCATCTTTTCTCTGCCGAAAAACCTATATCCAATATTGAACCAATCTTATCAAGAAGCTCTCTTTCTTTTTTATTTTTTTCAATAGCAAAATTCTCTGCACCAGAAGTAGGCGGGTTTTTTGTCCATATTTAGTATAAAATTGATTTAAATCAAACTAAAACTAGACTATTTTATCTCTAATTTGAAACCGGTATGGAATTATGAATAGGTACGAATAGAATAAAAAAGGGACATTTACCATCAGGTCACCTTTGGATCCCATAATTATTATTAGGTCAAGCCCAATTCTGAAAAATTTTCATCAACTCCCCAACCCGTATAAAAATGCCTAAATCATAGAGTACCATATGAAAGTGTCTAAAATCCTAGGGTACCCTATGAAAGTGCCTAAACCACTAAACCCTATAATAGAAAAGTGCATCATAAACCTAAACTCTAGGGTACCTTACGATTAGGGTACCCTTATGACTAGGGTACCCTACGACTAAGGTACCCTATGAAAGTGCCTAAAATCCTAGGGTACCCTACGACTAGGGTACCCTACGACTAGGGTACCCTACGAAAGTGCCTAAAATCCTAGGGTACCCCACGATTAGGGTACCCTACGACTAGGGTACCCTACGAAAATGCCTAAAATCCTAAGTCGTAGGGTACCTTACGAAAGTGCCTAAAATCCTAAGGTATCCTACGACTGGGGTACCCCATGAAAGTGACTAAAATCCTAGGGTACTCTATGAAAGTGCCTAAACCACTAGAACCCTATAATAGGAAAGTGCACCCTAAACCTAAACTTTAGGGTACCCCTATGACTAGGGTACCCTACGACTATGGTACCCTATGAAAGTGCCTAAAATCCTAGGATACTCTATGAAAGTGCCTAAACCATTAAAACCCTATAATAGGAAAGTGCACACTAAACCTAAACTCCAAAAAAGAGTGACTTACCTTAGTGGTAATTAAAAAAAATGACTTACCTTATTGGTAATTAGACATCTCTTTTCTAGACCTAGAGGTAATAATCCCAATAAAAAAAGACAATTCAACACCAATGATTATGCACTCTATATGTTTGTTTAATGTAACTTGGAATTATTCGTACGATTTAAAGGGGATAAAATTTTAGTGATTGAAGTTCATTAAAATTCTGTATAATGAAGGGAATGGCAATTCATATCATGGGGGAATCCGTTGCTGCATCTTACATTGAAAACTAAATCAAACAAGCAGCACGGTTGCAAGTGGATTTATCAAAATCCTTCAAGCTAACAAAATATCATTACTCTTATAATTTATGACCGGCAAACTCAAATTATCACTACATGAGACATCCAAGAGCTCTACCGCATGAGCTAGCCACCACATGTATGTTTGCGATAACTTTCATCCGACAAATCAACTGCATAATAATAGTGAAAATAATACTACCAACAATTACAACAAGAAGAAGAGAATGCAATACACAAGCTCATTTACAAGGGTGGTATTTACATTGGAGAAAGTATCACTTGCCATAGCATCATATTACAAAATGATAAATTGATTATTAACTAAAATAAACCAGGTAACTTTTGATTGGTAATTTGGTCCAACCTCTCAATCATTTGGGCTGTTAGATGGTTCCTCCAGTCTCCAACTTTACCTTCTCTAAAATACGTTTCGTTCTGGACAAGCACACCATGACTGTATGAACTACTTTTATTCACCTCCAAATTCCTCAACTTATCAAAGCTACAAAGGTCTATAATTTCCTCCACAACTCCTTTCGTCTCCTCCTCCATCGAGAAAGGTTGTCCCAAAAATTCTGCCATTTTTTTCACTTTCACCGATGTGTCTCTCTTCATTTCCTCATATGTTATGAAGAAGAATCTTTGCGGATATTCCTGACTAGCCTTCCAGTACCCCAGCACATGATCCCATATGGGTCCAAAATCAGAGATTCCTTTACAAAATAACTCGAATCCCTCTTCTAATGAAATGGGTGGAAGCTCCTTGGGTCTTAACTTGGCCATAAAGTACCAATAAGAAATTAACACGTCCTTAGGGTTGCGGCAAACATAGACTATTTTACAGTCGGAACTCAAAATAGACTTGGGCAATGACACATAAGGACTATGTGTTGCAAGGAGGCGAGGAGAGGGTATATTTTCGACATCAGTCACCAAGAAAGGAACACAATCGTGGGGGTTTGTGGTAAGAAGAGGGTGATCAGTGAAATTGGTGTAGCAACTTCTCTTCACGATTGCGAAAATTAGAGCTTTGAGCCATGTCGTGCCAGATTTTGGCGTGGACATCAAGAAAACATCGGTGGGACGAGCCTCGAAATGTTCCTCAGCAAACATGGTACCTTCCAAGATAAGAGTGGGGCGGTACCAAAAACCTTTGTATTGGCATAGATTATCTAGCCAACCTTTCTCCTTTGGAAGGGTTGAAATTAGCTCTCTATATCTTTGGTAGCTTCTCTCCTTCTTTTTCATGCTTTCATCCTTCTCTTCAAGAGAGGCTGCCATGGCCAAAACAACAATCAAATTTGCTCTGAATGGAATTACCAAGAAAGAGTGTTAGGTTGTGTCAAGAACTGGAAATACTTCACATTTTATTGTAAAGAATTGTATACTAATCAAAAGTGGCCGGCCAATTTGAGAAGATTTTGTTGTTTGATAGTGGACTATGAAATCTTTTATCAATAATAGTGGCCATTATTTGTACTAATTAATTGAAATATAGTAGAGTTGGTGGCACCAGGCTTATCCCATGAATCACGTTGATTATAAATAATAGAATAACATCCTTTCGGATTGAGGGTGCCTGTAGTGAGCAATCACAGTCATCGGATCAGCAATTAACGGTTCGGATTAAATGAAATTATCCTATGTGTAAATTGGTCTGGATTTAATAGTACATTTAATCTGGAGCATTGATTGTTGAACCAACAGATGCGATTGCTCATTACATGGGTATAATGAATTTACTCACTACAGGCCTCTCGGTTGCCCTTTCGGGACTCTCAAAGGGAGCGGATTGTAAAGTCCGGTCCATTTGTGGGCTCTTTTCGGGCTCACATTAATGATTGAGATCGTTCAGTTTTTAAACCACGTCGCGTACTGAGTCAACTCAAAAAATGTTGATCGGATACTGTTTTTTAAGAGAAAGGCTACAATACGCATCTCTATTTGGGTGTGTATCATACACCTGTAATATATGGAAGCAGAGAAATCAAAAAGTCTTCTTAAGTGAGCCTTTCAATGCCAGTGCTGTTCTTACAATGGCAAAGGTCACACCATTTGGGAAGGCACTGTTCACTCCCTACCCCATTTTTATTCTCTCTCTCTCTGCGTTCTTTTCTTTTTACTTTTCTTTTTTTGATCTCTCTCTCTTGTCTCTCTCCTACTTTTCCCTCATATATCATACTCCCTCCGTTCCTAAATAAGAGCCCCACTTTCTCTCTCTTGCCATTTTCCAAATAAAAAAATGAAGTACTTTCGTGTATCATTTTTCAAATTTTTTCACACCAAATTAAAGTACTCGTCAAATAAATTCGAAAAATGATTTACGGAAGTAGTTCATTTTTTTATTTGAAAAACGGCACGACTTTTCGTAGTGGAACATTATTTTGGAACGGATGGAGCATTTTATTAAAATAATAAGGAGGGTAATAGAGAGTATTGTTAGAGACGTGGATTGGTAAAATGAAAATGTGCACTATTCAATGTTCATTACTTTTTTTAGAGAAAATTTTAGGGAGACTGTTGGGGATGCTCTAAGCTCTCATTTTGTAGAACCTCCACGATTGAGTGCAATGATGTTTACCAAATCCACAGCTTCGCGAAGAGGGCAAAGAAAGTCATCCTTGTTTCATCCAATTGCAGTAGGGATAGCAACAGGTAGGGTATAGATCGGGGGACCCTATTCTATCTTCCGTCCCCAATTGGAGAGCCTTTTACTATCCCCGCTCCCATCCCCACTGGGTATATTAGATAAAATACCAAACCCACATCCCGTTGGATATCGGGAGTTCCCCAAATATACTCATATCCAAACCAAAATATATAAGAAGTCAACAATGAAACCAAAGTGGAAACCCGATAATTCAAACCAACAAAAATATAAAGTAAAAAACTTCAAATTATCTTATTTTAACCACTAATGTAGCAAAAATAACAATAGTAAAATAAAAAACCAATCAAAGCAAACATCAATTTCTAAGTTTCATAAAGCGACAAACCAATAAATTTTAAAAAATAAAATGAAAGAGAAAAATATAGCAAAAACATCATTTTAGGAATTAGAATATGCAATTATATTCTTATATTATGTAGTTTATAATAGGTAGTAACTGACATGATTTGCTCTACAAGTAATTTCTTCTATAAGTAAAGAATACTCGAGATTCTTTTCTACCTATATGCATGTGTATAATTTATATAGTATATATAACCGGATACGGGGATTTGGGGGCGGGGATAGCAAAACCATACCCGCTCCATATCCAAGCGGGTATTTTTTAAATCTCACCATACCCACTACTATTGGGGAATTTTTTGGATAAACCCCGCCTCCATATTGGCGAGGCAGGGCGGATATCCATTGGATATGGGGAAATTGCCATCCCTAATCAACTATCTGATTTTGTAGATTTTCATATTCCTATGTAGATTGATTGGTTTTGCTTTTTATTTCCCTGTAAACTGTTGTGTTTATCAATTGAAGTACTAGCTCTTTCTATAAATAAATAAAAAGCATAAACGGTAGAATGTCAATACACCAAATTCTGATGGCATAAATTTGGTGAAAACCAGAATCGTGCCAAGAACCCAATGACTCAGGTAACCACGTAGGGCTAAGCCTCGCAAGTGGTGTTCTATTTAAGTGTATTACAAATCAATCATATACTCTACAATATCACTTCCCCCGAAATTTCACAGACATATTGACACACACGCACACGCAAAAAAAAATTAAAAAAATAAAAATAAATAATAATAATAAAATTCATTTGGAGCCTGTATGCTTCAGGGAAGAATACATTTTGCCTCATCTCTGTTCGGAAGAGTCACCCTATTCCTCTCTCTAGATAATCCAGTCATCCGAAAGAAAACCATGTCAGTACGATTATGCCGCCACAAAGAACTGAAAAACCAACAAACTTATAATCAGAAAAAGGAAAAACGTAAGAAATTTACACCACACAAAAAGGAAATGGTCACAAAAAATTGTTTTTTCTTGGGTCATGAGTTCCTATGAGGATTGAGATGAAGAAAAATGGGGTTCGATGCTCTTAAGGGCCATCGAAACTAGAGGAATTCATAGCGGGAACTCTAGTAAGAATCAATCCAAACAACGGTCTGAGAGGCCATTTGTTGTGAACTAGATCAAGTTATTAGTTGAATACTTTTGGGAATGTAGAAAGTTGGAACCAACAAACAAGATAAACTTTGGCAGGAAATTTGTTAATCATAATCTGAAATAATGATCAAATGAATGCTGACTGCAGAGTGTTCAACCAATTAGATGCAGGCAAAGGTGCAATATGAGGAGATAGTAGCAAATGAACAAGCATTTCCGGAAAGTAATAAAGCATTGGAATAAGGTCGAAAAACTTTTGATCAGGTAGCCACCGGAAAATTTCATATACAGAATCAAGTGATTTAATTTGATTAGGAAAATACACAACATTATTTTGTGCACTTTGTTCATTGGATTCTATTCTTCAGATGCACAACATTGCCACCCCGGTTTCATTAAAGAGATTCATTATGAGTTCATATTGAGAGCTTCTTGGTTTTCAGTTACTTAAATTTTCCCCAGGTGGGCTAAAACTTAAAATCCACCACAATTATCCAATTTACATTTTCTTCTGTTTGTAATATCAAATAATCTGCATCAATTTTTCTTGGCAAATACAGTGAATCGAATAAACAAGGCAATACGGAAACAAATTGTAATACTTCAACAGCAAAACAAATTACAAGTCCAGATAAGAAGAATACCTGAAAAAGCTGAAATAAATAGCAAAGCCACTCCATTCTCCAGTATAGCACCAGGGATTAGTATATTAGTATGACCACCGTCACTATATTCAGTGTCAGATTTGCAAAGTCATCAAGGTTCTAGTCACCGTTTGTTTCTCCCTCCAATTTACCCTCCAACACTTCTAGAACGTCCTCAGGCGGACACTTGTCAGCTGGATTCTGCGGTGACGTTTGGCAGAAACACTCGGGCCAGGAGTTTGTATAGAAAGACTCGGGCGGGACCCGCTTATGAGGCCCACCGAAATTTGTTCCGAGCATTACGCGCCTAACGGCTTCTTCAAAGCCAGCCGTTCGGCCATTTTCCCGATCAATGAATATAGGAGCGAGGGCTTTTCTGTCGGGACGGATTGTGGTACGGAAACCGTAGTATAAACGGTGCCCAAGGAGGTTATTGGCAAAATTGCTTGGGCCATCATATGTTGGCATGAAAATGTCGGAGAGAAGACAAACCATGTAATCCACGGCTGAGCCTATCAAACCCTGACTGTTCCCCACTAGGTCCTCACTGGGGTCCACCGAGCTGTGATTCTCCAGGCGAGGGAAAATGGAGCGAAAAGGTTTCATGTATCGCTCACCACCAAATATCTCACCCGCTGCAAGGTATATCCTTGTGGAATTGTCAAACCCCATTGCACGTAATATGAGACCAACCTGCAGAAACATGAGGCCGAATAACTCAACTTTGATCATGTGCAGCTATTTGTTGCACTGCGGGATCAATTGATCCCATCTACTCTTAAATGTAAATGTTGTGTATTCACCATGGGATATCTAATTTCACACTATTAAACAAAATTCACAAGTAGAATATCGAGTCAGTCTGGATATTTATTTTATCACAAATACAACTGAATTGTTTGTCTCCTATTTTGGGGTCAATATATTAAAGGAACCAAAAGTATTCAACTCAAAATTAGTTTTGTCAAAAAGAAAAATGACATTAAACCAACAACTAAAGAGTTATAACATACTTTAGTAGACATTGCCACGATTTTATTGGACTAATGGCATTTTTATTTTGTTTCAAATGACCCCGGTGGACAAATTATAAAGCCGCTACTGATTCTAATACTAACATAAAAAAATTATTGTCGGCCTAGGGACAAATTGGCAATATGAAGCACGGTTTCTTCAACGGGAACATGATAGATTAAGATGCATGCCTCCAGCTCTCACGAACTAGTAACTGAGAGGCTACATCAAAATTAACCCCAGATATTGATCATCTAAGTTTGGAACAGATTGCTAGCATCTTTTCAAGAGTGGAGTGTGTAACATTTTTAAAATTCAATTCAACTTCAAGTTGTCTAACATTGCGCCAAGCAGCACATTTCCACAAACACAATAGTGAAAACAAATCCGCCACTACAAAACATTCCACCTCGTCAAACAAGTCTGGAGTAAACAATAGAGCCACGAGAACCATTAATACTACATATTATGTCTAGGAAGAAAAGAAAAATACCAATCAACTAGAGCCAGAGATATTAGTTAACATTAAGCAATCAATAAAGGCACTAATTCACAACTTGACTAGAAGAAAATTAGGAAGATGGTGACAAATAAGAAAATATTACCTCCTCTGGAGTTAATGGGCATTTTCCAATGGCCCTTCTCGCACTATAAACAAGGTCCTTTTCCGCGAAATTTTCCTTCCGATATTTCACCAATATTCTTTGCTCATCAGGAGTAAATATGTCGAAGCACCTGCAAAGATTTTGTGTCCAATATTACACATAATACGCCAAAGACCTCCATTTCAAAAATTTCTAAAGAGAGTTCTAACTACCATCAACGCTAGTTAAGTGTTGCTAGAAGCTAACTTTTATATGATCGGCATCGTCACACAAAATCTTTCTCATAGGTGACATAACAGTGATTCCAAAACAAGTAAAGAAGAGACCCACTCGGCAAAATCCAAGGTTAAGACCAAGGATTAGACTCTAAAAGCCTACCAAAGGAAGGCTATCTCTAACAGTTTCGAACTAAGAACTCCACAAAGTTCACCCAACTTGTGCGTTTCTAACCACCCCACTATGAACATCTGCTCAAGGCTCCTCAACATATCCTTTTCCACGCAATATCACACACAGCTTTTAACATTTAAAATACACGACAAACAGAAAGTAGGATATGCTGATGCGATCCATAACCTAAACTGACAAAAGAAAACATAAGGACGTCCTTTCTCATTACTGCTAACGAGTCACGACTAATAAGATTACAAAGTTTTAAACATTGCCCTCACCCTTAAACTAGCAGATTTGATTTTATGTCATCACCTCACCCTTAATTGTGTGAAGTCCAATTACCCAAATACAGTACAAACCAAGAATCAAAACACATGTTGGCCGCAAGGTATCCATTTTGGTTGTCAATGCATAAACTCCTACAGTATCACCCACGTCAGGGGCCACCAGAAATGACAATAAGCCTATTGTCTAATAATCCACCATCAAACTTCAAGAATAATGAAACCCTTTTTCATTTTTTCACGTACACGTCATTGATGTACCTTTGAGAACTTCCCCCATAAATCGATGAGATTAATGAGAATTGGCCCGCATAGCCAACCAAATCTAGACTATACATCAATCACAGTTATTTTGGACTTCCTCACCCAAAAATAGTCCCTCGCCCAAGCAGATATATTCTGTGTATTTGTGAAGATACTGTAAGTAAAACATACCCAGCAAATGCCAGCATATCCATCTCAAACCGAAGATGTATTGACATGAAGTGGCTTTCTGCACGAAGTTTGCTGACTATTGAATTACTTAACTTCATAATGTGTGGCTTAAATCTGAGCGCATGATAATTAACTCGGCATCTCAACCGCTGGTATTCAGGGTTGTCAATCTCTTCTGCCAAGCGATGTGAAAAGGGAGTGAGGTAGATAGCACTGTGTGCCTTCATCTTCTCAAGAGCGACTGTTGTGTACCAACTGATTGGAGCATTTCTAGGGGGGCGAAGCTGAATTCAGATGAAATTTCACATTGAACAGTCTGTTAGCAAAACAATGCAATGTGTGCTCAACTGGACATCAATAGGACTAAATTTACCTGATATCCTTTTATCTTCTTGGTCTTCCCATCCTTCCTAACTTCAGGAATGCTCTCCACAATCCGTATGTCATACCTCAATGCCTTGATGAAGTGATCAACATCGTAGATACCTTGGAAACCACTGAGGATAAGCATAAAAGCAATGATTGTACAGGTGATAAGAATGGGTGCAATGTAAAGTGGATAAGACAAAATACCAACTCCCATAAGCAACAAAAACCTATTCAATCTAATAATTTCATGATACACTTCCCTATTTCAGCATCAAATAAATATGCTCATAACGACGTCTATTGTTTATATATAAAAAAAAAAGAAAAATTGAGTAAAATTGCTAGAAGCCTAGAAAATTTACAGGGATCAATCCTATTCTTCTGCTTTGAATTCAAATGAAATAGCACAGAAGTGACAGAAACTCACATGAAACTGAGCACACTAATGGTAAGGAAGAAGAAGGGGAAAAAAGCACAGTACCCATGTCACAAGTTACTGGGTGGGTTTGTTTATTTGCCCAATTAGTTAGCATAAATGCATGACTGCGGGAATAGATACCTGTCATCATGCCAGAAAGAATTTGCGTCCAACTCCGGCAGCACAAGTGTAGCATTCATAATTCGTGCAGCGAGAACAGCATTACAGATCTACAATATAGTGTACTTGTTAATACTTCAAAACACATAGAATAACACCATAAAAGATGCAGATGATGGAATCAATAAAGATGTCTGCTAGAAAATACAAATGACTAATGACGTGTATCTAATACAGAACAATGTGGAATTTTCCCAGTTATCATCTTTATAGATTTTATTAACACATCCGCTGAGAGAAGAAAGACTTGGTGTTTGAGTCTTTTTAGTGGGGTAAACAAGTTTCCATTCCCAGAGAAAATTCCACAGACAGCAAATTTAAATCAAGAAGTTGGTGCCACACATGCTGCAATTTAAATTGAGTGGCAGAACCCCACAAACACTTGTATGCAATAATTTAGAGCTCGTGTGAGGAATGCTTTATAGTTCGTGGGAAGAAATACAAACCGCAGTTCGTTGCTGATTCAGTCCCCCATTACAACGAACACGTAGATAGCCATTGCGCTCTTTCGGAGGAGCTGCCACAAAGAGGAAGGCAAAAATAGACATCAAGAAATTGCAAAGAAACTAAGAAGTATTCAGCTTTCAGCATGATGCAAGATCATGCAAGCATATTAACCAGAACGATTGAAATTCCTTACGCGGCCAATCAGATCGTGGAGCAGATGATGGCCTCCAACCACGAGATGCAGCAGTTCCCCAAAGGGTCTCTTGATTGATCTGCTTAGCAAAGGAGAAATAAAGCAAAAGGTAATGAGTCGGTTTTTGGACATGCTAGGCATCTCTAGCTATTAGCTAACCACCCAATCAAACAAGGAAAACTAAGATAAACAGTGCATGTAAAGTGGATATGGTGAACTTCACTTTACCCCTAGGCCCTAACAGTTCGTTTCACAGTTTACTATACATGTTCACAAACTTCAATATACTTTGC
Source organism: Vaccinium darrowii (assembly GCA_020921065.1). Lineage (NCBI taxonomy): Eukaryota > Viridiplantae > Streptophyta > Magnoliopsida > Ericales > Ericaceae > Vaccinium > Vaccinium darrowii. Next base: position 10,439,334 of record CM037153.1, read on the forward strand.
ATTAGCTTCACATTAACCACTGACATCTGTGTTAGCATTTTCCATAATATCCATTAATTCCTTTTAGTTATTGTCTTATCCTAGCAGATCTCAGTATCAGTGCTGTTTTATGGACTGCCGTTTCAAGCATTGGGACTTCTTATGTCAGGATGTGGATCAATTTGAAAATAGGGTTAAGTCCCCCAATGAGCACAACCCTCGTGATTAGTTGCCATAGTTGAGTTTGGAACACTGAACAGAATTCCAGTGATAAGCTGGAGGAAGGAGAGGATGACGTCAAGTCACATGGCCCTTATGCCCTGGGCGACACACGTGCTACAATTGCCGGGACAAAGGGTCGTGCCCCTGCGAGGACGAGAAAACTCATATACAGCGGCAAAATGTACGTTCAAGCAAAAATTACATGGGTGAATAACTCGTGTATATATACCGCAATTGGTGACCAAAACCACAACTCATGGAGCTCGAGACACTAACCCGAGGTCGAGAGAAAGAAAGCTGATTGCTGTTGCTGTTACTAAAAACGGTGAAAAACAACGAGACGGTGCAAATCACGAGTACGATCACTGCAATCGACAATCTCCCAAACAGGCCCTTAACTCCTCCACTGAGTGTCTGCTTCAACTGGTTCCGATGGTGCCCTACGAATCCTCCTCTCTTGCTAAGCATCGATCCATCGCCAATCCTGCCAGTTCAAGTATAGATCTCAAGTATTTTCAGATAATCGACATGCATATATAAACATCAATATATACGTACATGTGAAGAGAGAGAAAGAAGAGAGAGAGAGAAGAGTTGGGGTTTACCTTCTCATTTCGAGAGGATTCTTCTGGATCGGAAGTTGAGGGGAGAGAGTGATGGAGCCGTCGTTTGAGTGCCTCTGGAGGATTTATGTCGCGGCAGATTTGTATGTGTGTGTCTGTTTCTTACTCCGCCGCGTACGTAATGAAATTATTCTTTTTCTCCCCTGAGAGTCTCCGGCCTAATTTATGCGCTCCTCAATTAATCTCGATTCGATTTAAATATGGTAAGCCTATCAAGCGATGATTCGTAATAAATTTCTTTCTAATCCAAGAAGCGAACATAGTTAATTGTGTGGGAAAAAAACCTGTTAACTGACCGGATTCACATAATTATGTACACGTATAAGTATATATTTATATATACATGTGTGTATATATATACTCCCTCCATCACAATTTGTTGGACCTGTTTTCTTTTTTGGACCTCTAAAAAAATTGTCTATCTTTGTTTAGCAAAATTAATTAAAATCAATCAAATAAGATTCATATTTGATATAAAAATATTATGAATTAAATATATCGACAATTTTTTGAGACGTAAAGATGTCCAAAAAAAGAAACAAGCCCAACAGATTAACAGAGGAAGTATATATTATACGGTCCGGTTCAGTTCCATCCGTGATTCTTAAATAGTGAAGGCGATAGATAAGAACAAACGAAAAAAATAAACAAACCTACAGCCACTATAATCCACCATAGGTCGTTGGCAGCCTTAGTTCATCACCATCACTACTTCACACCGCAATCAATTTTCAACATAATCAATTAAACCAAGGCAACCCAATAATTCATACACATCCTTTCAAAAGTCTCAGTATAATATTTCAAGTACATGTCAAACGATGATATCTAGGTTCGGTACCCACACCCCGTAAGAAATGCCATTGTCAAAGTATTACATTCTTCCAATTGTCAATTGAGGGGAAATAAATAAGTTGCAATTTTTATCTACCCAAAAATATGTTTTGTGAGATGAATAAGTAACTCTTCTTGTATGCCTTCGAAATGCTATGCACTTCAAGCACTCCCAACTTATATTCCTTGGTTTGAACCTGAAAATGACAGGATGAGTTATACTAGCCCAATAGAGAAATTTTATACAATCTCTAAATATAAATGAGGTGATATGTGCATTTGGATTATCAAGGATGTAAGAAAGAACAACAGCGGAAGTGTTATTAAAACGTGCAATCGCATACTTAAACAAAACAATCTCATAAGTAAACAGTGTATCCTCGTAGTATCCAAATATTTAGAAAGTACCCGACGTATCCTACATGGATCCACGCGTCCCATTACACTTCATTTTCATATGTAACCTTTATCTCAGGTGTTTCGTTCATAAACTCAACGTTCTGGTGATCGCTAACTCGTAATTACTTTCCGAGTCTTACAAGAGCCTTGTGAAACCCTTCACAGCGGCACAATAGTTGATGGCAACCTTTCCTTATTCCTCAATTTACTAAGTGTTCATTCATATCGTTTTCGATTTCGTCCATGTGCCTATCATACAATGTCACCATGTGTCAACAAATGTCTATAACGTCTCATCCATGATACTTCGAAACAATCAATAATACAAGTTAAAAGTGTTTTTAACAAGTCCTCACATTGGAATCATGTGTGTTTCGACAAACTATGCCAACAGGGTTTAAACGAGTGTTGAGGAAAGATTAGGATTTGCAAAACAAGCCAAGGGGATAAAGTGTCAAAATCGGCCGAGAAAAAACCAGCAGACATGGTCATGTAGAGATTTTTTTTTTTGAAGATTTGGTGATTTTCACCCAAACTTTAAAAAATAGGTTCAAACCTAGAATTTCTCACTACCAATAACCAAAATACAACTAGAGAGAGAGAGAGAGAGAGAGAGAGAAATCATCGATGGGTAACACCATTTCAAAGAAATCAATGGCTAGTTCAACTCCACAAGCCATAAACCTACTAGATTTCAAATCAAGTTCATGGGAAAATAAGGAAATGGAATAAAGCAAGGAAAATATACTACAACCGTTCACAAACACTTAGAAAAACTAGAAGAAATCTCTACCTCAATGATTTTAAGTTCCAATCAACCTTAAACCAAAATCCTAGCTTTGCAAAATCAAATCCCATCAAATCTCGAGCTTCCACAAGTAGTTTCCAAGCTCAAATGGCGAGTATGCATCGAATTAATGATGGATCATGGTGGGTGCACACAAGTATTGATTACGGGGGTTGAATTTGGTAAGGACGAGGAAGAAATTTGGGGAAGAACGAAAGAGAGAGCCAGTTTTCACGAGGGGAGGGGAAATGAGTTTTCTCTCTCTACCACTCCCTTATATAGGGCTAAACATACCCCCGTTAACTTACTAATGTGTTATATCAAGTCGAAAGTTAACTAACCTCACACATTAATCCCCCTTTTTCATAGTTAAATATAATAACATAGATCACCCCTTTAATTTTCAGAATATATTGTGAAATTACGGGTCTTTATAAACCACCACAAACCACTCATTACCCAAAAAAACATCTTTCAAAACCTAAACAAAACAAACCCAGAATGATTACATGGTCCGGATTGGACCGGTTCTTTAGAAATCCAGTAAACAGACCATTTTGACCGGTTTCAGAAAATTAAGAACCAAAACCTAACCAATACACATGTAGAACCTATCCAGATCCAAACCGCAATACTGGACTGTTTTTTGTTCAGTTCCAGTTCTACCCGATTAAGGAACACTTGACCACAATACATGAATTCAAAAGATTATTTAGAATTTAGAGCACTAAAACAATTCATAAAATAAATAGTTTTATGGTTTGAAGAATCAAGAGATATTGTAAAGAAATATGAAAGGAAGAATAAATTAGGAAGCAAATCGAGATTAGAGAGTAAGAGAATTGAGTTTTTCTTTGAGTAGCAATCGTGAAATTAAGGCGGAATAAAAAAGAATTGAAATTGGTAATTTGGTATTAGTAAATTAGAGTAATATATTAAAAATTTATTAACAAAATAGATTTTTATTCTAAATATACATAAAAGAATACCTTACTAGAAAAAAATATATTACCTTGCCAAATCAATATACATAATTTTGTGTGTATAAATATATTAAAATATATGCATATATAAATGTTATACGGTCCGGTTAGGTTATAACCGTAGTTCTGAAATTAAGAACCAATAACCGAATCGTAATTACCGGTTTCTTAGTTTTTTAGAACCATAACCTGACCAATGAACCATAGAACCTAACCAAATCGATTAGTTCGGATCGATTTAACGGTTATATCGATTTTCTTGTACAATGAATGATATATGGGTTAGAGTGGGATTTGAAAAAATAAAAGATGCAAGCGTCAGTTTTCCCCACTTAAATATATTCAATTCAGCCCAAGGTTCACAGTCGTTCCCTCTCCTCCCTCTCCCGCCACCCTCTTCCCCTCTCTCTTCAAACCCTAATTTTCTCTGCACTTCGTCTCAAACTCTCACCTGCAAAAGCAACACTTACAGAGTCAAAAGTAACAGCTAGTTATGGCTTCTGATACGTTGAACGAACCAACGAACTTGAAAGTGAGAGAACTACTGAAGGAGGTCCAGCTCGACTACTCTCCTCCCTTCACGAAGCTCGTAGACGACACCGTTTCAGCCATCAAAGACGCCATTGATAAAATCCCAGAAGACTTACAGGTTCATTTAACAAACCCTAGCCTCCTTTTATCCACCCATATTTTGATTTTTTTTAGCTTCCTTTTTCCTCAATTGACAAATGGAGACAGGGCCGGTCCTGACGTTTTGGGGGCAAACATAAGTCAATCCAATAGCAAAATTATCGGTATTCAACACAATAACATTTTAATATTATGCATCATTACAACAACTTGAAACAATTACTTAAAGATCACTATTTTACATTTTAAATGGCAAAAGTACTAATCATGTTTGTATAATAATTTTTTATTTGATGTATTTAATTTTTTTATTGTATTTAGGGGCCCCTATTTAATCAAATTTTTGGGTGCTTGCCTTTGCTCAGGATCGGTACTGAATAGGGACCACTAATTCACAGTCTATTTGTATTTTTATGCGTTGATATGTGTAGGTTACAGCGGATGTTGCACCGGGTTTTATCAGAGATATTGGGGCCGACAAAGTGGAATTCACGTTCAAGAAGCCGGAATCTGTAGAAATCGGAGGTAGTTATTCGATGCGTTGCGTTGCTAAGCCGGATGTGAATGTTGATGTTTTTGTTCGAATGCCGAAGGTATACTTCTATCTCAGACATGTTAATCATTTTTCCAAAAGTTAATTAGATGTGAGAGTCAGGGGCGGACGCAATGGAGTGCCTGGGCCCTGTACAGCTCCAAATAATTGCTCGTGTTACATATGCGCGGAGAAAACACTCCTAAAATTTTCAGTTATCAACCACATTCTGCTTTTTTGTATGAAATTAAATGGCAGCTACACAGTGCTACGTGTACCACATAGTTCCATCTCTTCTTCAGAGTTTGCAAGTACCAATACATACTATTGGAATATATTTGTTGCCATCAACATTGGAGTATATAAGATTTGGCCCCCCTGTTTAGGCCAAATCCCGTGTCTGCCACTGGTGAGAGTATATGGCTGGAGTTTCTCATGCGTTAGAGATGGCATCTTCTTTTAGTTGTACCGACACACCCTTGGGAAATTGAGGCCTTGTTTGGTTTGGTTTCCAAAAACCGGTTTTCTCAATTATTATTCAATTATTACCCCTATTTTTAAATATTATTTTTATTTTTCTCTCTATCTCTCTCCAATCAGTAATATCTATTTTTTAATTATTATACCTATTTCTTCCTCTAATCATTACAAAAACCAAAACTCAAAACCAAACCAAACACGACCTGAGGTTTCAAATGATAATAATAGCACATATGAATAGGTTTTTATGGCGCCAAATGATTACACAAGCTGCCACATGATCGATGAACCACTTTAACATCTTCAAGTTTGTTGAGTATGACTGGGTTCTATGTTTGAAATGCTCATACCTATTTCCTATGGCAGGAGATTTTCCATGAAAAGGATTACTTAAATTATCGTTACCATGCCAAAAGATTCCTTTACCTCTGCATAATCAAGAGGTATCTCAAACTTTCTTCGGTAGCTCAGAAGGTCGAATGGTCCACTTTTCACAATGAGTCTCGGAAGCCTATATTGGTTGTCCATCCAGGTGCGCTCTTTGACTCTCTATCATGCTTTCTTGTAGTTTATGGGTTTTGAAAAATTGGTTTAGAGGCCTCTTTCCTGTACACTATCAGAAAGGAAATTTCTCTTGTACTGTAGCTATGAAGATTGCCGAAGCCCCTGTTGTGTTGGTAAGGATAATTCCCACAGCAACATCGGCTTTTAACGTAGCAAAGTTGAACATGAAGCGGAACAACATTCGTTCTCTGAATCAAGGTATTGTGTAGTCACTACTTTAACTACATTGCTGTTTTGATCTCTGTGTGCCATAACTGAACAGTGAGTACTTTCTGTATTTCTACCAGGGGATGTTCTTCAACCTACTCCGAAGTACAATAGTAGTATACTAGAAGATTTATTCCTTGAGGATAATGCAGAATTTGTCAGAAGAACTTTTCTTGGCTGGAAGGAACTAGGAGAGGCTTTGATTTTGCTGAAAGTATGTATACTTCACACCTTCGGAAAGTTTAATTTTGGCACAATACGTTTATGTACTTATGGGTATTCATATTCTATTTTGATGGTGTAGGTTTGGGCTCGGCAAAGAAGTTCAATATATAACCATGATTGTTTAAGTGGATTCCTAATATCTGTCATAATGGCGTACCTTGCAACAAAATCTGGTGGGAATCGCGTTAATAAGTCAATGAACACGATGCAGATATTTCGGGTGACGATGGATTTCATTGGTATGCTTAATTTTCCACCTTACCCCTTGCCTATGTTACATGGACTTGGGTAAGAGTATCCAAATCTCACTGATACCTTAGGATACTGGTTGCATCAAACAGTTTGTCATGGGTATGGGGACAAATTCTGAATAAAGATTTTTATGGGATGTAACATCTACTTACTTTATGTAAACTGGAGTAGTGGAGAATTGTGAGGTTGCACGTGAAAAGTTAGAATAATTATTCTATGTATGGATACTGTGAGCTTGTTTTTCTTCAAATATACTGAATAGAGATGATCCAGGTGTCTACATGGGAGACGGGTCAACCCCCTATCCCACACCTTCACTCAAGTGTTGAGTTTTCGACACAGCTACCAATATATATTTTAGAAGAGTCCATGTAACATATCCCTTACTGTTCAAAATTTTGGCATATCTTTCACTGAGTAAAGCAAGAGGCCTAAATAATTTATGTTCCCTAACTCTTTTTCACAACAACTGGTTCTGTTTTGTATAAGCATTCATGGCCATTAAGGAAATAGAACGCTTTTTGAATTAGCAAATTTCTGCTCATACTTTTGCAGCCACTTCAAAGTCATGGGCGACTGGGCTCTTTTTCCATCCCCAAGGCGAGTGGAGTACTTCAAAGGCGGTATGGTTTTCATGACTTTTGCAGGCAATGGCAGTGAATTTTTTTTTATTTTTTTGGGAGCTGCATGGCAATGAAATTGTTGGATCAGAGGTTTCTGGGAAGATAGGGGCCAATAGTTTTTTTTTTGCTCGGCAATAGTCACTAAATGCACGTATCCTCACTTGCTTTGTTTTGCTCCCAAGGGGAATGCATGCATATTTTGGTTTTTCATACACCTCATGAGGCTAAGATGTGGTGCCATCACCCTGCGGACATGGGCGTGGAAGGGGATGTGGCATGAGCCACCTTGTAAAACCTGTGGCCTTGAATTACATCCTCAATATAGTACATCGACTTTATTTACCTTTGAAAAATGTGACAATCTCCATTCTATATTTGGAAGCCTAGATATTCATGATATAATGCCTTCTGCATTGTGGTTTTATATTTTATCTCATTTTGATTTTTGGTGTTACAGTATTGCTCTAATAGTTTCTATTTGCCTGTTCCTACATTTGAGTTGCAGGAAAGGAGGGCATCTTTAGAGTCATTTCCAGCAATCATATGCGACCAATTTTCTGGCTTTAATTTTACATTCCGCATGACGAAGGGTGGTTTTCTTGAGGTACTATTTGCATGCATATTGATTTATTGGACTATACAGTCATGGATCTCTGCTGTCTACTATTTGCGTGGCAGAGTGCACTCATCTGAAATTGCTCCTTATTTCAGCTCCAAGACGAGGCTGCTCTTACCCTTAGTGGCATTGATAAGTGTACAGATGGTGGATTCGACGAGGTTTTTATGACAAAAGTTGACTTTCCTGCTAAATATGACTACTGCATTAGGTTTGTTCTCTTCAGATGACACTTGAAAATTTGTTCTTACCCCCCCCCAAAAAAAAAAAAAAAAAAAAAAAATCACTATGCAATTCATGTGTCCAGTTTCCACACAATATTCTCCAATGGTACGCTGAACTTCCTTGATGAATCAGTTGATTCAACTGTCATCCTGATGTTCCTCTAAGTGTAACTGTTACGTATTCATGTGGATTACAAAGGGGTTGTGAGATCCATCTAAAGCTCTGTCATTGTTATCAGTTTATTTTCGGACTGCTCGTCAAGTTTCCTGATATGCTGTAGTGATGATGTTATTCAAACTCTTGAATTTACACTAATTTTGGCGCTACTGAACGTTTATGGGCAATCAGTTAGTAACGTCAAAACTATACTGATCTGGGTTGCTGAGGGCAGATAGGACTGCTGAGGTGCATTCTATACAGATACCAACCCGGAAGGGCTATGGCCTCTAGAGGTGGAGGCAATGAGAGCCAAGGCAGCCTCATTAATAGTGAGACAGTTGAATGTGACAAGCTTATGACTAATTGATATGGTGGTTGTGGTGGATGTGTTGTTTTGGAAGTACCCGTAGAGGGGTATGTTGCTACTTGGAGCCAAATGAGTATTCTTTTTTCGAGCATGGACCTTACTTGTAGCACTGAAATGTTGTTTAGAATCTGTTTAGACACGAGCTTGCAACTTTGGTGTGGTATTGGGTTTTTTGCTCATGCGAAAATACTTTTGAAAAGCGGAAAAAAAAAAAGGATAGGAAAAAGGCAGTGAAATGGTTTTATGGCTTTGGTGGCTTGGTTTCGTGGGAATTGGAAAAGAAGTATAAATGCTTTGATGGGTTTGGTGGTGACTTCACAAAGTCCAAGGGGCCTTTGAAATGTTTGAATTGCTTTCCAGATGTATCTCGGCTGCTTCAAGAGTTTTCTTGTTTCTTGTGCAGTACAATATATATTGTGAGAGAAGTGAAAGTTGGGAGAGCGAAAGAGAGGTGAGAGCTCTGTCCGGAGAAGGGCAAAATGAGGGCAGCTCCTGTGGGGGTTGCCATGCTGTCCGGGTGCGAGTTTGAGAGAAAAAATGGTGAGGAAAAATAGAGTCTGGGGGTGAGTAAAAAACTATGTATAGAGCCATGGTGTCAGGTGCTCTTTGGGTGGGTTTTTTCACATCACATTGTAATCTCTTTGGTGTGTGTTTTATCTTGTTTTTATTGCGTTTCCGTTGCGGGTTGGATTGGGTTTAATCCCAACAATTCTGAACTCGAATACAATCATTTAAATCCAGTGAAAGTGCCTGGAACTTTTAATTTAAAACCAGAAAAAGGATTTAAAACACCCATTGTTTTGGCTTTAGTTGGCAAATAACATGAAGAATGCAAGAGGGATGTATAAACAAATTCTGCTAGTAGAGATTCTATGAAAAATGAGAAGTTGTTTGCAGTAAAATAAATAAGCAATGCAGTGAATGCTTCTGGTTCTCAACACTGAATTTGATATTTCATTCTATTATTAGTCAGTTAAAATCACAGATACGTTAGGAAGGTTTCGATGACTCTTGGTTGCCAATTTTCAAGGCTTCTTCCTTCGTTATTTTCGTCTGCTTGTATTTATTTACCCCTTTCCTTTGCTCTATTAGGTTGAACTTGAAGGGGTGTATGGAAGTCAGTGCATTGGGATTTTGCTTGGACGACGAATGTTGGAGATTGTACGAGCAGAAAGTACTTTCTCTGATGCATCAAGGATTGAATGACAGAGCAAAGGTTATCCGTGTTATTTGGAGAAACACTCCTTCGGGATGCAATTTGGAAGATGTATGAAATCTGTTTGTTGATCATTGATAGTTTATGTAGTGGCTGGATAATGGATTAATTCTTTTGCTATTCTTCTTTCCTAGGGTTTGTCTGTGTTGGATAGAGAGCCATTGCTCATCGGGATTTCAGTCGACACTTTGGATAAAGCCCTTAGAGTGGTTGACATTGGTCCAAATGCCGAGAACAAAGATGAGGTATTTGAGTTTGATTCTGTCTTTTGTATTCCACTTGTGGTGCCGATGCATTTGGTGATGGAATAAGTTTGGTTTTAGGCTCTCAAGTTCCGGAAGTTTTGGGGAGACAAGTCAGAGCTACGGAGATTTAAAGATGGTACAATAGCAGAAAGCACTGGTAAGCCATTCACGTAATCTTATGATTGCACCAAGCTTCTGTTCACTTTTTTTGTTGAGATGATTAACTGACCAGCCACCTCATTTTTAATGTAGTTTGGGAATGCAAGCAATGGGAAAGACATCTTATTATAAAGAGGATTTCAGAGCATGTTCTGATGCGTCATCTTTCCCTTTCACAAGAATGTATCACAACCGTTGTAGATCAACTTGATTTTTCTCTTCTCTGTGGCAATGAAGGTGGAACTACTTGGCCATTAACTGCTTGTAGTTTTTGGAATGGTTTTTTCGTTATTAGTTCAGAATTTAGTCAAACTGTTTGTTTTCAGATCCTATATCATTTTCTACAAGTTTGCTCGAGGCATTTGAGGTTTTGTCAAAGCACTTGCGTCTTCTTGATGACATTCCCTTGAGGATATCAAGTGTGCAGCCTCTAGACCCAGGTTCCCTTCTTCATCCCAAATTGGCAATTCTCTATTACTGCGTTGATCTACAAAGCAATGTTTTAAAAACCGGACTGGAGCTGGTTTGACCGGCCCATGCTCCGGTCCGGGCGCACCAATGAACTGCCATTTTTCCAGAACTGGCCTACATTTTAAAAACTGCTGGATTTTGAGGGTTGAACCGGAGAACCGTATGAACTGGTCACGGGTAAATCGGACTGGACTGTCGGGTAAAAATATTTTTACTGAGTTCGTCCCCTATAATTGCTGTGCAATAAAGTGGGCAGCGCCTCTGTGACGGAAGGCGCGTGCTGAATAGTCCATTGAGGAGACTGCTCCAATAATTTCCAGCGCTCTTCCGGGCATTTATAGGTAGAACGTAGAAGGGTTTCCTCAAGTTGGGAAGTGCCACCTATGTGGGATAGATTTAGAGCGTAGACTCCATCTTCTTGAAGAAAAGTGTAATTCCTCCTCTTTCACTTCATTATTTGTACATTTCAAACATTTTTTTCCAAATATATATGCTATTATATTCTAATAATAATTAGTTCTATACAATTAATATACTCCCTCCGTCCCATAATTTTGGTCCATCTTTCTTTTTTTGGATGTCTCAAAATTTTTGCCCACTTTCCTTTTTTGGATGTCCCAAGTTGAGTCATTTCCTTTTTTGCCCTTCATCTCCACATTCAAATTCAAACACAAAAATGGAGGGAAAAATGTATCGAGTCTAAAAAAGTAATCAGTGCAAGTCAAAAGGGAGGGTTTATATATTTTGAAGAGTAACGATTGTGTCTCCTTAAAATGTTTTTGGGACGGAGGGAGGATATTTTTACATAATTATGACATCACTGTAAATTATCGGGTTCAACCGCGGTTGACTGGTCACCCGTCCACCTGGTCCCTTTTTCAGTTCGCTCACCGGTCTGGTTTTCAAAACATTGTCACACGGATACATTGTCATCTCTTTCCACCATAAGACTGGATTGTACAGCTGTATGAACAGACCTTTTTTGACTTGCGATCCTTTTGATTTGGTTCACTGACGTGTGGGAACTATGAAAGTTACATAATCATGCCAAATTAGTATTATGAGGTTCGACATTTATTTTGACAGTATAAATATCTGGCTGTGAAAACTTAATGGTTTAAGCTTTTACTGTAAATGGGAAAACTTAATGATTGTCACATAATCAAATTTTCAATAAATGTGTTTTCCCTGCAATTCGATGTAGTGGTGTGTGCTTCTTCTAAAGCTGTATTTTTAAATCATTTAATCGATCGTTTCAATGTTAAATATGGTAGACTTATTTTGTTCGTTGTACATTTTTTAACATAGGTAAGTCCTAAAAATGCTTGATACTTACCACCAGTCGCAGCTTTCAGGTTCACATCTGTCTTCCCTCCCAAACCTCATCCCTTGGCTCTTTCCAAAGGTGTCAAACCAAGATTCCAAAAGCTCACTTCATCCTGCATTCAGTCTCTTGACGTTATGATCCAGGCATGGTAGCAGCTGATTCGATTTAGTTTTATTATTCATTTCCTGGCTGGTTACACCGCATAATGTCTATTGAGTTTCTCAATTTTTGGAGGTATAGCGGGGTTGCTATTTCAGTGGTAAAACTTCATGAGAGCAGCCTCTTGTGCATATATTGCCAAAGATTACGTACGGTCCCCCCCTGCCTATGCCCAATCGGTTGGGGATACATGGGCACTGTTATTGTGTTGTGTTCCTGACTTGTTCTTTGAGTACTTTTTCTCTTGTTTCAGTTGGAAGGTTCCGGTAACTGGCCAATGGGTGACGTAGCCATTGAGAAGACTAAATCTGCATTCCTTCTCAAAATTGGGCAAAGGTTCGCTGTGATGATGTAGTTTTGATGCAAAATTACCTGTTAACTCTTGAGAATCACTTATCTGTTGATACTATTTGGCAGCCTCCAGAGCAATTGGGGAATGACTTGCAATGCTACCGAAGATAACGTGGTTGTTTTCACATCTGGATATGCATTTCGCCTTAAAATTTTGCACGAAAGAGGGCTTACAAGTGAGAAACAATAATTTCGATTTTTGATTACTTCCTGTAAGACCCTTTTAGTGGTGTACTCATTCGTGCAATTTTAAATTTGAAGTTGGAAGTAATCAAGTGAAGCGGGTCCCATCAACCGACAAGATCCTTAATATGTGCAACATGCATTCTAGCATGATTAATGGTTTACAGGGTCGTTACCCAGTCTATGGACCGGTTGTTCGGTAAGATATTTAATTTACTCTCCCCTATCTCTTTTTCCCCCTCCCTTTCCCCTCCAACTTTGCATATCATGTTTGTTTTTGAAGGCTTGCAAAAAGATGGGTTGCTGCGCATCTTCTTTCAACTTCGTTGGGGGAGGAAGCAATTGAGCTGTTGGTTGCTTATCTTTTTATGAAGCCTTTGCCATTTCATGTTCCTTCCTCACGGATCACTGGATTTCTAAGGTTTTGTTCCCTGATCCTATTGCGTCCGTTTTCCTTCCCCCGCTTATGTTGATTCAGTTCACTAATGTCCGACTTACATTTTTTTTTTTAATATTCATATACTATTTGTGATAGTTAATTGATTTTAACATACTATAGTTATTTTCCCAAATTCTATTAGGAGTTTTTTATACATGTGTTTGGATGAGAGGAAAATGAAAAAGCATTTGTTGTCAGGGAATTGATTTCATCAGATTGAATATTCCTTGGGTGTAGTCCGCCAGTTGGTATGCTTTATAGCTCTTCTGAATGGATGGTCTCGGAAGAAAAAAAAGTGGTGGTAATCATTTTGGTGCTCGAGGAGGCACTAGTGTTTGTGGTTGTGGTTTTGAAACTGGAACTAGGAGTTGTGGCTGTGGTTTATATATTTAGCAGTTAGGTGTTTTGTCATGGACTCGTAGTGGCGGTTGGGATTGTAGTGCTGTAGATGCTGAGTGCATCTTGTGGTTGCCTACTGGTCTCTGTAAAACGTTGGTACATCATGGACGTGGTATATCTACGGAACGAGAAGCTGGTAATGTGAAGGCACAGTTTTGCCTGCAAGGGCTAAACTTCTTTCTGTACAGTTTAACCTTCTTTCCCTCTTAATTTGCAGTCTCTTTTGTTACTTGCATTCATCAAATTCTGTGGCTCGAGTTTTGGTTTTGTTGGCTCTCACTTATCATAACTGGGTTCTATAATTCAACTATTTCTTTAATGCTAAAATAACTATTTCTCATTCATGCCTATTGATTGCAGGTTCTTAAGGTTACTGTCAGATTATGACTGGGCCTTTTCTCCTTTAATTGTTGACATAAATGGTGATTTGACACCAAAAGATGAAAAAGAGGTCAATGTAAGTGCCATAGGCCCACAAGTTTTGGTAGTTCGCCATTGGAAGTTGTATTTTATTTGTCAGTTCCTTTATGTATCACTTTGCTCAGCTGTAATGTTAGAGATAAAGTATTATTACATTCCTACTTGATAGGTTAATTTTATGTCGAGTAGAAAAGCTTACGAAGAAAACATGCAAAATCCAAGCCCAGCCATGTTCTTGGCTACTGCTTACGACAAGTTATCTGAAGCTTGGACCAGATCATCACCAACCTCTTCAGTGAGTGTCTCTCAATCTCAATTTGGTTGCATGATGATTTATTAGACAAGTTAATGTTCTCTGCTTGCACTGCTGATCTAAGAAAGTTGTGCTACAATGCCAACATTTGAATGGTCTTTCCATTAACCCTCGGATTATTTTTTACATTGGTTCTTTGAAACCACAGAATAGTGTGATTTGAAAGACTGGATTGGTCTGACGCTCGATAGTCGATACCTGGTCGCATAGGACATTGTTTTTGTCAGCTAGTGATGGGAATATGATATTTGTTGCACCAATATTGATTCACGTTCTCCTGAATATCAATGTATTCTCAATTTGATTTTATAAGTTTTTCTCAGCATTAAAAGATGGGCATTAATTTATTTCGTCTTAGTGATGCTTCTGCAGCCCTATGCGTACAACCCACCACAGTAATAGATCTCCTGAAAGATGGTTGTACCCTCTTTCATGAGTAACCTTTCCCAATTTTTTTTCAATGGAAAGGTGTGTGCTGGGATCTTCAGAACCCATTAGCATGCACCTACTTCAGGGATCCTTTGATTCACCAGCTTATTTTCTGATACCTGGGCAATATGCAAATAAGATCGTATGGTTGAGCGGCCAATGCTTGTTTTGCTTATTCTACACAACCGCCTACCGGAATAGAAGGAAAACAAAATACGCAAATGGTAAACCAAATAAGTATGCTTATTGTGCTCTTTGCTTAGTTGCTTGTTTTTAAGAATATGCAAATAAGCTGGTGAATCACATGAGTTTGTTTTGGATATGCTATACAAAAGATCTTCTTTCCCTGTATTGACAATTTCTGCGGATACTGTTCATGTTTAAGGAACTTAGAAGATTGGCGGCTTATGCAAAAAGCAGTGCAAATTTGTTAGCTAAACTCATCTTGCAGGATGAGCTTGATTCTTACAGATGGGAGGTAGATAACAACACGTCCCATTCAAATTTTTATTTACCGGTGTTGTGTGTCCTTAATTATCTTGATGTAATTCTTGGCTTGCTGCAGTGCCTTTTTCGAACTCCTTTGAACAACTACAATGCCATCGTGCTTCTCCACAGGGATAGATTGCCTTACCCACAGCATCTTCTCTTCCCTTCCGAACTGAACCAAGGTATTTCGTGCTCATCCCTCTCTCTCAAAAGCATTCTCCAGGCTCTGTTTGGTTACAGTTTAGAATACCTTTTAGAAAATTCTCCGTTTCATAGTTTCTTACTTATTTTTCTTGTACTGTTAAAAAAGAGAAGAAAAAAAAGGGAAGCCCAATTATGAGATGATAGCTAATTTCGAAAACACTACTCCCTCTGTCCCAATTTGTTTGCTCACTAAGGTTATGTGTGCCTTTTTAAGACCCGTATAGTTTTCAATCTATATGTATTTTATATGCAATATGGTTCATATTTGATTGATCTCAATTAGTTCTATAAGACGATTTTCAAAAACTTAAAAACACTACGAATAAAAAGTTATAAACGTTTAAAAATGGCACGGATATTAGTAGTGAGCAAACAAATTGGACAGAGGGAGTATTTGCTAGAAAATGGAAATGTTGAATTTTTATGTTTGTCAAAAACTGTAGTACTAGATGAACTTGATTCTGTATTTGTGGCCTTTGAAATTCTATGCTTGCACATTTTTGGTAGGGATGCACGTGGTTCGTGGAAAGTCAAGCAAGAAATTTCATCCCTTGTTATTGCCTGGAGACATGAAAGGAAGCTTAGAGGATCTGAAACAAAAGCTGATGGTGAACTTCGATCCTCTGAGATGCTTTGTTTATGATATGGAGGCAAGTATCATTATTGGAAAAATCTTTGTTTTTACATTTAAATATAGGACTGTCTGTCATTGTTTCTGAGCCTTGGAGAGGAGAGCTAACTGTTTGCCCATTGCATCTCCAGAGAGAGTTCCCCAACAAGTTCAAAGTTTGGTACGATTCGCTGGGAGGTGATGCTATTGGCTTAACATGGGAGCGATCGGGATCAAAGGTACATAAAGACCCGTCCTCCTTTTTTGTCACATACTTGAAATTAGTTGATCTACAAAAACCTTACCCCTCTCTCTCTCTCTCTCTCTCTCTCTCTCGGGGCAGAAACGGGGACGAGAAGAAATGGGCGAGGAAGAAGACCTGGTTAATGTACTAAAATCTGTTGGTGAGGTTGGGAAAGGGTTCGTGAGGAGTATTTATCTTCCCAAGGCCAAGTAATTGAAATATTAAACCTTTTGAAGGTCTGGGATTCCAGCAAAGAGTGAAGATGGTTGTGTAGCCTTATCGATTAGGAGGTGGACAGATTGTTTGCCACATTTTTATGTTGGACCCTGTCAGTCGCCGTTTGGACGGCTGAGGGAGCTCATTACAAGCATGTAGTGAGTTCCCTCACTGCACGCGGATCCTATTTTTATACCCAGGGGTCCATACTTGAGAGCTACTATCAGTTTTTTTTTTCGCCATTTAATTCTTTTTATAGAACTTCGAGCGAAGTGGCATTTTGTATCGATGTGACGAATAACAGTTTTTGTCTCTGTAGAATATGGCCGGTTGTGGGCATTTTCAAGAGTTTATCTTTTCCTTAATTTGGTCATGTATACCTGTTGCTGTAATGAAGGTCCTATACTCCTATTTATTTGTATCCATTAACGTTTGTTTGTTTGTCTTTTTGCCAGATGAAAGGACATTAGTAACGTTAGTATTCGTTAGATTATGTAACGCCCCGCATTTTCGGGATACGTTATGGATTATTATTACAATTTAAAGTCGGTCTTAAACAGTAATAATAATAACCAAAAATACATATAGATGATCTATCCTTCACAGATTACAAAAAAAGTAGACTGGGTGGACTCTATGGCTCCATACGTTCCTTGATCTGGTCGTGCTCCATGTCGGCAGCTCCTCCGGCGCTATATTATTCCTTCTGTTCATCGTGACAATCTAGCATAATACCAACATCGTGGTATTATGCCAGGGCAAACCGTGAGCGAGGACGCTCAATAGATACCGTACCCCAACATTAAACTAGCAATTCTAGAACAATATTGTTGGCAGGTAAATAGTTGAAAATCATTTATCAAAACGGTAAGTTCATGCGTGTCAATGCATCAGTATCACATCAATTCAGAGTGCAGCTTAAATAAAATCAGTATCCCATTTCTTTTCATATCAGAGTGCAGCTTTAATAAAATCAGTATCTCGTATTATTTCAGAATCCAGAGTATAGTGTCAGTATCTCGTATCATTTTCTCATAACAGCATTCTTCTTCAAATTTCAACCATGTCAACATCTCACATCTCTCGAAAGTTATTGGCCCGTTCTACAACCCCGTTCTAACGGTCACCAACCTTTCCGTACGAAGGGTCGGCCACCCATAAACTGACTCCTGCAGTATGGGATCCGCTAACTCCGCGTCACACACGACATAGTCCTGGCTACCCATATCACTGAATCCCCACCAGTTTGTTTATGAGGTCCGCTTGCTATGTGTTGTACTGAGTAAGTTCTAACCGTCAAATTCACCCGCGGAATTTGAGGAGAAACTTCAAACAGCACTACCGTATAGTTCCGTTGGGCTTTGACCACCAGTTCACCCCGGGGAACTGAGGCGGGACTCCAACAGCATCAACATCTCAACTTTCATCACATCAACATTTTCATTCTCATTTCTATCTCTTCCATTTAAAAACATTCGATCACTTTCTCGAAAAATGTGTCGGGTCGTATCGTCTTTGAAAAAGAACGTGCACATGCATTAATTTCATTAAACAAAATCCTCCGTTTAGAATCGTTCATGATAAACCTTCCGCTCGTAACCCATCTTACGAAAACATGTTACTTAACGACAAAAGTTCTTTCTTCCGGGGATTTAAATCAAAACATAAGGATTAATTCTCGTTCTTAGATTTGCTGGCGTGTTTTAAGATTCGTACGTCGAATCGCCACTTGGTTTGTCTAAACCAAGAAAGTACCCTACTAGAAAACTCTAGTAGTTGAATCCGTTTGGCGTGTTTTAAGATTCGTTCGTCGAATCGCCACTTGGTTTGGGCTAAACCAAGAAAAAGCCTGACTAGACATGCTAGCCATAGATTCTATTTGTTAGTCTAAATAGATTAAGAATATTTATTCAATAATCCCGGAAAATCTCATTTCATTTGAAAAGCTCTTTTCTCAGAAAATTGGTCGGGCATTATAACTGCGTAAATTTGAAAAGTCGATTTTCATTCATGCATTATAACTGGGTAATTTAGTTTCCCAAAAGTCCATCGAACATTATAACGGTGCATTTTGATAGTCAATTTTAATTCGTGCATAGTAACGACTAAGTGTGTTTTTTTCAAAGTCTAATTGTTCATAAAATCACTAATCACCAACATAATCACGTTTAATCATATTTAGGCATGTTTAAGCAAAATAATAACATAATCAATATGAACTAGTAAATACTAATCTAAGGTTAAGATAAAGTATCTACCTTAATTCCGATGATTAGTCGGAAGCCGATAAGCTAGTTGAATTCCGGCGGCGTAACGACTAGTCGACCTTTGCTCGAACGCTTTCTTGCTAACTTATTCTACCTTTCTAAGATCTAGGGGTGGTCGAGAGTGGTGGTGTGTGGTGGTTTAGGATGAGTTTCAAGAAGAACACCCAAGAACTCACTCAAGAACACTAGAAAGCACAAAGTGGAGAAGTTGGGAGGTTTTGGTGTGAAATGAAGCAAGGAGAGTGAGCTATTTATAGTGAAGCAATGAGGTTCACCTCCCCCAAAAATAATCACTAGCCAAAAACCCTCCCCACAAGTGTCCAAACAACCTTTTGCAAAAGCAAAAATTAGGTTTTAAAGACTAATTTTAGGTTATAAGAAATTCCCCACCAAATTTCCCACCAACTTAAAGATTAGTTTTAGGTTATAAGAAATTCCCCACCAAATTTCCCACCAACTTAAAGATTAGTTTTAGGTTATAAGTAATCTCCCACCTAATTTCCCACCAACTTAAAGATTAGTTTTAGGTTATAAGTAATCTCCCACCTAATCAAGGTTAGCTTTAATAAAATAAAATAAGAGTTGGGGATTTAGTAAGGCTTCCGGACGCAGTGTGGTGAAATACCCGGTGTGTACGCGTTTATTTTACGGCGCGGAAAAATAAATAAAAGGAAATAACAAACTAGATCTAGTTTCATTCAAATTATTTAAACTAAATAATAAATTATTTTATTTAGCGATATTAAAAATAACTAATCGAATTAATAAATCGAAATTTTTATTTACGAAATTTCGGGTTATTACAATCTATCCCCCTTAACAAATTTCGTCCTCGAAATTCGAATTACTCAACGGATGGAAACAATTGTGGATAGTTGGCTCTCATGGCTTCTTCTCGTTCCCGAGGTTTTTCCTCTATTTTTCGATCTTTCCATAATACTCGTACTAACTGAATGATTCTGTTGCGGATACGCTTCTCCATGCTGTCCCGAATTTCAATTGGTTCTTCCTCAAAAGTTGCGTTCTCATCTATGTCGAGATATTCCTAATTTAACACGTGTTTTGGCAAGGCGAGATACTTCCTTAACATAAAGTCGTGAAAAATGTTATGCACTCGGTATCTGTGGTGGGAGTGCTAATCGGTAGGCCACTTGTTCGATTTTCTCCAAAATCTCCAATGGGCCGATATATCGCGGAGAAAGCTTCCCTTTCTTCCGGAATCTAATTACTCCTCTTCGGGGCCGAATTTTTTTTTTTTTTTTTTTTTCTGAAACACGTGGTCTCCCTCTTTGAACGACAAGGGTCTGTTTCTTCGATCCGCATAACTCTTCTGTTGGCTCTGCGCAGTAAGCAGTCTCTGTTGGATAGGCTTAATCTTCTCGTCGTGTCTCTAACCATTTCAGGTTCTAGTAATCCTATCTCTCCGGCATCAGTCCAACAAACTTGTGATCGACACGGGCGGCCGTACAGAGCTTCGTAGGGCCATCTCTATGCTAGCTTGATAACTGTTATTGTAGGCGAATTCTACTAATGGTAGATGTCGTTCCCAATTCCCTGTGAAATCTAAGGTGCAAGCCCTAAGCATGTCCTCCAATATCTGGATTGTCCTCTCCGTCTGTCCATCAGTCTGCGGATGAAAAGCAGTACTGAGACGAATGTCAGTCCCTAGTGCCCTTTGTAGTCCTTTCCAGAACTGTGAGACAAATCTAGGATTTCTGTCTAATACGATTGATACTAGTACTCAATGTAGTCGTACTATCTCTAGTAAGTAGTGCATTCCCAATGCTTCCATGTTTTCCGTCATTTTCACTGGCAAAATGTGTGCCGACTTAGTGAGACGGTCAACAATTATCCACACAGCGGTGTTTGACTTTAATGATCTCGGAAGTCCAGTCAAAAAAAATCCATCGAAATATGCTCCCATTTCCACTATGGAATTGGTAGCGGCTGCAACTCTCCTCCAGGCCTCTGGTGTCCTTCATGCTCCACTCTATTGGCTGAGTATATCAATATATCGTCAATGAACACCACCACAAATCTATCCAAATAGGGTTGGAATATCTTGTTCATGAGACACATGAATATTTTCGGAGCATTCATCAATCCAAACGACATGACCACGAACTTGTAGTGTATGTATCTTGTCCTGAATGCGGTCTTCGAGATGTCCTCATCTCGTACTCTCAACTGATGATATCCTGATCTTAGATCAATTTTCAAGAAACAAGTTGCTCCCTTCAACTGATCAAGCAGGTCATTTATTCTAGACAGTGGATAGCGATTCTTGATCGCGACTTGGTTCAGTTGCCTATAGTCAATGCACAGTCGTAAGGTTCCTTCTTTCTTCTTCACGAACAGTGCAGGTGCTCCTCATGGTGAAGTACTCGGTTTGATGTATCATTACTCTGACGACTCTTGTAGTTGGGTCTTCAATTCCTTCAATTCTGTCGGCGCTATATGGTATGGGGCTATCGAAATTAGGGCGGTTCTAGGTTGAAGCTTGATGGTAAAATTGATCTATCTTTGTGGCGGTTAATCCAGGTAGATTGTCATGAAACATGTCAGCATAGTCACAGACGATGTGTGGCAGTCCTAACTCTTCTCGGTCAGATTCTTCCAACTGGAGGCTAACTAGCCATCTAAACAGTTGGTTCTGTCACTACGAGCGTTGAGTCGCCGAATTCACAACCTGTCTATCCCCCTTAAAACGGAAACATGTCCTATCAGGGGTGAAAGCTGTTACTATCTTTTGATGGTAATCAATGACAGCTCGATGAGTTGACAGCCAATCCATCTCCATAATTAAGTCGAAGTCAACCATCTCGATCACGCGTAAGTCACAGGTTAGTCGGATATTACTTACTTCTAACTCGCAGCCTCTACAGATTAGATTAAATGGTAAACTAGCGCTTAAAGGTGATGCTATTGTCATCTGGTTCTCTAGGGGTTCAGTGTCTAATCCTAGCGTAGATACGCATGCAGCTGATATAAACGAACACGATGCTCCAGTGTCAAATAAAGTTTGAACGCAGGTACTAAACAGTAGTAGGATAGAGTCTAGCGTATGGTCCTGGAGAAGGCACCGGTAGTGATGGTTGTGCGGCAGTCGAGGTGGTAGCGTGCCAGGACGGTGGAAAAGACGGCTCATCGGCATAGTCATAAGCTAAGAGAAAGCAAGTCCTTGTGTGAAATTGTGTTGTGGTGTTGAAAATGTGAGAATGGTGCTAAAGGAAGTACAACAAGGTTTACTAAATACTCGCTTTATTGCTACAACCGACAGACTTGTAGGTTTGCTTACAACCGAGGTTTACTTATAATACAGCAAAAGGTTAACCTCTCATACTAGAAGTGAAAACAACATTTTATTTAAAAACCTAACTATGGCTAGGTTCTAATCTTCTCGGTCATCTGGTCAACTTCATTCGGAGCATTCAAGGGAAATACATTCTCGACATGCTTTCTTTTCTGGCCTAGTATTCTATTGTATAGGTTGCTTCCCAAAGCTCGGATTGGCAAAGTCAATCTGTTGATATTGCTGGGGCTGCTGATATCCAAAATCTATGGGTCCTACTGTCCTAGGTCAATTACGGCTGATATGCCCAAAGGCTTGACAGTTAAAGCATCAGATTGTTGGGTTATTGTGTGTTGATCCCGATGGTCCTTGCCTTCGGTCACCCCTTTTCCAAGGCTGGGTATTAATCTGAGCAGGGTTAAGTTTGGCTGGGTAGGGCCCACGATCGTTGTTGTTATGCACAGTCTTGATAGGTCCTCCCGAACTATTTCCTTGGCGTATCACTCTGGTGTTAGTCTCCTCCTTCCTCGGGTGGGGGCAGTTACGATTGACATGTCCAATACTTGAGCAATTATAGCATCGGGCTATTGTGCTACCTCGTCCAGAATTTTGGATGATCCTTGCTTGGAATCATTCCTCCTCCAGTGTTGGTTGTTTGGTGGGAGTCGGTTCGCGTTGAGTGCAGCAATGAAGGCTTGCACGAGTTGTGCGAGGTCAGGGTTACCGTTGGTTCCGTTGGACGAGTCCTCACCATTGTTACGTGTAATCGCCATTCCAGAGTTGGAAATTCGTAGGGAAATTCAGTCTAGAATACCCTTTTTGAAAATAATAGCACAATACTACGGCTAAAATCTAAATTCGGAAAGGATTTACTGCTGCTAAACGTTATCTTTGAGCACATATTTATACTGAAACTGACATGTGAGCAGGACACATGTCACAAACAGTCAAATCCTAAGTGTTCTCACGTTTCGCTTCCCTACGCTTGGTAATGGCTCATATATGCCTATAACTACACCGTTAGCAAATAGGCTATTTTTAAAGTAGCAAAAGTACAAAGTACGGACATTTATTCAGGTTACGCTCTCGGAAAGTGATCTACCCATTCTACCCAAGGCCGAGTGTTTGAACCTAGGGCTCTGATACCACTTGTAACGCCCCGCATTTTCGGGATACGTTATGGATTATTATTACAATTTAAAGTCGGTCTTAAACAGTAATAATAATAACCAAAAATACATATAGATGATCTATCCTTCACAGATTACAAAAAAAGTAGACTGGGTGGACTCTATGGCTCCATACGTTCCTTGATCTGGTCGTGCTCCATGTCGGCAGCTCCTCCGGCGCTATATTATTCCTTCTGTTCATCGTGACAATCTAGCATAATACCAACATCGTGGTATTATGCCAGGGCAAACCGTGAGCGAGGACGCTCAATAGATACCGTACCCCAACATTAAACTAGCAATTCTAGAACAATATTGTTGGCAGGTAAATAGTTGAAAATCATTTATCAAAACGGTAAGTTCATGCGTGTCAATGCATCAGTATCACATCAATTCAGAGTGCAGCTTAAATAAAATCAGTATCCCATTTCTTTTCATATCAGAGTGCAGCTTTAATAAAATCAGTATCTCGTATTATTTCAGAATCCAGAGTATAGTGTCAGTATCTCGTATCATTTTCTCATAACAGCATTCTTCTTCAAATTTCAACCATGTCAACATCTCACATCTCTCGAAAGTTATTGGCCCGTTCTACAACCCCGTTCTAACGGTCACCAACCTTTCCGTACGAAGGGTCGGCCACCCATAAACTGACTCCTGCAGTATGGGATCCGCTAACTCCGCGTCACACACGACATAGTCCTGGCTACCCATATCACTGAATCCCCACCAGTTTGTTTATGAGGTCCGCTTGCTATGTGTTGTACTGAGTAAGTTCTAACCGTCAAATTCACCCGCGGAATTTGAGGAGAAACTTCAAACAGCACTACCGTATAGTTCCGTTGGGCTTTGACCACCAGTTCACCCCGGGGAACTGAGGCGGGACTCCAACAGCATCAACATCTCAACTTTCATCACATCAACATTTTCATTCTCATTTCTATCTCTTCCATTTAAAAACATTCGATCACTTTCTCGAAAAATGTGTCGGGTCGTATCGTCTTTGAAAAAGAACGTGCACATGCATTAATTTCATTAAACAAAATCCTCCGTTTAGAATCGTTCATGATAAACCTTCCGCTCGTAACCCATCTTACGAAAACATGTTACTTAACGACAAAAGTTCTTTCTTCCGGGGATTTAAATCAAAACATAAGGATTAATTCTCGTTCTTAGATTTGCTGGCGTGTTTTAAGATTCGTACGTCGAATCGCCACTTGGTTTGTCTAAACCAAGAAAGTACCCTACTAGAAAACTCTAGTAGTTGAATCCGTTTGGCGTGTTTTAAGATTCGTTCGTCGAATCGCCACTTGGTTTGGGCTAAACCAAGAAAAAGCCTGACTAGACATGCTAGCCATAGATTCTATTTGTTAGTCTAAATAGATTAAGAATATTTATTCAATAATCCCGGAAAATCTCATTTCATTTGAAAAGCTCTTTTCTCAGAAAATTGGTCGGGCATTATAACTGCGTAAATTTGAAAAGTCGATTTTCATTCATGCATTATAACTGGGTAATTTAGTTTCCCAAAAGTCCATCGAACATTATAACGGTGCATTTTGATAGTCAATTTTAATTCGTGCATAGTAACGACTAAGTGTGTTTTTTTCAAAGTCTAATTGTTCATAAAATCACTAATCACCAACATAATCACGTTTAATCATATTTAGGCATGTTTAAGCAAAATAATAACATAATCAATATGAACTAGTAAATACTAATCTAAGGTTAAGATAAAGTATCTACCTTAATTCCGATGATTAGTCGGAAGCCGATAAGCTAGTTGAATTCCGGCGGCGTAACGACTAGTCGACCTTTGCTCGAACGCTTTCTTGCTAACTTATTCTACCTTTCTAAGATCTAGGGGTGGTCGAGAGTGGTGGTGTGTGGTGGTTTAGGATGAGTTTCAAGAAGAACACCCAAGAACTCACTCAAGAACACTAGAAAGCACAAAGTGGAGAAGTTGGGAGGTTTTGGTGTGAAATGAAGCAAGGAGAGTGAGCTATTTATAGTGAAGCAATGAGGTTCACCTCCCCCAAAAATAATCACTAGCCAAAAACCCTCCCCACAAGTGTCCAAACAACCTTTTGCAAAAGCAAAAATTAGGTTTTAAAGACTAATTTTAGGTTATAAGAAATTCCCCACCAAATTTCCCACCAACTTAAAGATTAGTTTTAGGTTATAAGAAATTCCCCACCAAATTTCCCACCAACTTAAAGATTAGTTTTAGGTTATAAGTAATCTCCCACCTAATTTCCCACCAACTTAAAGATTAGTTTTAGGTTATAAGTAATCTCCCACCTAATCAAGGTTAGCTTTAATAAAATAAAATAAGAGTTGGGGATTTAGTAAGGCTTCCGGACGCAGTGTGGTGAAATACCCGGTGTGTACGCGTTTATTTTACGGCGCGGAAAAATAAATAAAAGGAAATAACAAACTAGATCTAGTTTCATTCAAATTATTTAAACTAAATAATAAATTATTTTATTTAGCGATATTAAAAATAACTAATCGAATTAATAAATCGAAATTTTTATTTACGAAATTTCGGGTTATTACAGATTATTACTACGAAGACAAGCTCTTTTACATAGGAGTCGAGTTCTTCATACATTCATGTTTCATCAAAATCCACCCACAAAAACGGTAGCCCTAAAATGTAGTAAGTGTAGCCATGTATTGCAGTAAGTGTACTCATATATGGTTGTAAGTGTAAACATATATCGTGTTAAGTAAACTCAGCTTTTAGAGCAAGTAAAATTGTGTGTTTTTTTTTTTTGTTGGGAAAAGCGCAAAACCATCACGATTTTAGCAAATTCACCCTACTTGTTGTGGGTGGTTTTGATCTAATGGCTTTGATTTGTCTAACTCTCAATCCAAAGTTTTAAAGGGGTCATCATGCCTCATACCACTCGGGGGGATGGCAAAAAAATCCGTGTGCTTCTTTCTCAAAGCACATATCAAAGTAATGTACGATATAATTTTACAGATTGATTAATAAAAGTAAAAGTTAAGGTATGATGTCCTGTCACCTCCACTAGAGAGTATTGCCCCTCACATCACACCACTGATGTTGAATAAGCAAGTACCACAACAATAAACACTACTATATGAGTACCACTAAAAAGAATTTACGGTTGCATGTGCCTAGTTTCACCCATAATTGCGATGGAGTGGATTCATTTAGGGTTCCCAGACTGCAAATGATGGTCTAGAATTAAGGTCAAATTTTGTCAATATACTGTGATTCATTTCTGAAACGATATACTGTCTAAATACACGTTTTAACTTTGCGAAGCCACAAAATCTATCACATTGCAACTTCACCATAACAGCCATTTGATTAGCCAAATTGGAGAATGAAATGGTTTTTTAATTCTACGGAGAGCTATTTTTGGCGTTTGAATGCAACAATTATTACTTATATCAACCTCACAAAACATGAAAAAATTACTTTCCTTAATACAGTGGAACTACTCATCCAACAAAACCTCTAGCTTGGCAGTTAGTAGTCATAAAATCTTGCGACTAATGCAATCAGAGACCTTTTTCAAAATTTCAAAACGCACTTTAAACTTTAATATTTTCAAATATTTTTCTTTTGGCCTCATTATTTTGATTGTTAAAAGCATCTCAATGGTAGAAATGGAATTTATCAACTTTCCTTTGTGGAAATTTTTAAATTGATCCTATATTTTGGGACAGTCAAAAAAAGAAAATAGGCCAAACTTTTTGGAACGGAGGTAGAATCATAAATCCTTCACCTATAATTCCGTCAATTAAGCATGACAAAAAAGTTCCTTTTTTCAGAAGTTCCCTATGAACGACAGAACTTAGAAGGACAGACGAGGTCAATGTGAGGTTATGAATAGGTGAAGGGCGCAAAGTGTATTTCAGGTAAAGAGATACTTATAAGTAGCAAATTTCTCTCTTTGGTTCCCGTTTTTATTTATTAGTATTTGTTTTTTTGGTAAATCCATTTTTAATTTTTTTAGACCTGCTATGTGCACACTATTACTAATTTGAACACACCTTTCAAAAATAAATCCAATAGTATGGGATTCTACAACCTATTAAGACGATCTGAGCCATTTATTTAATAGCTCTGAGAAGGAAATCACTCATTCAATTATTCAAAATTTTCATCGCATATTTAGCGTATGTTTTGTATCATTCGATGACAATGAGAATTATAGTAGTTTGTTTTACTGTATACTGTAAAAATTTTAAGGTCAATTAAACCTCATTTTTCTTCATGAATAAATTTACATTTTGATCTAACGATGGAGTCGTCAGAATAAATTCTGAAATTCGCATTACTAGATGGTGTGTTTAAAAGAGGTTTAGATACAAAACATGCATAATTCCAGCGACATGGCTTTAAAACACAAATTCAGAAACAATTGTATAATGTATGTGAATTGGACATCGGCGAAAAATCACTGATTCGAACACTAATGCACTATGAATCATCCGATGAACATGAATCTTATGCGATTAGATTTGTGTTCGGCCTGGATCCGTGCACATTAGGGAATCAAAAAACTCATGTAGTGTGCATCCGAGACGTTCATATCCGCCATCGAACAGCTTGAATGTGCACCACAGGATCCCTATTCCAGCTAGCATAACATTTTTTAGCGTAACACTCTCCAGTCTCCACTTGGTTCTTTTGCCTTAACTTTTCATCTTCAGTAAAAATTAACCTAGGACTAAGCTCCTTCCGTACAACAATGGCGACGACACGCTTGCTCCTCCTCCGATCACAACAAACCCTAACCCTAACCAAACCCAACCTCCTCCGATCCTTCTCCGCCGCTCCTCCCAACCATGAATTCCTCTCCCCAAACGACTTCCTCAACAGCTGGACCACTCCCACCGACCCCAAACAAGCCGAGGCCAAGCTCGCCTTCTTGAGGCGCGAGTACGCCAAGAAGGTGAAGGCGTATCGCAAGGAGTACATACAGGAAGTGGAGTTGCAGAGGCTTGAGAAGCAGCGAAAGGATGAGGCCAAGAGGGAGGCTATGAGGATCGCTAACGAGGAGCGGAGGGCGGCGAAGGTTGCAACGAAGAAGGCGAAAGCGGCGGAGAGGGAGGTTGCGGAGGAAGAGTTCAGGCAAACCCTGGTATGTCTTGCTTATTAACTAGTTAAACCACTTGTTGTGCCAAAAAATAAGAGTCTTTTCCTTGCCAGGTTGTTTAGTTTGGAGTCAAGGAGAGCAATCCTTTCCTTGATCAATTTCTTGTCATGTTAGGTACTTTTTATTTGGAAAATGGTAAGAACAATCCACTGGGCTGTTGTTTTGATTGAGTACAATTTTGGGGGGTAGTTGAATTTTGGCTTTTTGTTCTTTGCTTTCTTAAATGGGTAGCATCCCTTGATGCCTTTTATAAAAGAAACAAGTTGGGCAATTCGCTCACAAATTTTTTCATAGCAACTCGGACAGTCTCCAAATTTGGGTAAGCTGGAATGCGCAAACTCAAAAGTAGGAGAAGCTTGTGAGTAACACTTTCACTTATTGTGCAGTTATAAATTTGGAAGTAAAAAAATAGACTTCAAAATTTGAGTAAAGTCAATTTTGGTATGAGTGTGAGGAGTGGAGTCAGCTTTGGTATGAGTGTAAGGAGTGGAGTGGAGTTGGCTGCGTCGGTTACATTCTGAGTTTGAGTGAAAAAGGACCTTGAGGTGCGTTGATACTTTTGTTCATGCTGCTTTTGCCAACTCCGACCTGAAATTATTTCAAAGGAAGCTCATATTGTGTCAGTAGAATCAGATAATGATGATATTATAGGAGTTTTCAGCCAAACTTTTGGAATCCTGGATCCTTCTCTGGCCCTTTATCAGGAAAGTGGGCAACGTGCACATTTTACCTAAAGAATTTACAACTTTAAATACCCATTTCGCATACTCAATGCACTTTAATATGTTTTTATATATTGTTTCACATGTTTTTAGTACAATTCGAACCACAAGTGCAGCCAATGGGTTGTAGCCTGTAGGTAGCAATTTTCAAATTTGTTAAGCTTATGTAACTATGTCTGTATTGCTGAGAAAATTCAGGAGGAAGGAAAGAAGATATGTAATATGTCGTTAATCTGGACAAATATGAACTAAATACCACTAATTGAACTTTGGGAAAATTCACGAGGAAAGGGTAAGAAATCACATTTTCTGCTGCTAATTAGATTAGTAGATGAATAACACTAAATTGAGCTGATGATTTGTGGTAAAGTATAGGGTTGTACTTGTGATTGGAAATCCCATTTGTATCGGCTTCCTTTCTAAGTATGGAACTCCGTATATGATGACGTTGGTTTAATGCACTATCTCCACTAAAATGTTTTATTTGTTCTTGGAACTTTGAATGGTTACAAGTGAGTAAGATGAGAGTAGCTGAAATGAGGTTGTTGAGGTGGATATGTGGCAAGACTAGGAGTGATAGAATTAGAAATGAGACTATTTGTGAAACGGTAGGAGTTATACCTGTACAGGATAAGTTGAGGGAAAATAGATTGAGGTGATTTGGACATATCCATCGTAAACCTACGGACGCAGTAGTCGAGAAGAGTGATATGATAATAGTGGATAGTAGGGCTAGGGGAAGAGGAAGAGCTAAATTGACTTTAGATGCCGTCATACAAAAGGACTTGGGCTTACTTAACCTAAGTGAAGAGGTCGCCCTAGACAAAGCTCAATCAAAAAACAGGATTCATGTAGCCGACCCCAATTAATTGGGACTTGAGGCTCGGTTTGGTTTGGTTTGGTTTGGAACTTTGAATGGTTCCATTGGAAATGTGTAAATGGTTCAACAAGTTATTATTAGCAAGCACAAGCCATGCTAACCTACGAAGCACCGACACCTCTCCGGGACCCCGTATCGTAGTGTCCCGACACGGGGACACGGCGGGACATGTCGGGACACTGCGGGACACGTGTCCCGACACCCCACGTGGCATGGGACACGGCTATAGTGCTTTTTTGGATGGGGACACGGCTGGGGACACAGATGGGGATACGGCGGGGGTCAAATTGAAATATTTTAAAACTTTTAGGGGTCAAATTGAATTTTTTTAAACTTTCAGGGGTAAAATTGAAATTTTTTACCCCTGAAAGTTTAAAAAAAAATTCAATTTTACCCCTAAAAGTTAAAAAAAATTTCAATTTGTCCCCTAAAAGTTTTAAAATATTATATATATATGTGTGTGTGTAAATAAATATATAATTAAATAAATAAATAAATAAATATACACGTGGCGTGTCCCCCGCCGTGTCCGTGTCCCCATTTTTTTAGAATTGCCGTGTCCCCGTGTCCGTGTCCGTGCGTCATAGATGCTAACTGATTATCAAAATGTTTATCGTGAATAGTATATGCTTCAAATGCTAGATGCTGATATTAAAATAGAAGGCAAGGGAAAAAAAAAACTACCTGAAATGTCGATCTTCGGTGGCTGAGTGCATTGCTTGCTTATGACAACTTGCATATAGAAAAACTCCTTAATTCATCTTATAGGCTTGGAGGTGAAGTTCCAAGAAGGCCCCATGTATATAGTTGGAGAGGATGTGATAAAAAAGCAGTAGCATTTCAGCTTCAAGCTTTAGGGATCACTGTGCCAAGCTGAATGGTGTGTGCGGTTTGACTACATAGTTCATATGGCATGACCTTGTAGCTTGATCTGTGTGGCTCAACTTTTAGATTGCACTTTCTTGGGTTTACCACATTTTTTTGTTAGTATTTGCGCTATTCGTTTCCTTCTGTGATTTTAGAGGAGGTACCATTTTTAGGGTTTGGACAGTAGCTAGATATAAAACATGAAAGACAAAAAACGATTGCTCTTCGTTGTAGGTAATGAGGTTTTGAACCTGCTTCTCGTGTTTCGCAATTGTTTCGCATGACTAGCATTCAGTCATTCCGACTGGAGCACAAATTATCCATTTGACATTCCACTACCCTGGACTTCAAATGGTGGAAATCACATTAATGGTTGTAGAAATTGTGCTTTTGAACTTTTGCATTGGTGGAGTCCTGTAAAGTTAGTTTAACTCCAAGGAGCAGCCAGTCATTGTTACATTTGCTTCCGGATTCAAAAAGGACAGCTAACTGAGAGGATAAAAGATTTCAGAAATGCAAGGTATCGGTTGCTGAACAAGGTTGCAAACAAGTGGTTCTTCCACAAACGATAAGGCCAAGGGGAGAAAAGCAGAGAACTTCAAGCTGCGGGGGTATACTGCAGTTGAACACTCAGTTCTGTGTCTTCGACTCTTCTTTAATGGAGGACCATCTCACCCTAGAACCTCCCCCTTCCCAATGAAGAGCCTGCCATATGATGCCTACTTAAACATGGAGAGACTCGCAAACAAAGTGACGTGTACGAGTTAACAGAAACTAGTTCATGGTGACAAACATATTGAAGAAATCGTAGGAGTGGACCAAAATGTAGGTGTTTCTGTAACCAAACCTTTGATGCCATAGTATAGGAGTTAGATTATTCCAACACTTGCTTTCTCTCTTACTCGTGCTCTCTGCCCTGGAGGAGCCATACCTCGCATGCACTTTAAGGGAACTGTGTGGAACCCTATGTTTAACCTCTCTTTGCTAAGTTGAGTTTGTGTGAAGAGTGGACTAAGACATGGCAGTGGATGGGCGGTTCTGATTTTGCGGAATCTTTTCTTAGCTAGCAGTTGATTGGTTCGTATCTATGGTCAATCAATATGCCTGCGGATCTATTGTTCTATACTATAAATAACCTTCTTGTAGCACCACAACACTAATTCTCCGAAAACCCTCTATTTCCTGACAGTTAGGTAGCTGAATTCTCAATGCCCAGGCATCCATCCAGTGCATTCTTTTTTATCTTGTACTCAGGAGCCTTAGATGATAGAGGGGGTAATGGAGGAGAGAGCTCAGCGGCGGGGATTATTGTCGTGCTTTTAGCTGAGCGCTTTCCTTGTTTGGCGCTTTCCGAAAATGACAAAGGCAAACATCCAGCAGACCAGCAGTGGTTGGAACAGCTTGCAAAATCCAACCACTTCACCTATTTCATTGCCCCAACCCTTTCTCGTACCTCTATTGAAAAAGAATGGTTTCCATTTTTTTTTGACAAAAATAGCCTGACATACTGAGAAGCTGTAGAATTGATGAACTCTTTGGGTTAAGTTTTTCCCATTAGGTGTTAGTGCAGTTAGTTCACGGAAATTGGTGATACAACCACATCAATGTATATGTTTACATGTTTCTCTGACGCTATTTTTGTAGATTAAATCTCCCCAGGGCATGTTGGGTTTTGGGAGCCAGATGTGTTCATCAGAAACATTTTGACCAGTCCAAGCATTTTCCCCTCTCTTTGATTTCTTTTGCTTTCTTAGTGGTTTCTTGAATCGGTTTCTTTTGCTTTCTTCGTGGTTTTTCTCATATGCTATCCTTGTTGTATCCTGATGTGTTTCACTATGCATCGGTACAGTTGAAAGAAAGAGCCGCAAAGCTTGAATATTGGAGGATGAGAGAGAAACGTATCCAAGAGAAGAAGAAGGATGGAAGGGAACTTCTGCGCCGGAAAAGTTCCATGTGGGTAGATGAAGCTGAATTGGAGAAGAAGTTACTGGTAGTCATTGTTGATACTAATCCCCTTTGAGTAACATTCTTGCAATAACCTAGGGTTCCTAGGGTTCATGTTTCAAGCGGGAAATGACGTTCCAATAACCTTTTTGGAATCATGAGCCTCAGTGGTGTGTGTTTTTTATCTGACAAAAAGACCGCAAAATTATGTACAAGAATTCTGTCTGTAGCTTGTTGAATGTAGGTTTTTTTTTTTTTTTCGTCTTACCAAGTTTTGATACACTTGAGTTATTTAAGCAATTCGTATTATTTTTAGTCTTCTTTCTTCTATGTACTCTGGTAAGGAATCTAGTTATGTTACGAAATTGAGATAATCTTTTTTACGGATCATCCATAAAATGGGGGTTTGCACTGAGCAAATCCCTACCGTCCATCCTGAGATCCAACGGCTTGGATGCCGTGCATATTTTGTTTTTTGTTTTTTTGTTTTTTATTTTATTTAAATCCAAGATGCTTTTAATGAGGGGAGAGAGAGAGTGCACGGCATCTAAACCATTAGATGGACAGTGGGGTTTTGCTCAGTGTGGCATCTAAACCATTAGATCTCGGGATGGTCGGTGGGGATTTGCTTGGTGCAAACCTTTTTTTGCGGATGATCCGTAAAAAAGATTATCTCTATGAAATTTCACATGATGGTTTTGATTGGGAAATTAAACTAATGCCCTCGTATTTTTTAGGATGAAAAATCACTTACCAAGGTTTTCAAAAGGGCAGTGATTTTTGCACTCCCTTTTTTAGGATGAATGTAGGTTTTTTTCTTTCGTCTTATCGAGTTTTGATACACTTGAGTTATTTAAGCAATTAGTATTATTTTTAGTCTTCTTTCTTCTATGTACTCTGGCAAGGAATCTAGTTGTTATGTTACGAAATGGAGATAATCTTTTTTACAGATCATCCGTAAAATGAGGGTTTGCACCGAGCAAATCCCTATCGTCCATCCTGAGATCCAACGGCTTGGATGCGGTGTAGATTTTGTTTTTGTTTTTTGTTTTAAATCCAAGATGCTTTTAATGAGGGGAGAGAGAGAGTGTACGACATCTAAACCATTAGATGGACGGTGGGGATTTGCTCGGTGCGGCATCTAAACCATTAGATCTCGGGATGGACGGTGGGGATTTGCTCAGTGCAAACCCCTTTTTGCGGGTGATCCGTAAAAAAGATTCTCTCTACGAAATTTCACATGCTGGTTTTGATTGGGAAATTACACTAATGCCCTCGTATTTTTTAGGATGAAAAATCACTTCCCAAGGTTTTCAAAAGGGCAGTGATTTTTGCACTCCCTTTTTTTAATCATCCACACCCCCTTTTGCTGTTTTTATTTACGAAAATTTACCATGCTATCCTTTTATCAGTTCACTTTTTCAAACGATAGAGGGTAATGTAGAAAAATTCTAATGAATAAAAACAAAAAAAATGAGTGCACATGGTAAAAAATGGAGTGCGAAAATCAACTCCCTGTTCTAAGGCAAGAGCATCATAATTATATTTTCTGAAAGAGGATCACAGAAACTCGAACCCAGAATTACCCAAGCCTGGGATTTGAGAAGGCTTGCCCTAAGCCAATTTTTCATCTCAAAAACCTCAAACTCACCCCAAATATCAGCAAAATTGCGTGTAAAAGAAACTCTTTTTCTCCCCTTTTCTTTGCAGTAATTGTCAGCACCATTATCAATGTTGTATTCCTTTGCCAGGTTGCGTGTACGGCCAAGTGATGCTCCGGATCATTTCAGCACCACACATTTTGAAGTGTTACGGGTGACCACGTGGCCGTGTTCCTAGGCTAGTGAATAATTAGAGGCAGGTTGCTGTTCCTTTAAGTTGCTCACGGTAGAAAGTTGTAAAGGAGAAAGCAAAAGGTAGTTTGAGAAAGCAAAAGACAGTTGAAAAGGAGAGAGCAAAAGATAGAAAAAAGTTCAGGAGAAAGCAAAAGATGCCTTCTGGGAATTCTATAGTTTTATCCTTGTCATTATTCTATTGAATATGCCTATGACAGTTTATGTCTGGGTATAATCCGAAACACCGTCGTTTGATGTGTGAATCCACGTGCATCGGACTGTTCCAGACATGTCTATTTGTCTCCGTTGCATTACGTTTACTTTAATGGAGAAGAATAATAATCTTAGGCAGACAGAGCTGGGGAATAGATTTGCAGCAAATTTTTGTCATTAAACCAGTTTCGGAGTTCTATTTCCAAAAAAGGTCTTTTCATGACAAATTCTTCTGACCTACCATCTTTCATCTTTTGGGAGCGATGCTACTGTACAAAACCGTCCGATGCATGTGAGACCTACCTGATAGATGTGACTTGTGAGTTCCATATACATCAGTCTAGTATTCCAAACACGTCTGTGTGCTTTGTTATGTGCCCGTAACATTGTTGTCATTTGAGCCTTTTTTGTATATTTTAACACTGCTAACCACTATCAGTGGGATGAAATTGAATCTCCTTTTTCCCGATCTTTTGCATTATCTGAACATTAGATTGTACTGGAAATATGGATTCGTGAATGAATTTACCAAAAGCAATAAAAAAAAAATGATTACACCATAAATTAGCTTCTTCACTGTAATGCTGATATGTTCTTTCCATAATCCTGCAACGTACGGTGGAGAAGCTATTATTCACAAAAAAACAAAAAAAAATTGTTTACACAAAATTGTTCATAGTATTTACAAAAAAAAAATGTTTTTATTATCCAAAAACAGTTTCATTTTAAAAAAATAGTTTTCAAGAAATTATTTAAAAAATAGTTTTCAAAAACTATTTTTTGTAATTTGACAAAGTGATGTGCCAAGTTTTTGGTTATCCAAGTTTGAAAAAGTGATTCGGGTCCATTGTTTTTTTACAATGGGCAAAAAAGAACACCAATTTGACACATTGCTAACTTTAACATCTAAAGTGATAACTAAAAGTTGATATGGCAACTTTTGATTATTCAATTTTGGTTCGGCCATTGAGGATACTCTAAGATGTTAGTTTGTTAGTAGAGTTATATTACTACGGCAGACAAGCAGGATGCATTCATATGCCCAAAAAAATTGAAATTTTATACCAAATTCCCCCAAATTCATGACTGTTGCATTTGGATCTCATATTTATGGAGGACACGGAAAGATGGGGGCCTTTTTTGGCTAGGTTACAAAAATAGCATGAAAATAAGCTCATATTATCACTTACGGACCTATTACTGGTTTAACAATAAAACTGTTGGTACAGATCACCTGTGCACTGCACTGATGGGTGTGCGGAGTCCGCTCCGAGCCCCACACCAGTCTAGCACAGGTGATCTATGCGCAAAGAACGATTTTTCGGTTTAACAAGTCATTCTATCTTCCCTTCTATTTTCCTTATTTTCCTTTCCCTCGGCAAATCCAACATCCAATTACTCCTACATCCAGAAGCAGAAAAACCTCAACCGTTCTATAGGTACCGATGATTCACGCACAGATGGAGTACTAATGCGCCTAAGTGGCTAATCCGAAAACCCCTCATTTCATTCAAAATTGTTTTGAATGAAACGGGGATTTGTGTGGGACCCATCCGTGCATAAGGCCTCGGTACCTATGGATTTCTTCAAATATGAATGCCAAGCTAAAAATGAAAAACAATCTAATAAAATCCACATTCGCGCGGCCCAGAAGGTAAACAGAAGAGGCACGTAAATATGCTTCCACTGGATTAAACTTAAACAGGAAAAAATGACACTAACAATGTTCAAAAATCATTTTTTAGGTCGACGTGATGTGCTAACTGGGCATGTGATGCCCTAATTTGGGAACCGGGGGAGGTGATGTGCACTCCCGTGCCGTGCACCGTGTTGTGCGCTCCTCGGCCGTCCGATTGTGTTTTGGATGGCTCAAATGTATTTTGATTTTTACCGACCAAAATAAATTAAAATTAAATTATAATTGTCAAACACATCCGAGCCGTCCAAAACATGATTGGACGGCCGAGAAGCGCACAACACGGTGCACGGCACGGGAGTGCACAGCACCTCCCTCGAGTCCCCTAATTTGAGTCTCACCAGCAGCTATCCCCTCCCTTCCCCTTGTTAAGATAGGTCTGATATCAGATTTGTACAATTCTGCAGGAAACTAAAGCGACTTTTCTTCTGCATTACCAGAGAGCAGCAAAATCTCGCATTCACAATGAGATTCACAAATTCAGCATTCGAAGTACGTAAAATTAAAGTACATCGGCACAACTAACAGTTTTCACAGTGCATACATTGCACGGGTCAAAAATAGAAATAGAATTGGCGGGTCAAAAATGGAAATAGAATTGCAATTGAAATCAACTTGCAATTTCACATGCCTCGTAGAATAGCCAAACAAATCAATGACACAATGTCCTAACAAAAATCAGATTCGCGAATTCGCCATTGGAGGTACAAAATAATTAGGGTACATCACGGCGACAACTAGTTTACTGAAGATTTGACAACCTATCCCAACAAACATAAACAGTCGTATGGCCCCAAGGTTAAGTCCGGTTGGTTGGTGGGTATTGGGTGTGCTTCCCACAAAATTGACCAGGTTCGATTCTCCGGATCAGGCCACAAGAAAGTAATTTCTTGCGAAACCCTTGTCTCGGCGTGGGTGGGCTGCTTTTGACTGGACTGGGGAGAGGATTAGTAGAGGTGTGCATAACCTGGCCCGGACATCCTTGACCGTCAAACCAAAAGGAAAAAACAAAAAAACAAACACTCGAATCATATACAATACACTGGTCAAAGTTGGGGACAAGAAAACAACCAAAATGAGAAAATCCAAAATGCAACTACTTTCAATTTCACAAGTAACAAAACTGTGGCACCTACCTCAATTGAATAAGAGACTACGACTTTCTCACACAGTAACTTCTTTCACTGGGCCTTGGGTTTTTCAATCTTTACATAGGGGAAGAACCCCATGAAGTGCATGACTTTTGGATTCCATCCCCGTTGCTTAGCACGACAAAACATCAAGAACATGTTTCCATAGTAATAGCAAAAGCCCATCAAGATGTGCCATAAAGCATGACCTTGCGGATTGAAGTACGATCTAGAAAACTCCTTGCAAAACAGACGATCACAAATCCAACAAAGACCTCCTAGCAACAATGTGATCGCATAATACCTGGCAAGCCACTTTGCGGATTTGTCTTCTGTGTGAATGTAATACTTGTACGTCCGAGGGATGCAGAGAAGACAAAGTATCATGTAATGCACCTTGAATGTGATTCCAAGATGGAACAGCGAATGTACTACTGCAAATATGGCGGCATAGATGAACAAAAAGGTGGGCATTGTACTCTTATAATGCCAATCGGGCGAGTACAAGATGTAGATGTAGAGGAGCATTTCCCAGACCATTGGTGTTTCATCACCTTGCTGTTGCCTGAAAATTAATCAAAATTTATCCTTTTAGTCACTTTACTAAGTGTTCTGATTGGAATTACAACCTTTGTTTTACTTTTTTACCCATACGTTGTCTACAAAAATAATAACAGAATTGATATCTTTTCCCAATTTTGCATTGTAAAACAAGAAATAGGTTAACTGATTCCCATTACGCATGATACCCTAAAGGGGATATCAGCATTCTGCAGCGCATGTTTGATACTTCATTATGTATCTACTACATCTTATAGCCATTTATATTGGATAGCTTACCAAAGTTAAAAAGATTATGCTTTGACTTTAAAGGGACAGTTTTTGGGTTTGGGACAACTCAAAAATTAGAGTAGGAACAAGAATATGCTATGGAGGGAGTAGCTAACAATTAACATATTACGGAAAGCAAATTGAGGGCCATCAGGTAAGAAGCAATAAGTTCTTTTTCATCAAGAAGGGGGAAAAAAAAAACCTGTTGAATGTAGTAACACAGCCAAACTCAATGTGCAAAGCAATTAGAGCATCATACAATAATACTTACACTCTCTGCAGTGTCGCATGGAATGACATGCTCCCAATAGCGAGAATCATATTTGATATGTGTAGAACAGTGAACCTTTTCTCAAAGCGTTGACTCAAGGCAACCACAAGACCTATGAGTGCCAACAGAATGCCGGGGATATTGGATACAGTGTTGAAAAACTCCGCAATATATGAAGAGTAGACATAGTTCCTTTCACAGCCCTCAGTGGTGGATGTAACAGGGCCCCAAAAGCTCGATAATCCATCCGCCATTGTTCAATAAATCTGCCTCGATAAATATATTATTCGACTGCAACAACTTGCATCAATACGTCCCTTTGGACTCACAGCAGCTGGAAACAGTATACCTGCAAATGCCACATGAGTAAAAATTTTGTGGTTTGTGAAATGACCTTCTTGGAACAGCAATGCTTGAAAGAGTAAAGTTTATAAAGCGGAGTTACAACAGCATTCCACAACAGATAGTTATTGATATAACTCAAAATATCATCTTTAC
Source organism: Vaccinium darrowii (assembly GCA_020921065.1). NCBI lineage: Eukaryota > Viridiplantae > Streptophyta > Magnoliopsida > Ericales > Ericaceae > Vaccinium > Vaccinium darrowii. The sequence goes on from CM037153.1 coordinate 10,478,671, forward strand.
AATTAACAGCCATCTTATCGTCGAATACTAACCTCACCTAATGGACATTATAAAGCTATGTTGAAAACCAATTAGTTGTAGTTCATCGGTAAGAACTTTAGAAGGATACAGATACATATAGATGGTAATATAACTTCCAAAAAAATTTAGTCCCATCAATGGCATAACCATTGCTTTCCATGAGTTCTAATCGTAGAATCTGTCTCTGAAATTTTTGAATACAGAAATCTGAAACAGACAACCCAAGAAATGCCGCTGACAGATATTACTGGTATAGATCACGCTTTAAGACACTGCCGCTTCCTTTATTGGAGGCTAAAGAAGGCAGTCAAGATGAAGTATCTCAAATGTCTTGGCTGTTGGTGATCATCAGCCATTACCGACTGAACTCAACGAAGCACCTGGTTTTTGTATGTGAAGACTTGACGCCCAAGCATGAGATCGGAAAATAGTCCCAGTTAACTAGAGTCAACAATGTGGAAAACGGCCTGCCAACAGAAGGAAAGAAAAAGAAGATGGGGTATCAATTCACTTTAAACTCGCAAACGATAATTCTATCCTCTATCAGCCTTCTCTATTTGTCCCCGTTAATTTAGTTGATTAGCTCGTCATCTCTTATATCTTCGTTTAGCTTCTCTTTATTTCTTTTCCACTTCTTCTACTGTTGTTTTGTGACAATAGTGTCAGAGTCTTTTACCCCAACGAGTGACCCGGGTACATCCACTCCCTCTGTCCCACTCAAACCAGGTAAGTGCTGGGCATAGGATGGGGTAGCACCAAAGGGACGAAATGCTTCCTGGGATGAAAACTCCTGATCTACGTCTCATCATGCTGGCTTACCAGTAATCACTTCACCTTTTCTATTTCCTTCTGAAATTGTAGTTCTCACTTAGCTAACTGGACACTCACATGTTCCACGTAGCATGCAAACTCAACATACACCCAATACGTCCATTACTATTTTTTTCAAAAAATTTACCCATCTAAACTACTGTCCTAGTCGTGTCATGCGTGTGTCTGTATCCATGCTTCATAATTAATTAGCACAATCTGTTTGCCTCTTTGTCTTTCAAGAAAATCATGAAAGCTCTACCAACCGACATCGAACTTTCACCTAACCATCGTTCTCCAACAAATTCACACTCTATCCGCAATCCGCTAAAATAATCAATAATTCAATTGCATTAAACAGAGCATACAAACTTCTCCAGCAGCCAATTCTTCGTATTCACTAAACTACAAAATTCAAACAAACCAGAGACAAAAAGGACATCCAAACCCTCGACACTGAAATCTTTCAATCAAAAGCATCAAATTCAAACCAATATCATCCCCACAATTGGAACAAAGAACAATTAAAAACACATTATAACGAAATTGCAGATGAAAAAGATAAATACTTACAAAGCAGATCTGAGTTGCCAAAATCTTCATATATATGCACACACGGATGTGTAAACATATATGTGGGTACAAACACAAACTGTGCGAGATCTACATTCGCTCTCTCTCTCCACTTTCTCTCTCCAGGAAAAGCGAACAGAATGGTGCCGGTTTCGAAAAAGGAGTGGGAAACAGAAAGCCAAAGCAGATTCGTTTGGGCAAATGGGGGAATTTCCGAATTTGTGGATGCCGAGAGAGCGCGTGGGGGATACGGTTTTGTCAGTGGTACGTGTGGCCGACATGGAGCGTGTGGAGGATTATGGCCGTTGGATTAGATTCACGAGCGGTTGAGATTGCTTTTGGTCAGGACAGGACCAGGATTTTGACGAGCTGCGCTAAGCCGAGCTAAGTGTTGAAGTGTCACGCTAATAATATTTTTGAAAAGATAATTCATAATAAGGCTTAGACATAGTTTTCCAAAAGATTTTAGCAACACGGTTGCTAAAATCACCATGATTTTAGCAAATGAGTTCAGCAGGTGCTAAAATCATGATATTTCAAATCAAAAAAATTAAGTGTGTTCCGTGTATTAATTTTTGAATTTTTCACGCCGAATTAAAGTACACGAGGAGTACTTTAATTTGGTGCGAAAAAAATCGAAAAATGATACACGAAACCACTTCATTTTTTGATTTCAAAACCATGATTTTAGCAACTGGGTTGCTAAAATCTTTTGGAAAACTATGCCTTAGTTTTGCAAATGAGTTGAGTTGCTAAAATCATGGAAATTTTAAATCAAAAAATTAAGTGGTTCCGTTTATCGTTTTTCGATTTTACTTTAATTTGGTGTGAAAAAAATCGAAAAACGATAAACGGAACCACTTAATTTTGTGATTTAAAATTTCCATGATTTTAGCAACTCAACTCATTTGCAAAACTAAGCCTAAGCTCATAAATTCTTCCATCATAATTTAATTTAAATATAAAAGTCTCGTCTAGGTACCCGTACCAAATTAACATAGGTAGAGGGAGTGTAAGTCATTACTTTACATTCCCAAAGGCAAAAGAGAAGTTCAATTAAAAATTACAAAACCATCTTCTCAAAAGAATGCTTCTTGAGATGATCACATAGCTCCATGTCAATAAACTTTAAAAAAATATGCACATGGTCCAAGCATCCAATTTCATGTCACACGTTGTGTACCTGAAAATGACAGGGTGAGTTTACTAGCCTGGTAAGAAATCTCAACTACTATTACTAAATGCAAATGGATGACATGAGCATGTTCAAGCATCAAGATACAGAACTAACATTATGCATTCTTAACATCAAATTGGTGTATCATCCAAGTATCCACTATTTCGCTAAACCTTCTTATATCAATTATAAACCTCTCTTACAGATCCACCATGTCCCCACACACACACGCGCGCGAGCACACCTATCCCATTTCCTTTTTGGTTTCCTTTCCACAATTTCCACACAATGAATATCAAGGGAAATGGATCCCTAATCCGTGTTTTCACGGGCCACGTGTACCCATACCCAGATACACTGGTAACAATAACAATCCGTGTTTCACAGGCCACGTTCACCTATGCCCAAATGCACTGGTAACAATAACAAGTCGTGTTTCACGGGCCACGTTCACCCATGCCCAGATGCACTGGGAACAATAACAATCTGTGTTTCACGGGCCACAATCACCCATGCCTGGGGACACACCGAGTGGTGGTCATAGTATTACATCTCAACATCCATTTCATTTCATTTAATCAACTTTCATGATTCCATGGTGATTCATCAAATGTGTTCATTTAGTCACACTTATAACGTCATGTGTCTAATACTTTCTCATTACATGTACCCATCATTTGTCTACAAATTGTCGACTCAATAAGTTACAATGAAATCCAAGGCCATTCGAATGACAAGAGTGTTTCAAATATGATCACAATCATTTGATGTGAAAACAGTACAACAAGTGCCAAACAAATACCAAGGAAGGGACCCAAACAACAACAAAATAGGGGGAGGGAACAGTTAAAATTGTCCGGACGGGTCCCCCGATTGTCCGGACAAGAATTAAAATTGCCAGGCCAAAATTTGTTTTCTGTAGATTTTCACCAAGTGTGGAATTTCAACCCAAACTCAACTATGAGGTCCAAAATCTTATTTTTAAAGTACCAATCGACAAGTACACATTTAAAATGATGGAAACATCAACCAAACGAGGGATTCAACTACCACTTCCTTGGATCAAAGGAAATTTAGATCATAACTGAAGAACAAAGTGTATTTTTAAAATTTCCAAGGAGAACATGGCAAATCAATGAGTATATGCTACAATCAATCCAAAAACACTTAGGAATAGGAGAGCGAAGTCCTACCTATGGATCGAGCTTCAATGAAACCAAGATGCAAAACCCTAGCTCTTCCTAGAAAAACCCAAACAAAATGCAAGCTCCCGGGGAGATTGCAAATAAACCCAAGCTCCAATCTGCGTGTAGATGACAGATCTATAGTTGGTTGAGGTGGAAATTGAGCGTGGGCTTGAGTTTTGTAGAGAAAATGAGAAGATTTTTCATAGAGGGGAGGCCGACCTTGAGAGAGGAGGGAGAAATGAACTTTTTCTCTCCTCTCTCCCTTTTATACCACAAATTCAAATAATTACACAACACACCCCTTCTTATTGCTAGTGTGCTTCTATTTAGTCAAACTCAAACCATATTTCATATTGACCCATCATCCATTTCAAGTGTAATTCCATAAAGTCATCGACTATTTTCAAAATGTTTTCCATAAAATTCAGGGTCTTTTACATAAAGTGTTCGACTTTGTTTAGTTAAAAACTAGTTGAGCTTGAAGTTGAGTCTAGCTCAATTGTGGAGCTAGTTAGCTGAGAGGTCGAGCATCCTGTATGGAATCTCGATAGACCTATGGGTGGGTGGTCACAAGTCTCACATAGGTGGGATGCGATACTCAGTGCTATATGAGATAGATCGTAACACTAACTAATAGTTGAAGTCTTTTTAAAGTCGTGAGGGCATCAAAGTCGTACGAAGCTTCATAGTTAAGCGAACTCATCATGCATCAATGCAAGGATAAGTGCCAAAACAATGTTGTATAATGCTCGAGCAAATCATTTCATCATTCCATTTACTGAACAAGTCAAGCCGCTACGAACGAACTCAGTTATAATAAATGAGCCATGTCACACCTAACTAAAGCTAAATTGTTTACTAAATCTCCAAGACTGGAGCTCGACCTTAACTCATTGACTAATAAGTCGATCAACGGTCTCTTTGCGAACATTTTAATTTGTTTTTTTTATCAAACAGCTTAGTTCGTTTGTAACCCTAGTTATTTGCATGTTTTTTTTTTTTTGGGGAATCATTTGCCGAGTTAAATTAAACAAAAAAAAAAAAAAATTACATGCCCAAATGTTTCCAAAACATAACTATGATTAAACAACAAAGAATAAAAAAGGCGTAAAAGAAAAATCACTCTAGCGTTGGAACCTAAAAATTTGATCGTCTTTGGGGATGGAATAGTCATGATCTGCAAGCTAAAGCATGTTCCTGTCGCAGTCGCCACCACAACAAACGTATTTATTGTTGCCGCTAGAGAGCCCAAATGTACATCGTCAAGGCAGGGCGAATCCAATAGTCAAAAGCAACTATTTGCTCCCCAAATCTCAATCCCACGAGTCAAAAAATGATGGCAAGAGTAGGAGATCCTTCTCCGTATGTGAAAATCTCAACCATTTCACAATCATTTATTGAAAGCATTAAAAATTATTCATTGGGGAAGGGGAAGGGGAAGGGAAGAAGGGGGAGGTAGCTGGGGGACATAGCTCCTACCTAGTTTCTCTTCCAACCCCGTCCAGTTTGGGCCTTTGTAGGCCCCTCATGTGTCCACACTAATGGTTGGAATAATTCATATTGTAGAACTCGGTAATGACATCATTTGTGTGAAAAAAATTGTTTGATCAAATATCCTACATAAAGAAAATAGATCTGTACCAGAAAATGACATGGCAAAAAATAATCTGAAACTTGAATTGTGCTTCTTTTTTCTTTTACAAAATTGTTTCGTTAATGTACCTATTGATGTTTAATCAAAATAATTTCTACACGGATGACTTATTCAATGGTTCAGACTAGACCAGTGAAATCTGAAACATAGCTCTGTTAATAAGCCTCATCATTTGGCCCATTGGCCTGCTAGGCCTGTCAGGTTTTTATCTGACTTGAGCCTGTCAAATGGGCGGGCTAGCCTAGCCCGGATTTTCTATGTGTTGGGCTTGGGCCTAAATATTTTCTTGCTGACCTGCTCGTCCGTCAGCCCAGTCTGGCTGCCCGAGATACCAACCCGTCCAGTAGCTCGGATACGTTGATGCACCAAAAACTAAGTATACTTGGTAGTTTGTACACTTGATTATTTTACTCAGTACACAATTGCACATGTAAAAAGTTAACAACTCCCAAGGACTCTGCTTGTTGAAGCTGTGAATATGTAGCCTTTTTTTTTTTTTTTTATCCATTACTTCTGCCCGTTGAGTTCCCATCGTTGCCCCCCAACAGCTCTTTTTTCATCTATCTATAATAAAGACTCTTTACTTTACCTTTTAATTCCACAAAAATTGGATGGGGATGAAGTATTGGTTCATTTTTTAAAATACATTATTCGAAATTTATTAGTTATAGGGTTGAGTATTACAAATAATTGACAAGTGTATATGTGCCAACCTAATTCGGATGCACATATTTTGTAGTGATACATGATCCTCCCCTTTCTCTTTTTTAACAATTTATGCATTTGTATAATTGCTAATTTGCTGTGTGGGGTGTTTGTTTTGTGCCATGCTGGTTATGTTCAAGGGTTGGATATTTGGAGTTTTTTTAGAGAAATTTGTTTGTTGGCTTTTTGTCGGAATTGAGTATTGAAATTAATTTGATCCGTCTGATTATTGGCCCGCCCAAATAGCCCAACCCAGCCCGCCTAACCTGGATAAGCCCGTGGATTGGGCCTGGAATTCAACTTTTGAAAGATAGCCCGGCTCGCTCCAAAAAAACCCTCATAGCCCGGCTCGCGGGCAGACTTGGGCTCAATGTGCGCGGCCCGGCCCGATGATGAAGCTTATCTGTCGGCAGTTGGGGGAGTGTCTCAACTCCTGTCATGCTTAAAATTTCCTTTTACTTTTGCAAATTGCTTTATAAGCGTCAAACTTGTTTAGGAGTATCTTGCAGTTTGATAAAGTGACTTTTTAGCTACTTTCCTCGACTCTGGATAAATTCATTTCACCTTCTAACTTTTCTTATTTTTTCTAATTTTACTGAATTGGTTAATTTTTTTTAATCTTCGGATAAGAACCAAACCTTTACGATTCTAAGAATTTGAGAACCACGTCAATCCGTAAAATTCGTGGGACCCAACTAATCCAAACCAGTTAACCACGGTCCGGTTTCTGTTCGAACTAATCCATCTCATACGGTTTTCTATTTTTCTAAAGCATGTCTGAACCAATCTACTAAAAAACCACAGCCAAACAGCCGGGCCGGACCGGTTTTGACTAGATTCACGAACTCACCCCTAAAAAAAGGCAAAATATAAATTTTTTGGTAAAACAATTACTGACAGCACAGGAAATAGTAATTATTCAATGAACTTAGACTATACCAAAATTTGTACCCTGATTTTGAAACGAAATTCAAAACATGGAGCAGCAATATTTGTTATAAGTATTTAGAAAATTTTATCAACCTCATGCTTACCTCACTTGAATGTAGTATTAAGCTAATTGCCTCATAGAGTACATTCTGCATAAGATTTGTTGTTACCGTCTGACTAGACAGAAACTATTATACGAATTTTTTGGACATTAGATGGGTTTATTTTTACGAAGTTTTTTCAGTACCAAAAATCTATTAATGCAAAATACTAACATACAAACTTTTATTGTGTTATAAATTCTTATTTTCATATATACTCGTTATTATAATGTCTGAATCAAACATAATTATCTCCGTATAACACTACATAATGAAATAGATAATATGCGAGTCTTACTACGAAAGAAAAAATAACACAACATGTTATAGTAATATAGAATCTTTATAACACTACCATTCTACTAAACTTTTTGTCTAATATTTATTTTTTTGGTATTTTTTACGTTTCATAATTTTTGGTTTAACTTTTCGTTGCTAAATTATTCGCATCAACGAGAAAATCGGAAAAGTATAACAATGTGGGTCGGAGTTGAAAAAATGTTTATACAAGACGACGTTTTAGACAAAAAAAAAAAAGGAAAAGAAAGGAAGAAAGCTATATAGAATTTTTTGTCTCTAGTGATTTTTTTTGGTTGCTTTTGGTCATAATTATTTAATTTTAAAATCCTCTTGTCAAGCCGGATGATTGGCCAAAAAAATATTACGCAAATCCTACAAAAATTTTAGAAAAGATGAACAAAATATGAAACCAAATAGGGAAAAGTAAGATTTTAGAGGAATGGATCTTAGATTTGGGAAAAAATTCAAATTTTCACATAAATATTTAATGAGATTAAATAATTGTCGTTGTATACTGTGTGTTCTCATTTTAAGAAAAAAGGAATGGTTTTAATGGAAAATCAAATTCCAAGATTTCTCTTTCACATGGAAAAAGTCCAGAGCACTTAAAACGGTGCCGAGTAGTATATAATTTTAAAATGGGTCATCCAAGCGATTTTCCTCCCAAACAAACATCCCTATAGAAAACTCTACGCGTCTCAAGTCTCAACCTTCTATCCCTCTCTATCCCCGAGGAATCTGAAGGTATGAAAACTCCTATCAAATCTCCATTCATCGATCATACCGCCTTATCTACCTGCATTTTTTCTTGGGTTTTTTGTTTTGTTTCTGATTCTGTTTGTTTAGATTGTTTGAGTTTGTTGGAATTGATTGTGGGTTTTTTTAATTTTATTTTTTTTGAAAAAGAACAAGAAATTGCATGTGGGTTTTGATTGCGGAAGTGTTTTTGATTTCATCGTTTGCGTTGTTGGGAAAAAGAAGAAGAAGAACTACTGATTGAGTGATTTTGGTGTTTGGCCTTGTTTGGTCTTAAAAGAAAGGGGGGAAAAAAACTGGTGGACTGATTGTTGAGATAGATACAGACAGAGAGCAGACATGTGTTTATGTATATGCATGTTCCATATTCCATTGTTTCCTGAAAGATTTTTTTTTTTGGGTTGGTAAAGAGTGTTCTATTGTTTTCCTGAAAGAAATTGACCTCTCAATTCATTGATTGTACCATCGTATTCAGCTGCATTTTTTTTTGAATTTTGTTTGAGATTGTTGGAGTTGCTTGTGGTTTTGAGGTGTGGAGGTGTTTTTGTTTTCATTGTTTGTGTTTTTGGATACAAGAAGAAGAACTGACTGATGGTTGAGAAAGATTAGACACAGGTAGACAGCAGATGTATACGTATGTATATACATATTGCATTGCATGTCCCATTGTTTCGTGAAAGTAAATTATTTTTTGTTTTTCCTTTACATTTTTTTGGAGTGTTTTTTTGGAACTTCTCGTTGTTTTTTGAGTTGCGAAAGTGCTTTGATTTCATCGATTGTGTTAGGGGAAGGAAGAAGAACAACTGATCGTGTGATTGTTGAGAGAGGTACAGATAGAAAGCAGATATATATATGCATACGTATATCCATGTTCCGTTGATTCTTGAAAGCATTTTTTTTCTTCAGTAAATATTGTTCTATTGTTTCCCAAAAGTAAATTGACCGTATGTTTTTGCACGTGTTGATTGTGATAGAGAGAGAGCATCATATCGAAAGCAATTTCTGTACGAGAGAGATATTGGTACAACTTACATGGGAGTGCATAAAGGAGAGTTATTGTTATTTTTTTGTTTCCTGCCGATATTTAGTAAATCAAGAGTTACTTTTATCGTTATTAGTTTAGATTCGGGCGTAGAAATGAATTTATCCTCGGGTGAATGATGGAAATGGAATTGTGGGAAGCAAGGAAAAAAAGTGTTATATGTATGAATAACATTGATTCATCTCCGGGAACTCTTTTCAGTAGGTAGAAACGATAGGGAAATAATTAATTCTATGTACATACTACGTACAGACAAACTGAAAAGAACCATACCAAGTAAACGCTTTAAATAGGTATAAATGGGTGTAGTAGATTCAGCCTTGAAAGTGAAGTTCACTTCTGGAACCTTCAATAGGCAATGACCTAAACATTCTTTCCTTTTTGGTAGTTTTATTTTCCCCCGGGAGGCGGGAACTTTTTGAAAAGTAGCTGTTTTTTTGTTTGGAAACATTGGCGCGATGAATGATTGGGTGCTACCAATGCGACATCCTACCAAATTAGCAAACCTATCTAGCTTTCCATGCACAAAGACAAACAAGAGTCTTTTTGAGAAAGAATTGAAAGGCAAAAAGAAATAGGACGTGTTTGATTTGTGAGAAGATAGCTTACAGGTCAGTTAGGCAACCAAAAGAACGATCAAGATATGAAGACGGGATGGTTGGATGTGTTTGATTTGTGAGAAGATAGCTTACAGGTCAGTTACACAACCAAGAGAACGATCAAGATATGAAGACGGGACGGTTGACCCCTCCCATGGCATTCGTTCTCTCTCTCTCTCTCTCTCTCTCTCTCTACATACATACACATACACAGTTGTATAGATACAAACATATCCATCCATATGTAATGTTTCTACGTATAGATTATGTCTAATTTATTTATACGTTTATGTATGTGTTTAATGTTCATACATCAGATGTAAAAATGGGGAGGTTTTTTGATGGAACGAGGAGATAAGTTCAATGAAGCTTAACAACATATATATATGTTTCGGTTCCGCTAACACAACATATGACACTCCATCTCAACCATTCAAATGGATGGTTGAGATTAAAACACCAAAAAAAAAAAAAATCTCTGGTGACATATCTGGCACTATTTTGAAATATTAACCAAATCCCTGAAGGTCTGTTTGAAAGTATTTTTACTGCTCTCAAATTAGCGTAGTCATTGATTAAAAAAATCTTCCCTCTTGATACAAACTGAAATTAAGTAAGCGTAGGGCTAGTGTATATAGCTTAAAGAATCAGTCATCAAAATCACATACACACATATTGGTTTGAGAGCTTGATTGTAGCATGGATATATTGGTTTGAGAGCTCCAAATCACATACACACATCATTAGGGTTCCAAACCATCCAAATCTACCCATTGGGTCCACGAAAGATCAGATCAAGCCGTGAAACCAATAGAAGAAAAAGAAACAAAAAGGAACCCATAAAAGACAGTCGCCGGAGATGGAAAAGTTGTTTTGCCGGATTGGGGAAGGGGGGAGAGAGAGAGCCAATAGAAGAAAAAGAAACAAAAAGGAATCCATAAAAGACATAGTCGCCTGAGATGATGGAAAAGTTGTTTTGCCGGAGTGAGGAAGGGGGGAGAGAGAGAGTAGCATGTGAGATGGGGGGGAGAGAGAAATTAATTGTTTTTTGTTTTTTAAGCTCAACAATCCATTTGAATGGTTGAGATGGAGTGCCATATGTTGTGTTAGCCGACCCGGTCCCTGTATACACACACACACACACGGCTTTGTATTCAAACATTTTGATAGGCTGAGTCTAAGGGGCACATGTTAGTACACATATATATGATATGCCATCTGGGAGTACTGTAGCATTCACATCTTATGGAGGTAATTGTATATTTACCATCTATTGGAAATTCTATTGTCATTACCATCTTTTAGTTCTTTCCCTAGTTAGATATGCAAGCAAACTTATGTTTCAATATCCAGCCTGTAATTGAAGGTAACAAAATGTGGGACCTATTGCTTAATGTGCTTTTGTTTGCTTTTGTTTTGAAGACAACTTTTAGTTAATTTCGAATAGGTACACACAAGGACACTTAAGTGGAAAGTAGGAGTTTCATGTTATTTGAATGATTAAAAAACAGTTGACTTTTTGATGTGTAAACAAAGAAGAATAAAACTTGAATGGGAGAGTGGAAACCTGTCTTAGAGGGAGTTAAATTTAAACCTGTCATTAAATAGGCACAAGTCGACAAAATTATTGATTTGCGTATGCATTACTAGAGTTATTCTAGTTTTTTCTCGCCTCTATTAAAGTTCAGTGTTCTTTGAATGATTACTTGTAGAAACAAATTAACAGTTGGGGAATGAATTGAAAATTTGTGGGAAGTCCAAACAAGGAAGTGATAACTTCGTGAACCTATAGATTCTTTGGGCCTTTGGGGTATGGCTTTCTCATAGAAGCTTCAGTTTGGCCTGAAATCATTTTAGATTGACACGTTTTAGTTCTTGATTATAATACTAGGAAACTAGGAAACTGCATGTATGTAGGATGAAACTGAACCAACCTTAACCGTGGGGAGAATCCAACTGGTTTTGTCCCCGCAAGAACGATTCATGGGTCGGCTGCTGGGTTCGAACCATAATTTGATTTGAAAACACTGATAAGACCCATGTAGTGGAAGGTTTAGTGGCAACATGACTTGATGGTACAATGAGTTGACACGGTGGTACTCTTTAGTTGCAATACAAACATAGGCATTTGCCATCTTGTTTCAGCTAGAATGGGTATAATTTTCTGATGGGCGGTCTTTGCTTTCTTCTGATTCGCGAACTTGAAAGTTCATCAAGCGAATTCATCTCTGGAGTATGTTTATGTCTCTTGTTTCTTCTAATGAAAACCAGGAACGCGTTTTGCGAAACTCCAAATATTTTTTTTGGTCTTCATTGCGGAAATAAGTTTGTAAATAGTCCATTGTTTTGCTTATTTGGAAATTCACTGTTTGTTATCTTGTTATTTTGTTGTAGCATTGAGACGGGCAATGGAGGAAAATATGAAGAAATAGGATTGGCACCATTTTATTGATTCGTGTTCCCTTTCATACCCAGTAAAATTACAATTTTACTGGTGAAGTGAGGCTTGGAGGAAAAATGGTGCTCAATTTTGATTTAAATGATCCACCTGCACCTGCACCTGCGGAGAATTTAATTCCAGTGGGTGACCCAGTTGATCTCAATCTTACCATAGGCCTACCTGGGGATAGTAGACCGTTGCAAATACAAACAACACCTCAGCTTGAATCTATTGATGATGAAGTTGTCATATGCTCCCCCAGACGTTTTGCTGAGGTATGCAATTCGTGCTGGTATTATGCTAGTTGCTTTCCTAATTTCTTTTCCTTGGCTTGAAGTTTATTAGTTTCTATTTTTACACCTCATCTTAGGCTAGGGAGAAAGCTAGAAGGAACCGGGGGGTGGTAGAGGTGATTGATGCAGAGAGGAATTTTCAAAGAGGCCATTCAGGTTCTTTTCTATTATTATTTACTGTCTCCTTACCTCCCATTATGGAATTTCAAGTGCTGGTTAAGTAACCACTTTACTTCTTGTTTGATAATAATCTGCAATCTATATACTTCGGTTGTTTGAATGTTTGCTTTAATTATAGTCATTTATTGCCACGGGCCTGAAATTGTATAATCATATCCATACGGTACTGGTAAGTTTTCCCGCTTATCTTTAGAATCCTACCATGTGCCACCTAATGGCAGATGTTAAGTATCTTATTTTGTTTTTTGTCCAGATTTAAGTAATTTGGAGATCAGGTGTGTGTGTGAAGATTTTACTATTTATGAGCACACTTTTTGATATTTCATTCATTTTCACTAAATCAGCTCTATTTTCTTTTTAACTTTTTCCTTTATAAAAATGGGCCTCTGTATACAACTGGACCTCATAACATGCATTCTTAAATTGGTATCACAGAATCAACAGCTGTATCATTTCCTAATGGCAACAACCGGCGCAAAGGAGGTTCAACAAAACGTACTGGTGATCTTTGTTGGATAGACTTGGAACGCCATGTGATAGCCAAGGTGTGATAACTAACTTCTGGACTTAATTAAATGGTTTCTTTCATTCCGTTGCTTCGGTATCATCTCTCTTTCTACCAAAATATTCCCAAGTTAGCGTTTTGATAATATAATTCTTTTCTTTTATTGACATAAGTCTTCTTTTAGCTTGACTGGGATTGTATTTTTTGTTTCTCTCTGGGATTGGCTGTTTGATTTATGTTTCTTACTCATTGACTGATGCCACACTATGAAATGAATAAGAACTGGTCTTGCACCCTGCATTTTTGAAATTTTAATGCAGGCATTGAAGGAATTATCATATATTGGGATGTCATTTCTGTACACAGGTTAAAGGCGTAGTTTGGTAAAAATTGAACTGTTAAAGAAAGATATTCATATTTGTGTGCAGTAGTTCTGAAGAGAGGGTGGGAAACAGTTTCTACATGAGAAATTAGATTATAGAATATGAACTTATGAAGAAGAATGGCAATGAATCCTTGCTGCTGTTTCCAAAATAAAAAAGAATCCTTGATGTAAACAAATTTTAAGATGTTGACTGGGGAAAGGTTTTTTTTTTTGGTAGATGATAGATACGTACAGCAGTACAGCACTATGCTTCTAGTTGGTTGTAAGCTAAGAAGCACGGATACGGGATACGGACACGATACCGTCACGCGTACGCGTCATTTCTTTGAAAATTAGGACAAGGGCAGAGTGGGGATGCATCAAATGTATATTGTATTTCTATTATAAAGATATGTTAGGAGTTCATATAAACGCCTAAGGCATTATTTCTATCAAATTAGGAACAATAATTCGAAGATGCGAATGAATCGTCTGCATATAAGTACACATGAAACATAGACCTAAGGAAATTTTCAATCTGGGCCGAGTTTTAAAAGTTCTGTTTTTGACCTTTTAATGTGTCCTTAGCATGGTCTAAGAGTGTCACCAATGTCTACTAGAGAATTCTCAATGTGTCTAAGTAGAAGGAATATAATAAAAACAGTGGATAAGTATTTAGGCATGTACAATACGTGTCCAGAGAGTCTCGCCTCTGTGTCCGACATGTGATGGACGCAGATACGTGAGGCTGGTAGACGTGTCCGTGCTTCTTAGGTTGTAAGTGGCTTGATCTTCTTTCTCTGTTTGCGTCTCTTTCTTTCCTCTTCTCATAAGCTCCTCAGATTTCTTTACAAGTTGTATATATTACCTTAGTTCTCAAATATATGTTTTTTTCTTAAGCCACGATTGTAAGTGTGGTCTTGGTTTTGTGTCTTCACAAGACATTGGTTTGTTACGAATGTTTTTTACGCAAGTTTCTCACTGCTATGTGGCCAACAAATGAATAATATTTACTGTTCATTGGCAGAATTACTATGTTGCTGAACCTCCAAAGGCACCCAAACCTCCAAAGGCACCCGAACCTCCAAAGGCACCCAGCTTCAGTTGCCCTGTTTGCATGGGTCCATTCGTTGAAGAAACATCAACCAAGTGCGGTCACATTTTCTGTAAAAAGTGCATAGGTGGGGCAATAGCAGCTCAAAGCAAATGCCCGACCTGTAGGCGGAAACTTAAAATGAAAGACACCATCAGGATTTACCTTCCCACAAGTGACTGAAGGAGGCTTGTAGCCTGCGGTGTCATATTTTGTGAGTTTGCTCCCCCTGTCTCTCCCTCTCTCATGTCATGTTCCATATACTTCAATATCGGATTTATCATTTTTTTGGTAATTAACCATTTTATTAGAAACCTAAGAAAGAATCCTAAGGAGGTACAATGAATTGAAGGCAGGAGCCTATACAAGAAATAAACGAAAGCTGAAAAAACTAAACCCCATACAATAGAAATAGCCTAGAGAGACGCACTAATTCTCGCGTTATATTCCTGCTTTAGGAAGCCTTTCCCTTTACTTCAAAAATCTGACCTGCCCAATAACAGCTGAAGGAGGCCTACGAATGCCTCTAAAAATTCATTATTCCTATCTTGCCAAACAAAATAAACCTGTAGCAAAGGCAAGCCTCCTTAGAAGACTAGGGAAACCCTTCCCTTAAAAATTAGAGCAGAACCAGGCACTCTTCTGAGACCAAAGGGCAGGACCATGGGGAATGCAGCAGAGATCAGCAATGGCAGCCCACACCTGACTGGAGAAGGAACAGTCGAGGAGAAGGTTTTCCCAAGTTTCAGGAAATTGATCACACAGAGAACAAGTAGAACTGGCGATGAACCCACATGTTAATCCTTCGTTGTGAAGTTTAATCCTTTGTTCTTAAGCTTCCTCTACAAGCCATTCGCAGTATATAATTATGCCCGGGGAATATTTTTTAAGAACCAAACAACCTTGTGCCAGTAGACTAAGGGATAGTGACTAGCGAGACCTAACTATATTCCAAGCACGAGGATGAGGGAGAACCAGCCGAAATAACCGAGTCAGGAAAAAAAAAGACAAGAAAGAAAAGTCTAAGCCTAGATATCGGTATATATAATGCAGGTGACTTTAGCTGCCATAGGAGTACCAGAAACCAATGGAAGTGATGGCCAAAGTAATCAAGAAGAGGCCAGCTGGGTGCCAATTATCATGCCAATCCATCACCAATGATGTATTTTATAACGGGTCTCATCAATGATTCAATTTATCGTTGTAAATTCCAGTCTCACTAATACCTTCTGGGTTCCATTTTCAATTCCATTTCTCATTTAGCTATTTAAGTTTGCGCTCTCTCTCTCTCTCTCTCTCTCTCTCTCTCATCGAGGTAATTCAAAATATGATCCAAATGTAATAAAATTGCTGATGCCTTTTAATTTCTTCCACTACCTGAGTTTTTCTATTGCTCCGTTACTTTTGAGTTTTGAAAGGAAATACATTGATCGCTCACTTGAAAAACTCACTTAAGACCAAAGTCTTGTGCATCCTCCCTTGAGTGTAAAAGGATGAAGGGATGATGTCCTTTAGATATAAGGGATGAGGTTAGCCCTGATTCTCTCCATGTTACGCTTTCTCGCTCTCTCTTGCCAATTGTTAGGGAAATGAGGGTGTTAATTTGTAGTTGTATCTCATTCACTCTATGGAATCGATTCGTGTATACTCCATTGATAGTTTCTTCTTTTTCAGGTGGTTAGGTTTACTCACAAGATGCTATTGGTAGAAGAACGCTAACATTGTTGCTTCATCATTGGGAAAGGATCAAGAGTGGGGCATATAAGTAACTACAGGTTCAATCGTTCGGTCAGGATCAGTCATCCTACTTTTTGGGGTAGAGAGTTCTTGTCACAGTTTCTTTTTTCTCAGTTTAAACTATCTTCTCTATAGTGCTCGGCTTTGTATCGAGATTTTGTTTGTGTACTTTAACTGTGGATGGGCAGACGTATTTCGGCCCGTTGGATTTTTGAAACTGTTTTTCTGATGAAACATGGAGTTGGATTCTGTTATGTTTTTTGTAGTGGGATTTCATAAGCTAATTTCTCAAGTATGTTATCTACCCGGATTTTTTTTTTTGAACTGGAAAAGGGGTGGGAAGGGGTGACCAACTTAGCAACCCTCCTTTGGCATGACCATAGGGGTTCCTGACCCGCTGTGGAATTTTTTGTTTGAGCCATAGCTACTACCCTGAAAGGGGAGTACGTCCACCATCGCACCACTTAGGTTCTAAATGGAAAAGGGTTCCCCACGCTAGTCCTGTAGTTAGCAGGACTTGAACTTGGACGGATCGTTTCCAGGAAGGAGGGAGCACTTAAGCCCACTACCCTTGCCAACTAGGCTACCATCTTCGGTGGTATCTACCAGGATTTCACTGTGAGAAATTTGCTAATGATAATGTGTTTCTACATAGATCTGCGGAAGTTGGGAGCACTTTTCTTTCTATTGTCAGTTCTTTTCTTAAAATGTTGAAAATGTAGGAATTTGTTCGGGGTTCTTTGAAAAATGAAAATTGTGTTTTAGACTTCTGAGCAATTTCTTTGAAAAATGAAAGTCTCTGTGAAGCCGGTCACTCGCAATACTGAATTTCTGGTAAAAGTCAAAGACATTTTTAGCGAACATAAGACCCGCCGGCGTGTCTAGAGTTGATGGTAGTGACAATTTTGAACCACTCAAATAAACCACATCCTTTTCGGTGAAATCGAATCTGAGAAATGAGTAAATTTTGGTAAATTTGGTTGCAACGGTGGTACCACATCATCACGATGACGTGGTATCATAATCTAATAACTAATTAGCATGTGTCGTAGTGGAACCCACCATACAAGGATGGAAATGACATGAAAATGTAACCACCGTTACACATTACCGTAATGTGGGCCCGCATCAATACACGGTTGAAAAGAATTGGTTTGCTGCACTACATCAACGCGATAACGTGGTGCAACGACAGTGAAATTTTCCCCTCCAAAATAAGGGAAGTGCCAATTCTCATCAAAATAATAAATCCAAATAACTCATTTGGCTAGAAACTATAAGTGCAACAACACTAGATCGGTAAAAAAACATGCTTTTGGTACTTTACATAATTGTAAGTGTCAAAAAGGACCTACAGCAGCTTGGGTAAGGTTGCAGTAGAATGCCTTTGGCTACAGTGCTTTGGCACTTGTGGCGAACCACTATTCACAAGGCGGAAAACCTAAGAGAGAGAGGTACAGAAAATGTACAGAGCACTTTCGGGGACCCACTTTTGAGTCCCACACAAATGATCCGAATCTTTCATTATTCTTAAAACATTTTTCCGAGAGGGCTCACAAAAATTCAGCTCAATCAGACGGTTAGAAGTGCTTGAACCAAAATCCCACCATTTCAAGCAAAAATCTTTTGATCGAAACGATGGGACTTTAGTTCAAGCATTTCTAACCGTCTGATTGAGCTGAATTTTTGTGGGCCCCCTCGGGAATTTTTTTTAAGGATAATGAACGGTTTGGATCATTCGTGTGGGACCCAAAAGTGGGTCCCTGAACGTGCTCTGTACATTTTCTGTGCCTATTAATAGTTTCTCTCTTATCCCCCTCTCTCTCTCTCTTGCTCTCACCTTTCTAGGGAATTTTGAAATTTGGAAGAAGAAAATTTGAGGGGAAAAAAATCTTTTAATAGATAATAAGTAAAATAGATAGTATTGTTGGAGTATTGAAAGAGATGTCAATAAGCAAAGACAATAATGTAAACTGTTTACTACTAGCATTTTTGGAGAGAAGTTGCTCCACTTGCTCTAACTTGTTATTTTTCTTTTATCATTAAATCTCTCCGTCCAAATGGATTGTAAAAAAAAATCATAAAAAGAGGTTTTTTTTTTACCCTTTGTTTGGTAGTTAGGGAAAAAAAAAGGGAAAAAGAATGAAAGATAAAATGATTTAGTTTAGTTATTTTTTTTTCTCTTTTTCCTCTCAAACCAATCAAAGGAAGAGAATTTTTTTTTTATCTTCCTTTCCTTTCTTTTATTTTCATCGCGAAAATGAATTGAGTATACTACCAAGTGCACCCCAAATGCACACCACCTCACCGGGCCGTTCAAACTCCAAACACTTTTTTCAATGTTTCAGATTTAAAGTGCTCTTTTACCAGTCAAAAAACTCTTTTACTAGTAAAACAGTACTTTAAATCTGGAATGTCGAAAAAAGTATTTGGACGGTCCGGAGAGAGTTGGTGTGTATGTGGTGTAAACTGTAAAGTGTGTAACCATATTTGGTGTACCCATAGCATTATTAATTTTCGTTTGGGTTCCAAACAAAGCCTTTTATCTAAATAGGGCTTTTCAGTAGCAAAGGCGGGAAACCGAGAGAGAGAGACGGGGAGAGGGAAGAGCAAGAGAACGACTGACTGACTGAGGCAAAAATGAGCGACCTCATCAATCCCTGTCCAGAAACCCTAGACCTTGACGCCATTCGCGGGTTCATTTTTCTCTCTCTCTCTCTCTCTCTCTCTCTCTCTCTCTGTATATATCTATGCATAATTTGGAGTCTATTGGTATTAATTATCTCTGTTTCTTCTTTTTTTAGTCGAATTACGGAGCTAAGAGAAATTTACGCAAATTCAAACGATGTCTCTGAAATGTCCCCTTCCGATTCAGAGCAACTGCTCAAAGACTGTGGTATTCACCTCTCGGTACAACTCAAATTCCATTTACATTTCTTTTTGGTCTTGTTAAGCTGTGGTATTCACTTTTATAGGAGTATGGTTTTTCTCTCGTGTGTATACTTCTGAAAGAACCAATTTTGTCGCAGAGCAAAATAAATCAGGTTCTGTCCGAGTATTCCGATGTTGAGACTTTGGCAATTGATGATTTAGGTAAACCTTTCTCATGCTCTCGTACATGTATGTGTGACCTAAGATGCACGTGCATTTCTTCCGGCTTCACGCATTAGTGTCTTACACGTCTGGGATACGGACTTCTTTCGGCATGTGTTGGAATTTATTATTACTCCCTCAGTCCTAATTTATTTGCCTCATATGAAAAGTCGTGTCATTTTTTGACATCGAGAAAAAAAGATGCTTTCAAGAATAATTTTTCTAGATTTCTTCACTAGTCAAAAGTACTGATTGAGATATTTGGAACGCAGTAGAAAGATTCAAGAAATTATTTCGGGTTTGGGAAATAGTATATTTTTAGAGGTCAAAGTGGGACAAGGGAGTTTAAGCTTGTGACACGTTACGAGTCTAAAGTTCAATTTCTTAAAGTCATGGGTGACTAATTCTTCTACCCTTAGTAGTTAGTTACTATGTTTAATTTTTACAAACAATAGAAATAATCTTTTGGTTTCTAATCTGATTTACGGGGCAAACATATAATACACATTGAGGTTCAACATATCCACATCAAGTCTCCTTGTTTTTGAAGAACTGTCATGTTCTTTTTCTTGTTGTGTCCATGGTCCATATCAGTATCCTTTCTTCTTAATACGTGTCTATATGTACCTATGATGTAAATGGGTAGTTTTATTTGGGAATGTAGATGCGTATTTGGGACAATTGAAGGAGGAACTTAACTCTGTGGAGGCTCAAAACGCCAAAATATCCTGTGAAATTGAGGATCTTACTGAGACATACATAGAAGGTGGGAGACGTTCATTTTTGGTTTTAAATCCTTGATGTGTGTGTAGTGGCTGACATAATGTGTGCATATTTGAAGATTCTAATCGATTCCAGAGTGAGTTTGAAGGATTGGATTGTTCATTGGAGTCTATTGCGTCCCAGGTTAGCATTCGGCACTCCATTCAAAAGTTGTTCTCTGAACTCTAAACTCTGATCACTGTTTGTTGGTGATAGAAGATTTGTTGCTAGTTTGGATATTCAGCATATTAGTCATGTTTTGTAGTGAAATAAAGAATGATTCAGTGCCTATGCATACACAAAAGCACAAAACCTTTTTTTAGTCAAAGACAAGTACTTGCCAATAAGTGAGTTGGCTGTACACGGTTTTGCTCTGATTCTCGAAGAAAACTAGTTTTTATATTGCCTCCTTCAGATTCTGATAAAAGCTACTTCTGTGGATATAAATTATGGTTTCCAGCAAAAAAAAAATCAAGGATGAAAGTTACTATTTGTTTTCCTCAGCAAATAGTTTATGGTTGAACTTTCCAAGATGATGAAACTGAAAATGCTGTTCAACATGTCTCCAATGACTAAGCCTCCATCACTAACATGGGGAGAGAGGAACCCATATGCGGATCTTTAATGTGTGCTCTGTTTTTCCTTCTTAAATGTGATGATTTATTGATATTGTAATGTGATCTTCTCCATCACTTAACTATACATTATTCTACTATATACGAAACCAATTTGTGGCTAATTCACAAACTTTGTTTCTTGTCATTATGTATGACATTTTCTAGGGTATTGAGAAAGCAAAAGCTGATGGGCGTTTTGATTGCCCTTCACATAGGGACGGGGAGTTGCCAAAAGCACAGGAAGATTACAAGTTTAAGGTCTGATTCTTCATCCTTATGTCTTTTTTTTTTTTGGGTAAATATCATCCTTATGTCTAGTTTAGTGCTTCCATGATGAAGTAACAAATTAGGATCTGGGAATCCAGTAGTTCTGCATACATACTTCTCTCTGAGAAAAACGTGATGCGTCACAAAGATCTGAACAGGTGTGTTAGTTCCAGGTATCCTTATCCAGGGTTTGTGTATTTGTATTGTTGTAGCTTTTGCTTTTGTTGCATTTTGTACAACAACATTTCATGTGATTCTGGTTTGGAATATTTCGTGTAAAATCTTTGTACCCTGTTGCTAAATTGCCTTGTTTTCTGTTGTTGGTTTCTGTAGTAGTGTTGGTTTAGGGCTCGTGCCTGCTATTTTGCTGTTAGGTTTAGTGTGCTTGCCTTAGGTTTTCCATGGTTTGCTTGGTTGTTATAGTTTGTATGCCTGGTTTACTGGGGTATGACCCCGTGCTTATTAAAAAGGAAGCAAATTTCATGTCATTCATTGTTTCTGTTGCCTTCAAGAAAGGAAGCAGTGATAATTTACAGCTATTGTACCTTGTAGTTGTGGGAACTTAGTCACCAGATTGAGAAGAGCAAAATAACCTTGAAATCGTTGCAGGATCTTGATTATGCTTTGAAAAGGTAAAACTTGAAGAGGTTTTCCAGCTTCTACATCCTTTCTTGTTCCAACTGTTTAGCACGTATGTTAACTTAAATGCAATTTTCCTCTAATTTTGTTATGGTCATAGGTTCGAAGCTGTGGAAAAGGTCGAGGATTCATTGTCTGGTTTTAAAGTAAGGAAATTTGAAGGAAACCGCATCAAAATGTCATTAAGGACGTACATTCCAATTTCAGAAAGCTTATTGTCCCAACTCAAAGCTGAGGATATTGCTGAGCCTTTGGAACACAATCATGAATTGGTTGTAGAAGTTTTGGAAGGGACACTGGAGCTAAAAAGTGTTGAGGTATGACATCTAGATGTTCCTCTCTATGTCTCTGCCGATGGCTTTGCGCCTACCTCCTCTTGACGAATTCAATCGCACATGATCTAGTATCTTTAGTTCTTTACTACTTACCAAAGTCCATTGAACAAGGGGAAAACCTTTAGAAGGATAACTGGTAGGTTGTTTTTCACACCAAAAATAATTAATAAAACTGAGCTAATCCTCAATTCACTAGAATAGTGGTTAAGTCCAGGTATCATACCACGGGGATCAAGAGGCTAAGTTGTGTTATTTTCAAAGTTAATTCCTAATTTAACTCAAGAAAAAGTGATTGGAGTTTGGTTAACTAAATTATCTAAATAAAGGAGCTAGAAAGACGGTGATTTAAATACGTATTTTTTAAAATATCTTAGGGTTTCGAATCCACCCTAATTTTGTAGCCAAGTAATTATATCAATTAAGAAAGTCAACTATCAAAACAATAATGATTCGGTAAAAGTTACAAACTTTAGCGACATCTTCAAGAGGATCCATGTAATTGAGATTCAGGCATAACCTCTCTTGATAGGGACAAATCGTCTTTGATTCTAGGCACGACTCGTCTCCTCTAGGTATAGATTATCTCAATTCTCAAGTTCATGCACAAAGAAAACTATTGTATGACATATATGTATTTGTAATCACAGAAAACAAACACATAACACAGATTTGGAAAAATAATAACGCTTCATAAAAAGAAGTCTCATAGTCATACAACCATTGTTCTGATAATCAAAATTCAAAATCAATATAAAAACCAAGTGACTTGATTAGGGTTTCATCTACACCCTAAGAAAGATGATTAGTTGCTCATGTAGGAGAGCATCAAAAGATGTTGGTTTAATCTCCATGATCAAGACCAATTTCCTCCTCCCTTAATCTTTTTCCGCTGCTGCCTCCATGCTTCATGGCCAGACTCCCACATTCCAAAGCTGCCTTGGGTCATTATCATCCTATTCTTTATAGAGGGTATTGATGCATTACTCACATAAAGGTCCCTTGCACAGTTGCACTTTTTTGTAATAACAAATCAACATTCCAACTTCGAAATATTTTGGACTTGACCCCTCAAACTTCTTTTAACTCTCGTTTTTATGCAAAATCTTGGACAATGAGCTCGAACAACCTTTAAACACAAAAGAGACTAAACAAGCATGACATGTCCAATAAATATGACTAACAAGTAACAAGTATAGTTTAGAGGGCCAAAAAATACATATTTCGGCACTTACCAATAACTAGAGCCTTTATTACTCAACCATTGGGGACTTACTCCATACTATGGCATATGCATAGTTTCCTTGGTAAAAGAAAATGGGTTTTGCTATGTAAGTTATCTAACTGTTGCGTACCACTCGCATTTTATTGGTTTTCCATGATCATTTTACCTTTTTAGTGTTTCTTGATTGGTTCTTTTGCAGATTAAAAATCGAAAGATAAACCAATTCCGACAGTGTGTACTGCGTCTAATGAGGATTGACAGCACTACTTGCTCATTGGAATTTTAGCTTTTTGTATTATAGGCTTTCATGTCACATTGACTTTAATAAGTGTTCTAAAAATTGGTCGGCCACAAGTCGCTAGTCCGAGGTCCCCGACTTGATTGAAACCCGACTAGTTGGCCAAAAGTCGGCGATTAGTTGGGGGTCGGTCAGCTGCCGACTAGCGACTTTTGGCCGATTAGTCGGGTTTCGATCAAGTCGGGGACCTATCTGAGATACAACAATGCGAAAATAGGACACCCTTAACCAGACATCAGTTTGACATTATGCCACTTTGATAATCAGAGAATGTTTGCTTGAAATTTTGTATGATATTGACATACTGTTGTCCAAGTTCATATAAAATGCAATGAAGCAGTTGTATTTCAATTACCAACGGGCTGAGTAGGAGGTTTGTGTTGCTTTATGGCACACTCTTCAGGTGATTAGAGTTTGTAGGGTTTTCCGCAGCAGTGTAATGTTGCCTACAAATCTCACATGTTTTTCTTATTTTGGCTCCCAAAATTCATGCATATTCTGTAGTCTGATTACGGCTATTCGCATGTTGCCCACAACTTAATATCACTTTTACAGAATCTGGGGGTTTTTCACTGATGTATTTGATGTTTACAGATTTTCCCAAATGATGTGTACATAGGTGAACTGATCGACGCTACAAAATCTTTCAGGTAGGTTTTGTCAATTTTTTGACTTTCGCTTCAGCTTTAGGTTCCTCTGACGTAGGAGATGGAGTTATTTTGAGGAGTATGTCTTGGTGACATCACTCGTGTAGTCCTATGCGATGTCCAGACATATGTCAGAGTTAAACTTTCACATAATTCACGTGTTCAACACCCTTCAAGCAGTCAATATCAGTGCTAGCATTTTTCTGAATAGGTTTTAGTTTTTGTTTTGATGCATTGCCCAAATGAATCTACTTGATTCCTTAACTCTTTGGAAGATGACTTAGTCTCTGGCACTTCTGAAGTCCAATGTTTCCATTTAATTTTTTTTCCCTCTGATTTTGCATCAAGTGCAAATCTTCTAGTATTTGGTATATGACTGGGTCAACCTATGCCAGTTCATATGTTATACTGTTTAAGACATAACTTAGGCATGCATGCTCTGCAACGATGTGAGTGCTTTATGGTAACATAGTGTAGATTATTTTCTGTTAATATTGTTTCTTTGTTTTTGCAACAGCTACTGAAGAAGTGTAAACATTCCACATTTGTGGCTTGTTTCCTTTTCTCTAACAGATTTCTTGGTCCAGTTTGGATGGATTCTGGGTGCTTCTCTTGGACCCTTGCAGTAATATTTGCTCAAATGCTCATTATTTTGTATTTTTTCTTAAGTGGTAATCAAACTTTTAAGCAGGGTCTTTTACATGCCTCCTGAGAGGTAATCCTGTAAATGTTGATATGTGGACATATGATTGGTTTGAGGTCTCTTTATTATTTTCTTTAAACCATTAAACCATGATATTTCATGAAAGTAAATCGTTATCTGTATACCCGGTTGGGGTTATGGGACATTGCTTTTCTTCAAAAATAAAAAAATAAAAAAAATTCTGTTGCTTCCAGGCAGTTGTTTTCAACTATGTCAATGCTCGAGATGAGATCTCCCTTGGAGTGGTTTGTAAGAAGAGTGCAAGATAGAATTGTTCTATGTACACTACGGCAATTGCTGGTGAAGTTTGCAAATAAGTCACGGTAAGACTTGTGTTTATGGTTTATTTGGATAGCTTTGAGTTCTGACATTTTGTAAATAATATGAGCTTTTCCTAGATAGTTTCCTTGTTTTGATATGAGCGCTGAGATGTTTCATTTACTATCCTATAGATTTTACCACAATTTTCTGTCTGTTCAAAGAGAAGAGTTTCATGTGCTACAGGGTGGAAATGTTTCAAACACCAACGAAGAACTGTATGTAGTTTGTACTTGGATTCTGAACATTTGGACAGTGAATTGGATTTCACTTAGATACCGTGGCAGTAGGAAAATTATCAGACTATATATTCACCAGCTATATAACTCACAGTCATTCCTTAAATGCCCCTCATGAAGAGAAAGAGAGGCAGTTATGACTTTGTGGGATGCAACTGAAGGTTCGTGGAAATAATCACATCCTTGGGAGCATTTTCAATCTCATTTGTCCCTTAGGAACGGACCACTAGGTTTGTTGGCCAAAATGACGAGACGTAGAAGTGACAGAATATGTGCAGAACAGAATATGCACGATTGAGTTTGTTTTGGTGTTGTTTTTCTGCCACCAGAATTTTGATGCTTTGAAGTCCATGAAAGTTCAAATGCAAATTCTACTGGAATCTCTGATATACATGCCTTTTCTATGCCATAGAACATACCATAGAACAAAGTATACTATAGATTTTCGAGAATACCATTCAGAAGCACGTGATGCAAATGCAGGCACTCCTTTGAGTATATAGACAGGGATGAGATGATTGTTGCCCATATGGTGGGAGGAGTTGATGCTTTCATTAAGATGTCTCAAGGTTGGCCAGTATCAAATAATGCTCTCAAGCTGATATCACTCAAGAGCTCAAGTCAGCATTCAAAAGAAATTTCATTGAGCTTTCTCTGCAAAGTTGAGGTAGGTAGCATCATCCCTTTAGTTTCTGTGAATGAATAAAAGTATTCTTGTAGTTTCCACCCCGTAATTTCGATCATCCTGCCCAAATTGCTAAACAAAAGTACTTTCTTATTGGGATCAGAGTTAAAGATCCTGTAGCGAGGTGCCGCACTAAAGGGTTGTAATGCAACATTTGAGCCGTCGATTACTGAGATCAATGGCTCGTGTGCTGCACTACAGGATCCCCGGATCCCTTCTTATTGTCATTTCAATCTCAAGTATATTACACTGGAGAAGTTGATACGTTATTTCTCAGTGGTAATGTTTTGAATGTTTGTTTTCCTGTTTTTCTATTTTCCTATCATTACCAGGACGTGGCAAACTCATTGGATGCGCAAATCCGACAGAACATTTCAAGCTTTGTGGATGCTATTGAAGAAATACTCATGCAGCAAACGCGAGCAGAACTTCCAGGCTGATAATAGGTGTTTTCTTTCTTTCTTTTGTTTTGATCAAGAACTGATAATAGTTGTTTGGACGACCCATTTTCCCATTTTCATCACATTTTCCAATCCTGTAATGTATTGTCGGGCTATGGATTAGAGAACAAAAGCCAGAAATGGGGGGAAAGTTTTTTGACTTCTCAATTTTCACTGTTCCTATTCTGGTTAATATAAAAGACGGAAGCGGGGGGGACGCTGTGCGCAAACTTGCTGTGCAGCGTGCTGCACAGCAAAATGACGTCGTTTTGATGTTTTTTTGGTTCCTCTCAATTGCTTTGCTAGGGCTCTGTTTGGCACCCTTGTTTCCCCAACGTGATTCTCTACTAACAAATGAGTCTGATAGAACCAGGCATGAATCAGCACGATTGGCCCGAATGGTAATGGTTGCCACTCTCCGAGAACTGCTATTCCTTATCTGTAAGGGGTTCCTATGGTACCTAAAACAAAACATTGCAAATATGGCCAAAAGCACTCCATTACCACTCCCATGGAGATGCCAATTATCAGTCCAGGTTTCATATCTACAATTGGACATAGCGGCTCTTTCTCTGCCAATGTTATAGCAGTTCACGTGCCTTCTCCAGTTACCCCTCCGATTCCTGAAATACAGGCGAAAAACGACTTCAGGCTCGTCAAGTAGCAATTCATCTTGGAATCGATGTCACCACAGCAATAACAATTCGTTAGATACAATGAACAGAGGCCAGTATCACAATTGAAGGGGAAATAAGGGTGCCAAACAGAGCCCTAACAGAGCAGTTGAGGGGAACAAAAAAAACATCAAAACGACGTCATTTTGCTGTGCAGCACGCTGCACAGCAGTTTGCGCACAGCGTCCCCCCCGCTTCCATTCTGGTTATAATTCAGAAAATGCTAAAAGTTAAAAAAAAAAATGAGCCTCTCAAACAACCCAAACGTGTATTATACTTCCCAATTGAACTGAAAACCGCATTTTTCTTGTTGTTGTCCCCAAAGTCTCAATATTTAATTGAAATGTGTGAGTAGAATTTCCAGTATCTCATAAGTTCACAACTTTTATAGAAATCAAAATGAGTTGTAGTGTGTGGGTGTAGATATATCAAGGATTAATAAAGGAAGGTTTTTGCCTTTTCCTTGTAAAATCAAATGATGAAATGTTTGTGTTTTGAAACTTGTAGAAGGAATGGAATCTTGGGGTTTGGTTTAATGGTTGCGTACCGCTATTTGGAGCGTGAGGTCTAGGGTTTGACTCTTATGAACAAGAGGTTGGTTCTCGTAATAATCTAATTTACACTAAATTATCGACATTCTATCTTCTTGAAAAAAAAAAAAAAATTTGTAAAGGAATGTGTCCAATGTTTCCTTTTGAAAGTGCCAAATATTTGTGTTTCCTAACATAGTCTCTCAAATCTTACATAAAGATTTGGCAAAATTATATTTCCGACTTTCTATTTTACTATTTCGCTTCTGGGAGTTACAGATCCGTAAATAATTAGAGAAAATCGAATAGGATTTCTTTTTCTTTGAATGTTTTCCAATCAGGATTCCTTTTTAGATTTCAATTTTTTTAAAAAAAGAATTCTATTGAAGTGGCATTGATTTTCCGCTAAAAAGGGTAGATTCTTCCCATTTACGACCTCAGAATGAGATTCTTTTTAATTATTTCCTAATTTGAACGATTTTCAAAAAAAAAAAAAAATAAAATCCCTAATTTGAACAAATTATATCCAACTATTCAACGATGGGTTAATGACAGAGATAATGTAAGTGATTTCAAAATAATTTGTTAAATCAACAGTAATTATGTTACTAGGTTGGCCAATCAATGCATGCCACTGGTGACTGGACGCCACGGTCTCACAACTCATCTTAAAAAATATCCCTTTGCGTTCGCATATTTAAATTTAGGTGCAACCAGGCTCTGCAATTAGGGGTGAAAACAAGCTGAGGCTCAAGCTCGGCTCATTAAACTAAACGAGCCTAAAATTCGAAGTCGAGCTTGGTTCGTATGTAAATGAGTCAAGCTCTTTATGAGTAGAGCTCGGTTCAATTACTAAATGAGCCCAGCCTTTGCAAATGAACCAAGTTTTTTCAAGCTGAGTCGAGGTTTATAGAGTTGAGCTCGTCTCGTTTATTACACGAACCTTAAAGTCGAGCCTTTACCTGCTCACGGTTTGTTTGTAGCCCTAGCTTCGGGCCCAATATACAGGGGCGGTTCTATGCATGGGCGCCCTCCCTGTGATCTGCATATCTTTTTGGTTATTTTTTGTAACTTTGCCCCATATGGAGTATATCTTGCTGTCTTTACTTGTGATCCTTATCCCATAAATAAAGCACTTGCCCAAAATGTGTGAGAAATATTTACAACATTACTCAAATGATTCACCGAATCTCCCTCTTTCCTTTTTGTTGTGATCCCACCATTTTAACACACTCCACCTCACACGCAAAAAAGCAGAGCATAGCCACATTTTGTTTCTATGCATTGAATAGAACTCTTTTGGTTTATTACTCTAATGTACTCCCTCCATTTCATTTTGATAGTTCTCAGCGAAAATACGTGCAATTTTTAGACAAAAAATAAAAGTATTTTAGTTCGTAATTTTTAAATTTTTCTGACCATATTAAAAAATCAATAGAGAACTTTAATTTGGTACGAAGAAACGCAAAAAATCATGTACGAAAATACTTTAATGTTTTATTTGAAAAATTTGCACGTAACTTCATAGGGAACATCAAAATGAAACGAAGGGAGTAACTACTGTAGATTCTTGACCCCCTGATAATAAATCCTGCATCCGTCCACGGGTGTGAATAATGAAGTTTCCACAAAATGGTAGATCTCTTGCCATTGCTTTCATATACATGCACCATAATTTTACACCCTATAAATAGAGTTTGCAGAGCAAAGCTTACCATTACCTTCACCAGAGACTAAGAGATAGGCAAGAAGAAAACATAATGGGGAAATTGGTAGCCCTCTCCTCCATGCTTTATTTCGCTCTTTTTTTTAGCACACTTACCCTCTCTCAAGGTATGATTATCCTCAAACCCTCATGTTATTTTGAGTTTTTTTTTTTTTTTTTTTAAATTCGCGATAAAGTTGAAAGAAATTTTCTTGAATATAAACTTATTTTTTCTCCATTGGATCTCACGGGATTAGCTAAGTGATCACTGCTTCCGTCCCAAAATGTTAGTAATCTGCTATGAAAGGTTGTGTACTTTTTGAATAAAAAATAAAGTATTTCTGTGCAAAAAGGTTTTAATTTTTTTTACACTAAACTGAAAGTCTCAATCATTTCCTTAAATTGGAGCAAATATTTTAAAAAATATGCACAAAAATATTTTATTTTTTATTTAAATATTGCACTACTATTATCCAAGCATACCATTTTTTTCAAAGAAAATTTTGAACTGAAAAATAAATTAATCTTCTCACATTGCCTTATTCTTTTGTAATGAATTTTCAGGGGAATTCAGATTTTGTCCAGCTAAGATGACCATGCCAGGGCAATGTGGGCCCGATGGGAATTGGGAATGCTTCCTTGCCTTCAATTCCAAGTATGGTGCATCTGGGATGGCCATGAAGTGCAGATGTGATCAAATTGCCAAAGTTCATCAACACGTCTGCTCATGCCTAATCCGTTGTGGTGGCTCCAACTGAGTGATTAAATAAAAAGATGGAGATAATGTGATATTATTTCGGGCATGTTTTGCCTATTTTTGGTGAATGTTACGCATTCGTAAAGTGAAATATTATGCCTGATCTTGGCGAATGTTACGCATCTTTGTGTTGAAATGTTATGCATCTTTTTGGCTCAAAATGTTACGATTCTTTTTCGGTAACCGTTATGCCTCCTTGTTGTTAATGTCACACGCATTTTTTGTGTGAATGTTACGGGATTGCATATCATATATCCAAAAGTGGGCGTGCGTTATAGCTTTGAGTGCGCATCATAATTTCAATGAATTATTTTATCTTTTCCATTTCCGACCAACATCGGTAATCGAAACTGCTACTTGTAAAATCTCGTCGAGCATATCAAATAGATTGATCGAACGTTGGTACCGACACAACCGAATCGCATAACCTTTTTATCATTTTCTTTCCGCCACCAATCCTTCCAAGAATTAATGATTCAAATAAAACTTTAAACAAACCAAAAATTTCTCATAGAATGATCACATAAAGATCTTCAACTGATTCACTGTAACTGATAAGTGCATAAATGTGCCCATTTACGCTCCCTAATTTACACTTGTTATGTATATTTATTTTATTGTTTGGAGTGTGATACTTGTTCTTTGCGTTTCAGGACTCGATGCTAAATTATTGAAATATGGAGTTAAAGTCGAATGCCGTGGAGACGAAAGCGCACAACTTCGTTGGTTGATTGACACAAAATACACGTGCATGAGGAAATTCTTGGGAGCTAAGGCAATTAATTTTGGAAAGAAGAAATCCTGGTCAAAGTGATATTTTACCAAGGATTTGATTCAAACAAGGAATCTCGGCAGCAACATAGCCTGTGGGAGAGCCTTTGGTTTTGGCAATGATCAAGGAGATCAAAGGGAAAAAAAGACACATGCAGCAACAATTAAAGAGGCGGTGTACTTGATTCTAATTAGGCAAATGCAATTGTTCTATTGGCCTAGGAGAATTGATTAAGGAAACAAATGCAATTCATAATATTTACTTTCCTTAAGTTACACGGCTGAGGCACATTATAAAAGGGAGAGTAGAACTCTGTTTGGAGGACCCCTACACATTCGGCATACAACAAAGCAGCCAACCGAAAGCCCTATTCCGGTGAACTCATTCTTTCCCATCATGGCCGAACAGCAACAAATTGGTGCAGCGTTTTCTCTTTTGATGGCCAACTAAACTCCTCTTCTAGGGGGAAGATGAAGCCCCGGTTCAAGTAACTGTGTGTATGTATAGGTTTTAGGTTATTATTTCGAATCGATTGATTAAGTAGAACTCTTTTTCATTGCGATCGAATGAATTGTTGGAATTTTTGACAATTCAATGTGAATGAATTTGTGCACATGGGTGGCTTCAATGTAGGCTACCTAATTCTTCCTCATTTCACACTAGAAGTCACCATTGTGGGCTACCTAACTTTCCCTCTTTCACACTTGGAGTTTCTCCTATAAATAGGTCACTCCTCATTGTGTTTTGCATCAGAGAAAACAATCCAATTCATTCCTACAAATTTCATTTGAGTCAGGAAGAGAGACAGGCGTTAGTTAGTTCGCCAAGGCGGTCGACGGTGGTGTTTCGTCGGCTCGTGGTTCTAGCCGTTGTATCCTGGGACGAAGACGTCGGTTAAACCTACAACACCCACGGTAGGCGGCGAATCTTTGTTAAGGAGAGTGTGGTTACACACGACTCGGCAGTTTCCAATCTACTGTTTGTATCTCTGTTTCGATTCTATTATTTTCGGTTCATGTAATTTGTTTACATTTTGTTCATGTATATGTTATAAGAAGAATTTGTTCTTTGGATCTGTGATTGCCACTATATTTTCTCCAACAGTCTTAACAAAGATTTTTCTTATCGATTGGCAATCGAGTTCCAGAAAACAATTATGTTTTGGTACTGACTTTTGAGTTGCAAGAACAGAATCGAAGTTGTAACAGAATTGGTGGAATCTGAGATATCGGAGTAATCTGACTAGATTACTCGTGTGGGAAATAAATACAAACAACAATCAGAGGCTACGGCCTAAGTCAATCGTGCGCGATTGAACTTCACTGATTAAGCCACGGCTTTAGGCAGTTGTGCGCAACTGACCTTGATCAGTGGATTGTTTGGCTTTTGGAGCAACCTACTCTGCTTAAGCAGTGACGTTGCTTAGCCACAGTCCTCTGGATCTCTGCTTTGTGATAGCAGTCTTTGTGTTGAGTTTAAGAACAACCAGTGGTTGGGCTAGTTTGGCCTAAGCGTGTGCTCTGCCTGCAAGTAATATAACCAGTGGAAGGTTAATTACTCAGCCTTAGTACATGGCCAGTGTAGTAACTTGGCACAGGGATTGGTATACTTGGCAGAGGCAGAAGATGAATTGCCTTGATTGCTTAATCAGTAAATTGTGTATACCGTTTAGGTTTCGAGGGCGCTGCCCTCGAACTCCCGCCTAACGCCCCTAGAAACCCCGCTAGGGGGGCACGGCCCCCTAGAACCCCCACCAGGGGGCAAGCCCCCTGGGACCCCCAGGGTACGCTTGTGCATTGTGGGTGCAAGACCATGTTTGGTTGCTAAAGTTTAGATAGTTGATCTATACTTATTGTCATGATTGTGAAAATAGTTTCACTAATTTGTGGTTTGTCATTTCTCAAGGTACAATGACAACTGAAAAGAACAATGAGACTCCAAATGTGGGAAGCCCGAGTGCTGCTACTCCTCTGCGTGGAGTCCCCTCGATACCGATGTCCCATGTTGATAAGCCTGGGAAGTTTGGTCCAGGGGTTGATTTCAAGAGGTGGCAACAGAAGATGAAGTTCTATCTGACCACTCTCCATCTCGCTGGGTGCTTGTCTGAGGATGCCCCAGTTGTTGCTGAAAATGAGAAGGACAACCAGAAGCGACAGGCTCTGGATCAGTGGAAGAATGCTGATTATCTGGCCAAGAACTATGTCTTGAATGCTCTTGATGACTCGTTGTACTCTGTGTTCAATGAGGCAGAATCAGCCAAGGAACTGTGGAAATCCTTGGACAAAAAGTACAAGATCGAGGGGGCTGGGCCTAAGAAATTCGTGGTGGGCCGCTTCCTTGATTATACTATGAGAGATGAAAGGCCTGTGACTGAACAGGTCCAAGAGCTCCAGATGTTGATCAATGAAATCAAAGCAGAAGGGATGTTATTGCCTGAGCCATTTTTGGTGGCTGCTATCATCCACAAGCTTCCGGGAACTTGGAAAGAGTTCAAGAGTTATCTCATGTTCAAGAACAAGGAGATGACGTTGGAGACTCTCTTCTACAAGCTCAATGTCACGGAAGGAAACCGGGCTAGAGAGATGGCTGCCAAGGAGGACGAAATGGCAAAGGCCAATATGGTGGAGCATGGTCGTCCCTCCTCAAGTGGTGTGAAAAAGAACCAACATGACAAGCGGTCTAATAAGCAGAAGGGCAAGAATGTCCATCTGGGACCAAAGGGTGGTGTCGCTAAGAAGCCCAAGGAGAAGTTCCAAGGGAAATGCTTCAATTGTGACAAGTTTGGCCATAAAGCATCAGAATGCAAGAAGCCACCTCGTCCACAAGCGCATATTGCAGAAGCCTCGGGAGGTAGTTCTGAAATGAACTTCTCAGCTATGGTATCTGAGGTGAACATGGTGGGCTCAAATCCACGGGAGTGGTGGATTGACACTGGGGCTACTCGCCATATCTGCTGTGACAAGAAGATGTTCACGTCACTTGAGCCGGTTAATGGGGAAAAGCTGTTTATGGGGAATTCAGCGACCTCAGATATTACTGGTGAAGGAACAGTGGTCCTGAAGATGACTTCGGGGAAGACATTGACCCTGAACAAAGTGTTGTTCGTGCCAGACATTCACAAGAATCTGATATCTGGCTCTCTGCTGAGCAATCACAGCTTTCGCATGGTGTTTGAATCAGATAGGGTCATTTTGACTAAAGCTGGATCATATGTAGGGAAAGGTTATATGGCCGATGGGCTGTTCAAAATGAATGTAATGACTGTTATCCCTACTATTAATAAGACAACTGCCCCAGTTGCTTATGTGCTTGAGTCTTCCATTTTGTGGCATGGTAGACTAGGTCATGTTAATTATGAATCTATGCGTAGATTAGTTAACTTGGACCACATTCCAGCTATTCATATTGATACAAATCACAAGTGTGAAACTTGTGTCGAAGCAAAGTTAACTAGAACTTCGTTTCGATCGGTTGAGAGAAGTACCGAACCATTGGGGCTAATCCACACTGATGTGTGTGATTTGAAATATGTCCAAACGTCAAATGCAAACAAGTATTTCATTACTTTTATTGATGATAGCACGAAATATTGCTATGTATACTTGCTAAAAAGCAAGGATGAAGCGTTGGATAAATTCATTCTCTTTAAGAATGAGATGGAGAACCAACTTAGCAGTAAGATTAAGGTGGTGAGAAGTGACCGAGGTGGTGAATTTGAAACACCGTTTGGGAATTACTGTGCTAAACACGGTATTATTTACCAAACCACTGCACCTTACTCGCCTCAGCAGAACGGAACTGCGGAGCGCAAAAATCGTTCATTGAAAGAAATGATGAATGCTATGTTGGTTAGTTCTGGGTTGCCTCAGAACATGTGGGGTGAAGCAGTGTTGACCGCTAACTATCTTTTGAATTTAGTGCCCCGCAAAAAGTTAGACAAAACACCTTATGAGTTGCTCAAAGGTAAGAAGCCTAACTTTAAGCACTTGCGAGTGTGGGGGTGTCTTGCTAAAGTAGCAATACCTCCTCCTAAGTATGAGAAGATAGGACCGAAAACCGTTGACTGTGTGTTCATCGGTTATGCACACAATAGTAGTGCATATCGGTTCTTTGTGTATGAGTCTGGAGTACCAGATATACACAAAAACACTTACATGGAGTCTATAAATGTGTCATTTTTCGAGCACATTTTTCCGTATAGATCCATCGGAGAGTCCAGTTCAGTGAAATGGACTTTGCATCCTGCGAACCATAGCAGTGGAGACCAAGAAAAGGAAGTTGATGTTGAACCCAGACGTAGCAAGCGTGCTAGGACATCAACATCTTTTGGTCCAGATTTTCTAACTTATTTGTTAGAAAGTGAGCCTCGGACTTACAAGGAAGCTGTTAGCTGTCCTGAAGGTCCT